>JANEYF010003362.1:0-1200000 GCA_029963845.1 Rhamnusium bicolor | reverse complement strand
AACAATTAAAGTTGTGAAAATGATGAAAATCAATGTTTCTAAGTATTCAACTTCAAACGCTGCGAAAACGGCAACAGATAGAGAAAAATTGCTCAGAACATTTTTTATAGAGCGTTAAATTCCCTTCAAAAATGTCCGCGACGGTATATCTCTACGATGAATAGTTAAGGCGTTACAATGAGTTAAATATTTATTATTTTTCTGCTGTATATCAGTCAGCTGTACAAGTAACGCGCATGCGCGATCAACAGACTCGTACGCTGCGTAATGGCCGCCTGCGCAGAACATTTTAAAGTAGACTTGCTGTAAATCTTTCATAATTTTCATATTTTTACAACGTATACAGCTGACCAGTACACAGCAGAAAAATAATAAACATTTAACTCATTGTCACGCCTTAACTATTCTTCGTAGAGATATGCCGTCGTGGACTTTTTTTGAAGGGAATTTAACGCTCTATAAAAAAATGTTCTGAGCAATTTTTCTCTATCTGTTGCCGTTTTCGAAGCGTTTGAAGTTGAATACTTAGAAACATCGATTTTCATCATTTTCACAACTTTAATTGTTTATAAATTAAATTCTTGCTCATATAACTTACGGCAAAATTGACCATGAGAATTCAAAAAAAAAACTGAATCGAATAGTATTGGTCGGGAATGGTTGGAAATTATCGTGAAAATGGGCCTGATTTTTGCTTAATTTGATTGGTCTATTAAGCCGTGATTATTGCGACTGTGAATACTACCTGTGATCAGTGTCCTAGTGCGACCTGTGACCTGCACTGTGATTGGCCTACTGGCTGCGGCACGATTCTGCACTGTATTGTGTACCATACCGATACTGCACCTTGAAAGTGTAAAATTAAGTCAACTGTGTTGGTAGCAGTTGAGTCACAGTGACTGACTGTGATTGCTCAATCATAGTGAAGAAATCATCGACTGTGAAATATCGCCCATCTCTACTGCCGCCTACACGGGTGTCCTCAAATTTGAATTAACCTCGAGATGGTGGCAACTATTGCCGCACATGTCTCATAATTGATTAGTGAAAATCTATCACCATGCAATATATTCGACATCTATCGTTCGTAATTTCATTCGTTTAATTTATTTTAATAGATACATAGTTGTTAGGACTCTAAGTAAAGTCTTTTACTAATTTAATTTTTCATTATGCTTTATACACGATGTAACAGCTTCTTCTGAATATGGCCTAAGGAGTGTCAGAGGTGCATTTAGTTTTAGCACAAACAGCATTGACATTCGGTAGAGGGACTAGGTTCACCTTAGTCACTTGCGTGAGGATGCTTGAATCAACCTTAGCCTAGTCATTCTGAGAAACGGAAAGTGGGAAGAGTCGAGGCATTATGAGCCTATTATTGCATATTCAAAAGCGTTTGTTACAACGTGTATATTGATGTATATATTGCTTATTCAGACTTGTAGATTAATCCAAATTAAAATTTTCAGGTTTTTGCATCAGTAAGCAAAGAAGAAGTTAACAGTTAGTGCCCTGCGGGGCCTCGGATAAACTCGTGGTAATAAAGCAAACAATTCGAAATTCGAACAGCGACTAAACGGTAAGTTCTAGTTTATAAAATGTTTACAGAACAATACTATTTGTATTTACACCAGCATATATTCTCCAGACACATATCTACATCCAAGAGTATAAATTTATATTTAACAACGCATCCATGAAGTCAAGCCATAAATATTGACTTCTGAAATAATTAAACGGATACGCGAAACGATATGCATTAAAATATTACATACAGCAAAGTGACACTGTGTTGTCTTTTATTTCAAGAAATTTAACACACGACAATCGTTCTCACATTTTCCCATTTTTGGCAACAAAGAATAAAAGCGAGACCAAGAATCACTGGTTATAAAATAAAAGTCTCGTTATCATTATAATGATTTTCGTTATGAAAAAGCAAACAAAAGTACAATCTTTGGTCCTCTTTCAGCTTTTCAGTGCAGACATGTGAGAGATGTTATCTCGCGAAATGTTGACATAAATTGGCCTCCCAGGTCATGCAAAAATCAAAACTTATAGTTCCAAATGAGACACTCTTAATTTGTAACTTACTTTTAAATTTATTTAGCAACTATGAGTATATATTTTCCTATCTAATTATCAGGAAATTTGGTATGCAACAGAATTGTGGTTTCACGTGCTGTATGACACGTTGCATTGTCTTGCTGAAACCATATGTTCTTCAAATCTAAAGCATCAATTTGGTGAAAAAAGAAATTATTCAACATGTCACGGTAGCGTTCCCCATTTACTGTGCTTCATTTTCAAAAAAGTATGATCCAGTTATTCCAAGTAAAGTTCACATTACTAAGCAGTTTTTTTAATTGTGTATTATATCATATTTATCTGAATGATTTCAACATGACTCTAAAACAAATCAGTTGCACAATTACTGTTCGTTAAAGAAACCAAGAAGAAAAAGGAAAAATATCTATTCAGGAGATTTCATTTGCTCAGATTGTAAAAAAGGTTATTTTAAAACTTTGAAACGTAGACGAAATGATACCTTTTTATTTGCAAAAGGAAAGCTGAATTTTAATTATCGTCAAAATGTCTTTTACATGCCAATAGAAATGATTTCTGTGACCGGAGAACTTCCTATTAAGCTGTATTATTTCAATACTTCTCCTGTTTCAACGAAATAATGAACTCATTTCGCACAGATAACTTTTAAAAAGTAGCACTGTCTTGCTGGTATAATTAACCTTAAACAAGAATAAATGGACAATACATTCGTTAGGCATTCTTTTATTTGGACCCGATTAATGATCGAGGATACGCCTCTTTTATACCGTGCAGTTTTCCATTATTCGAACTGAATTAAATTGTTTATTGTTACCAAGTTGAAATTAATAAAAACGCACCACTCGTGACAAATTACTCATTTTTATTTTATTAAGTTTTCTATAAACAAAAACTTTCTCTTTGTTCTTATTGAATTTGGATATAAAACATATACCTTTTTAACAATGTTAATTAAGCTTTTTTTATCAGCCAGAAAGGGTGGAATTAGTCAAGACATGAATTATCAACAGCTAATCTCGTATACACTTGCATATAAAAATAATCTTTGTAATCATTTCCTGTTTAATAAACGCTATTTGAAAAATGATTGTCATATATAACACCTGAATTTGCCGAAAATCTGCAAACCATGACTAAATTACAAAAAGACGTTTTTCTTAATTCTTACTACAACTCAACCTATGAAACTTCAAAACACTTTTGTCCTAACACAAATGCTAGCTCATTTATGATGGGTTTAGTGTATTCTCACAATTTTGCGGTGTGGAAACTAAATACCCTATCCTCGAACGTGAGCTTCTGGCCATCATTTGGTCGGTTAAGTACTTTAGACTGTACTTATTCGGAAAAAACTAGTACTGTACTACCCAACAATTGTAGCTTGGCACTTGGCAGCACAGAGAGAGAAGAAATATCGCCATTGTGGGACAGAGATGAACCAAACAGTGAAAGGGCGGGGTTTAGACCCCTGCGCATCTAAACTCAAATGCCAAGCTAGAATCATTGATTAGTATGATATACCACTGACTTAACTATTTTCTAGAGGAGCCAGAAAACGATCTATATATCTGGCGCTTAAAACCAGTGGAATACGACTGTAAAGTTATTTATTATCCTAATAAAATTAAAGAATAGTAAATAACCATTTAGTAAACGTATAGGCCCTAAAATAAAAAAAATTAAAACATACCTGGTACCTGAATTTTTCCATAGTAAATTGCATCAAGTGCAACCAAGAAAAACAAAAGATATATTTCCAGTGCTTAGGCGAAGAGTAAAGTGCAGTAGGATAGTGTGTCCAATGCACAGATTTTTTTAGTCGCTTATTTAACGGCGGTCTTTTTCAGCTACCAAGATAATCACCGCCGTTAGCAGATAAGCTTGCTTGTGTGAGTATTGGCACCCCAGCCTAGAAATTTTGCGTAACCCCCACTTTGTCTTGAAGTAAGGATTTTTAACGTGCCCTATTCACAGATACATGAAACCCAACTTTACATCTATTTCGAAAAATGGTTCCTCAAGCAGGTCCGCTCATCCACTATATCTTACTGACTTGATTCTCTCGGGCTTTGAACCCTCGTGATCTGGATGAGCACACACCACTGTTCCTCGAACCACCCATAAGATAAAATTCTCAAATTTAGTAATTGAAAATACTGCAATAGTTCTGGCTTCTGCAAATTGCTGTTAACAGCCTGTCGATAATACAAGAAATTCGAGAATATGGAACATAAACGGCATAAAAATAAAACTGCGATTTATTCCAAATCTTTTGTTTAATCAGCTTGACATTTAAATTAAATGGTCCTGTTCTACAATATGAAAATTCGTGGTATAACGTTTCACATCCAAATCTCAATATATATATATATATATATATATATATATATATATATATATATATATATATATATATATATATATATATATATATATATATATATATATATATATATATATATATATATATATATAAGCGCATAAAAACTGCAACTTTTTTCATGACAAACTACAATATTACTGTACTAAATGGAAATATCGCCATTATGCCAGGTAACGATTAATTTAATTATTTGAAAATACTAATTAATCACAGATGACAAGGACAGGGATTTCAAAAAATCGAAAATACTCTCTCATAAATTTAAAACAGTACAAAACAACCAAAACATCCGGCTGCCCGAAAAATATGTTGACAGGTATTGTCGAACTTTATTAGGACAAAACGTGTAGCTTGAGCTTACGAATTTTAATTTATTTCTGCAGAAGAAACTACAATAATGTATATGAAAAGAATATAGTTAAAATAATGGTAGGTGATAAAATTTTATAAGAGTATTGATTATACAAATACACGCTCCTGTTTTATTAATTTTTGTATTTTATAAAATATTTTCTCCGCCAATATCTAAAGTGTTTATGAAATATGAAAAGCTAAATCTAAATATTATGGATTTTTTTAAACATTCGTTTTATAAATCTGATTAGAAAGGTAATTACGAAAATAAAGAATATATTTAGAAAATATGCCAGTTGAGAAGACATAAGCTATTCTAATTTAGCTCAGCTCGAATGTTAAGAACTTGCACAAAACGAAAGACAGAAAATACAGTGAAACGAATTTAATCCACTAGCACACTAGCGTACCTAGTTTGAAATTGTGTAGTAGAAAAGCTTGTGGGTCTAACTGCAATAAGAATAAACCTGCAGAATGTTTCAGAAATTTATTGAAATGGTTCACAAAACTCAGTATTTCATTTATTTAAAAATATATTAAGAATTAAGTTAGTTTGGCCCAAAACCACACAGAGAAATAAATATGAATATTTAAATTGTGTAATACTTGTATAATATGCAGAGTAAGTTCCACATAAATTTTAATGCAACTCTAGCTTGTAGTCTACCCGGGTATTTCCACTATAATATACAAGCTACCCTTATAAACGCAGAATTTTCCTTCTTTTGAATACTAATTTAGGTAATAGTCACTATAAAGACTGAACGATTATATGTTATGCATTTTCATGTAGTTAAGGTGTACATTACGAGACGATTCCATAAAAGGAAGAATCATTTCCACTATAAAAAAACAAACACACCACAAAAACAGTTTTAAATATTAAACAAATATATTACAGTTCCTAATAGTGTCTATATTTTTGTGTACATTCCACCATTTCCACCGACAATACTAATAAGCTTACAGTTTGATTACTTGTGAGCTACAAATACACGCCTATAGATCACAAAAAGCCAGTACACTGCACATTAGCACTGACCACATTTTCCTTTTTTAAAAATGGGGTCGGTTTTTTTCTTATGTTGATTAAGGTTTTTGCATTATTGGGGAGAAATGGTGTGTTTTTGCCGTTCAGAAATGGATATAAAATATAAATTCATATAAGTATTTCAAGTCTAAAATATTCTTAAAATGTGTTTATCTGCTCGATATGACTTCCATTTATATAATTCTCATAAAGCAAAGAAAACATAAAACTATAATACTTAACAAATAAGTTTATTGTAATAAAAGAAATCGTTGCGATTTGGTTTAAATTATCAACAGACTAGTACAAATAAAATTGATATGTTCATTAACATTCATCACATTCATCAACATTCATTTACATGACTTTTTAATAGATACACATACCTATCAAGCAATCATTCCACAAAAAAAATCTATCTAAAAATGACAAATAAATCTAAAACAGCAGCTTAGAAGATATGTTCGTGTGGTAGGAAGTAGGAAATCTCAAAAAGAGAAAAAAATTAGTTTCTTCTCTTGTCTAGAGGTTCCGCAATTGATTTCTTTCGGAGAATTTTGTCCGGAAAATAAATTAATTTCAATTTCCTGAATATTGAAACCGTGACCCCTCCTTTTTCATCAGTCTGTCTCTAAGGCGAAGAATATTTCTACAAAATGATGTAAACACCAAGAAAGTCTCAGATGCAATGCGGAAATCCTTAAAATTACTCAACCCTTTGCGACTGGTTTATTTTTTAGCAATACAGTGCTAGTACCCATAGATCTGAATAACTACGCCTATGTTATGTTAAAGCTAGGAAACTCGAGAGCCAAGAATGATGTCCGTAGCTGACCCCTGAGCTATAATTATATCGCGCCAGACTGAAATATACCACTACAACACACTTACTACAACTGAGAAGTCTGAACATTCAGCTTCAGGTTTCAAACACTCCATATCTCTGTCAAGTGCTGCCACCAGATGTGGACTATGGGAGACACTGAAATGAAACTAGTTTGGTTCGTTACTCGTTGCAAGGCGTTAGTAGTTCAAGCCGTTGCCTTTTTTATTTTTAGAGGTTTATTTATTTCAGTAAATTCGTAGATTTTAACCGGTGCGCGTAAAGAAATACAAACAAATCTAATTGAATGCAGGTTGTTCAACCTTAGTAATCGAGCTCAAAATTTTATTTTATTTTTCACAATTTTCCGGATACATATACTTAAATTTACGAGTATAGTATAACAGAGAAGGAACTTGTTGGCGTTAGAAAAGTATTTAGCATCATTTTATTAATTACACTTTAATGAATCGGTGTTACAAGTATCATTTAATTTTTGGATATGTTTTTTTTTTATGATAATGTTTAATGCAGAAAGTGTAAGACTGATTTTTCCAGTGACCAGACAGTTTTGATAATGGCGGAATTCAGTATTTTCTTAAAATTAAATGCGTCGACATAAAGATGTGTTTTAAACTAAGAATATTACGTTTTCCGTTTCCACTAATACTTGGACAACGGTAGGGGAGATAAGACGAAGAGATAAGTAGTTTTTTAAGTATCGTCCGACCATCGGTGCTATCGGGCTTAAATTAAATAATATTTTTTGCGAAATTTAGAATCTATTTATGTCTGCCAAAGCAAAACCAACAATTTTCAACAAATTTAGTTTTGTCTCTTTTATCTATGGAAATAAATGTGTAATTAAAACAATCAAACTCCGTGTGACATCCATATTAACTACGCATTTTTAAAAAACAGTTAAAAATTCGCCTGGTTGAACAACCTACTAAACATAAACGAATGTTTCGATTCTTCTATTTTTACGTATGAATTCATAAAATAAAAATAATTTCTATTTTCAGTTCCAGGATACTTTTTATTGACCTCTATTTTAAATTTTAATGATTCTTGCGCAGAGGCTTTTCTAACAGGTTATATGAATAAAAATTTGGCTCCCTGCAATTTTATGTAATATAACATAATTTATGTATGTAAAATGGTGATAATATGTAAATTAATATGTTTACCGTTATCCTCTGTTATCATAAACAGCAGTGGCGGCTGGTGAAATTTAGGCTATGTCATATCTCAGTATTGGAGCATGGGACCCAAGCGATACTTAAAGGCGTAACTATCAGGACTAAATGAAGCAGTTTTGCAGAAAAAAAATTGCGCTTGAAATTTGCGAAAAAAAGTTGGAAAAATTAGTGCCCCCCAGGTTATTTTTTAAACGATTTGTAAAATATTTGTGAAATTTTTTTTTCAGAATCAGGTGGAAAATATAAGTTCACATTTCAAATTTCATCGAAAAATATTGGTTTTCTATAAAGTTACACCGTTTTGGAGTTTGCAAAGTGAAAAATGAATCTAAAAAAAAATTTCAAAACGGTGTAACTTTATAGAAAACCAATATTTTTCGATGAAATTTGAAATGTGAACTTATATTTTCCACCTGATTCTGAAAAAAAATGTTTCGCAAATATTTTATAAATCGTTTAAAAAATAACCTGGGGGGCACTAATTTTTCCAACTTTTTTTTCGCAAATTTCAAGCGCAATTTTTTTTCTGCAAAACTTCTTCATTTAGTCCTGATAGTTACGCCTTTAAGTATCGCTTGGGTCCCATGCTCCAATACTGAGATATGACATAGCCTAAATTTCACCAGCCGCCACTGATAAACAGAGATACCCAGGGAGTTGTAACATAACGATTAACTTTAATTCTGGAACAATTACTGTCTGGTCGGGGTATGAAGACCCGCGGAAAGATTATGATTTCTATATTCCATTTACAATTAAGCGTAAATGAAATAAATTTATGATCGTTTTCATCCGCACCTACTCATTGGGAGAGATATTATAGATGGTTTCGCAGAAAGCTGGCAAGTCATCGGCAATCCTCTCCCATGCCGCGCGGAACTTCCTTCGTCGGCTGGACAGTACCATATTTATTAAGATAATTGTTTCTATGATATTTAATTCAGGATGACAATACTGAAAAATAGTTGCATTAGTACCTAGGCTTGAGGATATCCTCACCCTTGGTCTGTAGCTATGTACTCCGGCTCCTATTCCCTCAGGAATTTTAGAGCCGTCTGTAAACCAACAACTGTCCGCCCTCAGTAGGTCAGTTTTATTCCGATCCCACGCATCTCTTTCCGGAAAAAGGATGTTGAAGGTCAGCATGTAGGTAGTCATGGTAGGCATAGTATCCAAGGGCATTCCCGGGATGCTGTGACTCTATGTCATCCATCAACATGTTTCGCTCCATGATGCTAGTCCGCGGCATATTAATGGCCGCTTGTTGCAGTCTATATGTAGCCCACCTGGCCTATCACTTCAAATATATATGAAGAAGTAAGTCCAGAATGATTTCCATTGCAGCTGAAGGTGTGGTGCTAATTGCCCCTATTACGGTCAAGCATCTCTGTAATCCAGAGAGTTTGGCTTTGACTGTCCGTTGTGATCCTTTCGGCCACTAAACGATGGATTCGTATGTTATCATTGGTCTGATGACCATGACATAGATCCAGTAAATTTGTTAGGGACCCATGCCCCAGGATTTACCACAACAACGATGACGACGACATGTCCATAAGAACAGTTTTGCTTTGTGGATTACGTTTTCCAGATTGGAGTTTCAATTAAGTGATTTATCTAAAGCGATTCCTAAATATTTCACCTCCTCCACAAATGGAATAGTTTCACCTATTAGGACGGTCTTAAGTCCTCCAGCGTCCTTTTCCGGATTAATGGTACTATTACTGTTTGTTGAGGATTAACAGACATCTGTTCCCTATCACACCAGTTACCCACTGCATACAGTGTCTCTTGAAGGGTATTAGATATTACTCCTTCAGAGTTTCCTCTGATTAATATGACTAGATCATCTGCATATGCTAGAACCTCAACCTCCCACAATGTGAGAATAGCCTGTAAGTCGTCCACAAGAAGTGCCCACAAAAGGGGGGAGAGAACCCCACCATGCGGGCATCATCTTTTCGCTCTAAAGCTGACTGTTTCTCCCTGTAGAGACGTCGTTATAGTTCTGTTTGATAGCATAGCACGAATCCAGTCTCTTATAGTCGGCTCAATATAAGGAGTCGGGCAGCGCACTGTTAAATGCTCCCTCAAAGTCGAGAAAAGGTCCCACCGCAATTTCCTTCATTTGAAGGGATTGGGCAATCTTCTCGACTAGATTGTTGAGTGCTAGTTGTGTTGATTTTCCTGTCTGAAAGGCATACTGATGGGTATTGAGGGGTGATGGTTCAGGATGTTCCCCCTGATATATTCGTCCAACACCTTCTCCAGGTCTTTCAATAGATATCAGGCTATAATTGGTCTAAGCGATTTAAGGCTTGGTTTTTCCTACCCATTTTTGATATATACCGGGTGCCTACGATATTACTAGCCAGTTTATAACTTCCTTGTAAAAAAAGATATCGATTTCAAATTTTGAGATGATGTATGGCTGAATACGGTGCATAGTTTGATTGCTTCAATATCTGACAGTATAAAATTTGTTATTTTTAATGGAATATTATTAGAAATTTAAATTGCCCAGGAAATTATAAGTCCAAAACATGTAGCATAGCCTATATCTATCATTTTCGAGAAAATGGCGGTTGAAAATGTTATATCAATCATAAATTATTTCATTTTCACATAAACAAATGAATGTAGGAACAAATCTGTTATGGTTAGTTAAGTTTTATGGTGAGTAAAATTTGATAAAGTCATAAAAATTTCATTTCCGGCTGAACCGGAAGTACTACGAAAAGTGATTTTCAGGCTCAAATTACTTTGATATTTTTAATGGAACACCCTGGATAATCAAACTGTACACCGTATTCAACCATACAACATCCCAAAATTTGAAATCAATATCTTTTTTTACAAGGAAGTTATAGGCTGGCTAGTAATATCGTAGCCACCCGGTATACTACCTTAACCGCCGACCAACTAGATGGGATATAGTTCCATACCATACTAGCTCTGAATAATTTAATGAGGAATGGGAGCAATATTTCCAGTCCGTTTTGTAGTAGAGCTGGAAAAACTTCGTCCTCTCCTGGCGATTTGAATGGTTGGAAGGATTTGATGGCCCACTCAATTGCCGATAGTATGATAACCTGTTTAGCTGTCAACTAGTCATTTTTATCAGGTCGTTTTAATCGTCTTTCTGATGGTGACAGCTGTTGGTCATCCAGATTCAAGCACCCTGGGAAGTGGTTCTGTGCTAAGAGCTGTGGGGTTTCCTTTCCAGAGTCCGTATATGAGTCGTCCGGTCGCCCCAATGAGCCGAATTACCACGTCGGCTCTCTGGCAAGAATCTTGTGAATTCTAGTACTGTGAGGTAGATCAGTTATACTCTCACAGAATTTCCTCCAAAATCCCCTTTTACAGAGATACTATATAACGAACATATAGAGATTGCTGATATTTAAATTGAAATATTTCATAAAATTGCGTACATTTATACGTAATATTACGCCATATTTCAATTTAAATATTTAAAGAAACCCCGTATATTTGATAATTGAAATAACGAGCATAACTTAATTGTTTCTCTAATAATATGTGCTCTATATGTAAGCATTAACATTAGAACAAGTCTGTCAAACTACTTTATCTTAGGTATTAGTATCGCTTATTATTTTCACATGAGGCTGTCCTTCGTAATCCTTTTGGCATGTCCTTTTAATTAAAAACAAACACTAAAGGATTATTAATGTGACGCTTATGTTTACGTATGGTTTAAGAATATTACGCAAAGTATCTTATTAGTCAGCAGATATTTATTTTGTAATTTTATATTTTTACACACATTGCTTCTATAAAAAGAATACACTGAAGGAATGAGCTTTTTAGATAGGTAACTTTAATATTTAGAGTGTTCGGATATAACTTTACCTATCGCATATCTTAAGAACTACTACTTGGTTATGTGCAAGAAAAGTTAATTTTTTTATAATTTTGTGTAAAAATAATGTAATATGTACCTTATTATTTATGTCTGGTATGTCGCTAAGTTTAAAAATAAAAAGAGAAAATAGCTTGCGTCGGATGTAACTTCTGAAGAAAATAGAGGAAATAAGAACCTGCCTAAAAGATGTATAGTAGGTAGTCCAAAACTTCTTTGTAATGTTTATACCCTTAATTTTTATCCGCTCTTAATTATTCAAAAATTGAGTCATAACTAAAATGGTAATATAAACATATTTTAATTGTTATAATATATAGAAGTGTTTATTCTATTATATGTTATTAACGTGTTCATTATTTTTCAATTAAGAAAGCTCAAGTGGATCTTAAAGAAAGCTTAATTTTAGTAACTAATTCCTTCTCCTATTCTAATAAAAATTAAAACATACATATTTTTGCATAACTTAATCTTTTAGTTATAATTCAGTTTTTAAATAAATAAAAATTAAATAAAATATAAAAAATAAAATAAAAAAAATCAAAAAAAAAATAAAAAGTATAAGTATATAAGAAATTTCTGTTTTCTTTGGACCACCCAGTATAACAACAGATAAATAATAGTAACCCGTGAGCAGCCTTTATTTTCTAATTAAAGTATGCTAACCAAACCGACATTTTGGTAAAACATAAATTTGTTTACTACGGTCACATATGTAAGGTAACATTAAGGTAACGCTTTCCTAACTAACATTTTTCTTGCTTGCAAATGATAAAATGCAAATAATGCTCGATGTCGTAGTTGATTGGAGCAGGCAGTGGCAAGAGTGACCAGAAATCTATCTGTCGTAGCTGGGGATTTGAATCCCATCACTAGCACTGATAATATCGGTGGGAATGGTTGTATATCTACGAGACGATGACGACCATATTTATTAAAATTAAATTCGTTATTAAGTACTTGCCATAAAATTAAAATAATCGAAAATTTCGAAAGTACTGGTTTGGTTAGTGATGTGAAACACACATGAGCTCGTAGAGGTCGCTTAGAACAAAACATCACGGCAGTTCGCGAGAGCGTGGCCGAGAGTCCAGGGACCTCGATTCGTCATCGTGCACAAGAATTGGACATTACAACAGCCACTCTTCAGCGTATTCTCACTAAAGCTTTGCATCTCCATGCCTACAAAGTTCAATTGAGTCAATAACTTCTGCCAACAGACCATGCACAGAGAATAGAATTCACCAATTGGATCCTTTAACAAAAAGAAGTGATTGCCGATTTTGCGGACAAAATCGTTTTCAGTGATGAGGCCCATTTTCACTTCGACGGCTTCGTTAATAGGCAAAACTGCCGCATTTGGGACTCAGAAAATCCACGAATGATTCATGAGAGAGCAATGCATCCAAAATGTGTCGCTGTTTGGTGTACATTGTGGTCTGGAGGAATCATCAGATCGGTTTTCTTCGAAGACGAGGCAAGTAATGCAGTAACGGTGAATGGCGAACGTTATTGTGCTATGATAACCCAGTTTTTTGTGTCTTAATTGGAAGATATTGCTCTCGACGACATGTGGTTTCAGCAGGACGGTGCCACTTGCCATACCGCCCATGAAACAGCGACGGTCTTGCACGAGTCTTTTCATGGCCGTGTCATCTCTCGGTTTGGTTACCAGTATTAGCCGCCACGGTCTTGCGATTTAGCACCTTTGGACTTTTGGCTGTGGGGTTATCTAAATCACAGGTTTATGCCAACAAGCCCGCGACCACCAAAGCATTGAAAGCTGAAATTAGACGATATATCAACGAAATACCGCCACATGTATGCAACACCGCATTTAAAAATTTCGCCAAAAGATTTACCAGATGTGTTGTTCCATACATAACTCCCAAATGTCTATATTATAACTCAATACATATTTCAATACTTTGCTACAGAAAACCATGTTTTATTGAACCTTGAAATATTGAGCTCTTATTGAAACACCCTTCATAAATTTTATATTCAGTCTGTGACATTCGCATTATTATTATCATTATCTCGATGATAAACGAGGATTATATCCCGGTGACTTCATCCCAAAATATGAGATTCTAGTCACATGACAAAGTGTAAGCGTTGGTGTAAATATTAACGGTCGGTCTTTAATAAACGATAGGATCTAGAGGAGTATTGTTGTGATTTCCATGGATCTGATAGGTTAAATTACCTAGAAGCGGACACTGACATTGTGGAAAATAATGTTTAATAAAGTAAATAATGAACGATGAGTTAGAAATTAATCACAACAAAAAATATTTCTATTGGAACAAAATTGCATTATTTTTATGTCTGAAACTAGGTATCTTCCTAATTTTTATTCAAATACATCTGTCCGTTTTCGAAATTCATATTTATTAATGAATTCTCCCTCTTTAATAGTGGAGTTTTGAAATATATTGTGCTCGTATGTATTATGCAACAAATTTGTTTTATTTATATTCAGAAAATCACACTACTCAGCATAAATTTAATACATGCTAAAATTTTATACAAAATCTTAAATTTGTTGAATTTTACTTGGTAGACGCCTAATAAAAATGAAAAAAGTCCACAGAATTTATTTATAGCGCGTATATTTTTTAAACTTTCCACTTTCCACCCTTAAGTCATTTGTCAGCTATCTCAGCAATCTCGTTTGTAATAAAAAAAACACAATATCGCAGCGAATGGTGTATGTTGCAACAGAAAGCGACCCATGAGGGCATTTTTGACCCGAGAAACATTAGTTTTTACACCTCTTACACTTTATATGATATCGAACATTTTGCCTAGAATAGATGAAATCGAAAATGGGATTTGTAAATTTTAAGCGGATATTGCATGGAAGACCATTTTATAAGTTACGAACATTCGTATTTCTGTTGATAAAAATCCTCAAATCTTATAAATTTCTAACCCCACTCCTGCCATAAAAGCTTTGAAAATCGTTCAAATGACAATTTCTTTATTTAATTGAATTAAAACAAAGGTCACCTACCAATGATACTATACAGTAAATGAGAACCTTAAAACTATGTATAGAACCTACCGTAATAACCTAAATAAAATCATTAAGAAGGCTAAGTCTGACTATTTTAAAAATCAAATTGAAAACAGTACAGATTCAAATAAAACTATGTGGAAAACCATAAAAAAACTGAAAAATAGTAGTAAAAATAATAATATTATAACTAAAATACTAAACGAAGAAAATAAAATTGTCTCAGATAAACTTGAAATGTGCAACTCTTTTAACAACAACTTTTCAAATATAGGCGGAAATTTAGCCAAGAAAATAAAAATTAGCTCAGACTACATAAATAATACAAATTATATTAACCCGTTTTCTATGTTTTTATCGCCAACTTGTGAGAACGAAGTTAAAAATATCATTTTAAATTTAAAAAATAAAAAAGGTGTCGGAATCGACGGCATATCGGCTGAAACAATAAAAAATATTGCTAGCAATATTGTTTATCCACTCACAAAGTTGTTAAATACCATTTTTGAGACTGGTTGCTGTCCAAGCGAATTTAAAGAATCCATAATTGTACCAATTTACAAAAAAGGCGATAAATTGAATTCACTAAATTATAGACCGATATCCTTGATAACGAACTTTGCAAAGATTTTTGAGATGCTCCTAAAAAAAAGATTAGATGGTTTTATAAAAAAGCATAATATTATATCTAAACAACAGTATGGTTTCCAGACTGGAAAATCAACAAATGACGCAATAGACACACTAACAGAATGCATATATAAAGCTACAGATAAGGGAAAGCCTTCGCTATGTATATTTCTAGACTTAGCGAAAGCCTTTGATACGGTCTGCCACGAAAAATTATTAAAAATATTAGAGAATATTGGAGTTAGAGACTTACCTTTAAAATTAATCGAGAGCTACTTACAAGACCGCCATCAATATGTAAAAATTGATGACGCAGTAAGCGAACCAAAAACTATCACTTTTGGGGTTCCCCAAGGGACTGTGCTAGGGCCACTGCTCTTTGTGTTGTATATAAATAATTTATTTCACATAAATATCAAAGGTAAAATAATAGGATTTGCAGACGACACTAGTATATTTTATGAAGGCGAAAATTGGGAAAATGTAAAAATACAAGCTGAAAATGATTTCAAAAACGTAAAATCGTGACCATCATTTATTAACACTAAATATTGAAAAAACAGTTTATCTAGCCTTCTCATCGTATAAATCAGGACAACCATCTTATTCTCAGATAGATATAGATAATGATCTAACAATAAAATCTGCTCCCACGGTCAAATATCTAGGAATTCTAATTGATCAACACCTGCGATGGGATGTGCACATAAAAGAACTGATAAAAAAACTGAGATCTACGATTTATAATTTTAAATATTTTAGATATATACTAAATATTAAACAACTAAAAATGTTATACCACGCACTAGTAGAATCTCAGCTTCGATATGGCATAATAGCCTGGGGAGGGGCATTAAACTGTTATATAGCAGACTTAGAAATTATTCAAAAAAAGAATACTAAAAATCATTTATAAAAAAGAACCAACGTACCCTAGTGACGAGTTGTACAAAGAAGCTCAGGTTATGGATATTAGGCAATTATTTTTCTTGCATCTCCTGCTAAAGGCCCACCCAGTAAAAAATTTAGATATAAAGAACCCTAATTACAAATTAAGAAATTGTGATAACTTGCCTGTTCCTAAAATGTTAAAAACCGCAGGGCAGCGTAGCAGCTATTTTTTATCGCCAAGAGCATTTAATTCACTCCCACCTACTATAAAACAGATTCAGCCTAAACATAAATTTAAAAAAACTAGTAAACAACACATATTATCTTTGGACAGAAAAGTGATACTTTCTCAGATTGATTTAAAAAATGCTGACTAGGTTAAACTTCAAATTTTAAATAATACAATTCTATAAAATCTAAATTAAACAATACTTACCAGACTGATTAGTGCTTCATCACCTTCTGATTATCTTTTAACATGCATATATATGCATGTATGTGTATGTATTCATGAGCGTATAAGTATATGTGTGTGCATGTGTAGGTGTGGGAGTGTGATTGTGTGAGGATGGATGTATGTATAGGTTTAAACATATGTGGGTATAAATTACATTTGCTTATTCTCTTGTTTCATGTATTTATGTATATGCATTTGTACCTAATAAAGCCGAATACTATTATTATCACTAATTTTACATTATAGTATAATACACAATCAAGTGTTACCGTAACCGATGAAATTTTGTATTCTTTTGCAAATAAATATATATTGTCTATCCTAATTTAACTATATATCATATATATGTGTGTGTATATGATATGTATCTGAGGATATTTCAAAGTATGTATTAATGTATTTGCATGCATGTATGTGTGCATATGGACATGTGTATGAAATGTGCTTTATCACATATATATGTACATACATTATCTAAAATTATTGCTATTATTTTATTTTTTTAAGATTATTGTATTGTATATGTTTATATACTAGTATATAGGTGTGTATATGCTTGTATATGTGTGTATGCGTGTGTATGTGTGTGTATATGCGTGTATGTGTGTGTATATATGTGTGTATGTATGTATATATGTGTATGTGTATATAGGTGTATATATATATATATATATATATATGTATATATATATGAGTGTATGCGTGTATACATGTGTATCGGTATGTATATGAATATAATTAAATGTACTATCCCACGCTCAAATATCTTTGATATTTTGTGGTGTACCATGTTTATTTGTATAATGCAATTATAATTCCATTTATGTATTGTATGTATATATTAAAAATAAACATTATTCTATTCTCTATTCTATTCTATTCTAAATGTTCAAATTTATGACCATTGACCATTGACAATGACCGAGACGTAAAATAAATTCTTGTTGAACGTTTTCAACAAATTATTTGGCCTATTTTTATAAACCATAGTTTTTATGTAATATTATAGGAAATAATCCAGCGGGGTCAAGCCTGGAGATCCGGCTGGCCATTCGATCAGGGCTCGTTGATAAATCTATCGGTTAGGAAAAACTTCGATTCAGTATCGCCGAATATCAATAGAGTAATATGGCGGGACTCCACCTTGTTGATACCACAAGTTATTTCTGGGCAGATCACGTTTGTCTTCAATGGGCAACAACAATCAAGGCAGGAATCAGTTCTTTTTGAAAAATCTGTAGGTACCATGGTTCATTATTATGTTCTCAAAAAAGAAAAATTCTACCACCAACAATTCCTGCCCATCACTGATTTTCTGAGAATACTGTGAATGTGATAATTTCATCCAGTGACGGTTCTCAGCCGTCTAGAAACTTTAGTTTTGACGATTTACATGACCATTTATATAGGAAGAAAGTATCACGAACATGGGATCTTCATTGCAAATTTTGTTCAGACGATCACAAAACTGTATCATTTGATCAAGGTCATTTTCTGCTAACTGGCGTACAAGTCTAACTTTGTCGGGTTGCCATTTTTCTTTTTTTTTTCGGGATTTTAAAGACTGTAGTATGATGAAATCAATTTTCCAACTTGTGTAATGTTGTAACTATTTGGATTTCTTGCACGGGTAGCAGAATAGTTTGTTTCCTTGTAATAATTTAAGACGACCACTTTTACGAAGATCCTTTACTTAACAGACTGTCAGCAAGAAATTTAAGTCTTCTTAATAGATCTCATTTTAAGTCGATAAAAATTATCTTCTAGAAAGAATCTATTTTATTCAAAAAAAATTGTCCTAATGAATAACACGTGATAAAAACGTTGCCTTGAGTACGATTTTACAAACTGAAAAATTGTACAATTCATTTTAAAATCATAAGGTTTTAACTTAATTTTGTCAATTATTTCTTTGCTACCTCTATTTTTCTGACAGCATTCATATTTCATGGTAGTAAAACAAGTTTTTAAATAATCTTTAGAGCTTTTCTAAAAAGCTTATATTTAATAAATCTATTGAAAATCTGTCTATCAATTAAATAAAACTGTTCGACTACCAGCTTTTTAAAAAAAAAACGCGCTTTAAAAACAAAATTACATCTCGATGTATTGCAGCTAAGAAAATTTTATTACGTCTCGTTTTTAACATACACAATCAGACTAAAATTATTTAGTCTAAGAAATAGACTGACATTAACAAAGTTTTTTTTAAGCGGCCTTTACATCGATCCCTAAAACTGAAGAACAACGTCTAATTTAATTTACAATGAAACGCTTCAAGCGTCAATTAGCACCTTGCCAGTCTTCATCTTCACTTTATGAGAGACTCTCCCAATAGCTTCCTTTTAACATTTCATTATTTGCAGCCCAGCAATTTTAGTTCTATTAGATTCCCTTTATAATTTTTTAAGATTAATTTGGTCAGGTATTTGGTCATATACGTCGTTAAAAATACAAATATAAATACAAATAAATAAATTAGTACTGCCCGGTTCTCTACAAAATTCAAATTCATTGATTTGTAGAAATTTGATAGAAGAATTCCCCAACTAGCTCTGAAGGCAAACATGAAATATCTAGGGTGCAGACTGTGGAGTCAGAATGAAATATGTATATTTTTTTATTTGTTTTAGTTCAGCGCCACCAATTTTCATTGGTTTATTCCTAATAATAACTTGATATCATCTCTTGTATGGATGTTTTATCCTTGGATGACCAATGGGTCTTCTTGAATGTTCTTTATTTTGGACAACTAATAAAAGGTATTTTCAGTACTTGAACCCAATTAAGTACTAACTTATCCTGACAAAAGTTAGCCCATATATAATAAAACGAACTTAGCCTACCAGCACTACCAACCTTCATTGCTAGCTCGACTGCTGAAGACGATATGTCCTTCTCCGTTGTTGTTGTTTTGATATTTGTATTGTTTGTAGGATTGGCTCCCCTCTCGACGTGTCTCATGCTGATGTCGGGGTGGAGCTTTGGAGTTTAAAGCGGGAGTTTTATGCACTGCTTTAGACTGATTTAATTTTATTGTCTTGCCAGTGGACTCCAAGTTTTTGGAAACTTTAAAGCGCTCTTCCAATACCGAACAGAAATGAGTCTGTAGGTATACTTTATTAGCGTCCTGGAAATCTTTATTTAGATTTGTTGCAAGTAAACCTCTGCGAGTGACAGTGTTTAAATGAAACACGCCAATCAGTAAGTGGGTTGCATCATTGAGCAATCCTATATATTACTTGTTGCTTCCCTCTTTCCTTAAAACTAAGCTAAAAAGATGACCAATGGCAGCCAGACTTGCGGCCACCTGTCCTTGTAAATTTGCTAACCGTTGATCTCTTAGCAAATTCGAGGCTAAAACGGCGTTTCAATAATTGGGTTAAGCTTTGTGGCTTCCATAACCTGAAAGTGTTCAGGAGGGGGATGTTTAACAGTAATTTTCTTTCTGTCGTCGGCAAACAGACCAGAAGATAAAATATTTTTCCAGCGTAATACTAAATCACTGTGAACATCTGGCCCCCAATTCTTAGATGTGCACTCTTGCTGACCCAGAATTTTAATGATGTCGTCGCTGAGAAGAACATTAGATTGGTCCTTTTCTAATGGAGGTTCCCCTTGGTGAATACCCATTCTGTCTGAAAAGACCGAAATAAAAAACCTCATTACTTAAGGCAATGTGGAGAAAAAAATGAAAAATGTTTCACTAACATTTTTATTATAATTTTCCCTTTTTTGAAAGGATATTGTACATTTCTTTCCAATAGGTTTTCATTAAACCCACACATTAACAGTTAAAAAATGCAATGTTTTTGCATCATTTGCAAAAAAACTGATACTCTCATTGATACCAGAATGAAAATGTATATTTCCAATGTAAATATTAGGGTACTCATTGCCCCGTATACGCATAAAGAGTGCACAATACCTCCTGCACAATTAACATATTTTTAACAATCTAATGTTCGTATTTCTATCAACAACGGTGTTTATTTATACTTCACTAATTTCCTGAGTTTTTTTTGAATCCCTCTCTCGGGAATACCTGCGTTTCCGACATTTTCCCGACATTTTAGACATTTTTAGTAGAAACTAGACGCAATATAAACACACGAAGTGATCGCCGTGTCACACAAACAAACAATGATTCAAAAAGGAAGTGCGAAGTGCCAATGAGCATATGAGTACAGGTTCGGTCAAAAATTTACTTTTGAACTGTGTGAGATTTGACACCAAGCGGAGTTACTACACTACACTTATTTACGAGACGAGGCTGAAGTATAACTATAACGTATATCCCATGCTAAAAACTGGAAAAACGGGTTGGTTTTAAACTGGAAAAACTTTCCACTTAACTTTCAAGGTACTATAAGTAGGCTACATAATAATTACTAATTCTTATTTTCAGTTTCACATAAATTTTTATATTTACCACATACTGACTTGAAAAATAAAACAAATGCATTCATAACACTAATTTAAGTATATTAACTCCCAAAACTGTAGTAAAAATTAACGGCTCTAATGCTTATAGCCAAAAAAATAAACAGTGCCTATACTAATAAAAATACAATTAAAACATTAATATGAATGTTTTATAATATTCAAACTACAAATAAAATCTTCCCAATAATTAAATATTACAGAAGCCCCACTGGTTCTTAAACAGACGGAATAAGTTAAACGAACCAAAGTAGTCTATTGGTGAAAAACGACGCTACAAACAGATAAAACACACTGGTATAAAGCAGATAAATACGCCGCCACAGATAAGAAAGCGAACGTGAGGCACTACTTTCATCTGAATTAAGGAAGGGCTAATAAGTCATAATAATAATAGCAGCTCATCCCCGCAGATAAACGTGAGATTAAACATAAAACATAATTCGCTGTTAGTAACTCCTTCATGGGAATTCTTTTCGTTGAAATAAAAATGGCGGTACTTACAGGTGGTTACGCACTTTAGCCCTTTCACAGGAGACAAATTTTACCTGAGCAGCATCAAAATTAGCACTTCACTGAGCGTACAAAGTCAAGCACTATATAACAAAACGATATTGATTTTACATTAATCAATAATTAATCACTTTTCAGGTACAAAAAAAATCAAAACAACTTCTCCGCAACCCCTTGCAAAGCTCACTCACTCAAGCTATCACGCTAATTCTGGCTTTTCTCGCGCTCTCTAACTATACATGTATTCATTAAAACTGTCGAACTATGGACAACCTACAATTTAACTGTGCAGGTTAGAAATTACCTAACTCATAGGGTCATAAATGAACTAAAATTTTCTAATAGACCAATAACGGAGCGATTAAAAAGTGAACCGTTATTGCCGGCGGAATATTGATAAAGGAAATAGGTAAATAGCTTCACATGCCGTTGTTATAGTGCTGCAAGTAAATTATAAACTGTGCTGATAGGCTGATAGTTTGTGTTTTAATATAAACTACCTACGTAATTCATTTCACTTAATTGTTATTTCTGTTTTTCCTTTGAGTGAAATACTATTGTTAAAAATAAATATGAATTTTCCACTAGATGAATCGATTGATATGGTCTATGACGAATTTATGCTCAAAATTATCCATAACGAAGACATCTTCACCATTTTGCATTTCAAAGATTGGGAGAAAACTTTGATAGAACTGGACATGTAGAGTATGAAAGACATGAACGTACAAAACCAACAACAAATAAAGAAAATCAGTTCTAAATTGTTTTAAGTGTCGTTGAAGATCCTCATAAAAGTACAAGAGAAATTATTAGACAAACTCAAAAAATTATGCATAGCTAAGACATGACGCTATATGATAATTTTAAAATGACACATACTCGTTTACCTCGTGTATATGAAAAAAATTGACAGAAAAATCATAGATTTACAAATCACCCTGTAAAATCAATATCAATATTCGCAAATGAATGCAATTATGCACACTCGCTGCTGAATCCGTTTAAAAGTTACAACTCATCAAAGGGGACCAATTTTTTAGTCGCACCACTGAGATTTGTTATTGCATCACCACCGTGACGTTCACATCTGTTTTATAACGGCTTAAGTGATTAAATAAATAAATAAATAAATTCATCTTGAATTGGTCTTTCTGTGTTGATTCAATTTCAAATCATGCAGTTCCAAAAAATCTCCGTTCAGAAATATAATGTAATAAAATTGCTATAAGTCAAACTCATAATCTTCAACACAAATTCAAATAAAACGAATTCAGAAAAATCATTTAATATTACAACAAATGTTTGCCATACATATCTACCGTACAATATAACATGTTAAACCTTATACCGTTGCATTGTCGAGAAACAATATGGATTTATGATATTCAACATGAATGAGTGTTACAATAGCAAGCTATATTAGTTAAACAAAAACAAGAACATCAGTGTGCAACAACAAATCTCTATCTGATTGTATCGTTGACAAATTTATGGTGGTAATAAATATGAGAATGTTACAACCCATCAATAACTAACACGAACAGAACTAGAGAAACTATAAAATATCGGCTTATGAACTGGTCATTTTTTACATCCAAAAATACAGTAAATTTTTGTATTGACTCGCTACTTTTCGTATAGTTTATTTTAAACTTATTTGCAACATAAAGAACGTCCGTTTCTTTGGTCTCTTTACTGCCGCCAAAGAAGCCGATGTTATTAATGTTGCAAATAAGTTTGAAATATTGAATTTTATTCAGCTAACCCCATGACTTCACATCGAAAATTTAAATTTTGTACAAAAAGTGTAAAAGACGAGAATCCCACCCCTGCTTATCGAGATCAATTACAGTTGGATAAAAACCGATGGATTCACCACTTCAATTGAGCCAGATTTCATAAGTAAAAAAAACTATTTCATTAAAACTTTAAATACAGGGACTCCTAGGAGTAAAAAAATTGGGTCAAAATTTCGTGGCATTATATATCATAGTTTTAGTGAAATATTTTGTCAACATACTAAATCTCGCTGAATTGAAGTGCTAATTCTATCGGTTTCCACCGTACTTTGTAACTGACTCGAGAAATAGGGAGGTGGGAATGATCGTGTTTTCTGAATCACCTTGTATAATCATAAATAATTATTATAAAATATAAAAATATCCCAAATACTTATTAAGTTACAAAATAAAGTTGGAATTTGTTTTTATTTTAAGTGAATGCAAAAAAAAAAACAGAAAACCACCTTGACCTGAAAACTGAAATAGAAAAATAAAAAGGAAATGCTAACCTCCATTCCAAGTTGTTTTTGTTAAATTGATATTGTTGATATGATTTTTACATTTCGCAATAGACGAGCTTTTAAGCATACACCTGTCAATGGAATAACCAAAATTTCAATTATGAAATATACATATTAAGTTTTTTTTTTTTTTATTTACAATTTTAACTTATTTATCACTTCATTTGTTTCATAAACTTATTCCAAGTGATACAGAAATTGTTTCCTCAAACACCCAAACACTAAACACCGCACGCAATGCACGTTTCACTAACAAGGCTGGCATTACCTGGAGAAGATTAAAACTCAATTTAAGGCCCGATGATTTTTCAATGTTGTTAGCAAAATTAACCGTCGAATAGCGCGGAATGGGTGAATTCTATTGGCCGACAGGTCACTAACTGACAGATAACTTAGTTAACCAAGCACATTTAAAAACTGGGTCTTAATCATCTCCGTTTGAGAATCTATTGATGGGTGTATTATGAGATGTTCATATTGAAGAATAACAATGTTTTATAAAAAACAAAAAGAAAAATTCCCACTACAATTTCATTGAGTCGAATCATTATATTTAATATATCCTGGGCACCAAATTAAATTCGCATACTCAATTTTGGATTTTACAAATAAGTTAAAAGGCATGAATAAATTTAATTGTCTGGAGCCATATGGAGAATAGCAAACGGTCAGGTGCCGGATATATTTGCAATTTTTCAGAGCCGGCAGCTCTCATATTTTTTAAATCTTTATATAATTAAATTGATATGCATGCGTTTATTTATATACCTATAATATATGCAACCAGTCGTGCAACAGGGATCTTTGCGGGAAGACGGGTTTGTCATATATAATTTATAGACAACTAAGAACATGTTACCCTGTTCCTTGGCAGTTGGATTTTCCATACACGACCGCGTAGATTTTACACTCCCTCTGGTAGAGTTGGTTACTTTCGGTCAACGGTGTATTAAATCATTTTAACACTCGACACTATGTATATAATCCACAGTGCTAAGTGTTATGTATGTTTTTGTAACATTACTATATTTTTTTTTTAATTAATTTAAATTTAAACTAACAGAATTCAGGGTACAGGGAGCGGTGTTTGAATACAGACTTAACCGGTTCAGTGGACTAGAGTACTTGACGTCAGGTGTGACTAGAAATCTTTCAACAGTAGTTACGTGGGCGAATCCCGGCTATATCGATGGGAATGGTTGGCAATTTTTATATCTATTATCATGGTGGTTCTTTTTTGTAACTAAACCAAGATAATTCTCTGCAACTTATATTTATCCTTACTTATCCACATTTTATCCACAATTATCCACAATTACTAATAAGTGATTTCCGAAAAGTGGCCACTTAAAGTTTAATGTGACGAGAGTATCGTTAAAAATGGGTATTTTTTTGGTATAAATTAAAGAATTTTTGTATCGTTTTAACCTAAGTTATAAAAATGTCAGTGAGTCATTTACAATAGACACATACTGAACATACAATTTTTTCAATTTTCTCCTTCTCCGTTTTTGAGATATTTGCGAATGAAAAGTGGGGGCTCCATATATTTGATTCATATAGTAGGTAGTTTACGCATTACTATTTTAAAATGAAATAAAATTCACTTTATCATAGTGTATAAATTTCCGATTTTCTGTGTGGGAAAGTTTCAGTAGGTGTTTACATAAATATCGCAGACCAGAGACTACTACCAAATAATTTTAGGAAACAAGCACCCACACTTAATTAATGCATGAACTAGGTACCCTACCGTTCATCATCCGGAGATATCGTGGCTGGTGACGTCGCGCCAATAGGACAGCGTTTTTAGACACACTTCTAGCATCTGATATTCCCGGTTTAATTACTAATTTAAACATTTTCTATGTAGAAATTGTTAAAACAGATTTGATAATGCTAATGTTCAATAACACTATATTAGAATATATGAATTAATTTTAAAAATCCGGCAGATGCAATGGGCCCATTACCAAAAATCCATACACCAATCCAATTTCAGATCATTCATATAAAGAAATATACCTCTAGTATAATAATATTGTTAACAAATAAGAGAGGTCGCAATAGACAACCGTATGGTGCATTATTTGATCACGAAGAAATCATGACTACGGTATTCAATATACTGTTTTGTTCCATTAAGATAGAGTTTGATAAGGAAGAAATACCAAAACTCCTACAGTCTTTAGTTAAGTTAAACACCGTGAATAATACTATTGGAGAACTTTATATGAAGCACTTCTATTTGGATATAATGACATAATGGTATATAACAATACACTGAGTTATGTAACAGTGGCTTGTAACTGTGGATTTACCATGTGCAAATAAATATATGGTAATTTGGTATAATCCGCCCTTGAGCATGAAAATATAATAGGTCATGGTACGCTAACACAAACACAAAGTTACAAATTATAGTAATGCACTGGTATCAATAATTATATTAAAGAAAAATTTTACATATTAATATGAAGAGAAAATAAGTGTTATCTCGTTTTTAAATATCGATATAATAGTACCTACATACATACTGTATATTTTTATATCACCGTGAATAAAAAATATGAACATACATTTTGAGGCAAAGCTTCAAATCGCATATGAGGTATTACGTACACAAAGATACTCTAAGGAAATCTAATAAGGATTTTGCTGCCATTTACTTATTTCGTTTCGTTTCCTAGTCAAGGATTTCTGTTAGCTATAGAGTTTCAAATTTCTTACAACTATATACTTTCAAGTACGAAAATCCATTTATCACACATTTAAACATCACCAAAAAAAGATTATTTATAAATTGAATAACACGGACATGAAATGTTTTTGTATTGCAGTTTTTTAAGCAAAAAAAGTGAAACGTCCACATAATTAAATGCTAAAATCGTAAGTACGACAAGGAACTAAGTGTTTTTGCATATTACTTTATTAAAATGGTCAAGAATATGCATTAATGGTTTGGAAAATTGTAGACGTAAAGACAAAATTTTCCTCATTTTCGATATACCAATTTTGGTTGTTTTTTTTTTCACGATATACTGATGTCACACGAGAATGCAACACTAGTATCACAAAAATATAACAAAAAATAAAACACATTCAAGAAAATAAGGTTTTATGCCATACTACGTCGCGAAATTTTAATCTCCGTATAAATTGGTTGCAGTAAAGTGCTAAACAGAAGATACGCCGAGGTGTGACTTATAAGTCGCTGTTTGAATACCGCTCTAAAATTACAAAGTTCGGAATTTTCACACTCGAGTGTTGAAGCAGAGTAGCCTCAAACAACAGCCTGTGGATGAAATTCGAGCTGTCTTGACTACCTGGAGAGAATTAAAAAAAAAAGTATACTTGTCCGAATAGGATGAAACTAGTTGTAAAATAATAAATAAAGTGAAAATTAGACAAGTAATAAAAAGTGTTTATAATTTTTTAAATCTGGAGAGAATTGTTCGACTGACGACTGGACGTTTTTGCCTCGGGATTTATGCAATCCTCTAGAATAGTTTTATATTAACATACCATTACTTAGAGTTATACCTGACACTTTTGGATGTTTTAACGTTTAATGAATGTAAAGTAGACAACGGAGAATCATGTAGTTCTCGCCCTGTTAAATACAAAAATTGTTACTACAGCGGGTTTTTAAACATATTTTTGTAAAAGAAATTAAGTCTGTAGTTTCGACTTGAGACTGGCATGAATCGTTGAAAAAAAATGTTGTACGCAACACACCCGGAAAGTATCTTTACTGGGCGAGCTGATGAGCCAGTAGGACCTTCCGGTCTTATTACGTAAATAGCTATTCTTGTATTACTTTTTAGTGCAGGTATTGCTTATGTTTGTACCACCTACTCGAACCCCGCTTATCTCACTTACATCAACATAACCTCGGCCGCAACAATGTGGTGGCATATTTGACAAATACAATTGGGTACTAAAATCACCACGACACATATGGGCGCTGCGATCAGACGAGTATATATCAACTGAGTCTTCATTTGTTTACATTTGTTTTATTTGCTTTTGTGGGTTCTTTCTTAGAAAGGTGTACATTATCAGAGGTAGGATTTACCAATCGAATATGACGTAACACCAGGGTTGGCTTTAGGTGGTTATGTGTCAGATTTGCATGCATATATGAAACGATACCTTACCTTGAATTTTTTTTTAGCGAATTCCATATTATCCAAAGCTGATATAGTCAATTTATTATAAACGCTCACTTAAAGAGAGCTGGTGGTATAGGGGGATGTTCTTAACAGTAAACTACACACACAAGTATTTTTCACTGCCGGTTACAAAAAGAAAAGTATATTATTATCTGTTCTAAATGTTTTGTAGTTAAGCTTCGGCGCCTTTTGTTGAATATCCATTTACATTGAGAGAAAGACCGTCGACAGATGTAATTGGAGCATACTTAAAATATGTAAACTTTCGCAAAGTCACCACATTCATGCCCGGTGTAGCAAAGTCTACTTTGCTGTTTAAAAGGTCTATTACACCTATCATTGTAACAAATCCGGGATTTATTTTTAAACAGTTTAAAATTTTGTTTGTAACCTCGCAGCAATTTCTCCCTGTAATTGAAAAATTTATTGCATCAACTGTGGTAAATTCTGATGTTGGCTGATATTGAAGATCCTATATGGCTAGAGGAATTCGTGAAAAACGTTCGAGTATTGTCTCCAGATTTTACACAGTTGGATCTATAAATGCCTGTTGCACCTGTGAAATAATAACTGCGTCATTTGGATTTAATTGCTGTATTAGGGATTTCACATTTTCAAAATGACAGTAATAGTACGATGCGGCCTCCAGCCAAGTTCCCCATCGTGTTATAATAGGCTGTGGAGATAATGGAGTATTTGGTAGAATTTCATGAAATAACTGTACACGACATGGTCCTTTAAGAAAAATTTTCGTTACACTAGATATTATCAATATGGTAGAACAGATAAGCCTAGTGTTGCCCAACATGCGTTTGAGAACAACCATAAAATATAGAGTAGCAATTTAAGATTAATTAATTAGAAATGTAATAGATACTAGACGGCTGGATGCATTTGAAAATTTGGAAATTACAATGTGTAAAAACAGTACGAATAATGACAGAGGACCAATCCCATATAGTCCGCACTATTTGTTAAAGAGTTAGGGTTCACTGAACCGTATGTAAAATAATGTTCTAATCCTCACTAAGGATCACTAAATGTTGAGGTTTTTACTGGCCCCATTCTTTAAAATTTGAGGAACGGCAAGACCAAAAATAATTTTATTTGACTAACCTATAAATTCTGCCAAATATTTAAAAAGGCAAACTGATTAGACTTATTAACCTTAAATAATTATGTACTCCCACTCATTTTAAAAAATATTGAGGTAACTAAATGAAAAATATGATTTATTTTTAGTGTCGGTAGTGGCCTACATACACATCCTCTCTGATTATTTGACTTATGTTCTAAATAAATCTTTACGACTCTCTCGGAAAAATAACTTTTGAAAATTCAATTAACCGCTGAAAGTGCGTTAACAAAATATTTAAAACTGAGGAGCTTTGTTTAGAAGTGAAATGCAATTAAGCATGTCTAAAATTAGAAAAACTGCAAATAACCACGTTCCTTTTGATCTAAAATTAAACGCATGCTAAAAACATTTTCTTTCAAGGTTAGTTTTCTTCTGTTGTGCAACTTAATTATAGTTTTTTGGTTCGGGTTTCTTTACAGGTTTTCTCGGACATTTTAAATGTTTCTATGAGAATAATCAGAGTTTAATCTAGTTATCGATTTATGTTTTAAGAAAGGCATTGGTAAAAATTACGGCAATGGGAACATGTCTGCGACTTCTTATTTAAAATCAAATTTCTTTGCCTTGAATAATAAATAACCTAGGCTTTTTATGAAATTTCCATAAAATCCGCATTTATGTTTTACATGTCAAATAATAATGTCGAGTTTATTACACTGCATTGTGATAGTTATTAATGTACCGAGGGGGTAAGTGTGTTTTACGGTCAAGGGTATTGTTTACGACTCTAGGCGTAGCTGAGGGTTGTAAAAGCACCCGAGACCGTGAAACACACTTACGAACCATGGTGCGTACAATATTTTTCTACTACCGGCAAAAAATATTGAATAGAAAGGTTTTGAAATCATTTGACATTTTGACAGCTTGCAAATATTTCTATTGAGAATTTAAACCTTTACTTCGCCCCCTGGTGGCTAAATATCACACTTTGACCAAACGAGTAATATTCTTTACTTACATTTGTTTGATCACATTTGTATAGTTTGTTTGTCGGGGTTTTACTACCGTTTTTTTTATTTCATCAACATTTATTCCACAATATGCTGAATAAAACAGTGCATAATACAAAGTGGTGTGTGTAGAATTGTTACTCAAGGAAAAATGTGAATAGGACAATCCACTTTCACTGTTTTCTCAAGAAAGATATAGTGTTTGTTTATATTACCAATGGCTGTGGTATCATGGAGAAAATAGATAAAAGGAAAGTGTAGGAGACAACATAATTGATGGGAAAAGCATTAACTTCAGCAATTCACTTCAAGTCAGAGGACTATAATATAAAAGGTACATAAAGTTATGATATTGACATTTTCAGGTTAGGTACTTTCACAAATTAGCAACAAATTGTGCAAAATTGGTTAAACTTATTGAATTTACTTACCAACTTTCGAATAGTGTAATAGTTATCTGTGAGATTTACCGATTGGTTCCCAGGGATGGCTTCTACAGATATAATATATTGCAAACGCCTACTGAAACATTCCCAAACTACAAAACCGTATTAAGTGTATTTTATTTAATTTTACAATGTTCATGGTAACTTAGTTCTGTCAGGGAATGCACTATATTAAATTAAAACGTAATGCGTAATAGATTCTTTTAAATTATAGTATAATGGTAATTTACATTACTGAAAGCCAACCACCGACCCTAGCGTGGAGGGAAGAAAACATAACACGATCAAAGTGATTAAACAGTATCTTGCATAATGTGGATTCATTCGGACGTAGGTACTAAAAATGCGCTGTTAAAATATCAGAACGTACTAAACCGACGGAAGCTATAGTGAATTCTTGGATTCGCGATATTGCCGATTTACAATTTGCTGGTAGACAATTCGCTGCCTCAATATTACAAGATTCTATGTAACAAAATTATAATGTAGAGAAATTTAAAGGTGAAAATCATGTAACTATTTTTATCTACACATTTGAGTACATACAGCTATGTTTTCCTGTTTATTACGACAGCATTAATAGTGCTGCCATCTCGTAACAGGGTGCTAAAGGAAGATTGTCGAACATACACCCTTGTTCCAGTAAAATACTAGAAAGTGGAAAAAATGTCACATACAACTTTGTAATATTGAGGCAGAGAATTGTATTTCACTAGATGTAATAAAGCAATTTCGTGGTCATGCAACACAAATATTAATAGACATATTTCCTCAGAAAACCATAAACGGAGCAGAGGTTGCTTTACTTATAGTGACATGCAACGTAATTTTAACTTAGATTTAGTGGAATTTATGATAGGATGTAACATACCGTGGTCGAAACTAGACAATCCACTTTTTTAGACAATTTTTGGACAAATATATTAGTGGCAAATATACCAAAGTTAACGTGCCTTCGGGGTCTACACTAAGAAAAAAATATTTACCAATGGAGTGTGAAAATATTAGGCAGAAAATTTCTTCTGAGCTTAATGGGAAGTGCATCTGGCTTAGGGTGTAGCGAATGTTTTAGTGAGTGCATTGGAGGAAAATTGTTCAATGAGCGGGCACTTGATTGCATCTAAAGTTTTAGAAGCTACAAATTCTCGTACTATAGCAGAGGTAGTGAATTCAAGTCTACAAGAGTGTTTGGTGACAAATATGCAGAAAATAAGGACATGTTCTTATTATTTCTTTCTGATGGAGTGAATTATATGAAAGTTGCTGGAAGAATTTCGAAGGAAACATATCAGAATATACTTCATGTAACATGTTTAGCACATGGGATTCATAGGATTGCTGAAGCTATTAGGGGGTGCTACCCTAATATTATCTAGATCTTTTAACAGTACAATCACTTTTTTTAAGTGTTCTGTACATACGTAGTGCCACTTAATGACATTTTCCATTTTGACAGCTTTCTCTTCTCACCAGATTCTCGGGAAATCTGTAAATAAACACCTTTTTTAATAACAACTTTTAAAATTGAATAAAAAAAATATCAACAGACTTTAGAACATCTACAGTTTGTAGGCTACCTTAAGAATGAACTTTCCATTCAAGTTAAAACAAATGCTTTTGTATAAGTATCTTTTTTAATAAAATGTGGATTTTTTACTGTTCAAATGAAGTCAATTGTTGTTTTCTATTTTTTGTATAGCCAACATTAATTTTAGCTATTTTTGAGTTTTCACACTATCGCATTGGCGCATTATGCCAACCCTGATCTGTTTTGTTTACTTACCTGTGAAAAGATAAACAATCCCGTTGTTTTCCTCTTTGGCCGCACACTATACATTTATTATTCATTGTTTCTCAATAAATATTCACTAAATAAATCTTTATAACTAAAAATAGATTATCAATCAGTACCCAATAACACAAAACTGAAGTTCATCAATTATCACTTAAAAACAACAGAGATTAAAATAACAACAGCAGAATAACATTGAAAAATACATTACCAACAGCAAACAAATTTTGTATACCTATTAAGTTTTAAGTTACGCAAAAGCATTAAAATAAACGCTGAAGCCTGGAGCCGCCCCTGGTTTGTTTTGGATACGTTGATATGTAAACATGCAAATTGTTGTTTATGTATCGGTCATAAAAATCAGCGTATCTCTTATGGGTGTTACTTATCTTTATTATTATTAATCTGAGGCTACATGTATTTATTTTTGTTGTGTTCTGCAAAACATGAAAATCGAAAATATTATATAAGATACAAATACAGGTTCTAATATAGTATCATCACAAGTAGGAAACAATTTTTGAATATCCTTTGTAAACCTGTCTGCTAATTTCGATTTTACGACATTTCTTGAAACAGCAAAATTGATATAACGGCCCCTTATATATTCATTTCTTTCACATTTCAATACGTACCTCGGTTGTTTATTTATTTTAACACAAACAAAATGCTAAATCTGAAGCAAAACAAATTTCTGTAATGATCTTAAATGGAACGCATCTAAAGACCACGAGGCGCGTTCACCGTCCGAATAGTTTTTTCCAAAAAAAATACCTGCTTCACTACTGGGGATTGAACCTGAGACACCTCAATCTTCATTTACAATTTTTACATATTAAAAAAAAAACTATAAAAGATGTATGCTTATCTTACTTTACTTATCCACCTGCATGTATTTGGAATCAAAAATCCAGAATCTAAAAATGCAAAAAATTTACAAGATCATCCATTCATCCTCCAATTGTATTTAAACACGATATAGTCCGACATATTTTTTCACGATTTTATCCTTTTTTTTTAATTCTGATTGTTTAATTTTCTACAATGGTCCAGGCTTAATAAATGTACGCATAGTTTCCTAACAGTTTCGTTTTAAATACGTTCTATCTATATGTCAGAACTATACTTAAATGTATCTAAAAATATACCTGGATAAAATAAGCTACTCATATATATTTTTATTGTTCGCCGCCGCTAACGACGAACCGTTTTTTCAACTACGTACGCCAACGTCACAACAATATTTGCCTTGGTATGCAAAATAATATTCACCCACGTAAAAAACCCAACCAGTAATGCCAACCTAAGAAAGTATACATTTAAAATCATTGGTGGTGAATTCGGAAAAGTAGATCATACGGTTCAAACACTCGGTCTATAATAAGATACGCGTAGCCTTCAATCGTTTAGTAAGTTAACCATTAGACTAGTAGATAGAGTTAGACGATCCGTCCCATCTTAGTGATGTTTGAAATTTAGTGATTTTTCTGTGAAATTTTAAAAGAACACTAAGGTTAGAGAAGTGTGAGCTGCTTTTTGCCTTATTTGGGATTAACAAAATGATTTTTCTAACCAAATAGAATATCTGCCAGACATTCTTCTTTTGTGTTGTGCATTAATATGTCACTCAAGAATTCATTTTGCATTAAAGTAAATTGAGAATTTTTTTTTTTTTTTTGGAAAATATTTATCGTTTCTTTTCACTATCAAAATTTACATTTAGAAATACCCACAGACGGAATTATTTCATGCAGCTTTAATTTAGCTCTAAATAATTGTAAATCTAAGAAAACTCATTTTTTTACATGTTTTGCAATTAATATAATTTTAAATAATCTTGCTTTGTTTATACTTACTTGATTAACGTAACAGAAGCATTTCCAATGTATTTTTTTTACGATACATTTGCAAAATTTCGATTTGCACCCCTCAAAGTAAGGAAGGTATGTGAGTGAAAATAAATTTTGAAAATTTTTATTGCATTTCTGGACGAATCTCGACGAATTTTGACGATACGCAAAATTTCAGACAGAAAAAATTTTCTGTCTGTGTGTCTGTGTGTGTGATTCGCGATAGCAGCTACAGTTTTTGAGATAAAGCTTTCAAATTTGGTACGCACATTCTAGAGGTCAAGGAAGAGATTGTATTCGTTGATGAGCAAATTCGGTCCCCTGGAACGGGGTCTACCGGGCCTCAACATTTCTACTTCTAAGTTTACAAAAAAAAGTATTCGTGATGAAAGATTATAAATCAGATCTGTTATACAAACCCGTTATAATATGGTGTTCAAATGTTTAGATAAAGCAATAACTTAAAATTTTGTAAACATTTTTGGCAACACCATAAAATTTTAATTTTGATTGACACTTCTTAATATTTGAAATGTCTAAAAAAAATATTAGTGACATTCCATCAATGTGACTTTTTGAAACGTCAAAAATTACTTTTACTACAAACTCCACCACACAACGAGTTTTACTACGGTGAGGAAGTTCTGATCCCCAAGAAATTGGCAGCGGTTTTTTAAGCTATACAACTATAAATCATAAACGAGTTAAAACTTCTTTATATAAACGTCTAAAAATAATTTACACATAACAACTTTAGTTTCTTAATTCGAGTAATCCAGTATTGTAGGTTTTGGCAAAAGTCAATTTTGGAAAAATGAAAATAAAGAAGCAAATCGTTTTACGAAAATGAGTGATACATTTGCAAACCGGCTTGAAAAGTGTAATGAAATTTTCGAAATATATTTATAAATTCAATTCATGTTTTATTTTATTTCTGTTAATAATTAACTCTTGACACTGACGTAGTTTTCCACAAAACACCAAAATATTATATACTGCACTCACTAACACTACTAACTCTTGCTTTTTTTACTGACATGTTTTTTTAAGTTGATAATATTTTTATTGTTGAACTACGTGTATCTTATTTATGGAATATAACGTTTATCAAACTTAATTTTATTATAAAAAACTTATGTTATGATGAAAAGTGAATCATATTAACTATCTCTCTGGATTTGATTGAAATTTTATAATGTGGATGAAATCTGATTGAGAAATAAAATTTATTGATTGAACAAGCAGCTACTATATGTATAGTGGACATTTTTTCAAAGTTCTGGAAGTTCTATTATCCCAATAAAAATAAAAAAAAATAATATTTTGTGCTCTTTTGTGTCATGAAATCACTTGTTAAATATTAGAAAACAGAAATTATGACTGATAAACAAGAAAATTGAAAATAAAACGATGTATTTTAATTCTTTGATAGAATAAAATTGACAAATATAATTAACTTATCACCACAGAAATTAGAACCCTCGAAACCAATGCCAATGCTATTTAGAAGAAGGTTATACTTAGAAAAACGTAGACATACAACCATTCCTACCGATATTGCCAGTGCTGGTGGCGTTTAAGAAACAAAGACATACTTTTCATAACATAAAATGAGGAAGAACTAGAATGTTCCAGGGAAGAAAATTACGAATTATAAACCCTGATGCCATTAAGCTACTTTTTGGTTTAAATGCAGCTTTATTAAAGTTCCTAAATATAACAAAGGGATATCGCATATTTGCATTTCAAAGGTGTATATTAACATTTTATATTTAACCATTTAGAAATGAATATAAAACCAAATAAGTCGCGTTCAACCTATTATTATATTCGCATATTTTAACTTTGAGTTAGTATATTTTTATGTTTGTTTGCTACAATATTTAGCAGTAGCCTAATCAAATTAATTTTAACTGGAAAGCGAATACAGGGTGTTCCGAAACCAATGGGCATCTATTATTTCTAATATAGAAACAGTAACATTTTCATAAGAAAATAGGCTCGGTTATTACCACCTAAAAACAAGGCTAATCCGAACGTCCTTGCTTACGTCACATCCGTTAGGCCCAGCATTCGATAATCTTCCACGCAGTTACACGTTTATAGTACAAGAGTGCAGTTATTTGTACGTGTTATATATAGATTGGGTACATCCTGGCTTATTATTTGTTTTTCCGAGAGATGAAGTTCATAAATATGCCGTATAAATGCAGTGTTAATTAAGTGAATGGGCCGAGAGTGCGCGTGTTTTCATTTCCGAATGAATGAATGAATGAAGAACAAGATTTACACATTCAAATTGCATTAAAATGTGTGAGATTCATTCATCGTATAATTGAACAAGCTGAATTTGTTTAAGACTTTCAGAAAAGTGAAAAGGAATATTTACGTCTGCAAAATTCTATCAGCTATAAAATTTACAAAGAATTTCTCAATATTCTAAAACCATTGCCAATTTGGGAAGGTATGTACATGTAACATTCATGATAAGGATACAGCCACAATATTTAAATTAACATATACTCCAGAACCAACTAGTTTATGCCAGTTGTCATAATTTATAATAATTACAATCTCATTATAAATTTAAGTCGAAGAGGTTTGTTATTTCCTCGCGAAAAGTAGTAGAAATGGCCTCATCATTATTGCAGGGCTGAGCCAGAATTTTTGAATATTAATAAGAGAGGTTTTGTCACTCATTTTGTTTTAAATTACTTCAGAAAAAATCCCGGTAAAATTTTAGTGATTGCGAAATTCGGAATATATTGCAAATTACCATATTAACTTGCACCACAAATTAAATTAATTATTAAAATTAATCAACACAGATAATACAACCCCTTATATCCCTTAAGGAATCTCAAGGTATCTTATGTGAGAGAAGGCTACACATTTAGGTACAATGGACACACCGCCGAGTATGCTAGGATTAATTTCTGATTTATAAAAAATCCTAGCTCCTCTATCGGGAATCGAACCTGGAACTCCAGGGTTAGAGGCAAATGTCCTTTCCACTCGACCACGGAAGCAACACAAACACTTTACTTAAAAACTGGTGTGACGAAACTACTGACCATTTAGCTAAAACTAAAAAACAAACACTAAATACATTAGCAGACAAAATTATGGTAAATTTGATTAACATAAATCAGTGACTTAAAACAACACGTTGTAGAACCATCTAGTGATAACTTGTTGCAATCAACTTGGACATATGCAGATAGGTTTTATCACATTTGTCTCGGATTTTTCTCAGAGGTCTTTAAATACCCAGCTGTTTAAGAGTGTAGAGGTATTTCATTTTCCAATTTCTTTCCTCCATCTCGCATTGGTATATAATACATCATTATATGTTGAAGTTCTTTACCAGTTTCTTCCAATCCAGATTGTTAATTTTATCAAATTGTTCTCGAGACAATTTACATTCTTTTGTATTTATTTTGTTACACAAATTCAGTAAATGTATTTGAAATACTTTCCATTTATTTGAATTATTCATGTGTAGAATATGCATTAAAGTATTTTTATTCCGTATTTTAAGTGTATATTAACAGAAGTAGTATAGTGCAATATAAATGATAATTTAACTTGTGCTCCTGTAATAACAACAAAATTCAACTGCATACTCGTACATTGTGTATCTATTATAACGTTCAAGTGCTTATTTCACAATCAAATTTAACAAAGTTAAAAATACATTTTTGTTGAAAGTTTTATTATTTTCCGCATAGTATTGCGGGCAGAAATAGAAAATTCAGTTTACAAAATGGTTTCGGGACAAACAATGAATTTTCGTTTTAATACTGAAAATGCTTCAAGGTAATTCGAAATTTTAATGGAGTTTCCCCAGAATTCATATTTTAATGTTGTGAAACCTTAGAATTATGTAATGCAACTTTTTATTTTACATAATCCAATTTAATTTTTGAACAAAAATTAATTTAAAGCAATGAAAAGGTTAAATCATCTGCTAAAAATGTCATGATAAAATAATTAAAAAATACGGTAACAGCACTTACATAAGCTAATCCTGACAACGTATTAAATGGGGGCCCAAAAGAAAGCTGTTTTATTTTTACAGCAGCAAATCACTTTTTATATTTAATTTCTTAATTCTTATTATTTTTCTTTTCAATTTTTGAAATCAATTTTTGACGGTATTATACATACTGGGTGTCCCAACCAAAAGTAAGCACCCTGAATAACTTTGGAGATACAAATTTTTTGAAAAATTGGTGAAACACGTCGACCTTGTTTCTAAAGGGGACATATTTAAATGTAATACTTGTATACCTATCATCATCCTTCTACCCTACACGGCCACCCCTCAAAAAATTCAAACGGCAATGGGGATCGAGTGAAACATCTTTTGAAAGGTCCTTCAATTCTCTACATAACTGTGTATTTTTTTTACTTTTATAGATTCGTTCCTGAGAAATAAATGTTTTATTATTTTAGGTTCGGGAAATAAAAATAAAAGAAGGAGTTTAAATTATCGTATGTATTGTTCAAAATGACCCCCACCGACTTCCATACAGTAATACAATTTGTCTTGAAATTCTGTACGAACATTTCTGAACACATCTGAAGTCAATAAACGGCATTCTCGAACAATTCTTTCACGTAACTCTCCCAGAGATACGGGTTTTGTTGCAAATACCTTCGATTTCAAATGTCCCCACAGAAAGAAATCCAAGGGAGTTAAATCGGGTGACCTAGCGGGCCACTCCACAGGACCTGTTCTTCCAATCCATCACTCAGGAAATCGATTATCCAAAAATTGACTGACTGCTATAGCAAAATGTGGGGGTGCACCATCCTGTTGAAAAAACAGTTCGCCCTTTAAAGGACTATCGTCTTCTTCGAGGATTTGGGTAATCATTGGGTCGATGTTATTTTCTAACAGATCGAGGTACCTTTCGCCATTTAAATTGTCAGAAATAAAAAACGGCTCGACAATATGATCCCCTAAGATGCCAGCCCAAACATTTAAATTCTGAGGCCTTTGGGTATGCGTTTCCATGAACAAATATGGATTGATTTCACTCCAATACCTACAATTGTGCCTGTATACCTCCCCATTTAACTAAAATGTCGATTCATCAGAAAAATACGTATTATACAGTAGATTGGCATTACCGTTTAATTGTTCACTAAAAATCTCACAGAATTCAACCCGACGATCGGGATCATCTTCGTTTAATTCGTGTACCAATTCAAATTTACATGAATGAAATTTGTGGGCCTTTACAATTCGATGAACACTGCTTCGTGATACACCGGAAACCTCAGCTACTTTCCTAATCGATTGAGTATTATCCATCTGCAAATGACCCAGAACTGCCACTTCCACTTCTTCATTCCTAATCGGTCGATGAGGTTCATGCTTTTTGTTTCCTACAGAATCTGTTTCCATAAATTTTGTCAATAATTGTAAACATACTGAGAACCAACCCTTCTATCTGGGTGATTTCTATTGAATATGCGCTCCGTAGCTCTAAAACAATTATCGTTTTTAAAATAAATGCTGACAATTTCTATTCTCTCCTGAAGGGTATAAACCATTTTGAGAACTCACTCTGGTAAAATGTATCTCGATTTAAAATTGGTTATGAACAAAATAATGTTCAAGGACTATCAAATACTTATGAGTCTTCTATTATTCTAAAACTAAACGGATAAGGAAAGTGTTTTTTGTCGAAAAAACTCGTGTTGATTTGAGAGTACTAAAAAATGTAGTTTTTTTATAAATTCCAGTGCCCAGTGTATTTTAGATTTTTTTAAACGATTTCGATTGTGTGTAATCATCAAATATAAAATTATTTCCCTTAAGAACGAATCGATAAAAGTTAAAAAAATACACAGTTATCTAAGGAATTGAAAGACCTTTCAAAAGATATATCACTCGACCCCCCTTGCCATTTGAATTTTTTTATGGGGTGGCCGTGTAGGGTAGAGGGATGATGATAGGTATACAAGTATTACATTAAAATATGTCCCCCTTGGAAAAAAGGTCGAGGTGTTTCACCAATTTTTCAAAAAAATTTTTATCTCCAAAGTTATTCAGAGTGCCTACTTTCAAGTGCATTCAGCTGTCTGGTATTTGTTACATTCCTAATTAATCTTAAATTGCAACAGTATATTTTATGATTGTTATCAAATGCATGTTGAGCAATACTAGATTTATCTGTTCTATCATATTTGATATAAGCCATATGTTTCTTGATTCTAGTTTCAATTGATTGTCTAGATTGTCCAACATACTTTTGATTACAGTTCTTACAGCTAATTTCGCAAATCCCAATTTTTCGTTTGTTTCAATTTTGTCTTTTAAAAATTATTGTAGTTTATTTCCTGATGATTGAAACACTGTCATAACTATATGTTTGAAAGTTTTATCAATACCATGGGTGAATCAGGGATCGTATGGGAACGATACAAATTTCGGATTTACTCTGTCATTTTGAAAGGTCGCGGAACTTCGAAGTGTGTCTTTAAATTTACGTTTCTTAAACCCTTAAACCCCCTTAAACTAACAGAATATCCATTAGTCATAGCTATATCCTTAATCAATGCGTTTTCTTTTTCAAACCTTTATTTATTGAGGGGTGTTTAATAGGCGCCGAACTAGAAAATTAAAACTAACCATTTTGTATTGAGCACAATGCAATGGTACAGTTCTTAGGGATATATCTTAAACAATCAAACACTGCAAAAATATCATTCACATACCTAAACCAAACCCCTGGGGAAATACCCGAAGTTTTCTTTTGCATCTAAGATAGCAATAGGTAACTCTTTGTCACCATTCATTGCCAGTCTCTTCATAAATAGATTCGAAACAGAAACAAAAGGGTTTGATTTAGCTATGTGAATGTTATTTTTGCAGTGTTTTGCAAACAAGTTTGTTTCTAAATTAGACAGTGATTTCACGTCATAAAATTCACATATGAAATTGAAAATTGTGGACAACTACCATTTTTAGATGTATTAATAATTAGAAATAGTGAAAATAAGTTAGAATTTGACATAAACAGATATACCAATACTTTAAGATATACCCTAACGACTCTCACCAGTTTTAATTTTCTAGTTCATCGTTTATTAAGCTTCCCCCTCAATAAGTAGAGGTTTTGAAAAAAAGGCATTGGTTAAGAAGATAGTTGTGAGTGATGGATATTCTGTAAATTTTGTTGATAAAATAATTAGGAAATGTAAATTTACAGAGACACTTCAAAATTCTTCGACCTTTCAAAATGAAAAATAATCTGAAATTTGTGTCGATTCCATACGATCCTCGATTAACCCCTGGTATTGATAACATTTCTAAAGACATAGGTATGACAGTGGATCATTCATCGGGAAACAACCTACAACAACTTTAAGGCAATTCAAACGACAAAATTGTAACAAACAAAAAGTCGGGGATTTACGAAATTAGCTGTAAGTTCTGTAATCGAAAGTATGGTGGACAAACTTCGCTTAGGTGACTTGCTTATTTACGTTTCTCAGAATTTACTAATGCTACTATATAAAAAGACCAAATACCACACAAAAAGCTTGGTTTCAAGGTAAATAATTCAGAACACGAACAAAGGTAGGACTTTCAGAGGAACACGTTTTTATTAATTGACGCTAAATTTATTAAGAAAATGTCAGCACGAAATTGAAAACTTAATCGACACAAAACGTTCTTCAGAAAATTATTAACATTGCATTTTTGCAATGTTAATAATAAAGAATGATTTTTTCATTCTTCGCAATCATTTGATAAAGATAAAGAATTCCCAAATGGTTTATACAGTCGCTCGGCTGAATTTCATATTTATTTCTGTAGAAATGGCGAATGCGCCGGCCTTAAAATACAAAACATTCTTTGGTTGAAGTTAATGAACAAACGAAAAATGTTTGTATGATATAGGTTTTGGCAATGGTAACGGGTTTTTCCGCATTCTTTGTTCTCTAAATAAGTAAACAAGTAATAAATGTTCGCGCGACCTCCTTAATATGTGACATTAAAAGTTAAGATACATTTTTCCTTCAAATTGTGACTGAAAATACAAAAATTTCAGTACGGGTTCCCATAAAAAGTGATAAATCTCAATTATCTAGTTTTAAATTATAATTTTTTATTATTAATAGATAAAAGAAAAAAACATTCTTCATTAAATTGTGAAAATCTTATTCAATACAATTGTAATTAACACTTGTTAATTAATACTGCATTTAAAATTCATTAAAACCATTGTAAATTATTGGGAAAAATATTAAGTTACAGTTACGTTTCATTTTTTTTTCAAATTCAATGTTACAGTATCTTGAAAAATTTTACAGGATTTGCGCAGAAATACCAGAAAAAATAATTAACGGCAATCTGATTTACCTTATCTATATCAAATTCAAAATATTGCAATGTATTCTATAAATATATGAAACATTTTGGTACTCAATTATTTTACATACCTAACTTCACAATTTAATTCTAATTATATATCAATACAGGTGTTTCTCTCTGAATTCTTAAATAAATTTAGAGCCACAATATATACATTTTATGTCGCTACAGCAATGATTGATATTTTTAAAAAATATCTGAATTATTAAAAAAATAACTTCCAAGAGAAAAACATTTTACATACAGTATGTATGAATGTGTGTGTATATGTGGATGTATGTACATATGTATGCACATGTGCACCAAATATGAAATTGGCTTATTATTTTAGTGAGTGGTATTTAATTATGCATATCACTGTTTTTCTTTTTCCTTTATTTTCTTTCTCTTATCCTATTGTAATACACGTTTAACAGGTACATTGATTTATCGTATAGCATAGTCCACGAACAGATTTTTCTGTGTGGATTTCCCTATGTTTATTATTCACATCTATTAATACACTTAATTCGTAAATACATACTGTATATTTTATATTTTCCTGTGTTTCAAAAAGTTGTATTTCATCCTTTCTAAATAAACTCTGGACAGGGTGAGTCAAATTCAATCCCCACCATTGGGATCTTGGAAACGGTAAGAGATAGAGAGTTGGTTAAATGGGCGCAATTTTATGTCCAATAATAAAGAAATCGAGAAAATCCTCATTCGTTTTTGAGATATTTCAGAAAAACCGAAATTTTGAGTTTTAATTTTTTTTGCTTTGTTTCAAAAGATATGAAAAAACTGAAAAAAACTTCTTCATTGCGACTTTTAGAGCTCGACAATATGGAATTTTGAATATGACGTTTCATCAGACGGGGCCACCATCAACTTTTTTTTTTGAAATACGGACCTGGTATTTTTTTTTATTCTCTAGGATTTTTCATCCGGATTCCAACCATCTATAATACTCGATGATTTGAACAACATTTCCATCTCCAAAACTGAAAATAAAACTTCAAGTGATTGAATTTGCTTAATTACAACCCTGATTTTTTAGTAAATTTTTCATTTATCTTTTAAGTGATATTTCCGAATACCTACCAATTTATACTGCAATTTCAAATTATTATGTCCATTTATCTAATTTATTTTGGCGAATTCATATTCAACTAATTATCATTGTTTTTAAATATACCTACCTACCATTGCAGAAACAATTGAAAAACGTCAATATCAACAAATATGACAGATTAAAACATTGTTTTGTGAAAGTGGCTATAAATAATTATGTATTTCAATAGAGAAAAACGTGAAAGTGTATTATGCAATGAATACAAATTCAATACTAGCCCTTGACCAGCATCATGAACTATATCCTGAAAGGAGACAGCAGGATCGCACGATATTTCGACACTTAGATGAAAATGTTCTTCAAGAGGTTCTTTATTAAGTTAATCACTAATGGATAATATTTGAATTATATCTTCACATTAAATAGCACTTTGCATATTAGTATCGAATATTAATGGGAATTATCTCCGAAGATTTTTCGTATTTTAGAATCGGGAATGTTTTGACACTAAACTGACCAGGTGAGCTCTTAACCGAGTGTTCTTTTTTTTCATTTCTAGATAACAAATGATAGAACTAAATCGACACGACAAATAGCATCTGATATTACAGCCCATCGAGCTCTAAAAAATGAAAGATTCAAATGTTATAAACTCCATGTTACACAAAAATTGCAGAATTTTTAGATGAGATCTGATGACTAAAACTGCAAATCGTTTCTGTGTATCATGGTCGTAAAGTACATATATACTTACTGTCGCCGGTATTCACCTTGACCGCGAAACTCTTTCTCCAGTCCAGTCTATTATTAGCTTTCGAGTTGTGTACACGTTAAGTCACTTGGGCATATTGCATATTATTTTGTGGTTTTATTTTATTTGTTGTACTGTATTGTTGATATTAATTTAATAATAAAGCATGGCAGACGTACGCAGGGGTAGATGACAGCCATTTGCTGACAAAGTGAATAAATTCTTAGGTGAATACCCGGATTTATTCTATGATGGTGCTAAAATAATTTGTAAAGTGTGCGAGAAAGGTTTGATGTGCCGAGATAAGCGTGATTGTGGACTTCACGTAAATAGTGTACACCATACAAATAAAAAAATGGCGTGCCTTCGACAACACAGTTTATGTTTGATTTACTATTAATGCTGATTGTCTGTGATGTTCTGCTGCACATACTCGATAAACAACCATTTCAAGAGTTCTGGAATAAATACAATGCCCAGGTGAAGTTACCAAGTAGCACAACGTTATGTAACTATCTACCAACTGTACACGTAGACATGGTAAATAAGATGAAATGTGAATTAAAAAATACACGACTGTGGTTATATGTTGATGAGGCAACAAATTGTAAAAAAAAATCTATTTTAAATGTTACAGTACGAGTACTGGACCCTCTTAAACCGACAGTTCCACTGTTACTAGCTAGCAAAAGACTAAGTCAGTGTACTAGCAAAATAATTACCAGGATGGGGCTGGAGACGTTAGAAAATTTTGTCATATTTTGACGTTTCAAAAAAGTCACATTGGTGGAATGTCACTAATATTTTTTTTAGACATTGAGATCGATTTTGCTCATCAACGAATTCAATCTCTTCCTTGACCTTTAGAATGTGTGTACCAAGTTTGAAAGCTTTATCTCAAAGACTGTAGCAGCTATCGCGAACCACACATACAGATAGAAATTTTTTTCTATCTGAAATTTTGTGTAATGTCATAATTCGTCGAGATTTGTCCAGAAATGCAATAAAAATTTTCAAAAATTTTTTTCACGAATACATAACCCTCACATTTTGAGGGGTGAGGAAGTAAAATTAAAACTCAAAATTTTGGTTTTTCTCAAATATCTCAAAAAGGAATGAGGATTTTCTCGATTTCTTTATGTCATATTAATGGACATAAAATTGCGCAACTTTGCCCCCATTTAACCAACTCTATATCTCTTACCGTTTCCGAGATCCCAATGGTGGGGATCGAATTTGACTCACCCTATACATAACACTGTGCAGGTTGGTTAAATGACATTTTTCTCAGTCTGAAAACACACCACCTACGGAACTTATAAATGCAAAATAATTAACATTTTTTCTTTTTCTTATATGTACAAATAATTTTATAAATCAATAACTATACTTTTTGTGAAATAAATCTTTGATCTTTAACACTGACGCAGTTTCATTAAAATTAAGAAAATCAATATTAAGCGACAGTTTACTGGAAATAACTTAAACTTAACTAAACATATGAAGTATGTTATAAAAAATATATGTTATTTAATTTTAGAAGAATTAATCATATGGTAGGAAGGAAAATAATTACCGGAACAATTTTAATGAAACAAAACTAAAAAGTTCTCAAAAATTCATATTTTTTTTTAAAGAAACACGAATACTACCTTTTTCTGCAAACGCCTAGAAAGCTAATTGTTTTCGGTCAACTTTTAGAGTGGAAAATATATATTTGCTGGTCTAACCCGGTAATGTGACATAAGGGACCGGAAAAGTATTTTCCGATCCCTTATGTAACTTTTGGTTGACAATAATAGTATCTGAAATAGTTATTTACTTAACAAGACCAAAAAGTGATTCTTTACTGGGCGACCTGGCAGTTTCCAGGGCGAGCCCTAAATGCCAGTGAGCCCAGTAAACACATTTTCCGGGTGTATTGTGTACAATATTTTTTCTGCAACCATTCTTGCTAGTCTCTAAAAAATTTTTATCGTTTTCATATACTATTTTTAACCAAAACTGACATAAGGAATCGGAAAAGATTTTTCCGATCCCTTATGTCACTTTACCGGGCTAGACCAGCACATATATATTTTCCACTAAAAAAATTGACAGAGTACAATGAACTGTTTAGACGGTTGCAGAAAATCGATTAGAAATGATAAGTCCAGTTTTCTTTGAAAGTAAACGTCTGACATCTGTTAGTTGTATTTTATGAATTTTGTTAAAGTTAAAAAAATTTTAAGACTAGCAAGAACGAATGCAAAAAAAATATTGTACGGACACACTCAGAAACTGTCTTAACTGGGCTCACTGGCTCTCACGGCTCGCTAGGGCTGGCCCTGGAAACTACCTGATCGCCGAGTAAAGAGTCACTTTCCAGATTTCTTACGTAAATAACTATTTTTGTAGAAAGTTTTGCCACCTTTAAATTTGTAAACTACCTAATTTGACAAAAAACTAATATTTTTTGATTTATTCGAGAGCACACATTTTTTTCAAGGACTTTTTATGCACATTCTTATAATGTGTATTCAAAATTTTACTCCTCTACTATTTTTTTCGAGTTACGTACGGTTTTATTTTAGATTTTGGCTGTACTACTTTTTAAATGAATAAATAAAAAAGAAATAGTTAATGACCAATAATAAAATACGGTAATATACAACGTCGTCGACTGAATATTTTCCTAGAATGTAAATATTGAACACCTTTTCCAAGAATATGCCTCTTAATTTAAATCAAATAAAGTATAAACATTTACATATTAAAGATTTAATATCGAATTTTTTAAATATTTAATAAACAACTAAGCTACATTTTACGTACAGAAATTGCGTACTGAACAGATGTAGATTTTAAAAGGACAATCACTTATAGTGAGTCTAATTTTATTCGTTTCACACGAAATTTTTCTGTTGAAAATAGCATGTATTCTAGAAAATTTATAAAGGCGGCTGTACGTTTGCCAAAATATTTTACAAAGACGCCCTTGATTTAGAATTTTCATAAATTTGCCAAAACAAGGTTTATCATGATTAAAATTAGTGTTCGACGTAAAACAACGATGACAACGAAAAATAGTCATATGAGTGACGTAGAGACAAAGGGTTCTAAAATATCTAAAAACAGTAAAATTTATTAGGCCAATGCAATCAAGCAAACACGATTTGAGGCTTCTAAGTTTCCGTTATTGGCACGTTGACATATGAAATTAATTAGGTTATATAGAAATTAAATTAACAATTTAAAAAATACCTGATTATCGTCTCTCTTTACTCAACCCAAAATCCTAGGATTTTCTGGGATTTACTTCGATGACTTGAGAAACGATTATGAAAACATTTTAAGAAACCAAAGAAAATACATCTTCGGTAATTGTACAGACTATCTACTTGGCGACAAAGAAAAACACTCATATACTCCACATAATACTAGAAATACAATCTACACTATCATATGCTGCAAACGATGATAAATATAAATACCAGTAATTAATTAAATACGTGCTATCCATGACTCCATTTGCAAATGTCAATATAGGTAATAAATGCGTTCACTATAATTAATTAATACCAGTGCTGGTGCTACCAAGAAGTGGATGACAAATGGGCTAAAAATTTCTTCACAAAGGTTAAAAGACCTCTATCAGTTCACTTTGAGTGGAGATGAAGAAGTCAAATCATTTTATAAAAAGTCTAAATCCATTTACAGACAGTTAATAAAAAAAGCTAAGAAAATGTACAATAATAATTTGATACTAAATGCGGAAAATAAATCGAATGCTGCTTGGAAAATCATTAACCCTAATAAAGAAAATACTAACAAGTCACTAAGTTTAAATATAAATAATGAAACCATCACTGTTCCTATAATAGTAAGTAACACTTTTAATAATCACTTTAATAATATTCCCAAAACATTAGCAAATGCAGTACACCAGCAGAATATGACAGAAAACATTGAAATTAATGCATCTTCTTTTTTCTGCCATCCTATAAACGAATTAGAAATAGTTGATATCATAAGAAATCTTAAAAAATTCTAACTCTTCAGGTAATGATAACATAAGTGTAAATATCCTTAAAAAATGTGCACATCTGATAAGTAAACCATTAACAACAACCAATTTGGATTCAGAAAAGGTCGTTCCACAACATCTGCAATTACAACATTTCTAACGATTTTATATGATAAATTAGATGACAGAAATAAATGTATAGGTATCGTCCTTGATCTAAGTAAAGCATTTGACCTCGTTTGCCATGCCTCTCCATTAAATAAACTGGAAAGATATGGCGTGCGCGGTCAGTCGCTGAACTGGTTTAGGAGTTACCTTTATGGAAGAAAGCACTATACTGAAATAGATCATTGCAAATCAAATATTTTACAAATGTCAGTGGGAGTTCCGCAAGGATCAGTCTTAGGGCCCTTACTTTATATAATTTATGTAAATAGTTTTAATAGCCCAAATTCAGTAATGTTTGCTGATGACACATCCTTACTAGTTAGTGCAGCTAATACAAATGCCTTAGTAACCATGGCTAATCAACAATTACGCGAAGCACACACCTGGTTCACTGCTAATAATTTATTGTTAAATGAAAACAAATCCAAATTCATGTTTTTCAACACTAGTAAAGTTAATTTTGACTATAGCTTCCTCATAAAAATTAATAAGAGTTCAATCGAACAGGTCAAGTCAACCAAATTTTTGGGGTTGCATATATCGGCTAACTGCTCATGGACTGTGCACACTAATGAAATTTGTAAAAAAGTTGCTCCAGCTTGCTATTGCTTAAATCAACTACGAGAGGTGGTCAATCAATCAGTTCTGATGTCTTACTACTATGCATACTTTAACTCCAGTATTAATTACGGAATCATAGTTTGGGGTTCATCGCCGGAGGCCACGCGAGTTTTCAAATTACAGAAAAGAGCTGTGCGTTGTATAGTAGGGGTAAATAGGAGAACTAGTTGCAGGGATATTTTTAAAAAATTAGGTATTTTAACGCTTCCTAGTCTTTTTCTGCTAAGTTTGCTACTTCATGCTAAATCCGAATTAAAAAATCTAAAAAAGCTCAATTTCAACCACAATTATAACACAAGATGTGTAGGCACTTTAGAAATTCCAAGTCATCGTTTATCTTTATATGAAAAAAGTCCTAAATTTTTGGCTATAAAGGTATTTAATAAACTGTCAAATTCATATAAAGAACTCAGTGATAGGGAGTTTAAAACTAAAATTAAATCTGAGCTAAGAAGTAGAAGCTACTACTCTTTAGATGAATATATGAGTGACGACTTTTAATTAAAATTAAAATTTTTGTGACAATCTTTTATTAAAAGTAAAATTTTAATGACAATATTTTATTATCAATACAATAAATCTCATTTTAATATGTAAAGTTATTTTAGATTTTATATTTGTTTTGTGTATAATTGTCTGTTCTGAAGTAACTTCTGACTTCTTATTTAGTGAACATGTATAAATTGTTTTGATCCCCGTACCTGTCCTATATCATGTAAATGATCTATTGGATGAATAAAGTATTATTATTATTATTATTATTATTATTATTATTACAGTGTTATGATTTACAACATGTATTTCATTGATTTTGCTGTGTTCCTTGCCCTAAAATAACCATTAAAATTTATGTCATACCCCTTAACTTTCCTTGCCCTAAAATGACCTTTAAAATGTCATCATTCCGTTCCATTTCCCTTGACCATCATTTCATTTTAGATCATTGACCTTGATCATAACATTCAGAATTACAGAAAATGGACATTTTAGCACAAGGAAAATTAAGGGGAATATCATAAATTTGATTGGTCATTGTAGGGCAAGGAACACCATGAAATCAATGAAATACAAGTTATAAACTATTATCGTGAATGCGTTTCGTATATTAACATTTGCTAATGGAGTCATAAATAGTACGCATTTAGTTAATTTATTAGTGGTCTTTGTCATCGTTTACGCAGCATATAATTAGTGAAAAACTGTATTCCTGGCATTATGTGGAGTATGTGAGTATTTTTAATCATTTCTAAATGATGTCAATTGAATTAAAACTGATAAATAACTTTTTTACGCGTTTTTTTTTTGCTTTTTCCATTCAATTAATAATTGTTATATCAGTTTAATTTTTACCGTTTCAGGAATCTATTTAATTATGTAATTACTGTAATTCAATTGTAACTTTTTTTGTGTATTTTATCTAATTCATTATCCAAAATTTAATATAAAAGAATTCATTAGATATTTAAGACTTTTCTTATTCTTTCCAAAAGGATCCAGATCCAAGATATAATCCTGTATAAATCAATTTTTCTATAATATGAACGACACCCAAGTTTTCTTTAAGACTTGTCAACGGATTATTCCCCTCCATCATATAAATTTCTTGCTAAATCCAAATCCTTATTTTATCGTTATCACCCTACATGTATTCAGTTTAATGGTTGAGTAAAATTTGTGGAAGCTAATGGTAAAGAGGAGGATATTAAAATGTGCAAGTAATATGAGGAGTCCCATTGCGGTACCTCTAATTTTACATATAGACGTCACCCACGACGATATATAGACGAGCGTCTCGTTGTTTAGCACCGCCGCACCGGTGAGACATTCCAGTATGAGACGAAATGCCACCAAATAAAAGCAGCGGCGTAACCTACAATCACGACTTCCTTTGGGTATAATGTAAGTTACTGTACTCAAAACATTTGTTAAATAAATCTCTGCACTGGAGTTGATTAAGGATATAGCTGGGAGTAATGGATATTCTGTAAGTTTAATTGACAAAATAATTAGAAAACGAAAATTTAAACTCATTTCGAAATTCCTTTTTCAAAATGAGAGAAAATCCGAAATTTGTATCGATTCCATTCGATCTTCGATTCACCCGTGGTATTGATAAGATTTTTAAAGATATAGGTATGCCAGTGGTTCATTCATAGGGAAATAGACTACAACTTTTAGGCAATCCGAAAGACAAAATTGAAACAAACAAAAAGTCGGGGATTTAAGAAATGAGCTGTAAGGGCTAATCAAAAGTTTGTTGGACAAACTAGACGATCGATCAAGGAACATATGGCCCATCTTAAATATGGTAGAACGGATAAGTTTAGTGTTGTCCAACATGAGTTTGAGAGCAACCATAAAATAGATATTAGCAATTTAAGATTAATTAGGAATGTAACAAATACTACACTGCTGGATACATTTGAAACCTTGGAAATCAGAAACTGTGAAAATAGTTGAATAGTGACAGAGGGCCAATCCCAAATAGCCCGCTTTGTTGGTTAGTGGGTCACGATTCACCGAACCGTGATAATAGTTTAGGTATATATATGATACATTGTTAGCACAAGGTTAGTTTTAATCATCTGCAGATGATGCCAACTTGGTTGGCGAAATGCGCGTCGAGTGCAGTACATAGTATTTTGGTGTTTTGTGGAAAACTACGTCAGTGTTATCTTCACAACAAAGGTTCCAAACCACTCCAGAACTAAATATTTAACAAAACTAAATGCTACTGTCAGAATCTCTATTTTGGAACAATCAACAATTCGACGAAGAGATAAATGAACGAATAACAGCCATATCCAAAACCACTCGAATAGCTATATTTTGGAACATTTCAAATTCTTGAGCCTGAGATGGTTGCAACATACCGGATTATGTTTTTATTATATAAAAACTAAAGTCAACAAGACTGTTCATATCACATTAATCTGAGGCGATGAGAAATATCCATTTAATGTACTATCAAAAGATGATACATTAAATAACATCCCATGTACCAATTGATAATTATGAGAAATGAAAATCACATGGAAAAAACATAAGCAAATACAAACCTTTTGTACAGTAGAGGAACCAGACGTTTTTGTCAAGTGACGGAATAAAGGGGATGTGTGCAGGTTCATTTGGATGTTTATTCGATTCTATTTTAGTAGCCATGGAGGCGTGGACTGCGCAACACCGCGCGTTTGTTATCTAAGCGTTTTTTAAGAACAATGATTCTCTTATCACAACTCAACGTCTATTCTGGAGATATTTTAATGTTGATCGTCATGACGCTAGTTGAAACACAATAATAAGATAGGTGGTAAACTTTAGAGGGTTCGGCTTGAAAAAACATCTGGCCAAGTTCGAAACGTCAGGGCACCACAAAATATTGAAAGAATGAGACAAACGGTCACTAGGAGTCCTCGTCCTTCTGCTAGGCGACAGTCTGCAGCGCTCTGATCGTTCAGTTGGACGAATTTTAAAGCTAGCCTTGAAATTTCATCCGCACAAAATAATGATTGTGCAGTAACTATTGGAGAGGGTTTATGAAAACTGTAGATCATTTTCCGAGATTATGCTTGAAATGTATAATAACGAAACAGGTCTTGTGATGAGTAACGAGGCTCATTTTCATTTTCTGTTTGTATGAATAAACAAAATTTGAGATATTGGGCACCAGAAAACCCACAACAAATCCACGAACGTTCGCTTCGCAGAACTTGTTTGGTGTACAGTGGCTGGATTTGATATCATAAGCCCAAACTGATTTGAAGATGGGATTCTGTGCCCGCCATGTGGAAATGCTCCAAAACTTTGTTATACCAGAACTTTAGCAACGTTGAAATGACCCTCAAACGGTCTGGTTTCAGCATGACCGTGTTACGACTCAGACGGCCCGACGTTCAATGGAGGTAGTCCGCGACATATTCCCTCAGCACTCTGACATATTCTAGCCTACACGTTCGCATGATCTCTCGATCTGTGACTACTTCCTGTAGAGTTACCACAAATCGAGAGTATTTATTAACTGATGAACTCAAGCTTGCCATCAAACAGCAAAGAATCAATATTCCTGCAAAAGTGCTGCAGAGAGCGAAAGTTTGCATGGAAAGAGATGAAAGATATCTATCTGAGCGATGTAACTTTTAAATCTTACACCCAAGGTACATTTTGTCATATAAAATGGCACATAGTGTATTTTACTAATTTTACTAATAAATTCGTCTAGTTTTTAAATTTTAATGTGTTACCTATTTAAAAATCGTGTGGTTCCTTTGCCACACTCTGTATGTTAGAAATACAAAACCAAGACAGAGAAAATGTTAATACGAAACAGAGTAATCATGTTTGTATAAACCCTGAGAACCTCTTTCCTTGGAGAAGTTGCAGCGATGATGGGAATAAGCCCATGCGATAAAGGAACAATGTTAAGGAAAAGAAAAGTCTGATAGCTAAATGTAAACTTTAAATAAATTTAGTAGTATTATCTAAAGCATCCTGTACATACAAAGGTTACAGCACCTTGAAGATATATTAATCTTAGGATGAATATGGTCGGCTGTTTCCTAAAAGATAGACATTGTTTTTTACTGTATATTTGCTCACACCAAAAACAGAATACATTTTGTTATTTTTTTATCTCAAGATGCGACCCCTTTCCAAATATTCTTCCTACGCCGCTGATGTAAAAACATATACGCACACTTGATACTTAAAACGTAAAATTATCACGGTTATTTAAAGGCACGACGTATGGCTGTTCAATGTTCAGTGAAACATTCGGAACGCTTTACAACTCTCAAAAATGGATATTTGCCAGGGAAATGCGTATTTCAGCCGCCGTTCGCTAAAACTAAAGCATGCAAATAGTTTTTATTAGATTACTTAAATAGGCATTGTTAGCGTCTGAAATGGATATTGTTTTATACGCACTGTGAATCTGGAGTTTGACACATAAATCAAAAGACATTTCCACATGGTACACATTACACTTGAAGATACAAAGTCTTTAAACTGAACTGTACACAACTTACAACTATTGTAAATATATGCAGTGTGTACAATTTGTGTGTCAATATCTATAGCTCCTTTATTTGAGTAGATAGAAAATAATTTTAAAAAAGGGTTAAAAGGCATGCAGCAAATCATAGTCCAAAATTATTGCGAAATTACCAATGCATTTAACCGTATAGTCCTCAAATACTTAAAAATGTACAGGGTGATTCCTATAACGTTTTCATCCCAATTTTACACTGTACCTTTTATTTTTATAGACTTCAGTTTTCAAGTGTCCCCATGAAAACTTATCCTGTGTATTTAAATCTGGGCTTCTTGGAGGCCACGGTATTAGTTCCATGCTTTCTTATTCACTCTGAGTATTTGTTATTTAAGAAATTCTAAACAAGTATAATGTTATATACGGTGCGCCATCTTGGTGCCAAATAATATCATTTAAGAGACCTATAGGCACTAATCTGTCAATTTATTCATCTATTTCATTTTGAAGTAAATTAAAATATCTGACTCCAGTCAAAGCTCCATTAAAGAAAATGGGGACTATAACTTTCTTGTTTATTATGCCACAGCACACTCCTATTGAATGTCTCCCTTGGAATCTGATTTCATATATTTAATGTGGATTTTCTACTGACCAGCAATGTGAACTTCTTTTCTTCTATTAAATATACCTGCTGAGTAAAAATTTTCCTCATGACCCCATAATATATATTTAATAATATGATTGTTCAAAGCGACTCTATTTAAAATATTATTGCAGTATTCTACACGTTTGTTATTAGCATCTATCATGTAACATTTTGTACTAGCTATATTTTGTATGGCGTATATTTATGCTTCTTTAAAGTTTTTTGAACGGACTTATACTCGTAAAATATATTTAAATCTGAGCATCATCACAAATGGAATGGGACGGATTTTCCTCAAAATAAAATGTAATATATAACTCATTTTCTTCTGTTAACACCGTTTTATGTTAATTTTTCAAAATAAGTGTGATACGGTACTTGCCTGTCAGGATGTTGAGCGGGATACATTCTATGACCAGCCCAAGAGTTTTTATCACTTATTAAATAACATTCTAATATATATATATATATATATATATATATATATATATATATATATATATATATATATATATATATATATATATATATATATATATATATATATATATATATATATATATATATATATATATATAATAATTAAATTTGCCCGCTGAGTAGTTGTTTCCTTCAAATCATATTTAATAACATTAGTTTAGTCCACCTGGGCTAGGGGTCGCCGCTCTCGGTACTTGCTGTGATGCAAGTCGCTATCCGCCACAGAGACATCTAGGATGTCGGTCGGATAGTAGCATTCAGACCATATGAGAAGTTTCATACCTCTCACCACTATTCACTTCACCTTAGTTAGTATATAACTAGCAGGTTTGGCCACTATCATTTGTCTGTTCCATAACCTATGGCATACTGAAGAGAACAAATAAGTTCGAAATCGATCTATGTCTGGTTAGGAATTGACAAATGATATTGGCTACCGATCTATCATGATTTGAAGGTGTAATTCAATGCAGGTCGGGGTATTTGCCCGCTGAGTAGTTGTTTCCTTCAAATAATATTTAATAACATTAGTTTAGTCCACCTGGGCTAGGGGTCGTCGCTCTCGGTACTTGCTGTGATGCAAGTCGCTATCCGCCACAGAGACATCTAGGATGTCGGTCGGATAGTAGCATTCAGACCATATGAGAAGTTTCATTCCTCTCACCACTATTCACATACATATATATATATATATATATATATATATATATATATATATATATATATATATATATATATATATATATATATATATATATATATATATATATATATACATACATATAATATATATATATACATATAATATATATATATATACATATATATATATACATATAATATATATATACATATAATATATATATATATATACATATAATATATATATATATATATATATATATATATATATATATATATATATATATATATATATATATATATTCAGAGAAGGAAATTAGACGACTGTCTATGTTAGAAACAAATATTTTTAATTTTTAAACGGGGATTGCAGTCATGTGACAGATAATAAAAAGAAAAACTCTTTTTTCTGTTCAAGCTTTCGAAACCTTTATTGTTTCTTCATCAGGAACTCTACAAAAAATTATAATTAATTAGACTAAGTTATGATAAAAGTGAAAAGTACTTACGAAAGTGAGGTTAAAGTTACATTCATTGAAAACTACAAATTCTTGATGAATTGTAGAAAAAGAAACACTAATAATTGATTGTTGGTAATGTACTACCATTACTGTGTAAAATTAACAACATTGTCAATGGATGACTACGGATCCATATTCATTTAAATTCTTAAGCCGGGTACTCATATGCGCTCCGTATCTGTATTTGTATCATGTATTGTAACGGATACTGTAACAAAATTTTGAATGTGTACGTCTTGCGTTTCATGTTCGCGAACTTACTAAGAACATGAAGAGCGATCCGAGCGCCTGTCGGTAAACGCCGCGAACACAAAGAGGAACGGTCCAGTGTTGTGGACGGTTCGTAGCTGGAACGCAAGTCAGTACGTGTCAGTGTTCCGATCATGTATCGAAACACTGCATGAGACGTGATACTTCTGGAGACGACATGTTGCTGTGAACTTGCTTCGAACACTGCGGGTCAAGATGATCGCAGGTCGTTACGTCGACTATTCGCCTAGGCGTACATACAGCGAACTGATACTGTAATTGTTACAATACATGATACAGATACAGATACGGAGCGCATATGAATACCCGGCTTTAGAATTATAACAGACATCATGTGTATTTTTATGAAGTAAAAAAAAACAACTTAAAAAGAATTTGGATATAAAAACTTGTTAGAGTGAAACAAAAGAACAATGACAGTAGATGCCAACAACTAGATATCTTATATTTAGGGACATTAATTATTATTCTATTCTATTATACTATACAGGGTGTTTTCATTATTGTGGACATTATGGTTGAAATGTAGTAAGTAAGTATAAATTATGCTTAAGTTGTCAATATCCTTTCTGGCATTAATAGTATTTGGTTCTTTGAAAATATGACACATTTCCAAAAAACTACGTTTGTGATAGTTGATTTCAAAATCTAGTATTTGAACGTTATTATAATTAACATTATGATTATGTAATAATGCGTGATTGGCTAAAGTACAAGACTGTTTATTAAGTCTGATGTCACTTTTATGGGAAGTTATAAGGTCTTTAACTTTCCTTTTAGTTTGGCCAACATATTTTTTGTTACAGTCATCACATTATATGCAATACACTACATGGGACATCGCCAAAAGATCATCCTTATCTTTTAATTTTGAAAAAAAGGTTGTTAACTGTTACTTTGTTTTTGAAGGCTAATTTGATATTATTAAATTTAGAAAATATTTTATTCTATTTTTGAATTTTTAGGCAATTATAATACAATTGTTCTGCTCTTCTATGATGCAAGATTTATCTTTACATATTTCCATAAAAAACATAGGCCTCCTAAATCAGGAGATTTAGGAGGCCATTCTACCTATCCTTTTTAAAAAATCATCTATCATTTATACAAATGTAATAGGTACAAGAAATTCAACAATTTCTCGATGTGGCATGTCATATTTTATGATCTTTCTATTAATTATGCATTGTGGTTTTACATTGTTAAAATAAATCTACTAATTTGAGAATTAAAAGTGTTACACGCCATTCTGTATATTTCAGCACCAGACTTATTTTCAAACAAATCATTTTCAGCCCAGTGATGTATACAAAAACGTTTCATTTTCAATAGAAAACAAGGATCGTGACATACGTAATTCTTTGCTGACAACTGAAATTCTCAATATTACATCAAAGCGACGATATTTTCTTGAGGGATTTATTATTCATTTTCCATACATAACACTCTGCAAATTTTTTATCAATACCGCACTACTTATATTCTCTTGTCACCTCTAAAACACGTGTTAAATCTTAAAGTTTGGTAAAATCTCGAATACACTACTAAATTATTTGTTGAATTTCACTAGGAATAAGAAACTTTCATCACAGAGGAACATAATTCATTGTGTTGCCAACCGGCGGCGTTGTGGAAATGCATTTTTCATTAGATAAAAGTGCAGAAGAATTTTATATTTATTCTAAAACGAACGGTTCTAGATCTTACCGCACACCTTATCGAATTACCAAGTTGAAATGAATTAGAAAAATGTTAATTTTTTTAAATCGAATTATAACAAAAAAAGTTTTTTATAGGTAGCTTGGTTATCATGCGCAGATTTGTGATATTAAATTTCTAAGACTCAAGATTCCATTATTATACGCAAAATGTATTCGATATAACTTTCTAATAAGAAAATGTTAATATTTTTAATTTTCCACAGACCAGTGCTTCATGAGAAATGCCGCAGATTTCTGGTCACCCCTGATATCGCAGCTTCGGAACAACTTTCTGCCGAACAGAGAAATGTTACAACAAAAGATGTATATATGTTTTTTGCTACATATATACTCAACAAAATCATATATGTTTGGTAAAATTACACTGGTCGATACAATTTTTGTAACATAGTTAAATCAAGTTTTGTTACATTTATGGAGAATTCCTTGTGAAGTCACTAGCGAGGCCATTGTCTGAAAGAGTGAAAAAAGCGTATTTTCTATATTTTGGAGTTTTAGTCGGAGATCAAGACAAGCAAACGTGGGGAGCCTACGTTTGTTATGTAAGTTGTAGCGTGTCACTAGTGCAGTGGATTAAAAGGAAAAGAAAAAGCATGCCTTTTGCGGTTCCAAAAGTATGGCGAGAACCCACCAATAATTTCGATGAATGCTATTTGTGTGTAATAACTGAGGGTCTTAATGCCATATCAAAAATTTTTGAAAACATTATATGTGATGACATTAAAGAGGTTTTAATAGAGGAACAGCATGGTTTTTGCAAAGGTCGATCTACAAGCACCAATTTAATGATTTTTGTCCAGTACGTAACGGATGCTTTGGAGAATCACCACCAATCTACACTGTTTTTTTCAAAGCATTTGATTAAGTAGATCGTGTCGTACTTTGTAAAAAATTAAATGCGGTTGAGTTTCACGGGAAATTACTCAACTAGATAACTAGCTATATTAGTGGCAGAACACAAATTGTGAAAATTAAGGGCTCAGTTTCTGATCAAATAGTTGTAACATCGGGAGTACCACAGGGGAGTCATCTGGATCCATTTCTTTTTATTATATTTATCAATGATATAAAGTATGTATTAAATAATTCTCAGTTTCTCTTATTTGCTGATGACCTTAAGATATTTACCACTATCAATTCTGAAGCCGATTGCTATAAAATACAGTTGGACTCTCTGAATGGTTTTCTCAAAACCAATTAGAGCTTAACATAGGAAAATGCAAAACTATGACATTTCATAGAACTCATAATGTAATAAAATATCAATATAATATCAATGGCAGCCTATTAGAGACCGTGATCTCTATGAAGGATCTGGGTGTAACATTGCATAGCAGACTGGACTTCAATTTACATTATGAGGTGATAATTAATAAAGCTCACAAAATGTTGGGATTTATGTGTAGGGCTACTAATGGTATTGTTGGTGTCTCAGCAATAAATTGTTTATACAATTCACTTGTAAGATCCGTATTAGAATATGCATCTGTAGTTTGGTCGCCCACATATGAATGTCACATATACAGCATTAAAAAAAGTACAAAACAAATTCTTAAGATACGCAGCCTATAAACTCAAGCTACCACTGTGCGAATTCGCACTCGATGAAATTAGAACTGCAATCGGAATAGACAAACTAAGTACCCGTCGCTATTTTGCAGATCAGGTCATTCTATTTAAAATTATCAACTAGGATGTAAATTGCCAGACTTGCAGTCCAAATTTGGTCTATTTGTTCCTCCTAGACAAACTAGGAATCAACAAGCCTCCCAATGTATCAACTAGACTTTTTTAACAATTCTTTGTTAAGCTTCAAGCACAAACTTAAACTGAAAAACCTTTGAGCTTCAACATAATAATTGTCAAATTTCTTATAAGATTTAAATGGTCCAATTAGGTGGCCAGCGAGATCACCTGATCTGACTCCTGTAGATTTTTATGTATGGGGTCAGATTAAGAATAACGTTTACTCCAGACCACCCACTACTTTAGACGACTTAAGGGCCAGATTTCAACGTGCATTTCAAGAAATTTCTGAAAACGAATTAGCTTTATGAGGTGCACAATAGATAGGGCTAGATTACGTGTTAGGAAAAATGGGCGACAATTTGAACATATCATTGGGCATTAATAATTAAAATTATTAATTGTTGTAACATTTTATTTATTTTTTTAAATGATATTCTGCTAAAAATATTGTTTCTAAATAAAATTTTAAATACATAGGTACTTTTTAAATTAGTTTATGCAACTTGCAAATCCGAATAATTTACGAGAGACATGACATTAGGAAATTTATTTTCTTGCCTTACATGTTTTCCAATAAATTACTTATTACATGAAAGTAAGCACTTTACAAATAATAAATATTTTCCAGTTTTAGACAAAGATGAAGTAGTGCATGATGGATATCGTTAGATTGGTAATTAAATTTGCTATTTAATGGCATTATGGCCCTTAGTAGGTGCCATTTAAAAAAAATATTTTTTTCTTAAAAAAACACGTTTGGCACATTTTATTCTTTCATGAGGCATTTGTTATTGATTTAATTGATGAAATCACTATTAATATGAGTAACTAGAATAAACTGTAACAGATTTTTCCCAATCACGGCCTTCTACGGTAAAAAATAAATTTGAAAAAAAGAAAAATTCCTTGAATAAAATGTAAATTTGGCAACGGTATCCTATGCAATTTGAGTTGTAGATTCCGAAAAACATAAAATATACTAGGTGACGATTTTAAAAAATCAAAGGAAGTCGGCCATTTTGACACTATCTGCATGTCTATCCAAAATTAGGTCTAATATCTTTATACTAAATTTCGTCTAAATCGGTTCATAATTGAAAGAGATATAAGCATGGTCCTAGTCTCGTGACCACCCGGTATAGCATAAATAGATTAGTAAAATTAACAATAATGTTATTCCTGCCCAACGGGACATGTTGATCATATACATATTACAGAAAAAAAAACCTTTTTTTTGTCTGCCAGTTTATCTCTGTTTCATGGTCAACATTTATCTATTTCTCTCTTACTTTCAAATTTTGTAAACAACTTATATTCTGAGCAGAACGGAGTTATCTTTTGCAGAGTATACATAAAAAATTGTGGAAATAATTTGAGAGAGATACGTCAATAAACAACTGGGATGAGAAGTAACAAACACAAAAATAAAAAAACGTCTAATATAGATATAATTACACCTTTAAAACGAACGAACTGAAACTGTTAAACAAAAATGGCACTATTTTGAAATAAATTATTGTGCTGTGTTTTTACATCAGTTATATTTCACATTTTATATTTTAAAATATTTTTTCATTGAATATCATGAAATTTACAAAAAAAAATCATCTTTGAGACGTATTGCCTTTAATTGTTGCCAAATAAAAAATCAGATTTCTTAACAACATAGGTGACTAACAGATAACTACAAAACAAATAAAAACATTTTTTTATATCTTCCAGTAAATAAATAGCTTCTCTACGTAAATCTTCTAAATATAGATACAATATAAATAGCGAGTGTTTATAATGAAAACACATCCATGCGACCAGGAGAAATAATATGACAAAACTTTGAGTACAATAAAATGCTTTTAAATCAATTTGATATTTTACAAAACTATACTAAAATTACCATGTTAACTAAAGATCTGGTGGCTGACATACAGGGTGAGCTTTAAAAAACAAAACTATGTCAATTATTTTTGAATTTATGAAAAATAGACAACGGTAATTTGACTAATATTATTATGTTTTGTTGTCTTATTATTACTGTCATTTAGTTTTATTTCAGAGTATCCCCTTTTTAACCACTAGGAGCCTTTGATTTTAACATTTTGCTTTTTTTTCAGACTGAAACATGGAACAATTTGAGCAACTTTTAACTTGTGCTATTTGTCTTGATCGATACAGGAATCCAAAACTTTTACCATGTCAACACAGCTTTTGTATGGAACCTTGCCTGGAAGGTCTGGTGGATTATGTCCGACGACAGGTAATATTTTTCGACTAATTTGAATTAATGATGTTAATATGGGTACCATAAAACCCCTGTAATATACAGTATGATGTATAAGTCACTACTTTGAAATCTTAATTTTGAAACAAATATATATAGGACCCAAAAGTTTCCTTAATCATGATTCCAAATTCCATCTTATGCTCTTATTTAGCGGTGAAGTGCATTCTTAATTAATCCGATTCATATGCATACAAATGCAACAAAAAAACAACGCTTCATAGCGAAAGAAATAATTATTCTTCTTATACCCAAGCAACATTTTACCAACTACCAACTACTTTTTCACTAATTCCGATGTCAGAATTATTACAAATAGTAGTCGAGTAATAACTTAAATTTTGTAGTTGTAATACGACGTCGAACCAAATATTGCGTCGACCTCGCAAACCTACTGCTTAAGTCTGGACAATTTACCAACGTTGATTTGCCATTAGAAAACGACTTAATAAGGTTTGATATGTTTTCAAGTCATTATCCAACGTTGATGAGACGTTGACAACTGACTAAAATAGGTATGGTTATATTTTGAATAACTTACCAACGTTGGTTAGACGTTGACAGCTGACTAAAATAGGTATGGTTAAATTTTGAGTAACCTACCAATGTTGGGTAGACGTTGGTGACTAACTGAATAGGTCAAGTTTGTTATGGAACACTTGCCAATGTTGGTTAGACGTTGGTTAGTGGCTTAATAGGTTTGGTCCTTTTTAGTTATTAACCAACGTTGGTTAGACGTTAATGACTAACTTCAGTAGCTCCGATTAATTTTTCGGTAATACACCTACTTCGGTATAACGTTGGTAACCGACTTGATAGGTAGCTACATTCATACCCAAGTAACATTTTACTGACTACCGACTACTTTTTTTACTAATTATAAGGTCAGAATTATTACAAATAATACTCAAGTAGCATCTTAAATTTTATAGTTATGATACAACGCCGGAGCAACGTAGCTTGAACCTCGCAAACCTACTATTTACATCTAGCATATTTACCAACGTTGGTTTGATGTCAGAAATCTACTTAATACGTTAAGTGTGTTTTTAGATTATCATTCAACATTGATTAGACGTTGGTAACTGATTAAGTAGATTTAGGTAATTTTTGAGTAACATTCCAATGTTGGTTAGACGTTGCTGCCTGACGTAGTCGTCTAGCAACGTCGACTAGACGTTGGTGTTAGGCTTTTGGGCCTTGGTCTAACATAACCTCAAAATTAATATCGAAAATTCAGGTATTGGTAGATATTTAGTAAAGATTTATACACCAACTGCAACAGACGGTCGATATTATAACGATTGTTTGGAATGAACGTTGGTCTGCACCAAATCCTACTAAAAGTTGGTGCAGGTAAAATTATTTAACCGTGACGTCGCTGTTAGTAAAAATAGTTGCACTTATTCCCGCCATATTTTCTGGTTCCACAGAAGGAAATAATAGGCGGCCATGTGTACAATTATTTTAAATACACAAAATTTGCCTCTTTTTTTCAAATAAAGTAACCAAAAAAGTTTTTATTTATTCGTAAAATTAATTAAACAATATTTAAATTGCGCTTTCTTTGGAAAGGGAAAATATTTTTTGAAAGTAAAAAAAATAAAAATAGTACTTTCGTTCTTAAAATAAACGTTATTCTTATGGGTTCACTATATTTTTCGACCTACTTTATATATATGTATCAATAAAATTTCTTTCCTTTCAGTTCTTACCCCACCAGATTTATTAAAATTTTATTCGAAGTATTTTGTATATAATACGCACTCAATGATAAACACGCCTTATCCATTTTATATAAATAGGTAGGTACGACAAATAGAATAATATACAAAATTGCTTAGTTTCACTACCTACACCCGACTTTTGTAGGTCAGATGAAGGGCAAATTTTAAATAAGGTTGGTAATAGCCTGAAAACCAACTTAAGCCGACGTAAAATTTAGTGAACATTTGGTCGGTAATCACAACGACTAAAGTTGGTCCTTTACGTCGAATCGGCCCATATTTTATTGACCAGATTAGTACAAATATGGGTCAGCCCGACGTTTTGTGTACGTCGCACACCGACTTTTAGTTGCGAACAGCAACGTTGGTTCGTCGTCAGAATGTTGCTTCGGTAAGCATATTTGAAAAAAATACATATCAAGGCTTAATTATAAGACCGGCACCTTCACCAGATTTAACAGTGTCCGAACAACTTTGAGGAAAATCTTAAATATCGTAGTTTTCAAACTCGAAACTAAGAGCCTACATATGAGAATATACTAAAAGTTCATTCAAGCAATGAAAAAAATGTATCAACAATTTGAAATATCTATAAATATAGTTTAATAATCAGATGCACTGGGAAATATATTGTAGGTCATGTTTTAATAAACTGTGAAGGTATAAAACACGAGTGTCACTTTTCACATTTTAGTCATTTTGATAAGAAATGTTACTCTTTTCAATTCTTCTGGTGAGCCTATTTCTTATAACACTGAGAAGAAAGCGGTAATTTTATTAATAAACACTTCTCAGAAAATTTACCAAAATCAAAATACTTTTAAAATAAGCATTTATCTCCACCATATCTTCTTAACGCTAGAGTCGATTCCTGATGAGTACATATTTGACATATTTTATTATCAAAATTTATCACTAATCTTTTACATTTTCTTTTAAAATAATAACGATTTCTATCTAACATTTTAAATGCAAACGTCTCCCAATGTCTAGCGTTGATATGAGGAACCCATTTTGACTTGATATTCTTTCTTCTCAGTAACTCATTCTTGTATAATAGTACAAGGAAATTAGCAAATACGGAGAAAATTAGAACACAGATGATTTTTGGCCGATACGCTCAGTTTTATTTAACATGTTAAAAGTCCTTAATGATGTGAGCTTGATTGCCCTACTAGCTGTTGGTTCATTCAGGGATTCAAAGAGCAATTCTTCCCTGCACTCTATTGTCTCGGCCAAAAATCAGCTTATAAGAATTTTTTCCGCTATTTTAGGAAAAAAATGTATAATTTCCCTGGACCATAGAGCTGTTTAACTCTTATGAAATGCAAAATATTCAAACAGACGTTATTATCAATCCCAACTCTATTAAACTAATTCCCTTTCTAATAGACAATTTAATTCGGTTTCAGGTGAAATGCCCAGAATGTCGCGCCGAACACAGGATTCCTTACCAAGGGGTGCAAGGTTTCCCCACCAATGTAACCCTTCAAAGATTCCTCGAATTGCATATCGAAATAACAGGGGAATTACCCGACCCTACCAGCGGCCAAGTAATGGAGAGATGTAACGTCTGTTCAGAGAAAGCTTATTGTAGTTTTTGTTCACACTGTGATAAGAAAATCTGTGAGGAATGCAAAGGGGCACATATGGAAATTCTGAGACGAGAAATTTCCAGAATAAACAATCAGATCAGACGAGGTATTCACAGGCTGCAAGACACTCTTTCCTTAGTAGAGAAAAATTCACAAAACATACAAACAAATTGTCTGTCTGTAGGAGAGGAGGTCGAAGAGATATATAGAAGACTTAATAAAGCTCTTAAAGATCGCACAGACTACCTTCGCGGAGAAATTGACCGGTACCTAACTACAGAGTTACGTAGTTTAAATACCTTAAAAGAAAATTTAGCACAAGAAATTTCAAACATACTAAGCAACTGCGATTTGGCCGATAAACATATGAACGAAAACGTAGATATATGGGATGATTGCGAATTAATGGACGCCAAAGAAATTTTCCTAAAGACTGTCGAATTTATTCGTAACTTTGAATATGAAAATTCAGATTATAGTAGAAAAGTACGATTAATTTTAGCACACGACCCGAATCAGCTAGTCCTCCACGTAGCTGGTTTCGGAGATTTAAATATAGCTAATAACCACTTCGGACAATCCTCCGGTTTGTTACAACCTTCAGGAGGACCCGGTCTTATGCGATCAAAGAGTGACCACAGATTAGCCTCTCAATTCAGGCAGCAAGAAGAAAGAGGATATGGTGAAAGGGGTTACGGTGATCAGGACGACCAGGTCCTTAGTGGCAGGAAATTTGGCGAACGGCCTAAGACAACTACAACTGACAGATACGCTGATAGGTATGGCAGAGGTGGTGGCACTGAATACGGTGAAGATTACGACCACGACAGCAGGCCAGCTAGGTCGAAATATAGCAGATTTAGACGTCATCAAACCACAGAAAATGACTCTGACACTGAGCAGTCAACCAAAGGGGTCAGATTCAATGAACAAAAGCAAGAGAGAGAAAGAACATTGGACACAGAAGACGTCGCTCGTGGACCACTCAGTGGGATCACTAGATTGGCAGATTCACCGAGAGTAATGAAAAAGATGCAAGACCACGAAAGTGGTAAAAATAAGAAAAAAGAGGAGGCTCCACCTCCACAACCTACTCCTCAACCAAAGGTAGTACCAAAGAGACCTCCACCTCCAGCTACACGACAAGTCAGTGAGGAGGACGAGATATCTAGAATTAAAAAACAAAACAAAGGGGCCACCACTTCGACAGAAACCGCCCCTGAAACAAGACCTACAGAAAGAGCTGCCACAGAAGAGAGACAAAGGAAAACCCCTGCCCCTGAGGTGAGTTTGGATGAACCGTAACCTCTTACACAGTACCTGATTAAACCCATTTAGTATATTAAAACTTAGTATAATGTATATGTTGCTTGTTTGCCGTCCATTGTGATAGATTCACGATATTAATAACTTGAAAATAAAAATAGACTCGATCACACATTGGCATGTTTCTACCTTCAACACCTTCTTTCAACTCAAGTGTTACGTACCTACCTTTTTTGTTTTGTGTGTGAAGCATGAAGATGTGTGCAAGATTCTTCTAAATCCTAACGCACTGTTTTCTTCAGGCCGTATCCAGCACTGAAGAAACTGATGAATCAGTCAGTTCCCTCCAGCAAACCCAAAGAAAAACCGCAGCCAGCAAAACAGCAACAGCCGCTACACGAAGAGCTTCCGATGCGGGCCACAAGAAGTCAACTCGATCAACTAGTTCAGACTCGAGCACGTCATCAGAATCTTCTGCCGCATCGTCAACTGCCATTCGCAGTACAGGTGCTCCCTTTACAACTGAAGAAGTAAAACAAAAAATTTTATCTCGTACTGATAACACACCCGCTACTCGCGGTAGAGCTGGTAGTGGCTCCATTATTTCACCCAAAGATACAGCAGTACAAAAACCCTTCCAAAGCCGTTTTCTGCAAAACAAACCCACTACGGTCCCACCACCAGCTGAAAACGAAGATGAAGAAACTGAGACCAGTTCTGAGGAGGCAACGGAATCAGAAGAAGAATCTGAGGAAGATTCTACTCCAAAACCTGATACCAGAGAAATGGCCAAGTCAGACATCGGTCCTTTACTAGCAAGAAGCGCTAATGCTAGAGACAATAGTGCTGAAAATACACGTAAAACTGGCCATGAGGAAACCTATGGACGATCAAAATATCCAACAAAAGAGGAACCATCCAAATACACAAGAAGCAGAACATCTACTACTGTCACAGATGATGAGCCATCTCGTTACGGATATACCAGCAGATTTTTAAATAAAAGTAAAAGTTCGGCTGCCATTCAACCAGAAGATGAGGATCATCATACAAGTAGATACAGTTCTGCAGCAGCAGACGAGGAAAGTAAGTATCCAGCAAGCGGTCGGTCTCGTTATATGGCATTAAAAGAACGTAGACAACGTTTAGCAAGAAGCCGAAGCAGTCAACAATTTGCCGACGAAGATGAACCAGATGAACCAATATCTCCCACATCTTCCAACCCCTCTGCTTATCTGGCATCCAGAGGTTATGGCTCGACAACGTCAGGAAATGATCTTGCTCGAAGCCGATCCTCGCACGCCTTAAAATCCCGAGACAACTCACCAGACAAATCAGCGGCGACAGAAAAAGATGGAGCCGCCCTCAGTTCATGGGCAAGATATTTAAAGAACAAATACGGCAATAGAAGCGGAACCAAAGACAAAGATTCCGGAGCTAGTGCGACGACGCCGTCATCAAGCAGTTCCGCAGCAGCGAGAAGACTTTCGTTGGGTCTTCCCTTAAGATCATCCACAGAACTGGCGAGCTCTGATGACGATTCAAAAAACATGCAAGGCTCCCCCACTACCCCTATAGCAGCTACGGCAGCGGCCGGTATGTATTTTTTTCATATTAAATCATCAGTAGTTGCATGATTTGACCTAACTGTATAAATAATTTTAATTGTTTCTGATATCATTACTGTCAAGCTTTTAGTACATTCCCTTAATATTTATTATGTGACAAAAGATGCTTAAATGGCAATACATTCAATAATACAATATATAATAAATTTTCTTACAGGTATCGCTCAGGCAGTGGCAGGTACCTCCCCTAGGAGCCAGTACCTCCAAAAATGCCAACAGCTGTTCGAAATAGGTAGCCGGGGGAGCGAAGCCGGATGTTTTACGTGGCCGCGCGGCGTAGCCGTGGGCCCCGATAATTCAATCGTAGTCGCTGACTCCTCGAACCACCGTGTACAGGTGTTCGATTCCAATGGTCGATTTTTGAAAGAATTCGGCCAGTACGGTAACAAAGAGGGAGAATTTGATTGTCTCGCCGGTGTTGCCGTCAACCGCATTGGGCAATTTATTATTGCCGATAGATACAACCATAGAATTCAAGTAAGTATATACGAAATATGACAAAATAATGATTTACAATACAAATTGCTCTCAAAATATTTCACTATCGCAAGTAAAATGCATATGTTGCATGAAGGAGTAAACGTAACAAAATGATTTGCAATACAAACTGAATGAATCTTTAATGGGGGTACGAAACTTTCAAAATATCTGCAAAAAAGATTAATTTTCCTCATTAAGAGTGATACAAAAATTTATGTAGACGAATTAGGATGCCATATTTAATAGTGACTGAGTCTCTGTCTGAGTCATACCGTAATTTAAGTCCAGATAGTCAGTGTATTTTTATTTATATCCAGACTCTTTTATTTTTAAATCTAAAATAACTATACATTTGCCAAGTTCAATGTTTAACTACTCTGTTCTTTTCGTTTCGTTTCTGTATAAGTTCTGTTCTATTTAAAACAAAGATAACATTCAGCAGAATCCATTTGTGTTGAAGAAAATTCTGTTTTAGACTTACTAAAATTCGTATTTTTTTACAATTCAATACAATATGCTAATTTGTGCATTTATAAAACGTTTTGCCAATATTCGTAGTCTTCATTTTGTAAAATTGTTAACAATTCATATATTTTCTTAGGTGTTTGACCCATCTGGTAGATTCTTAAGAGCATTTGGCAGTCAGGGTACTGCAGATGGGCGTTTCAATTATCCGTGGGGCATTACCACTGACGCTCTCGGATTCATTTATGTTTGCGACAAGGAAAACCATAGAGTACAGGTAATTATTTTGTTTACTAATTCGACACATCTATAATATTATTAAACGACTTTTACCTTCATCCCAATTGGAACTTTGACATAATATTTTTTCAAAATATGTAATCAATTGAATAAGACTTACAGGAAACAACTACTCAGAGGACAAAACCCCGACCTGCATTGAATTAAACCTGCAAGTGTTGTTTGGTAGCTAAAATCATTTGTCAATTCCTCGCTAGACATTGACCGGTTTCGAAGTTGTTATGTTCTCGTCAGTATGCCATAAGTAATGGAAAAGACAAATAATAATATCAAACCAGTCTAGCCTAAAACAGACTAAGCAAGGTAGTTGTTTCCTGCAAATCTTATTCAGTATATAGTTTAGTCCACCAGGGTTAGAGGTCACAGTTCTTGGTACCTGCTTTGCAGGTCGACATCAGTCCCTAAGACATCAATGATGTCTGACGGGTAGTAGCACTGACCACCAGTGGGTTAACACTTATCACTTACTATGTATGTAAGCAATTGTTCATTTCTTTGATTGCTAATTCCAAACTATATTCTATTGCAAATATGACCATCATGAAGTCACATTTGCAAGACGACTAAATGCATCTGTAAAGACTGCTTACATAGTGATCAAAGAATAACAGGTTTTGTTTCGTTTTTTTAGGTTTTCCAGTCAGACGGTACATTTGTTGGTAAATTTGGTTCAATGGGTAACAAAGAAGGCCAGCTTGAACATCCTCATTACATTGCAGTTTCAAACACAAACCGAGTAGTGGTATCAGACTCAAATAACCACAGAATCCAAATATTTGACGTAAACGGTAAAGTAATCAGCTCATTTGGAAGTGAGGGCTCAGACGAAGGCCAGTTTAAATTCCCAAGAGGTGTAGCAGTAGACGATCAGGGTTATATTTGTGTCGCCGATTCAGGAAATAACAGAATACAAATCTTCCATCCTGATGGTACATTCTTAAGAGCCTTTGGTTGTTGGGGCATCGGTAAAGGCGAATTTAAGGGTCTTGAAGGTGTAGCCATGACTCCAAATGGACATATTCTTGTGTGTGATCGAGAAAATCATAGAATTCAAGTGTTTTGAAAAGTTTCAATTTAATCGTCTAATATTTTTTTTCAATTATACAGTGTGTTAACTTACAACCAATAAACCTATGCATTTCTTTAGAACTGTTTCATTTTGTAACGAGCTGAGCTAAGTATTCTCATACACATTCAAAAGAAACAGACAAAGCAGGCCAAAGCAGCTGTGATAAATCACATCATTATTTTATTTATTTCAGGAAAGTATTTTTTTGTTCGCCTACTGAAAATTTAACTATAAACTACGGAAAAACATTAAATAGTTTGCTAGATCTGCAGGGCTTGCATGCATAGAGGTAGAAAAGTGATAAAAAAATAATGAATCCACTACGCACTATTAGTAGCAGTTTGCACGTACTAGATAGTCATGGCAAACGTTATAGTAGAGGGACGAAGTGGTGAGGCAGTCATCCAGATTACCGTCAGTCTAAGTGAGAGAGATGATGTGTGACCACATGTTTTACCACGGTTGACATCTACTATATCGTTTACCGATGCCATACCATTAGTAGCGTCGTCCACGCGCTATACTCATTTAAAATTTACAATAACGAACTATATTATATGTTAAATAATATAACTAGTGGCAGCATTAATCAAAGTCTGAAAGTTAAGGGTATCAAGAAAATACATACAATGGTGCTACTGCTGCGATATAGCGAAAAAATTCCTACAACAGTCATGAAATACATTTAACGGATAAAAAAAGTCTTAAGAACTTTGTATAACATTGTTCTGGGGACATAAGTAGGCTAGTTAAATTATAAAAAAATGACTATTGTAAAAAGCGAATGTATTATTCCAATAAAAACTTTTGATTACTGCAAAAAAATTAATGGGTAAATAAACCAAATTTATACGTATTTTAATGAAAAATATATTTCTAAAAAAACTACGTACTTACCTCGGTATTTACTTACCTATATCTTGTTTTTTATAAAAATACAGATGGTAATGCATATGACACATAAAAATTGGAGATAATTAAAACTCAGTTTCGATTAAAACATTAAAACTTAATTTTAGTCATCTCCAGATGATGCCAACTTGATTGTCAAAACGCGCCTCGAATGTCGTATATGGTGTTCTGTGGTGTTAGCCTCACATCAAAGGTTCCACACCACTTCAGAGCCACAGTCTGTCTTTTCGCTTTCTGTAGTTCTGACTAAAGATGGAATTTGGCGTTCTTAAGTTGGTCAAAAAAATTCCTTTTTAATTACAAACTGCTGTCAGTGTCAGTACTATTTTTATGTGATGCCTTTAATGACAAATTGCCAACTTAACAAAGCAAACATTTATTTTTAGTTAGAACAATAGAAAGTGAATCAATTTTAGTAACAAGATATTTATCAGAAGAACAGAATTTTATTTCATTTGTGTTCATGTTTTTTTTTTTAGAGACTAAACATTTATGTATTGTATTAAAAAGTCTACTTCTTTGCTATTTAAAAGGTCATCTGCCACCACGCAGACCGATGCCCCGGGAAAATCAAAACAAAAAAAAAGATGCAAAAACAATGGCTATAAAGAAAGCCTAATAGACAATTTAATAAAAACAAACAAAAGAAAAATTTACGTAAAGAGTTTTATGCCGGTTTCTCACAGGAAGGCAATAAGCGATATAAATGTATTAATTACGGGCCTAAGATTAGGATTAGAGTTAGCAATAAATTTAATAAACTGGGATGTAGAATAATTTCAGTAAATAAAATTAATTTAGGTAAACTGTTAATTAATAATAAAGACAAAACTGAAAAGTTACAAAAAGCAGAAGTATATGAGTTAAAATGTAGTGACTGCGATGCTATATACATTGGACAAACTGGACGAAATGTAAAAACGCGATGCGAAAAACACAAGAAATCTACTGTAAACAATGTATATAGCACGGCCATGTAAACACTTTGCATAGAAAACAATCATTTTATAGTCATTCGAAAAAGAAAGGAAAGAACCTTGACCTTAGAACAATTAGAAATAAGTAAGGCTGTTAAAAATAATAAAAATTTAACAAATGAACAATGAAATTTTACTGGTCACCATATTTTAGATAATATAATTTGAATTTAAAGAATAAAGTAACGTTTAACTTATAAAAGCATATTTTACTATAGTTTTATAGTAGGTACCAGATGTGGTTATATAAGCAATGAACACAAATTCTACTGTTCAGTATTCCCTGTACTATTGACAAAGGTCTAAAAAGCCGAAACACGTGTAGAGTTCCTAATAAAATACTTATTTTCTATAATTATTATTCATTGAATTTTCACAAGATGTTTTGCATAAGGTGCTAGGGCGGCAACATAGACAGGGGCGGAGGGGGCTTGTGCCCCTCCCAGCCCCTACCTGGGCACGCCACTGTAAATTATATTTACGCAGGTTAATCCATTTTCCATTCAATAACCCTGTTGTCCACTGAAACGCAATCGAGAAAGGCTTAGATTAGTTTTGACTATCGAAAATTATCGAAAGTCGAGGATTTGAATATTGATAACTATCGATGGTGCCTACTATCGATAGTTCTCGTCCTGTAGCTCTACTCTGCTCTAATAATAAACCAAGCTAACAACACTTACCATTTTCTTCTCATCAGTCGTAGTTCCTATATCGCAAGAATATTAAACTAAGTTTTTCATTCACTGTTCAAATAATAAAAACAAACACGTCTAACCTATTAAAGAGGTCAATGCCAATACACGTCCAAACAAGACATTTAAAAACTTCTAAACATATTTTTTACTGAACACAATTATTTATTGCTTTACTTTTCCGTACCTTAAATAAAGCCGCACTGAAATCATAAGAATAATGATAAAATATCATGATACTACAACTGTGTTGTTGTAGTAAATATTTTTGAATGTATTTTCTGCTGGTGTTGGATGATTTGGATACAACACCCTAAATGCTCTTTTTGCTGCAGGTTTATTTTTGTTATTTTGTATATAACAAGTAAATATTTGGACTTTTTCTTCCTCACTGTAAACCATTTTGATTATTTCATTAAAGAAATGTCACTTATCAAACATAATAGTTGTTATTTTCATAGATCATTTTAATAATGTTAACTTTTCCATATTTACAGTAACTAGTTTAACTAAGATATTCAACGTTTAATAAATCAAAAACGGTATATGGTAGGGGTAACATGTGGTATATTTTTGAAATCAGGAACAAAGGATCATTCCAAAAATTTAATAATATATAGAGTATCCCATTTAAAAAAAATATTATTTTTTGTATCCCCTGAAATCTGCACGCTACTATACTTTTGATAGCATTTTAAAAAAATTCAGTCATAACCACACAATAATAACGATGATAGGGGGGTGGGTAATTTATAATGAATAACCCTGTACCAGACATACGAAATGTCCTAGATGTATGTTCTCCAAACGCTCGTAGGATGTATTTGTATTATCAAAGTATTATAAACAAAAAATGTTTTTTTTTTCTTATTTTCGGCAATAATAATTATAATAATAATCCAAATGCAGAAGGCGTTATTCTAGGTTCTCTCCATCTGCTTAGGGCACATGATTCTGGTATCTACAGCCACTAACCCTGTGTGATGTGGGAGTGGCTATAGGTAATTGACTGACTCGACTCTCAAGTGAATTGGAACCGTGGGAAAACTATCCACCAACAAGAAACCGGAAAAAAAATTGTTTTTAAAGTTTTAGATTAGAGTTAATAGTATTTTTTGGTTCCTTAGATTTCTTCATAATATAAGGATTGTAACGTTGCTTTTTAGTTTTCTTACCATTTGGGATTTGAATAAAATAAAATATTTGATATAAAGTAATATTATTATGTATTAACAATAACATCAATAAGAATGAAGTCTGGCTTAGATATCGACAATGTGATCTATAATTATTTAATAGTTCTTACATTGAAAATAGTAAATAATACTGGAATAAAAGGGTAAAGTTAAACTTTAATACAAAATATAAATATCTAATAGTCAAACTAACAATTTATTATAAATGTATATATTTATATATTAAATATTTTTATAGGTGGTTTAATGCTATTCCATCCAGATAATTGACTCTTCAAAAATTGAAGCAATTTTTTCACTGCTGTCAAATACCCATACTCGCTGCTTTAAAAAATCAACAAACATGCCTCAAATTAAAAGAAAAACTCATGAACAAAAACTAGGCCTTTTTTTAGATAATTATCTTTCTGGAAAAAAAATAACGACCAATTGTATGGGTTTCAAGAACAGGGAAAAATTTAATTTGACATTTAGTCATCTCTTGTAAACCACCTTCATTAAAATAACATTTAAATAATATATACAATAACACAAAAATGGCGTATTTACCAAAAAGTTTCTATCATAATTAATAATGTCAAATTTTTTATGTTTTTCATTCATATATACATATACATACGTACATACATAAATATACATATACACATATTGTATATATACAGCATATACTAAACAGAAGCATTTGAAAATTAAATCAATATTAATATTGAAATTAAAAAAAAACACTATGAAAAAAGAAGTAAATAAAAGTATTGTTACGTTTATTGCTTAAAACTATTAAATTCGCTCAACTTCTACAAAAGTTATAGTAAAATCTCTAATGTTTAGTATGACCAAATAATTGTCTCACTGAACAAATAATTATATAATCATAATAATACATAAAATATATTATGCCCTAGTTACTTTTGGCTACTAAAAATAAAATGCAAAAGTAGGGGGACTGTAAGCATGGTAAATGGGAAGACCCAAATGTGTAGAACAAGGACAGATTGCTCTCATTATCATACGTTGGAATAGAACAGAGACCAGAGGCTAATAAGTAAATAGGCATTTTTACAACTCTTATTATTAACAAACACATAAAGTCAAGAAGATTACAGCTTCACTGAACGTCGAAAGCATGAACAAACACGGTGGGTAAGAATATCGCCAGCTTTTGTTTATGGATTCCTGTTACCACTAATTCAAATTTCGTTATTTACTATCAGCCTCTGTACTTTTCTAACATGCGTATGAGATGAGAGCAATCTGTCCTTGTTCTACACATCTGGTTTTCCCCATTTACCATTCTTACGGACCCCATACGGTAGATGCTGAAACATACAAAAATTTATAATTATAATAATAATACTGACTAGTTTCTTAATTCGTCGTTAATAAATCCAGATTTACAAAACATATTTAGGTATGTTTTTAATTCAGAGCGAAACATTGCAAGACGAACTATAAGACAAAAAATTCAATGATAAAATGTACAAAATATAATTTATTATTTTTAGGGTTATGATTTAGCCTCATTGATTCAATGAGGGCTAACGTTTTCAGGCTCACCATTTGGCGCCACTGATCGAGTAAGGTCAGGTCAAAAGTTATTGTTAGGCACGAAAAGTTTATAGTGTTTTATTATAATTATTTCGTACACCACCACAATTGTGCCTCAGTGTTGTGCAGTTCCATTTTGTTCGGAAAGAAAAAGCGGACATATACTTCCGAGAGACAACTCACCTAAAACAGTGGTTGTTAGAGATAACTTTACTCTTTCGAAACATTCGTGTGTTTGTAAGAAACATTTTAATCCTGACGATTATGCGTTACCAAAGGAGTCTACTACAGATAATCGTGAGTAATAATCATGTACATTCGTTTTCATCATATTCATTCTTGATATAACCTAACTTTAATGACATAAGACACTTCTGATAAGTACAATAATTTCCCTACTGCGCAAGTAAATTACTACTTTCCCCTTCTGCCATCATTGCGTTAAATGTTTTTCAGCTAATTTTTATAAAAATTACTAAAAACTAGCGTTAAAAAGCCATAGTAAACATTAACGCTCAGTGACATTGACCTTTCCATACACTAGCGACTCTCGTGGTGAATTCAAGCGCGTTAACCCTCATTACTTTGCGTTAGTCAGGAGAGATGAACCAAAAACTAAAAAAGTTGCAGAAAAACGGTAGTGTGTCCAGTCATGTACAATTTAAACGAATTATAATCTGTTATTGGATGAACTAAAAAAATACTTACATATCTTTCATAAATCTGTCTTGCACAAGATACTTAAACACAAGTATAAAAAATATAAACAAAGCATAAAAATATGTATAAACTTTTTTTTTAAATGAAAAACATAATAATGATGTTTTTCATTTAAACCTTGATAAAAAAAAATTATTACCCTCACATTGTTTATCAATTTTTTTTCTCATAATTATTAGTGAGCTAATCAAATAACTCTATTTTGTGAATTATACAGGGTAGCCCAAATTTTACCTTTGATAGAACCCATTAAAATAATAGGAATTCGCTATATAAACTATTATCAGAAACCTAATTATTTCCAAGACAAAAGGTGTTAACACTTTTTTTTTGTTTTCTCAAATATCTCCAGAACTAACCGAGGTATTTTGAAACTTGGTAAGTAAGCATTTCCAATTGGGTTTTGGATATAAGTTTGTATAGCAAATCCTTATTATTTTCACTGTTCTAACTAAACACAGTTTGAAAGACAAAAGTTATAACACTCTGCATAAAGATATCTATAAAAGGAATATACAGGGTGGGTTACAAAGAATCGGCCATAGAGTAACTAGAGATTTTTTGGCTCAAAATATAGAGATTTAAAATTTAAGTAAAATATGCGTAGTTAATGAAATACAGGGTGCTGAAATAATTTTTTAGATGCAATTCAACTACTTGACGGATCAAGTTCAAAATCAGAATAGGTAAGTAAGTAAGAAAGTAAGTCAGTAACTTTATTTAACAGCCACAGCTAATATTATACAGTATAAGTGACTAATTTCATATTAAAAGAATAATAAAAATAATAATTTGTAAACATTAATACTTCAACATTCTTATACACAAAATCATAATATATCTTCTTAAATATCTCTAGTTTGTCACAGTTTTTTACTTACTTATACATAACGAAACCTTTATGGAATAAATCACAGGTAAGTTTCTTGTGGTGAGAAATCATGATTTCATATTAGTTTTGACCTAAGTTATACAGGGAACGTCCAATACAATATATTAAAGTATAAAAATGTGATCTATTTTTTTTTCAGAACAGATGTACGGATATTTTAAATTGAAATATGATGTATTTACTAATTCTATGTAAAAAATGTATATTTGTCTGAAGTCGCTAAAATTAACCGCTTTCAAGATATTTAAGGATAAAAAGTTAATTGAATACTACAGTATACAATAATTTCATTATTTGCACGTCATACTTGCATTTTGGCAAAAAACTATCGTAGTTAAAGGTTCATTATTAATTTTGCAATTTAATTTTTGCATTAACCGAAACTTTTTTTTGTTATTTGTAGTTTATGAATGGATGGTATTTATATTAAAACCTTATTTGTAATACAGTGAGTTACCTATTTAAAATATTACGTAACTCTACTTGGTGCAAAAATTGAAAATACTGTGTAGTGTAGTATTCACTTTACTTTTTTTATCCTTAAATATCTTGAAAACGGTTCATTTTAGCGACTTCAAACAAGTATACCATTTTTTATTTAGAATTAGTAAATACATCATAATTTATTAAAAATGTCTGCACAGCTGTTCTGAAACTAAAAATAGATTACATTTTTCATTTTTATAATTTAATGTATTGTACTGGACGACCAAAGAATCACTAGTTACTCTGTGGCCCATTCCTCAAATCACCCTGTATAAACTTGACTAAAATTGGGCATTTCATTTAAGTAAGCTCTTGGCATAAACTCAGAACTATGCGTCCTCTTTCTTCTAAACTTTTTAAGCAAGATTTAAATGTTACCCGAGAATTTAGATGGACTAAAAATGCCCAGTATTAGCCATACTTCACTTTTATCCAAGTCCAAAGCTCTAGGAATGATAATTAAATATTCTAAAGACGCTGTTAACTATTTGTCTGTTCACAACTGGTAGTTCTTGAATCGTGCATTTTACAGTATTCATGACAATTCGTGGCACATTATGATTAAGACAATATTCGAATTTTCGTATTAGTAACTTTTGATTTGGAACAGTTTGTGATACTCAAGAAGACATTGCAACTTACAGCACGATAATTCTTTAATTGAAATCTTTATCTTTTAAATACCATAATCAAATTGTTTTACCTCGTCAATTATTTAACTTTTGGTACATGGTCCTTGTCCACTCATACTCAAAAAAGCATATTAAAGATACACATAACCACAGATTAGGTGCAAATAACAAGAAATGCAAAACTTATTCTTACATAGTCGTGTTTTTATTTCGGCAATGTACACTTTCCTATAATAAACACACAAATAGAGAACTACGAACCAAGAATACATGTCAGTAGTTGTCTTTATTGTTAATAAATGAATAAAAATAAATAAATAATTTTCAATTTATCATTTTCCGCAAAAAAAATGTAGTCGATAAAACCATTTTTAGGGGGACTAAAAAAAGCCCTTGTCTATGCCATTCTTAACATAAAAAAAATAATTATAATACTCAGAAAACAACAATGCTAGGGTATATCAACAACGAATTTAAGAATTCATATACAGTGTGTTCACGAATGGAGTTGCCAAGAGGAAAACTTCTCTATTTAATCATTTACGAAAAAAAGTCAATCTATATAATAAATTCTGCTTCTCTTAAAACTCCTAAATAACTACTCAGATTTAAATTTATATATAATAAAGTTACTCTTTATTAAAAAATGTACTTCTTTTAAAAACTTCAAATATCCATAAAAATTCATAAATTAATTACGGAATGTCTCTAAGTAGAAGCTTTGATTTAACAAAAGTTCTTTGTAAAAGATGGAGCACATTTTTAAATAAAGTAATTCGTAATTCACTAAATGTAGAAAATTTTTCTTCACTTCTGGACACCCTGTATATGAACTTAAATCTGAATAGTTATTTAAAGGTTTTAAGGAAAGCAGAATTTATTATACAGATTTTTTCCATAAGTGATTAAATAAAGAAGTTTTTCCTCTTGGCAACCCCAACCATGGACACACTGTATAGTACGATAAATAAAACATTAAGTTCAAAACCCTAAAAAGAAATTCCCTCATACATATATGAGAGTATATCACAAAATGACATTTCCTTAATTAATTTCCATCGTCACAAATAAAATCATAGAAAGATAAAACTTTGACAAATATCACAACATTTTTAAATTCATAATTTGTGATACCTATTTTTATATGCAAGTTATTTTTCAACAAAAAAAGTCATGAATATTGGCAGGAATAGATTCCTCAATATGTGAATAATAAATGCCAAAATATCTTTTCTCCAGTAGACACTTACCAAAGCTGATCAGGTGAAATAACTACAAATAAATAACTATAAAATGAAGAGACGATTTACCATCAAGATGTTTTTTTTTAATCTATCCCAGTCAGGAGATATAACAAACTGGCTTTGGTATCGTATCTTAAAATAAACAGTTAATCTTAACTTATTAATTTTACAGATAATTTGGCGGGAAAAATATATACATATTTTTAAAAAATAGATCATTTATTACAAGTATTACCTTAATGTTGATCATACCATACCAATATTCTCGACAAATAAACTTAGCACAACATTTTGATTTACCTTAAAAAAGTTAACAATCACAAATATTTAAACACATGCAATTCAAATTTAGAATCAAAGTACCTTGATATGTTGTTATAATATGCTACTCGTCACCATTACCCCTTGCATAATAATAATTTACGGCCCTCCTCAAATCGAAATCAGCGGCTAGGATGACTTGTACCAAAATTTCTCTAGGTGCAGTGTTGCCAACGATATCTCGTATCTGATTTAGACAAACGTCCATTCGACTCGAATTTTGTTCTAAATGTAGATCTTCTAATGAACTGGTGATGGAATGATTAGGCTAAAATGATTTTAAATGTAATGCAAAAAGGGAAAAATAAATACAGAAATTATAAAAATATGTGCAGCATGCATTATATCCAAAAAACTATTGTATCCAATGAATGTTTGAAAATAAATATAATAACCTGCCCACTCCTCTGATTCTCTATTGAAAGAAAAAAGTCCACAAGAAAAATAAAACAAAATAGTTAGTTATTTGCTTCATTAAGGAATGACCAAAATCTAAAGTCCTTACAACAGAAAAAAATACAACTTACTTCATTAACTGACATCACACTTACTATAGTAATTTTAAAAATTATCGTATTTCTTGAATGCATGAAGGTATTTAAAAAATAAACTAAAAAATCTCCACTAGCACTGCTGTCACTGACAGACCTCTTTCGAATGAAAAAAAGTTTGAAATTCATATGACAAAAAAAACAAAAAAGTTTTATTTTCACCCCTAACTTGTTCATGTGACGCTCTAGCCCCCAATGTTATTACAAAAAATCATAGTGATTAATGAATAGTTCGAAACTTCTAAAGAAGAATTGAAAAAATTTCCCAACTTCTTTCCTCAGTTCTATCTCTATTCTTTATTGAAAGAGAGTGTTCATATATCAAGAAAGAAATGATGTACTAAATGATGATCTACTAAAAATATTTATATCTTGTGAACGTAAGGAGATCTAAACATTTTGTAGACATTTCTATTTCTTTGTCACGAGATACATAATAGGAGTTTCAGTCTGAACGTGTGGGGCAGGTGTTTTACAGGAATACCCATGATTGTTTACTTAAGATTAATTCTCCTCCATTTATTGTCGTAGTATGCAGTTCCCTGTTGTTCTACAAAATACAGATATATTCATGTTATTGGGCAAACTTATCTGAGTTCAAAACACCACCAAACTTACCCTTGAATCGGAACCATTTTTAAGATACAGGGTGTTTTATAGTTTTTGATTTAGACTGTAGTTGGCCATATTTCTGGAACGGTTGTAAATATTTGAATAGGATTTCATATAAATATTTGGATAATCGATATATTTTTGAAAATTTACGTGCCACGAAATATTATGACATTATTTTATACATTGGTCCATTGACTTTTTAATTGTTTACTAACATTTACCAAAACATGAAACAATGTGGTGTTATCGACACTGAGAACATTATAAAAATTTAGTCCTGGAATTTTTCCAAAAGAAAATTATACTTTTGATTAGACTAAAAGAGTATAATATTTGTACCAAATTTCATCCAAATATTTTCAGAAATAGGGCTGACTACAATTTTAGTCAAAAATCATAAAACGTCAAAAATGGTTAACATTCAAGAGTAAGTTTGTGGGTGTTTTGAACTCAGCTAAGTGTGTGTATCTGCCATTACACTATATCAATTTAAATCTGAAAAACCCTATATAAAACACTATCAATATCTTGAAAGTACGGCTGACGATGACTACCATTTTCCAGCTCACAACGCTGATGGTTAGGAGTTCGTTATTAATAAATCAACATGACAAGTACCAACCTCAATCATATATCGTACTTACATCTAATTCTGGTGTGAGAAGCATGGATTCAACAGCACTGTTTAAATCGGTTACCCCAGGACTATTATAATGCAAGGAATTACTGCTTGCAGAAGAGGTAGGTAGCAGATGTTCCAAACTGTAGTCTAACATGTCAGACTGTCTACCACTAGGTTGGGTCCAAACACAGTCGAATATTTCTGCTTGTAATGATATAGGAAGTTCAAAAAATTCTTCACTTTCTGTCAGTTCATGGTGTTGCGATATGAAATGTAAACATCGACTCTGAAAATACAAGATGCTTATTTATTCAGTTTTCAATTTATAGTAAAAATATCTAAAGAAGTCCCATGCAAAATAATGAACGTTTACACTGCGAAACATGGTACTTGACATTCGCATTTACTAATTTTGAAGACAATATTTTTTAAAGCAATCGATGTCCGGCCTCGTGGACACAGTCAATCCCCCCTTTTTTGTTCAGTCACACATGAATTGTGGATGTTGAAATATTCATAAGAAATCAAGTAACACCGTGTTTTGAAAAAAAAATATAGTGATTTCCAAATGAATGAGTCCAAATCTGCCAACAAAAATTATCAAAAACAGCAATTTTAGGCACTTTATCACTCATTTTTCTTAGAAAGCTGACATGACATTTTTTGTGGGCAGATTTGGATTTAATATATAAAAGAACTACACGAAACCACTCTGATTTTCCAAGTCACAAAAAAAAATAAATTGTGAAGGCTTGTGTAATCTGAAAGTTTTGTATAAAAATTTTATTCATATATTGATGTAAATTTTGAAAGAAAGTAAAAAAATTTGTCTGAAAATGTGAGTTTAAGGTATGTATTTATTATACCTGACATATTAGAAACAGGGAAAGTTCTAACTGCTAAGTTTTGGTTTTACAGGTGAAAATATGTAGTGGTAAACAAGATGAAGAAAAGAGAAAAAACAGACCTAACAGTTCCCTCAAAATTAGTAATTTAATTATTGCAAATTTAAACTAAAACCAAAAAGAGGTGAGAGGTAAATAACACTTTAAAATATAAAACTGTGTTGTCATATCTAATTGGCGAAATTCCCGTTTCTTTTAGCATATTGCAAAAATACTACATCTTATTTATGCTTTGATTAAACAAGGAACCTTAAAATGCCTGTTTCTAACGTATTGTAGTAGGCCAGCGATTCCACCGACAGAAAAATGCATGAAATAAATAGCAATGAATAATAACACCCGTCTCATGCAGTTATTTTTAAAATATGTGACAACTCTGCATCTTTCACACGTATTCCGGCTGTTTGTCTTTGCTTAACTTATTCAAAATAACAATATGTACTTCATTGTGCAATTCTATCTGGCTTCATTTCTCGACACTATTTGAACACAGTAAGGTTGCCTTGGTTAGGTAATTTGGGCGGGCTTTCATTAACGATAAATTTTAATGATTGTGCTAGTTTATGGTGTATTTACTTATAGGCAACAGTTTTTCTGTGATTGTGATATATTATATGTATTGTGTTGATTGTGAATACGTGAGAGTGCAATTTAATTGTCATATTTCATCGATTATAACCTTATCGAGGATATGTTTTAGCGATTTTATAGTGAATTTGTTTTCACCAAACGATCGAAGATATTCCGGGACCATCCTCGTCCAAAGGGCAGAAAGCTCGAATTCTCAATCAATAAATGAGAAAAAAATGATAGTGCGTGTATTCTACTGTCTAGCAAGGGATTATCCGCCATTTTCAAAAGATGAGTTAATAGACACGTCGTGTTCGAATTATACGTAGGTGGGCCAAAATCATGCATTTACAAAATTTTAAGAGACAAAAAAATATATGGAGTGCACGTGGCAAAGAAGTGGTTGAAAAAAAAAAATACAAATTGATGAAAATGTTAAATATGCTAGATGACGTGTCCATACTTTTTTTCGTAAGAAACTGCCGTTCCAAAAAATAATGAATGCTGTCAGTGAGGACGACTATTCATCCCTAAAATGGGTAAGGAAATGTTAAGGAAAATTTTACATGACATGAAATTTAAATATAAAAAAATAGAGAAAAAGTATTCTCATTGAGAGACGAAATAATAGTATTGAGAAGAAAGTATCTCATTTCAGGAGAATCGAAGACTTTCGAAAGCAATGAAGAAAAATTTATGACATGGAAGGAACATGGGTGAACAAGGGACATACAGTGACAAAAGCATTGCAGAATGAAAATATCAAAAATTCACGACAAGCAGTAATTGAAAGCTGATCAACTGGTATAAAAATAGGAAGTGGTAGCAGATTTTTGGCTAATGGTGAACTGATATTTCAATCGAAGAAGACAGGAAATTACCATGAAGAACTGAATGAAAAATAGTTTCGAAGAATTACTGAAAATCTGGAGCCAGAGTCTGTCACCGTCATGGACAATCATATCACAGTCGAAAATATGATGCAATACCGCAACAATCATGGAGAAAAGCAAACATTTAAGAATGATTGCACTAAATGCAATAACTTTGATTCAGTTTGGTTGTTATAAGGAAATAAGGTATCTTCTTATTTCCTTATAACATTTTTTCTGTATTGATTACTGAATGAAAACCCAAAAAATTATTAAATTAGATTTGTAGTAAAGTTAATGTCGCAGAAATTATATATTATTATACTATACAAATAAATTTTGATTGAAGTGTTTTATTTAATGCAGCATATTCTTCTTGCTCCACCAAAACCAAACACGCACGCCCTTGTTCCAAACTGAAGCCTCGATATGTGGAAGAAATTGAACTCTCATCACTTCTTGGTTCTAGTTTAGTATCTTTCTCTTTTATAGGACATGGTCATGATCAATTGAACTACCATATCTGCTGCTTTCCCATATTTCATTAAAAAAAATAAATGTAGTTTTTACTTTGATAGAATCTTTGTTAATTCATTTGTGATGTGTGGTATCATTGTTTTAATTCCTCATTTCCATATCAACATTTAGAAAAAAATGCTGTTTTTATAAAAATTACTAGCAAAAGTATATGTATAGTTCAATGGAAAGATTTAAAAAAGTTTACAAGCTAATACATATACTTATGTATGTTTATTTCATACTTATTTGCAACATAAAGAACGCCGGCTTCTGTGATGGCGATAGAAGCCGACTACTTACTTTTAATATGTTTGCAAAGTTCATTTCTCAAAAAAGTCACCAGCATCTGGACATATTGAGAATAAAAATGATTCATTACAGTCATTATTACTGCTATTCATTCTTCTCTCTTTCAACAATTTATCATATACATGTACAACTTACCCGTAATACTCTAGCGTTATATTGATCCGCCATACTCAGGAAATATAACACAGATTCGGCATCAATACAAGATAGCAGAGCATATTCACAGGTTTGCTTTAAAGAATCCATTTCATATCTATCACTAAGTAACAATAATTCTACGAGTTGTTCTGTGGATAACGAGTCCTGTTTTAATCTGCCACTATATAAGTATTCCAGTAATATTCTAAATAAAAACGGACTAGTATCATGTATTACTATTTTCCTAAAAAAAAAAATACTTCTGAGAAATGAGTTAGGTTAGGTTAGGTTAGGTTTCTTGTGGGTGGGTCCCTGTGGACCCTCCACTGCGGCCTTCAGTAGGTCTATTGTCTGAGAAATGAGTAGGAATAAGTTATTCAAACAACTCTGCTTATTGTACGATACCCGGATATTTATTTTTTTCAACTTGATCACTTTGACGGGTAAATGCCTTGTCAACTGAAGAAAAATATTGTTTTAAAAATTGAATTTAAAAAATGGGCAAAGAACACAAAACAAAACTGAAGTCATATTAGACATTAAACTGGGATCTGTATTTAATTGATAATAAATTGGACATTTGATGAGTTAGACTTTGCTGCAGTTGCGAATATGAATTTCAACCACAGTAGTAGCAGATTTTATAAATTGAAGTTGAAATTCGTAATGCAGCAGGTATGCAGGATACAACATAATTTAAAAATTGAATTCCAGGCTTCAGAAGTTCATGTATCACGAAACAGGTCAACTTGGAGGTTGTAAATCATGAAAACCTCAGAATTTAAGGAAGTGAAAACAATTTTCATTTTTAATTATTTTGATCAGAAATTCATTATTTACTTGATTGATTTTTTTGCAATTTTGCCCATCAATTGACCGGTCAGAAATGCCCGTTACATCTCTAATTTCTTTTCGTGGTTAAACTTCCTTTACAAGGTTTACTTACTTGTCTATTGCTTCCCGCATTCCAGACAGCAATGCCCTTCGAAACCAGTCACAACGCGCAGCTACGATAACCCTATGCGATTTAATAATACATTTTTCTTCAGGTGGAGTGGCACCTTCTTCAGTCTGTTGCTGTTCTAAATTAAAACTATTACCTATCACCTCAAATTCCATATCTGCTTTTTTCTCATTACTTAGTAACTGTAGGCACAATTTTGACAATAAACTACTAGTCGTCTCTGGTGGGACGCAGAGGGATTCTACTAAATTTAGCTAAAAACAAATAACAGTGTGGTTAAAATACTGAGTAAAAATTATCAATGGTCAAAACAATATATATTTTGATGACAGTGAGAAATCCAAAGCCGAAAATGTGTATGAGAACATGATACTGGAATCAATGACATTTTAAAGACAGTTCCGCGGTTCCGTTTTTGACAATAAATTAAAAAAATTAAAAGGAAGTGATGGCCATCAGTACTAAATGAAGTTGTGCAGAAAAAGAATTAAAAGAAAAAAAGTTGCAAAAATGTGCTGCCCGGCACCCCCAGATTACTAATTTTTTTTTCATAATCAGGGTAAAAATTTCTCTTTTTCTTTTTTTTTGATAATCGAAAATATTTTTGTTAACATTCTGAATTAATGAAATATTTAAATTTCAAAATTACTTTATAAAATATGAAAAATTTTCCGAAAATAAAAAAAGGTCTTTAAATTTTCTTCTTGATAGTGAAAAAAAATGTTTGGGAAATATTTCCCTGATGGTCTACAAATAATCTGGGGAAGCAAAGCATTTTTGCAACTTTTTTTCTCATTTTTTTCTTAATTATTTTTCTCCTTAACCTCTTCATTCATTGCTGATCTTCATGCCTTAACCTTGCAGTATTGCATCAAGTTTATTCCACCAGAAAATCAACAGTTTGATGAACTTTTTGAATGTGCATGTCTAAACATCAACAGAACAGAACAGAAATTAGTTGGCAATTTACAATCCTGGAAAGAAATTTTTGCTCCTGTTCTGTATCTTTCGGACTTTCGCAGTTTGCCGCATAATATTTGATTGAAACATATAAATAACATAACCTATAGCTCTATTTTTGCAATCATTTTAAATGATTTGTGTTTAAATTTCCCAAAACAATAATTCTAAAACATGGAGCGAATTATTTCTAACTTTATACAAACTAAGAAAATGTTAGGTTTATTCACAAATACATTTATATTTCAAATAGTTTTAAACGACATTTTATATTTGAACTGTGCATGACCAGGCTAAAATCCACAGAGAATTTAAGAATTCTTCAAACCGTTTAAAAGTGGTTAGAAACTAATTAGTTGACTCGCTGGAACATTGAACTAGTAGATAGAAGCCCTGATTATTGTCTGCTGGAACGCCAATTTCGTTTTGCGCATATTGAGGACAATTTGAAATCGTTTTTCGTGTTGCTGGCTGGCTTAAAATTTGAAGAACTTCTGTTTGTAATCAAATGTTTGACCCACATTTAAATTTACAGCACAAAATCAAACAATTTGCAGTTTCTTTAAAAAATGTTTTTATCCTTTTACATTTTTTTAAATGATATAAAAATGTCCCAAATACTAATATTTGTGAAATAAATTCAATTTATCGTAACAGTTTTATTGAAGAAGAAAAAACGTGTCAATTTACTCTTCACAATCTACAGATGTATGCATTTAATAGCCGATATGATGCAAACATGGGATATACTGGTAGGTATTTTACTTACTTTATAACCCTGATGTTTGGGCGTAGAATAAGACGAACTCCTGGTCATATTTGGTGCATCATTAGTATGTGAGGAAGAGGCTGTTGGATTCAAAAGACCTAAACATTGTAATGTTTGAGTAAATGCATCTCTTTGTACTAATTCACAGACTTGCAACATCACATCTTGAAGGGAGTCACTATGAACTATTAATTTGTGCAGAATGTCCGACTAAAAAATCAAACCTGTAAGATTCTTATGAATGTAAAATAATAAAATCAACATTACTTGTCAAAAACTGAGTTAAGTAACACATTATACAAAGAAAACTATTTTAAGTACTCATATCGTACAAATATAGTTCATAGTTTATGACGAAGTTAGTAATTAATTGTGTTTATTAAAATATGTTTACATTCAAAAAGCAGAAACAAGTTAAGGCTTTTGCTTTATCTTTGTATATAGTCGGACTGGCGAATGTGAGGGGCCCTACACAACAAGAAGTCCGAAGGGCCCATAGGCCGAAGGATATCTCCCCAAATTTTACACAATTTAAGAATTAAAATCATTTAATTTACTTTTTTTTTATTGTGCGAAGTACTCATATCGTACAAATATAGTTCATAGTTTATGACGAAGTTAGTAATTAATTGTGTATATGAGGTCCCTTTAATAGTGCATTATGGTTAAATGAGAAATTTTCAATTATTTGTAATTAATGTGACAGAACGAATATAAAAATATCGTAAAATATATTTTCTTTTATTATTTCTTATTACTGTGAAGTATTTATCCTTCTGACAATTTGCCAGAAATGTTTCTACCAAGAACTGTCTATAACTGAAAACTGAGACAAAAATATATTTACCACTTTGCTAGTTCCTACTTTGAAGCAAAACTTAAAATCACTCCATTCTAATTTTTCATCAGAGGCAGCTGCTGTTTCTTCCAATCTTATTAAAAATATTGGTAACTCCTCTATTAGCTGTTCTAAGTTTCTTGCTATGGAACGTACCTTTTGGGTAGGAGACATCTGATTGTAGTTTTCCCTAAAAATATTAAATCCTGTTTTGGGTCTTACTCCAACTAACAGTAACAGTTTTAATTACATTTTTTTTAAAGTGTAAAAGCAAACCACTTACAAACCAATTTTCATTGGAAATATTTAAATTACTGAAAACTAACCAAATATAAATATAGAATGAGATAGAATAGAAAGGAAATAAAAAAAAATATATTAAATGTTCCAGAATAATTTGAGAGTGTTAACACTAGATACGGCAAATGACTGGTCATTTAAAAATCGATAAGTGGCAATGTGGCTTTACATTTTTGGTTATTTAAGTGATTATAGATTTGCAACTTTTATAATAAACTGTAATTTTGCTTGCAGTAAACCAAGGACTTTATTTTTTATTGATTTATATGGAATAAGTTACAAATTATATTAAATTTAAACTCAAAATAAGAATATATAAAACTATTCCAAGTATTCCATACGAGAAACAATCAAAAACAATAATTTTCCAGCCACTAGATGCCAAAACAATATTGAGGTTAAAAAAATCTGAAAAAGGCTATTAAAATGAAAATGATCAGTCACATTTGGTCACATATTTTGATAATTTTAGACCAAACGATCAATCACCAAAGTCATTAAATTATTCCCTAAGATAATTATCTAAAACTACTTACTTCTTATGTACCAACAATCCAAGACTGCAAGTGATATGTTCATGAAAGGTATTCAACTTTGTTAATTCCCTTATATGTAAGAGATTTCTTAAAGTCTTCGACAACATGTCACCAACGTTACTTTTACATTTCGTAGGGCCAGGCATGAACAGACCTTGAATTATTTGCTGTAAGGCCTCATCAACGTGAACTATTAACATAGAGACTGTATCCAGGATAACCTCAATCTGAACAATTACAAAACAAGTATTATATGTCATATAAAACAAGAAAACAATTAAAAAGGTGTTTTTTATAAATAACCTAATCATAAATTAATTAAAAAAAGGTGAGTTTATTTATGTCATAAAATGTACATGAAAAATCCATATATTTATAAAAATAATAAAACACTGTGGTCAGGTTGTAACTGACAGACTGCGGTTTTCTTTATACCTATTTATTTTGAATTTACCTCAAAGTATGATTATCATCAGATACTGCTGATAGAATAAAGTAGGTAGCGATAAATTTGAAAAGTGAACGTGAGTAGGAATGAAGGCATTTGCAAATTTACTAAAATAATTTCCTTACCTCTGGCACTAAGAAGTTAGCAATCTCAATTCTTTGAGATGGTGACATGGAACTAAACGTATTTTTAAGTGCCTGCAAGAACTTTGTCAGCTGAGTTAGTAATATAGGAAGCCTTGATTTTGCGTATCGAATAATTTCATGTCGTTCGTTTCTAGATAATTCATTCTTTCTTTTCAGTAAATAAATCGCAAAGGAGTAATAATTTTGCACCAGCTAAAAGAACGGATCAAAATGTAATTTTTTTTTTAATGTGTAAATATAAAAATATAGTGATTGATATTACCTACAGCAGCATCTCTAATAGACTGTTTGACCACAAAACATAATTTTGCAGGATTTGCTATTATATTTTCTGCTGATGAATGGTTACTTCTAGAGTGAAATCGATCAATTATTTGGTTCATGCATGAATGCATATCATTTGCTAGTCCTATGATTTCTGTAAAAAAATATGATAGAATAAGATCTGTTATTGTAATAATGACTAACACACACCTAAGAAATGTGTTGCTTAATATACATTAAAAACTATTAGTGCTATTATGGTCTGTATTAATAATTACAAATTGATATTTTTTAAACAATATTATAGATGTATAGAAATATTTATGTTATGTACATTATATTCTCCATAAATCAACAAAAATGTCTGCCCTTATCACTAAACGTAAACACATTATTCACTATTTGCCAATACAATTATCATTGCAGCACAAAGAAATCTATCATACAGATTAAAAAATATTTACAATTTCAATTTATTAAGATTAAAGTATACATTCTCTCTGCATTACAAAATCATATAAATAATAATTATCCATAATAAACATAACAAAATCATATACTTTATGGCATACCACATTCATAGGCATACAAAAATGATTTATTTACATGAACTCCAAAATATAGATATAAGTAATGAAAATCCTATGAAAATGATCATCTAAATTGATACTTACGCTGTTTTAAAGCAGTGTTTTTCAAGTACAATTGGCAATTATTGACTAGCCTATGCAAGGAGTCATAAGGTGAAGCGACTGTTATAACTTGACGAACTGTGTCTTCCGTTAAATTCTCAGGTAAACATTCAGAGTAGAGGAAGTGTAGTATTGTTCCCAGAACATCCTCAGGGGTATTATTAAAAGGTGGTGGATCGGAATTCCAATCTATATCATCCCCTTGTAATTCCAGAATTGTAGAATGCACTTTAAACTTAAAAGACATTTATATTTATATATTATTTGTTAAAATCTGAAGGCAACTTCAGGATACTTAATTCTCTAATTTTGGTCCTATATTTTACCTTAATATTGTATCATACACAAATATTATATTACTTACTTGTTTATTATTTGAGGATGTGATTGTTATATCTGAAAAATATCCATCTTCCAATGCAGGTAACAACGTAAATGGAATATTAAAGTTAACCTCTGGTGTGTCGACATTAATTCTAACACAACGTAAAGTACACAGACCTTCACATGTTAATGTTACACTCTCCTTTGGTCTTGCTTTATCGGGCTAAGAACATAGCAGTTATCTACTTTGAAAAACGACTATTTTTAAGTCACTTACTATAAACTCAAATACATGACCTGCGTAAGCACCAAAACGTAAAACAAATCCTGCTCTTCCAGCATGAACATACAGTTCATAAATCTCACAACTAAATAATGGAACAGATTTTAGTTCTTCAGGAACAGTCCATGTCACATCGCCATTTTCATCAAGGCGAAATCTAATTCTAAAAAAAATTAAATGTGGCTTAATGATTCATTTTTTTGTATAAAGTATCGTTACCCTTCCAAACATTTAATATATTTATCATAATTATAAGCTCCTTTGACATATTCACAGTGTATTACCTGAAATTTAAAAAATCGACAAAAAAAAACAACAAAATCAGTTTTAAGATAAACATACAGGATCAGTATAAATATATCTAAAAACATGTTTAAAGAATTTTGGTAATATTGGTACTCAAGTGTACATTAAGAAGTTTCACTTACTTCCCAAGTTCCAATAAAATCAGATCTGGCCATACTCTGTTTATTTTAATATTCAATAGTTTTACGAATTTGACAACTTGACGTTTGCCGTATGATACCTGTCACCTGTTCTACTAGGGATTTTCTTCTCTTGTCAAAATAAGAGCAGGTAAATATTGGCAACATGAATATCAGTGCTGTCCTCAGAATATTTTGAGGGCCAATTTATTTAATATGTGAAGAAACAGATGTAATGTTTCTTTCTTATTCTATTGTATTACAACAATTGAACAATCTTGCTACAGTTTTTATTATTTGAATAAATGTTCTCACTTTTGAAAGTATTTTCTAAAAGTTGTGTAATTTGTATTAATTATTTTACTTTGTTGTGCGAACATTATAATATTATGACCATATTATGGTCAAAATCTTATATTTAAAGTCCAGTATATAAAATCAGTAGGTACCATATTAGGCTAAACCTTAGAAAATTTATAACAAAATTAACGCAAGAAATTGCTTTCGTTTTCTATTCCATTATTATTGTGCACAGGAAACCATGGCTAATATTTATCATTTTTTCTTGGCTTATACATTTGAAAGATATAGTAATAAAAGCAAAAATAAATAGTATGAATTTTTAACCCTGCTTCTATTTAAGTATCTGTCTGTCCAAAAAACTTGATTATTTGCCTGATCATGATACCTATTTCGTTTATGATTTATGTAACTATATTGTATCAAGTAGTATCACAAACCTCTTAATCTTATTTTAATTTAACTACTTCTCATCCAAATTTTTTTAAGAAATGTATAAAAGCAATAGCGTGAACATTAATTAACCAAAGTAAACAACGTTTAAAACGTAGGTGTTTCCACACATTTGTTAAATAGTCCAGTCACATTAGAGGTTTCACCTCGGAATGAGAGATAATAAGCTGTAAACTTGTATAAACCTTTATTTTGGCGTTCTAAAAGTTGTCTCAAAAGTCTCATAGAATCTCATGTCCGCGTCTTAAGATATTCAAGGTCAAAGATCACAAAAATCGGTTTTTTGCAAATATCTCGCTTCCTATGGTTTTAATGCCATTTGCATTTATTATAAAAATTGTAGAGAATAGAATTCTCTACAACTTTTGTCCCAAAATTTTTTTTTATATACTCTACCGTTTTTGAGATAAAGGGCGGAGAGCGCGCCGCGCTTACCTATTCACAGCATAATGCGAGTTTCGCACGTCTATGGTATGTAATAGATTTTTTATGGAGTTACGTTCGAATAATAGCACTTATTAACAACAAACTGCAGCTACATACCAAATTTCATGACACAAGCTTGATGGAGTGCTAATATATTAACACTGACGTAGTTTTCCACGGAACACTATGACACCATGTACTGCACTAGACGTGCATTTCGTCCATCAAGTTAGCATCATCTGGAGGTGATTAAAACTGTTTTAATAATCTCCAGATGATGCCAACTTGGTTGACAAAACGCGTGTCGAGTGCAGTATATGGTGTTTTGGTGTTTCGTGGAAAACTATATCAGTGTTCTCTTCACATCAAAGGTTCCAACCCCTTTCAGGATATATTAAATAAAAACCACATTTTTGACCCCATTCAAACTGATGTATCTCATTTAGAAATTACTTGCGTAGACGCTAGGATGAACTTTTTCCTTATTTTTGAATAGAATCTACCCACGAATATAAGTATAGCAGTTTAGAAACACCCTGTATGTATTTTACACTGAAAAACCTTTTGTGGGAATTAATTGTAGAATTGGGATACTCTGTACTAAATAGGGCAATATTTGAATGATATGGTACATTTTATCTGATTCGACATTTCAGCATACCTTGTTTCTTTGTAATCTAACTTTTTAAATAAATAATGTTATCTAATTAGATATATTTTATTGTTTGATAACTTTGGTAATAATCAAATGTGGATTTGTCCTTCACTTTTCCTCATTACATACATACTTCTTGTTTCGGAGGGAATTGGATAAAGAATCGGTAATTCCTGCAAGTTAACGGAAACTATAGTTTGAAAATACTTTTATTTGCACTTTAAATCTTTTGAGTTAAACTTTGCGTTACTGAAACATCAAAGTAAAATATCAGACCTTTGCTAAGCAAAGTAAAAACGGACTAGCATGCACTACTATAAAATGGCAATAATTAAATTCAAAAAAGGGAACTCGATGACTCGATGCCGTTCTTTTATATCTAAAATCTTGCATAATTTTATTTTAATGTAATAGGACTTCCATAAAGCGATTTGGTCTTCATGTAAGCTAACAAAGTATGTCAATTTTCTGAAACAATGGGAAGTAATTAACAAAAGTATAGGGGTCATTAATGAATAGATATATTGCGAGTTGATCACAGCTGTGAAAAGAAAAGTATAATTTTCATAATTTGCTATGGTTTTACAAATCTTGTGAAATTACTGAAGTAACTATGGTACAAGGCAAAAAATGTGAAGTGAAAATATTGTATGGTTCTGTACAAAAAATTTTTGTTGAAATATATTTTCTTGATAAATTAATACTAATGAACGATTCCCCATTGTCTCCAACTTCTTCTAAAAATGTATTGGTTTCATTTCTGCAGACAATTATCGCCTTTTTAGGCTTATTGTCCACCTCTAGATCTAGACGTTCATTGTGCAATTAATTTGCAATTAATGGTATTTTTCCTGATGCGGAAGCAGTTGGATCAGTATGTTCACTTGGTCAATCTTATTATTTATTATTATGCTTTCTAAAAAACAAGATTCTTAGCAGTCTTATTAGAAAGAAATTTCTGTAACCCTCTAAGACTATATCTGACACATGACTATTGAAGCTTACGTTATTCGTGAACTTAATACCCAGATCTTTTATTTCATACAAACGATCTAATAATTACTGTATTATTGATTGAATAGTTATTTACGATAGGATTTTTTCTTCTTGTGAAAGTAACTGATTTGGACTCGTTAAAAGTTAGGTCACGATTTTTGCAATAAACTAAAATATCATTTAAATCAGTTTGTAGTAGATTACAGTCTGCTAATGTGTCAGTTTGGTGGAATAACTTGAAGTCATCGCGTAAAGGAAGAATTAGGAGTCGTTAATAAATAGGACAAACAGCAAACGTCTCAAAATTGAGTCTTGTGGAACCCCCGATGTTGCATTGAATTTATACGAGTGGGTATCATTAAATTTTACAAACTGCGTTCTTGCTGTCTGGTAAGAATATAAGAAATCTAACATGTTTTGGCTAAAGGAGAATGATTCCATCTTAAGAATAAGTACTTGATGACTTACTCTGTCAAATGCTTTTGCTAAGTCTGTATGTATGACATCAACTTGTGATCCATTTTCAATTATGTTAGTAACTGATGTACTGAATACGAACACATTTGTAATAGTCGACTTCTTTTGTATAAAACCATGCAGTTGGTCGATTATTACTAGGCTAACATGTGTGTAAGTTCTATTATATATTACTCTCTCAAATATTTTCTTAGTTGAAGGTTCTTCGACACGTAGACATATTCATTTAGGATTTTATTTAAACAATTCTTGTTTTGCATCTTCCATATATGTTTCCTCTACTGTAGAAGATCGCCACTCCTCTATGCGCTTGAGACTGCTAATATCAGCCCCAGCATTGCAGAAGAGCACTTAAAGTAGTGGCCTGTGTAGGTTTCTGGTTGTGGCAATTTTAAATTGATCTATCGCTTTTCTTTTATATATTTCTTATTTTGTTAATACCGACCAAATGATTTTCGTATTTAATAAAAAATCTACGACTGCTAACAGACACATATGAACCAAATTTGAAATAATGAAGTTGTTGAGTGGATGAGTCTTAATTGGAATTTGAGTTCTTTATAATAAGAATCCAATCCTTGTCATATATATCATCTACCGTCATTTTTAGCAATTCAATTTCTAATAAACACTTCTTTTAACTCTGATACTTTAATCGCACAATATTGTAAAGGAATTGTCAACAATTTTCAAAACTGATTTCCTGACAACAACTATTTGTTTGTTTTTCTGCAAAGAAACTTAAGTTTTTGGTCAATTTATTGAGTAGAAAATATATGTATTTACTGATCTAGCCCGGTAAAATGATACGGGATCGGTAAAGTCTTTATAATTATGTCACTTTTCGTTGACAAAATAGTATCTGATAACAATTAAAAATAATTAACCCAGTCTTCTTTGAAAGTAAGCATCTGACATCTGTCTAAATTTGCAAATGAAATACAGAAATTTTGAAAAAGATTTCAGTAACATGCATTTAGTTGCTTCCTTGTAGAACCATTACCATCACAAATAATGTACGAATTTGATTTTGTCGTACATTTTATGCTCGTCAATTTACTCCTCAATGTCAGGGTTTTGCGTTTAATATGTATGTTATGTTATATCCATGATAAAATAAGCGATTCTATACACGAATTCAAATTTGTAATTTCTTGGAATGAAAGATCTTTTTAAACTCCGTATAGTAAATTAAAAATAATGTTCAGCTTGTTAGCTCAAAAACTGTTATATTTCCAGCCCGCGATAATTATAGAACTGTTTTAAGTAAGAAGAATAACGAGAAAAGCCAGAGACAATTCACTTCCCAATTAAAAACTGCATGCACATTGTGAATAACCATTTAAATATGTCCTTATAATAATTATGCAGGTCTCGGTAAAGTAATTATTAATGGCAATTTGGCAAGCGCTTCCATAATTGAAAAAGTTTACTTAAACTTTTCATTTTAATTTCATTAATTTTAGTTATTGAATATATAATGGTTTTCTTTTGTTCTCTAATTCAAGAGATGTATTTTATATTCGAATCCCTTCAAAATTTAATCGGAGAATGGGAAGTAGGTCATAAAATGAAATAAAAGTCTAGTAAATCATATTGTGGTTGAGGCCAGGATGTTCATGAGAGCTAACATTTTTCAGTATCTTTTTAATAAAGCAAAAAAGCAAGAGTAATAGATTTCTGTGGATCTACATAAGAGGTTTGTAACAGTATTTTACGGAAATGATAATTGAAACCAGTTAATTTTATGACGAGTGAATATGTTTTGTGTTAACTCAAATCGGCATATTTGTAATTTATATAATTCTGGAGTAAATAAGTAAGTCTGGCCTTAGCTATTGCGATTTCTAACTTACGATATATTTGCAAAAGATTTTAAAAAATTGTTTACGAAATTACAAAAATATAATATTTGTTTCGTTATATAAAAGAAAGTGCAAGTATCTTGGAAACTTTAAAGAATAAGCCAGCTTGTTAAAACAGGCAAAAACATCATACAGTGCGACCGCTGAAATTCTGCATACGGCATGCAACAATATGTGATTGTTATATGTAAAAAAATCGAAATATTTATTAATTTATTTGAGACAAGATGATAGAACGTCAAGTAAATAACATAAATCATTTCAAAAGTCATTAAAATATCAAATTGGGTCCCATTTGCTTTTTGGCAGGACAAGTCGATGAATGAATTCCAGCGTAACATTCTGAAGGCTTTATTGTAATTTGGTCTGTTAAAGTAGACCTTGCTCTTAAGATAATTTCACAAAAAAAAATGAAAGGCATAAGATCAGGTGAACGTGCCGGCCAATCAATTATCCCTTATGCCCAGGAAAAATGTTGTTTAAGTAATCCCAAATAGTAACGCGGTAAGGATGCCCATCTTGCTGGAACCACAAAGCATTATCATCGAGGTCGTTGTGTATTGGGCGTAATACGGTTAGACCAGGAACGAGATGGTTTCGGAGTAGTTCCAAACACATTTCACCTGTTAGTGTTCCTTCAATGAAATAAGGTCCTAAAATTATATTCCCAACTATGTCAGCCCAAACATTTCACTTTTCTGTATGTTGGATATGGGTAAAAAAAAAATTAAAACTATCAGAAAAGATACGCATTTACAGCAGATCATCATGGAATTCTTTATTTAGAGCGTTTCACAGCCACCTCTTGCACTATACATATAATCATTACACAGAGTGTCAGTTTTAACTTACCAAACTTTAAAGATGGAGAGATTACGTCAAAATATTACTAATTTGCACTATAATTATACGGACCACAAACGTGTAGTTACTCTGAACTCCTACGCAAGCATTTACAGACAATTATTCTAAAAGGACAATGGACGAATTTCACGCAGATTTTTATGGGTCCAAGTATTAAATTATAGAAATTCACATTTTCTTTTCGTGTGAAGCATAATTCGTCAGTCCATAATGTCTTATGTAGAAACTGTAGGAAGCCTGGTTTACCTTTGGTTTTAGTAGGATTTCCAGAGACATTATGTATCAGTTATTCATCCCACTAGCCAATAAATTATAACAAACTTTAGTAAACAAGTCAATTGACTAAATTGTAATAAAAGAATGGTCAAATATGTATAAAATTAGTTATAATGTAAAATATATTGGGCACACATGATGGTCAATACAAACTAGTATTAAATATCATACGTATGGAGAAAAGTGAATAAATCTAGTGTTGTTGATACCCCTTTTAAGAATAACCGCAAGAGAGATATTAGATATATGCCAAATAATAAACAAAGAGATGCCTTTGGAAGTTCAGATACTGCAAAAGTTAAATTAGTATGAATAGTGGCAAAAACTTTATCCAGAATAACCTGTTTTATTTATTAAAGATTTAGTAGATTAAGTATAAATAAGTTACGTTTTTGGTTTATTTTTAATCACATCCTAATTATGCCAACTTACTTGACGAAAGTAGGTCGGTCGAGTATTGTTTTAGTGCTTGTGAAAATTAATTCACTGTTAATTATTAGTAGTTTTATGCATATTCGCTGTTATAAATTATGTAATAACTGCATTCGAATTTTGTCAACTGTACTTATTATTTGACTGATATTTTTACCCTAAATCTGTTTCCATTCCAAAATTTTGTTCGATATTACAAAACTTCCTGTATAGTAATAAAACTTTTATACACCATAGTATTTTTCTATAATTGCCACTAATTTGAAAACTTATACAGAATACATATCCCAACGTTAATATATTACTTACTTTTTTTATTTTCTTGAAAAAAAAAACCATTCACTCGCGTGTCTGGATTCGGTTTATATAGATTGTGGAAACCACTAGTTCCGAGCTCTTGGATTAGAAAAGAAATGAAGAGCTTTTTAATTTATAATTGTAGCTGTTTTATTATTCAAAGGGTTTTTAATTTATAAAGTATTTAATTTCTAAGACTGAAATTCGCAAATCGTAAATTTATATGGATCTACATTTTATCATTTTTCACATTATAGAAGTACTTATTAATTTTTGTTATATCAGTCGTAATCAATTTATAGCTCAGAAATTTATTATATGCGCTCTATACAAAATTAAATTAGGAATAATTGTGTAACATAAGGAACATTTAGAGGGCACTGACTGGCTGGTGAGGAATAAGGAGTTTTAATGGGAGAATGCTATTTCTAATGGAGAACGTCTAGCCACTTTACTCCACAGGGGATATTCGTTTATTCTTCACCTCAAAATAAACAATACTACGCCATATTATATATTTCTTTTTACTTTTAAAATGATTAAATATGCTTGCTCCGACTTCCTAAGTTTCAACTCATAAAATGAGATTGTTATCGTGGCTTTGAGTAACAAATGGGAACGCCGACATGATGTACAGTTATGGGTGTTATTAGACTAGGTGACATGATGTATATTTTCCTCTCTTTTTTTGTTACCATATTTCCATTTTATGCTTTTGGGGATCTTTTTTATTTTACATATTCTGAAGTTGAAATACACTGTATCCTTATAATAACAAATTTTCGACTTAATTCAATTACATTACAAGGACTTTGAACTAAAATAGTCCTTGTATATCTAGGACTATATCTCAGAATAGAAGTTGGTTGATTGTACTTCCCCAGCTATATTGTGCGGAGCTTGATTCTTAACTTGATGAGAATAATGATATGTGTGCTAGATTGGTATGAGTTCTATTCCGATATGCCAGTGGCGGTTTGTGGGTCAAGAGATAGGGAGGTCAATTAGAAAAGTTTACTGTATTACCTACCTTTTAAAGTGATTTAAATTCCAAGTCGATCCTTCGGTCTTTTTGAGATGCAAAGTGGTCAATTACTTTTTCATTAAAGTCTTTTATCTTCTTTATTAATGGTAAGCATAGCTAAAGAAGATAACCTTTCCTGACCCATGGTATTTCTTAAAAATGTATTTATTCTTTTTAAGGTGGAAAAACAACGTTCACTTTCGACGGTAGTCATAGGGAGAGTACACAAGATTTTTAACAGTTTGACACTTTCAGAAAAAGTATTGCACAAATTATTGTTAATAAAAAGCTGTAACAAAGCAACTGCACCTTCACTATTGGAAAAATATTCTCGGCTGTATAATACTTCTAATGCAGTTTTAAGTTTCAAATGATTTATGACTGGATACTCCGTTTTAACTAATTTAAACATATCTCGAGGAAAGCTTTTTTTATAATCTTTAAATCTATCTGCGTAAAATAACTGAGACACTGCTAAATGATTACTGAAGCCATATGTGGAGTCACTTTTGATGTGTGAATATTTAATAGCGAAAATGATCTTTTAGTAGATTACTTTTACGTTTTTTATATTTATTCCAAGTAGGCGTGTGTACATCTATGAGAATGTTTATGGGTTTGTCAATAAACTGCATATTAATAATTTTGTTTACGTCCGTCATAATTACATCTCATTTAATCGTAAATGTGAAGATGTCTTATGAAAATTACAAGAAATATGATATACTATCTAGAAAGAAGACAACCTAATAAAGCTATTTTTAAGAGGTTAAAAGAAAATCTCATTAATTGTGGGTCCTTCAAGAAGCCAAAATCAAAAAATCAGATATTTATATCTAATTTTATAATACATTACAATTACAAAATAAAAATTCAAATCAAAGTATATGTTCAAACTGATGTCCGTTATGTTCGATGTCAGTACTGGTATTTTTGCATAATTTGTCTTTAATGTGGCCCCAAAAGAACCAATGGCGTTGTCAGGTGATCGTGGTGGCCACCTCACTGCTCCGTTACTTCCCATATAGTTATATCCAAAATTGATATTTAATAATTCTGAAACGGTCCTGATATTATAGAGTGGTGCACCATCTTGTTGGAGGAACTGATTTCTTGCCTCAATTAAGGGTATATTGTCCATAAATTCCTCTACACCACACCAAACACTAAAACCAAAGCGTTCCTGAGATCGCATACCAACGGTACGGTGAGAGTTCATATCAGACCAATAGTGCTCGTTATGCCTGTTGAAAATTCCTACACTGCTAAAGTAAGCTTCATCTGTCCAAACTACATTTCTAGAGAAGAATGGATCTTGTTGACTTTTTTGACGATACCATATGCAAAACTCCAATCGTCGCTGAAGATTAGTTGGTTGCAGGTGATGTTGTTTTCTTATTGTATAAGGCCTGAATTTATGTGTCTTCAAAACACCCAAAGCTCAACGTCTTGAAATCCCAGAATCTGCTTCAATTTGACGACTTAAAATTGAAGGATTTGCAACCCCCATTCCAATTACAGTTATAGAAGTTTGTTCAGCATCTTGAATGTTCTAATTTTTTGGTGTTGGCTTGTTAAAGGACTCACAATTAATGAGGTTCTTCTCTTAAAAATAACTTTATTAGATTGTCTTCTTTCTGGATAGTGATTGAAATATATTTCGGATGTAATATCACAGTTATTATTACTTTGAATAAAGCATTCTAGCATATCATATTTCTCATAATTTTCGTAAAACATCTTCATTTTTACGATTAAATGGAGTGTAATTATGACGGAAACAAAATTATTAATATGCAATTTACTGACAAACGGATAAACACTGTCATAGATGACATACGCCTACTTGGAATAAATATAAAAAAACGCAAAAAGTAATCTACTAAAAGATTATTTTCGCTATTAAATACTTACACATCAAAAGCGACTCCACATATGATATATAGTTTGAAAGGGAAAAAATTTTACTTTTTTACTTAAACTTAACCAACTATGATTCCAATTTAAAAAATACAACTTTGTGCCATAACTCGAAATTGCACCTTTTTTTTAGATTTTCTCGACGCCACTGTATTATACAGAAAAAAGTTCCTGAAGAATAAAAGTTGTTTTTTTCATAACTTTACCAACAACCAAGATACTGACATGCGTCTAAAAGTCGAAATATCGAACTTTTGTTTATAACTTGAAATCAAAAGACCATAGCAAATTTTTGTTTTCGCCAGTGAATTTGTCTCAAAAAAAGAGATGGAGAATGTGTCTTCCATTTTTTTGTATCTCTTACAGTTACCGAGTTCAAACATCGAAATTTGCCCACCCAGTACGTATCTGAGCCACAGTGTGTTACTAAAAATGCCTGCGTTGCATTTTCATTTGTCTGACTGTCCATGTGTCTGTCTGTGTATCCATCCGTATCTTGCAATGAAAACGTTTATTAGACTAGTTTTTTTGTTTTGTATGACTAATGTGAGACAGTATATACTGCATCTTATTAAAAAACCAGTGAGCAATATTTAGTTATATTACCGAAACCGGCAAGTTGCTTTTAGTCTGTCTAGCACACACAATCACATCAAGCTACTCTGTTAGTGAGTCAGTTATAAAATTCTATGTATTTTACGAACATATAGAGGTAACGTGTGTTTTTGAGAGTTTGGTTTTAATTTGGACATTATATAATTAACACAATATCAATATAGAAATAGCATACGTTGATAGTATATATAAAAGTCAGTCGTACAATATGGAAAAGTATATAGTTTTTCAAGTTGATAAAAATCACTAAAGAAATGAGAACATTCCCTGAAAAATAAATCTTGCCTGTTTTCACGGCTCTTCCGGTACATGGAAATAAATGTAGATCTGCCAACTCTCATATTAATCAGAATGAAGGGATAAAATGAAATATGTCTAGAAAGTGTCTACGAGAAATTGCGGCTGAGACCGAATTACGAAAATTTTTAACATTTTGCTTAGTCTGCTTTAATTTTATAACATTGAGTTAATTTTACAAAAAGTATTTAATAAAAAGAACATTGATTAAAACAAGTTGCATTAGGGATTCATGTAAAATTTGAATGGATACTAACAAAGAAACTAGTTGTTTTTTTCTGCCTAACAAAAATAATAACTTAAAATTCTTACCAGTATTTTCTATTTATGAATAATTGGTAAAAAGAGCTTATCATTTCTAGATTCCAAAAAATTTAAAAAAATTGGTTTTTAGAATATTGGTATTTAATCCAGCTGATTAGTATTTGTTACATTCATAATTAATTTTAAGTATCTACTATCTATTTTATAGGTGTTCTCAAACGCATGCTGGACAACACTAGATTTTTTTGTTGTACCATATTTGATATGAGCCATACGCTCCTTAAATCTAGTTTAAATTGATCGTTTAGTTTGTCCAATATAATTTGGTTTACAGTCCTTACAGTTAATTTTGTAAATCCCCAACTTTTCGTTTGTTTAAATTTGGTCTTTTGGATTGCCTAAAAGTTTATTATATTATATATTATAATTTATTTCTCGATAAATAGATTACGATACAAATTTCAGATTTTCTCTTTCATTTTGAAAGGTCGAGGAATTTCAAAGTGTGTCTTTAAATTTATATTTCCTAATTATTTATCAACTACACTTACAGAATATCCATTACTCAGCTATATCCTTAATCAATGCATTTTCTTTTCAAACTTGTCCTGAATGAGGGGAAAGTTTTCATGTTATTCACTAATATTGACGTTTTAACACTATGTAAAACGTTGTTAAAGAATATATGCTGAATATCCCCTTTTTGTCGACAATTGCAAAGATCATTTTCGAGAAATCCAATCTTAAATAAGTGAGCGAGGAATTTACCACGTTCAAGCTACAAACATAGTTGAGAAGAATGATCAATGATCTTGATATTAAACAATTGCCATACCCCCTAGTTTGAACAATCAAGGGGTGTAAATAGTAATAAATTGTGTCCTGCTCGGTGTACATTTGATCATGTTGAATTTGCTATATAATAATGGTCTTCTTCTTATATGCTGAAAAAACTCGGACACTGGAATTTCGACGGAACAGAAAGAGAGAGCATTTACAACAGCTTCCTTAGCTATTTTACCAATCTCATTCTCAATCTGAGTTAAACCACAATATGCTTTAACCAAGACAAAGTTGCGATAAAGTGGCTAGTTTGGCGACTATATCTACAATAATAGGCGAAGATTGATATTTGCAGGTGTCAATACCAGTCAGAACACTTCTGGAGTTGGAGTAAATACCGGAAGTATTTGAATTATAATAAGTATGGTGTTAAAAAAATGAGCTAAATTGCGACTATGACGACGCGTAAGACGGCACCATTTTACTTGTCCGACGTTGACAACAATGGAAAGGCATACTCTTTAATATTTTATTACATCCACGTGTCATAGTGGAAGAAAAGTTTTATGGCCAGCTCATACACTCAATTTTATTAATAATCCTTAATACAGTACTTTAAAATACGATCATCCAATAATTTACTAAAATCACCAAGCTACATCAGTAACCCAGCAGCGAATTAGGGAGTAACTTGATTTGTGATTCAAATAAATAATTCTGTTTATACAAAATGACGTCATAGTGTGTTTTATAAAGGAAATTCTCATATGTAGGTATAATTTTTCCTCTCTAACGACAAAAACAAATCATAATCAGAACTAACGCTTGGCCAATTCCCATTTGATTTGTTTCCGCCATTCAATTTCAGTAGAATTCTGCCTTTTAGCAAATGAAGGAAGCTTGAACACACATTTTAGAGGCAATGTGTGTTTTGTTATACAGGGTAATTCTTAGTTATGATGCGTGAATCCGACTCCTGTAAGAAACTTGAAAGGCAGGATGAGGCTGAATATTTTACGTGGATGGGATTTAAGAAACAAATTAGTTTCTGTCTTCTTCTGAGTGCATCTACAATAAAACGTAGAAATTGTTTCTGTCTCTCTGATGTAGCGTAGACATTTATATCAAACTTTTTCTCATTTTCTTTTGAAATACTTTTCTTTTTTAAGTAACAATAAGAAATATAAAAGTTAAAGACTTGTAAACATCACTGATAAGATCGTGTTTAATACGGTTCGCTTTGTTCCTCTTTATATGTCATGTATACAGGATAGCTCAAAAAGAATGTTAGAAATTTGTTTCAATTGCTCTTGCCGATATTCGCAGTATGCTTTCCAGATGTAAGTATCAACAGTTATTAAATATTACATTTGCATTGGATAATATCCAGAAAATATTTACCTAAGTAAGTCAGTTCCTCTTAATCTGTAAAATTAAACAGAGTTATGTTCTGTTCTGAAGATGGTAAATGTAATTTTACCAAACCTCTTAGGAAAGGTATTTTTTGGGTTCATAATACAATGTGGTGTGGACCATCACTTTTTTATTTTTAATCTTAGATCTAAGCACATAACTTTCTTATACCAGTATTGGTATCATCCTGAACTAAAAATACCATTCTTTTTAATTCTACACGTACCTCAATTAAATTTTAATAGCGTACCTTGAAATGTTTCATTAAAATTTTTAAACAATTATTTATTATCAGCGTCATTCGATACTGTCAATAATAATTCATGTCATATGTTTTAATAATTTCTTCTTATTGACATTGACTTTTTTGTGACTAAATTAGTCATTTAAAATGCCAAACTGTTAATTATCTTAACCCCATTTTATGAAGTCAAATTGGTAAAAAATTTCAGTTTACATCAGCTTTATTTAAGTATTTGGAAAATATGTTTTATTGGCTTGATATGGTAGACATGATTTATAATTTTTCATTAAGAATATTTTTTTTGTAAAAGCAAATACAAAAAAGTTCGGGTCCCGTGGACCTCCTTTCAGCCGGCCAATTTTGATCATCATCGATTTTATCATTGTCTTTGGCCTTTAGAAGATGTGTACCAAATTTGAAAGCTTTATCTCAAAAACTGTGGCTGCTATCGCGGTACTACAGACATGCCGACAGATTTTTTCCTAAAGTTATGTTTTTTTCATTATAATTCGTTGAGATTCGTTAAGAAATGCAATAAAAATTTTTAATTTCTTTTCCACCGAAATTGTACTTTTTTCTTCTTTCATTCATTATGTCTCTTCTAGTGGTACCACATTCATCAAATTTAATGTGTCACCTAAAATGTTGTTGAAAATCTTAATTGCCAAATTTGGGAAGTCTCCCATTAGTGTTTTTTGAATTATCGCTGATACGCACACACACACACATTCACACACACATCATTCGGAAAATAGTCGGAATTGATTCAAGAGGGTTCAAAACGTATGTATCAATCAAAATCTCGAGGTCGAAAAAAATCACGATTGCTATACTTCCTTATATTAGGTATAAGAAAGTAAAAATGTTGCTCTGATAAGTATGACTAGGACGCGGAGATATATTTTCCATAGACATCAACAGCATCAACCGGGTAACCTTCTGTGACGATAGTGTAACTGCGATATTTATTTGTTTTTGTCTCCGGTACTGATAGATAGATAGATAGATAGATAGATAGATAGATTTATTTAACCACTTTACATATAGGGATACATTTGTGGCAGGTCAAAATTACAAAAAAAATATACAGGTTACAAAATATTTGAAACAAATAAAAAATATATACATACATATAATAAAAAATTAAATTAAAAAACAAAGTAATTGCTTTGTAGACTACAAGAAAGTATAAATCATAATATATACATATATAGATAAACATGTATAAACATATAAAAGTTAGATGTACACATAATAGACTAATAATAAAAATACAAACGTATAAAAAAGTATATAAAAAAAAAACGGTGGATTTATTAATGATGTGCAATTCAGAGCATCACAAGTATGCAGGAAGGCTTATAAAAGAATAATCTGTGAATTATTTGTTAATAAAATTGCGTATTAAAAAATTCTTCTATTGTATAAAAACAATAATTTAAAAAGTGCCTTTTAATTTTGGCCTTAAAGCCATTAAAATTAAGAGCTTTTATTTCAGTAGGAACATGATTATATAATTGGAGGTTTAATGTGTTTTTTTTTCGATTTTGTTAATCTAAGATGAGGCTGTCTGAGTAGGGAAGCAGATCTGGTGCTATAATTATGGAAATTTGAATTTGTAGCTAATTTGGCTTTATTTTTATGAATTTCTAATAACATAGTATACATGTAGAGTGAAGGAACTGGCATTATACTAAATCTCTTAAATATTGCTTGACAGTGATCTAACCAGCCAGCATCACTAATCAGTCTGACCACTCTCTTTTGGAGACGAAAAATTTTAACTGCGTGAGATGATCCACCCCACAGAAGTATTGCATAACTAATGTAAGAATGAAACATGGAGAAATAACATGTTTTTAGAGTGCTAGGGCAAACTAAATTTTTAAGCCTACGGAACAAAAAGATTAAACTAGATAATTTGTTTGATAGTTCTTCAATGTGGTTGAACCAACTTAAATTGTCATCAAGAACTACACCTAGGATTTTGATGCTGTCTCCTTGTATTAAATGACTACTAGTAGAAAAGATGAGCTTTTGAGTCTTATCTTCATTTAGCTTTAACTTATTTGAAGAGAACCATTCGCAAGCTTGCTGGAGGGATTTAGCACAGTCATTGTGTAAATTGCTAATATTAGGATACATACAAATAATATGATATCTTGTCTTCTATATCAATAACATTCATCTTCGTTACTTCATCACAGCAGCAAGCTCCAGATACACCGAATAAGGCTCGGTGCACACTAGCGGAAACACGACGGACCGACAGCCGCGCGGCGATCGCATGGTTGACACAGAGGTTGCAGTGGTATTCGTGTTTAAATGTAATAACGTATGTAACAAAAGTTTTGGTAAAAGTTCCCCGCTTTGTTCCATGCATTAAATAGCTATTGGTGTATTAAGAGCGCAAAGTGATATATTGTCGCTCTGAGCGAGAAGTTTGACGCGCGATGCGTAGAGGAACGCGGCTATCTCGCGAGAACGGCAATGTCACTTTGCGCTCGAATTACACACAGGATTTTTTTCTACAACCGGTGTTTTTATAAAAATGTTTGGTAAAAATTAATAATTATTGATAACCTCAAATTTGATAGTTCAGATTTCAAAATGTGAGCATCAATTTGCGCTACACGTTTTTGTAGAAATGTTTCCAGCGGAGTGCACGAAATTTCGCTAATTTCATCGATTTCCATTGAATTTTCACGTAAAGATATTTTTATTGTACGAAAACGATCTTAAAATCACGCGCTGGTCACAAAATTGTCGACATCTGTCAAATACCCTTAATGCCTACTTTTGTGTTAAAAGTCGCAGATATACTAGACGTTTCTTTATTATGGTTTCCATGGTAACTAAGCGTTTACTTTGTCGCTCGACAAACCACATTTAAACAATATGTGTATAGATATATACCTTTTTATTTACCTGTACATTTATACATTTTTGCTTTGTCAATGAACAGTAAGTAAAGTTACACTTTGCGTTTTATCTTTTATCAAGCAACAATCAAGAAAACAAGGATTCCGGACTATATATATTAATTAATAATCAACAGTTCATCCTTTAGAATCCAAGCAAAGCGCTTTATCAGAATCAAAATCAAAAGAACGAGATTAAATTAAGGGCTAAAAGTAACTAAAAGACTTGGATATTATTATCAAGAAAATAATTTCCCTTCGTGTTTAACGCCCCTCTAATTTATTTTAATTTGTTTCATTTCCACTTAAACGTTTTACTAAAAGCGAAAATTAATTATATTTTAGGTTAGATTTATACTTTGATTTTACTAATTTATTTTCATTGAGATTAAACAATTAGGAATACTTTAAGAAAAATTAAAATGTGTTGCCTTAGAGCAGATACCGCATAATGAATTTTTCAAGAAGTCACAAAATCTAATTAAAAATGAAAACACACCGATCACCTCATTAAATTGGTTGGGTTGTCGTGCAGAATGTGAGTTTGTGGTATTCTTGGTCGAGCAAAAGATTTAACAGCTATTGCGTGCATAATGTTATTTTCTCACGAAGTATCCTGGGTAAATTTACTACATAGAGATGGTTATTTTTCAGTCAATAAGCAACACTTATACCACGGGTTTCAATCGTAGGTTAACTAAGCTCGAATTTTTAAAATTTAACGTTTAAATTTTTTGAAGTGTTTGCAGTAACAGATATTTTAAATATAAGGTAATTTTGAATTGGAATACTTTATTACAATCTTATCGATTTTTATGTAGATACATGATGATCCGAATATAAATCAGGAAACTTTGCCAGCGGATACTACTCCTAGAAATAATTACTTTTTGTCATGTAAACATGTAATATTGAAAAACGATTGGATTTCAAAATACAAGGCGTTAAGGTTTTTATACTGAGGAAAACTAATAAGTTCGAAATCGGTCTATGTCTGGTTAGGAATTGACAAATGATATTGGCTACCGATCTATCATGATTTGAAGGTATAATCCAATGCAGGTCGGGGTATTTGCCCGCTGAGTAGTTGTTTCGTTCAAATCATATTTAATAACAGTAGTTTAGTCCACCTGGGCTAGAGGTAGCCGCTCTCGGTACTTGCTTCGCAAGTCGCTATCCGCCACAGAGACATCTTGGACCATATGAGAAGTTTCACATACCTCTCACCACTACGCGTTAACGTTTGTAAGTTTTGAATTTAGCATATAGGTATGATTAAGGCAAGCACATTATTTAAAACAGATTTTGTCAAAAATATGATACTGGGTGATTATGTTTTCTGATCGATTACTTTTCAAAAGCAAAGAAAAAATCATTTGTACGCCACTAGTCGAATTTAATAGAAAAATGTTAATCTACGTTCCTTTTAAAGCTTAAAACATGTTTGGGTACCTTTCGAGGAATTTTGATTTTTGATAAAATTGACACTTTCTATAGCGATGCATTTCCGCAGCATTAAATTTGAAAGTAGAAATTACGTATTTACAAGACATCAAAATCGCGTCGATTTTAGGTTTTTTTTTAATAATGTGATTTTAAATCCTCGTTATTTAAATGGACTAACATCAAGCGGTATTTATTTGAGATAATTCTTTTATTCAATGTTCCCGAGGATTTTCTTACATATACAAAAATGTTTGAAATAAAACAATGTATACTCGATTTTTTAAGTACCCAATATAAAAAAGTCTAAATAGGTGAGATCAGGGGATCTAGGTGGCCAGTTGGTTGGTCCTAATCGTCCTATCCAATGTCCGGGAAAATGAGCGTTACAATATTCACGCACATTAACCCCATAGTGATCTGGAGGTCCATCCATTTGAAATCAACATGCAGGTCTTTGTATTAAAAGCACTTCATCGAAAATATCTAAGAAATTATTTTCTAAAAAGTCCAAAAATGAAGCTGAGTTTCGTCTAGGTGGCAAAAAATTTGAGCCACAAAGGTTGTCTTCTATGTTTCCTATCGAAATATTCAAGATAAATTCAGTCTGAAATAATTTGGGACGAATTTCGTGGGGATTTTCTTGCATCCACCCATGTAAGTTGTGATAGTTTATGACACCTCATCATGTAAACGTAGCCAAATCCGTACTCAAAATGTGTAAAAGTTATTTTTGTGTAATGGTAGTTAACCTCCATAACCTCCATTCTCTATTAAGAGTTAACTCGCAATTGAAGACTCGGTCCTTAAAAGTATAAAAACCATACACAATTTTTTACTGAACGTTTTGATTACACAGATTTCATAAAATGAACAGGATAACCAATTTAAAGTAAGAGAGCAAGTAAAGTAACTTCAATCACTTAATCGCTAGTGCGTGGCTATGTTGGATTCACTATTGTTTGTCCAAAATTTAACTAATAATTGAAATAAAAAAGCTACATCTTTGAAATTTTGTCTAGATATTCGTCACTGAAAAATTAAACCTAAACCGTTCGAGCATTCTTCAATATAGACTTCGTGGTCTAATGAAACTATCAAAAACGACGTCAGAAATCTGGACATCCTCGTGAAGATAGAATTCTTCAACGCACGACCCTTAGAGACCAAACAACAAGATCGCTTGCTTCTGATAGGGTTAGAACAATAAATCACAGAGTTTTCATGCATTTGGACCTCATTCTGACCATCTTAATTAACGTATTCCTTTAACAGCAGCAAAAAGGGATACAAGTAGGGAATGATACAGAAAAAGACAGGGTCTTGTCTGTGGGTAAATGATGTAATTTCAAATTTTCTGAAGAACAGAGAAACACAACACAGACACCATACCACGTCTAACAATTTGGGGTGGAATTTGTTATTGTCGTCGGTCTCTTTAGTATTCGTCATTACATCAACCTGTACTGTTCTCCTTTATATAAATCATCCCTAACATTTTCCAACAAAATAATGTAAGACCGCATGAAGGAAACATTGTCAGGAGAGTGTCAGAAGAAGTTGGGGAATAAAATTCTGCTTGACCCGCCAGATCTCAGAACTTATCACTCATAAAGCATATGTAGGATATAATGGGGTGAATAATAAGTCACATAAGTAGCCTGGGATAAAATCTCTCAACAATATATTGAGCCATCATTAAGAATTGTACCAATATTTATATTTTTTATATCAAAACTTTAAAGATTTAGTATGAAACAATGTTTAGAAAAAGTTGTAAGGACATAAATTTATTACTAGAGTTGGCAAAAAATGCGCCGCAAGACATAGGCGTACGCATCATAATAAGCGTAATAAAAGAAATTAACTAGTAATAAATGCAATCAACTGTTACAATTTATAACAATGTATGCACAACTTACCCTCTTAACTAGCTTGGTTATCAGAAACTGGAAAAGATCTTAAAAAACTTTGCAGCATCATGTATGCTATGAAATGCGCAAAGACGTTTAGGAGATTTAAGAAACACTTCTTTTGTACTTGCAATTAATGCATTTACCTCTGGAAAACCTTGTCGAATATTTTCTGCCACAAAGTGTAAGGTATGCATTTTACACGTAACATTTACCAACCTACAACCATGTTCTTGAATAGAACTGCCTACCAAACGCATTGTTGCGGCACCATCGGTCACAAAAAACAACACTTGACTTTTTAACAAGTCAAATATCTCTAACGTCTCCAGCACGACCCACCCGCGTAATTGTTTGGCTAGTACACTCTGTTAGTCTTTTGCTAGCTAGTAACAGTCGAAATGTCGGTTTAAGAGAATGTAGTACACGTACTATAACATTTAAAATAGTTTTTTTTTTACAATCTGTCATCTCTTCAACACATAACCACAGATGTGTATCTTTTAGTACACATTTGATCTTATTTACAATGTCTTCGCTTACAGTTGGTACACAGTTACGCAACGTTGTGCGACTTGGTAACGTCACCTTGGGATTGAATTTATTCCAGAACTCCTTAAATGGTTGTTCATCGAGCATGTGCAGCGGAACATCACAGGCAATCAGTATTAAGAGTAAATCGAACATAAACTGTGTTGTCGAGGGTACGCCATTTTTTGTTTAGTTTTATGTTGCACAGAATTTACGTGACGTTACAATTATGTTTGTCTCAGCACATCAGATCTGTCTCGCACAACTTACAAATTATTATAGCACCATTATAGAATAAATCCAAGAATTTACGCCTTACAATGCGTAGACATGCCTTCCCTACTCCAAACCCCACCGCGGACATACCTAGTCAATTTTTATTTTCAAAACAAAAAAAAATCATTATTTTGAGCAGATATTTTGGAATTTTTCCTGTATACATACAATCACCCACATGTTCTCTGTAAACTGACTTTTTCAATTATTAACATTTTTTATGTTTTATGAATTATAATGCATTTTCTTTTTTGAGAAAAATGCAGAATGATAAAAAGTGAAAAATGACATGAGCTGCCACAACACCAGCAACCAGGAGAGCTCAGCCGTACCTGGACGGTATTGTCATCCTGGCTGGATACCATTTTTCGTCAACTTTGTCCTTCATGTTATATTGTTTGTTTGTTTTTATATATTTATATATGAAATGAATAAAATAAAAGTAGTCTTAATTAGAAATAAAGCTGTTTAAATTGGATTTGGGAATTCACTGATAAATTTACTCACTTTGTCAGTGTAGCCGTTTTTTACCTTTGGGCAGGTCTGACATACCATATTATTAAATTAATATCAAGAATAAAATACAACAAACGAAATCATCAACAATAAAATGGAGAGGAATAAATTACGTTGTACACACCACGTGGCATAACAATAGACTAAAATCAAATGTTAGTCTTTGCTAAAATAGAAAACGCTCTCGCTTACGTATTTGGGTATTTCTCCACGTGGCACCGCCCATGACTTGAGGACTGATTTGCCAACTCTGTTTATTACTTGGTGGTGCCATTTTTTAAACTGAGTATGGTTGACTGTGTAATGCAGATAGTGTGTTACTTTAACTTGTGAAAATGAATGACATGAAAAATTGGAAAGTGATATTGATTTTCATTGATACTGTATTCTTATTCTTAAAAGTGTATAAAAGATATAAAAGAAGTCAACTAGTTTTCGTATATATGTTCATGTTAAATTAGAATATGTAATGATAGCTTTTTGCCGTGCCATATTTAAAATTACAGTTTGGGAGAACAGTCAAATCATAATCTCTTATGTTTAATTTAAACTTCAAACACAGACTCGATTTAGGAGTAGGTATTAATTTTAATAAATAATAATGCAGAGGCTTTAACTACTAAACGTAAGCGCATTGTAGGTGGAACCACAAAATCCATGTTCGTCTCATATTATAACCTTATTTCTTAATAAATTTAATTAGGTACATCAAATACATATTTAAGTATTTTCGCTTAACTTAATTTATACGAGCCAATTTAGAGAAATATTGCTGGTAATTACGTATAACAATTATTTGTTACACCTGTTACACCCGGTATATAAATACCGGGTGTAACAGGATCCTGGTACATCCCCTTTTCTCCTTTAGTTTTGAAGATAATTGATTGAAATTTGGTATAGCTTATAAACATAATAAGCAGCAATTTTTGACATACAAGTGATTTTTTTTCACTTGCGGTTTCGGAAGTGACACTAACTTTCCGTTTTTAAATGGAACACCCTGTATATTATTACATTTTTTTAATTTTGCATGATTTTCTGAATCCAATGATATCAAATAAATGACATTTCAAACATCAATATTTTTTAAAATATAATTTTTAGTTTTCCATTTAAGTATGCATGACGGTTCCGATTTATTCTAAATGACCCGTGTAATGCTAGAAAAATCGAAATCCTGTCAATTTCACAAAGAACTGAAATAAGCACAATGATGCGGATTGTTATTTAATTCGCTATACACTGGTATTTTAGCCATAATCTTTTAGCTGTATTAGAGTATTTATTTTATTCCACGCTCTGAAATATATTTAATACACCTACGACTACTTTTTCTTACATTTCCTGTGTATTTTTACATATCCTGTTGTTTGTTACAAATTCAACAAAAGCTTTGAGTTACCTAATATCCTCAGCGCCTGTTTTGCTTTTTAAGTCAGTCTGAGTTCCAAAAATAAATAAGTAAATAACAGTAGAATTATAATTTCAGTCTAAACATTTTATCACATATACGAAAGAGAAATAAGTACAGTTTTTAAACAAGCCAGAATATTTTAATTTAAATATAGTGTGTTACAGAAGATAAAACCATTTCAGAGCTAGTAACAAATTTAGCCCTAGATCGATGCCATTTAAACCATTTTGTTAATCTTTCATGTGAGGCAGGCAGTGCGAAATGAAAAGGAGCTACCGGTGGGTCAAAGTAACACACACCCGAACTTACTGAAAATGTAGAAGAAATCATGAAAAATGCCCCTAGAACTTCTGTGTGTTTTGGCTCATACTATTTTGAATAAAAATTTGCATCTCTCCACATCGCCTTACTTGCGTCCAAGAACCCTATGAAGTCGAATTTCTACGTAGAACGGAATTCTCTCAGGGGTTTTTTGAACAATTTTGATAACAAGCTTTTTGGAAAAAAATTTCTTTTCCGATGAAGCATTGTTTCATCTCAGTGGTTATGTTAATTTTCACAATATGAGAATTATGATTGCTTAGTAATTAGAAAATTCTTATGTCCAAGCCCCTCTTGATTCGCAGAAAGTTGATGTTTGGGGTTCAATTAATAACAGAATTTTTAGTCTAATTTTTGTTCATGAAACTTTAACCGGACAAAGAGTTCGTCATACTCTCGGCATCTATTGAGCTATTCAATAAATAGTAATAATATTAGTTTATTTACATTACTCTATAGTATACAGGATATATAAACATTAATATACACATCGAGAGAGACCACTAGATACACAACTAGCGGTATGCGCAGTTTAAAGTCAGCAGTTTGTTGCTAGGACGATGGAGCGATAACAGCGCGAATATCAGAAGGGGCTTTTACAGTAGGTTAAAGTATTGCCTTGCTCAAGAAGGAGGTATTTTTGAGCATCTAATTTGAATTATTTATTTATTTAAGTATTTATTTGTTTACGTATTATTTTTTTTTTAGAATTGGTATTATTTTTATTTATTATTTATGAGAACACTAATTTTTATATTCAGGATTATTTTTTCTTAAAAAAATCTATATTTGATTGCATGCTGTTCTGATATTTTTCATAATTTTAATATTTTATATCTGAGGTGTCTCTGAAAGAACACTGAAATTGTGAACATTCAGATAATTTTGGTAAATACGTTAATACGCAAAGATTTCTTTAGATGAACGAACAACACTCTCCACCACAGCTTTAGCGATACTGAAATCTACTTTGTGTCGTATACTCCTCCGAGCAAGGACTCTGACAAAATCATTAACTTTCGTTCGAACTTCGTATTCAGATGAGCAACTGCAAATTACGCATAACGCTAGTCGTGTATCTAGTGTGTTCGCTCGATCTGTAGAGACAACAAATAATTAAAGAAAACATAGGATTCATAAAAACAGTGTAAATAAACTGATTGGGAATCCCGAAAGTAGTCAAATTACTACTTATAAGTGAATACAAAATACAATTTACAATTTAAAATAAAATAAGATGTATTTTTCCTTTTTTTTTGCAATATGCCTTCCCATTTTTAAATTTTAATTATTATTTTTGATTAATGTACTGAATAAATTATGATTATTTTCGAATAATGCTGTAAATGTACTGAAATCGGTGTATATATTTTTAATAAAGGTTTAGTGCCATATCCCCAAAAAACAACTATGCAGCTACGGACACGTGTTTCGGAGTTATTGCCCCTCATCAGCGTAGCGTAGCCTTATTTTAATTCTTGTTCCTGATCTATCCCATCGTAGATCCAATTCCTTAGCTACGATACGCTGATGAGGGGCAATAACCCCGAAACACATGTCCGTAACTGCATAGTTGTTTTTTGGGGATATGGCACTAAACCTTTATTTTATTTTGACCCCAATAAATCTATATTATTTTTATATTTTTAATTTAAAAATTTTTTGGTTTATCATGTCATGATTTATGTCATGTGATGTATTTAATAACCGCACTTAAGGTATTTTTTTAAAAAATATTTAGATTTAGTGCATTTCTAATATCTATTGGTAAATTATTATATAGGCGCAGAGCAAGGTAAAAGCAGTTTCGTTGGCATATTGCCTTGTCGGATTTCGACCTAAAGTGAGCTATTTGTTTACTTCTTTTTCGCAAAAGGCGTCTTTTTATAATTAGATTTAATTTACATCTGTCTGATATTTATTATTCGTAAGGTATGCAAATGTCAAAAAAATTAACAATGAATGAAGTTTTTGATACATAAAATAACATTAGAATTTATCGTAGAATCTAAAAATCTAATAATATACATGTTCCATTTAAAATTGGTAATTCCTGTATAACCGGTATTGGCAGAAAAAAAAAAGTTTTAGTTGGATAAAGTTGGAAAACTTATAGGTAAAAAATTGACTAGCTGTATACTGAATAGTTTCGAAAATATAGATAGTTTAAGGTCGTGGTGTCCCCCTAACCACACATCCTGTGTCTAGATAAATTTTGAGGTAGGATATCTTCAAAATGAATGGAGGTATCGAGATGCAGTTTTTGAGATTTTCTTTTGTGAAAGAAATGATTACCTCTACTTACATGCAATTTAGAAGAAGAATAGAAGGATACGTGTCAAATAATCTTGTTAATGTTAAGTTGCATAAAGTTCAAATTTAATATTATATTTGTTTCATTATATAAGATTTTTAAACAGAAAATATCTAATCTTAATTACATAATACGTTTTATAACAACAACGTTATATTTTCGAATTGCAGTTTTTCTTTTAAATGTGAGCTATCCTATATAATCACTATTGAAATTCCTCCTTTTACAAATATATAAAAGAAGTCTTCCCACTATCATATTGCATAAGAAACTACAAAAGAAGCATATGGATATACCAGCTTTAATAAGAGAGAGTACAAAATGAAAAATAAAGCTTAATATCCCATTACTGTTATATAGAAGACATATATCGAATAAAAGGATTGATCTCCACCAAGTCAGACAATTCCATGGTTTTTCCTAAGACATTTCCAATGCAATTTTCATTACAATACGTGTATTTTCGTTTGCCATTCCAGGATCAATAATTTCATGTAGTCCTGGGAAAAGGATGCGCGCGCCTTCGGCTCCGCTGTTCGTCCGCCATTAACGGCCCAGATATAGAACTGAAAAGTCGTCTCGGGATTCAGCAGTCCGCAGACGCTATAATTGCATGCGGGAAACGATTTTCCGCAACTGTTTCCTTTAAAATCGGTTATTTACGCGGTGGGTGGAGAACAACCATTTTTTTCGGTGTATGGTGTAAAAAACAGTGGCCTCGGATGATTACCCACGCGCCTTTCGGAGGTAAGTACAAGCATCACCAATCTGTCTGCTTCGTTTTATTCACATAATCAACAGAAATCAGCCAGAATATGATCACATATATTGGAAAAACAGTAACACAAATATATCCAGCCTTAACAATTTTCAAAATAAATATTTATATTTCCTGGCGGCTAGTTTCTAGTGCATACTATTTGAAACATAAATGTTTCTCTATTATTCAATTTGTTTACACATTATTGAAATACATTTTTAAATATAGCAACATTAAGTTAATAATAATTATTCTTGGGACCACATACATAGTGTAAATCTATATGTATAACGTACAAAAGTAATGTTTTACATACAATAAATAAATATATATGTATTCTCTGCAGTACTTTTCAAAAACAACAGTAAACAACTGTGCTATTTGAGGCATAATCTCGAAAAGGGCATTTAAAAATAACATTTTGGCTTTAAAAATAAACAGATACTGTGGTTTGTATATGGGAAATGAGTAAAATAAAAATAGACAATTGCCCTTCAATCTAATTATTGTTAACGAAAAATTCTATTAGAGGCGTGATTTATATTTTTGTTTTCGCTTTTCGTTGTTTCTCCCTTCTGTACTTAAATCGAAGGATAGGGTTCAGATACATTTGTTGGCTGTCCTGTTTCCTTGTTATTTCTAACTTTTTTTCAACAGAATGAGTTAGAGTTACCGTTACAGTTAATAGACATCGATCTGAATCACTAGTGGAATTCTTTCAAAGTTATTTCTGTTTTATACATACGCGATGTTGGGTTGAGATATTTTAATTATATATAATTGCTGTTTTTATGATAGAAAAATTGTTATACGCATCTTAATATTGAAAACAATGAAACTAGATCTCAACATGTATTTGGAATATTTTAAGGTACTTAAGGAATTTTCTAACGGAAATCTTAAATTCATTGTGTTTTCTCCTAATTTATATTTATACTTATTCCCTTGACATATGAAAAATGTATTTTTACTATTGTGTCCTAAAGTTTTTGGCGCTTGGTTTGTATATGTTCTAATATTTGGCTCATTCTCTTCAAGTCTTGATTATTACCAGTGAATTGGATTAACCCACTGTTAACTTGTGGTAGTTTCTGTTATTGTTTTAGAATCCAAAAGAAATCACATCATCCCAACCACCCAAGTTCACATCCCACATGCAAAATTGTATAACGTTACTCCTCATTTTTAATTTTGAAGGACTAAATTTTAAATCTGTGTCATGTACCCAGCGAAAAATTGGGAACCCCTTCTGGTAAATCTAAGTTTCATCCAGGTGCACGAACAGGTAAATCTCACTGGAATTTTGAAACTGAAGTAATTTAGGACAAAAGTTGAGGATTTTTAAGCGCTTGATACGTTTTTGTTCACAGAGTTTTCCTATCATTTGCAATTTTATATTTAAACCCCATTGATTTCAGGATTTTATAATGGAGTAGTTCTCCCTCCTTTATATTCCAATAAATTTGTGCAGCTTTAGATAAATTGTTCTAAGTAAATATTGATTCTTTTCATTATATCCCGGATAATTTCCCCTTTTAAGGAAAGAAATCCATTTTTCAGTCTTTCTTACCTTTAGACACTGTCGTCCCCTGTAGGCTCACTGCCCTCTTCATTATAATACTAGGTGTAACGGATCTTCCTACCTACAAATTAAAACTATATTCCAAATAAAATTATTTGTTAACGATAGATTCATTTTACTTACACTAACTATTTCCCGCACAATATAAGTACCAATGAAATATCAAGATTTAGAAAATTTGGACCAATAAGAACAAACTTTCAGTGAAAATTGCATTCCAAGTGAAAATTTTACATAAAATTATCTTAAAACGTCAGTTGAATCAATATAAAAATCGAAGATTTTTTCTTTCTTTTTTATTTTCCTGTGAAGATAGCAGGCTTATAGAACAAAAGAAACATAATTAACTACCTACTTTTTAACTATTTTGGGTTTTTCTATAAAAAATAATAATTTTAACATTATTTAAATGAATCCGCTTAAAAATTGGGAATAAATGTATACCCAGCCGTGATTGTAATAATTTTAATTGTTAATTCAGTTGATAATAAAAAATATTTCTTTTTCTGTTTGTTTTGAAAATAGTCTATTACATATAACTATTTCGTGCATTAAAAATAATATGAAAATTCAGCAATCAAAGCGTGTTGCTTTTAAGAAACCGCATTCGTTCATTTTCATGTGATTTGACTGAAAAAGTACCTTCGACTGCGTCTCGGGTATTTTTTGTCAAATTACATCAAAATGAACTCAAGCAGTTTCTAAGCAACACGTTTTCATGCGTTGAATTTTCGATAACTTTTAATGCACTTAATATATCTATCAATTTATTTACAATTTCATCAGTGTTTAAATCGGACCTGCTGCTCATACCATTTCAAAATACTACGTTTTTATCTGCAGATATTACTTTGTTCATTATTATTAAAACAGATAAATTTTTCAGTTAGTTAGGTACATATGTATGTAACTTTTGAAAATATAAGTGTGATGAATGTGACATTAAAAATATTTTCTGATTATAGTGGCGCAATTTTTTCCTTAAAATATAATATAAATTATTATTAATTATTAGTTTGCCTCACAACACAACAATTCAAATTTGACACACAATTACCAAAATACCTAACTTTACAATACTTGATTCTGTCAATCAGTTGCCAATTATTATATACAGTTTCTTGAGGGTTTAGTGACCTGCTATATATTGATATTTCAAATTTAGTGGGAATAGATCAATCAAAAACCAGAAAAACTACTTTTTTAATTTACTCCACGTTTCGCTAACTTTTATTAGTATCCTCAGGACTCAAAAAGAGACAAAAACAAATATATATACAACAATGTTGGAGAAACAAAAATACTAGACAAATTATGTAATATTCAGACAGATTAAAATCATGATAAAAATGTATTTTATAAATATAAAACACATTTATATCATGAAATAAAATAAACAAACGAGAACTGGTAAAAAACATAAGTTTAATTAAATACAATATAGAACACATAAACGGTCTTCACTTTCTCAACGATACACAGCAATTGATAGTGGATTGTCTATTGTTCGTTGTTTTTTTTTTTTGTTTTTATCTTCTAATACGTGTAAGCTTTTTTATTATTTTAAATATGTAATAAAAATAATTAATTTACATCAAGTACTACATTATGTTTACAATATTATGGTAGGTTAAATTTACGTTTTCAATAACTGATTTTTTTTATGGTGAGCATGTCATTAGAGATTCGTTTTTCTTTAATTGGTTTGTTGGCCAATTATTTCTACATTTTCAAATGCAAAAGTATGCCCCCCTTTCGTAAGAATAACTAATGCTGTTTCGTTAATTACATTTTTTTGAAAATTATTTGGAATTACGTCATTTTTATGTTCATATATTCTCTTCTTTAAATATATTTTGGTCTGTCCTATATACACCTTGTTACAATAATTAGTACATGTATAAATAACATTAGACATGTTTTACTGGCGTGTGACTTAATTTTTGTGATAAACGTTCTTGTTGTTGTGTTTTCATTTTTAAATGCAATTAATATATTCTTATTATTGGATAAAATGGAACCGAATTTTTCAGGAAGGCCTGGTATATATGGAATTTTTAATATTTTTTTTATTATTTCCTCACTTTTGTTATTGTTAGTGTTATTGTTCGTATTATTTAGGATTTTGTTCATATGATGTATTAGGTAATTGTTTTTTATTAATGTGGTTCAGATTCCACAATAAACTGTAGGGCCTCGTCTCTCTTTACTCAACACAAAATCCTAGGGTTTCCTGGGAGTTACTTCAGAGGCGGTTAAGAAAACATTTTAAGAAAATATATTTTTTTTAAGGTGTTAATATTATTAATATTTTCATTATTAAAACAATCATTAAATATTCTTTCTGATCTCTATCGTAAATTTGTTGTTATATTTATTTTTTGTTTAAAAGAATGATTGGAGTAAAAATTTAAATATATTTCTGAAAAATTTGGTTTGTGGTACCAATTAGTTAATTTTTCCATTCTCTTGTCTTATTAACGATATATCTAAAAAAGGTGTTGTACTGTCTTTTTCGACATATGGTGAAATTTAGTTTTTCATGATAACTATGGACAACAGTTAACACTTCATTTATATTGTTCTTAGGCATTGCCGTTATTATATCATCCACATATCTCTTGTAAAAAGGTACATTAAAAGATAACTTTTGCGTACAATTACTTCGTAAATGGGACATTACGATATCTGCACAAATTGGAGATAAACGATTGCCCATACCTAAACTAAAAACTTGTTGATAAAATTGATCCTGATGTTATGAATAAATGACATAAGAAACTGAAAATAGACTGAAAATATTTGCTGAAGTTAAAATCGCTACACCCCTTCGAGATTTGTTCCAAAAAATTAATATCAACGGAATTACTGAATTTATGCGTGACCTAATTTCCACACTGTATACGCGAAAGAATACGTTCGAAAGAGTTGATCATGGTATTCTTTTATATAAACTTAAATAGTTTGGCTTTTCAGACAAACTGTCTGAACTTTTTTCTTCCTATTTGCGGTGTAGGCGCCAATACGTGGAACGCCATAGGTTCAAGTCTTACGAATTCATAGCTTCATCTGGTGTACCACAAGGTTCCATACTTGGGCCGTTTATTTTCATTATTTTTATCAACATTGTACATGTCATCGACGTCAATTGTCTGGAGATGATTAAAAAATTTATTTTAACATTAATGCCATTGGCCATTCCTTTCAGATGCAAATGAATTTGAGTAGAGTTAATGACTGATGTATAATAACTTGTCATTAAATGTGCAAAAGTGTAATGTTCTATCTTTTGTCAAGAAAAATGACCCGTACATTTACAATTATACGCTCAATAATATTTCTTATTAAGTTTTTCAGCAATAAAATACATTCCCCCAGGGAACTTATTTCTACAATAATTTTTTAGTAGCTACTTAGGTCGTTAATGAAAATTAGAAATATGAGCGACTCTAAATTCTATTCTTGCGGAACACCCAAATTTAGAACACTATCGACGAATACAGTTTGATTGTACAATCTAATTGTTGTGTTCCTTTTTCTCTCTATTTCTTATTTTCCATTTTATAAAATCCACAAGAAATTTGCTAATGTCCAGTCTGTATCAGTACATGTAAATATTTGTTAATATTATTTTTCAATTATCTTTCTTATTAACAATTTGTTTCTCCCTGCATTAATATGTAATTTTTTTCAAGCATGGTTCTTAAATTCTTTTCTCAAGGAAACCTCTATCTAAGGGAATATACAAATATGTGAAATTCGAAATGAAACGAAACCACTTAATATATCATAACTTCCATTTGTGGAATATTGGTCCCTTATACATTTTTTTGATTAAATCAAAAGTTAGATCAAATATTAAAAAAATAAATGTACCTATTTTTTACTGCTGTGACTGTAAACTGCACACTTGAAATAAATAAACGTGAAACAAGAAAATTAAAGAAAGAAATAACAAAAAGGAATCGAAATAATTTGTCCTTAAACAGTTAAAGTTTCAGAAAACATATATTTCTTTTGTCAAAACCTTTTTGTCTTTCCCTAAAAGTCAAACATGATAGGATTTTATTTATTTCCTTAGACATGTTGAGATATAATGTTATATTGATATTACGTTTCCGTTTCTAAGAATTTATGTATACCAGACAATTTTTGGTTTAGTATTCAGACGCACAGGCTTATTTGTAATATCTCTTTCTGCATTTGTAATTTTTAATACTGTTTAGTTTTTTATCTAATAATAATTATCGTTCGTTAAATTTTCACAATATAATTTATTAAATATTTTTCACAATTGCAAAAATGGTGAATGCGCCAATAATAACGACGTATTTATTAAATATTGGCATTTTAAAGCCGTGAAATTTGGGGTATTTCATATCTTATCTAACAATAATTACGAACAAACAAGATCGGGTGGGTGAGTTCATGCAGTAGTGATCTTAAAAAAACAAAAGCGTTAAAAGTTTAATTAACATAGAGTGCACGATTCCAGTCTTTCACGTGGAAATAAATAATTTATAATCAATTTATATACAACGAGAACAACAATTAGGAGTAAAGTAGCAAGTTTATTTTGGTTGTGTGCAACGAAAAACTAATCAGGTAAATTCAACAAAAACTAAGCATATAGTAGATAGAAATTTTATAAAGAAGGTAAAGGCTACCATACACTTTAAATATTAATTAAGTATGATATGAGTGAAGCAACTGAATAATTATTTGAACGACTGGTTAAATTAATTCAGAAGAAAAATAGAAAACAAACCGAAGCAATTACGAGTAGTTTGAAAACTGAAATATCTGAAATAAAATTAGACATAGCGGAGATAAAAGCGACTATTCAAGCTAAATTCAAAAAAGTAGTTACAAAAGAATTAGTGGAAAAAACAATTAATTAGAAAACAAATACGTTTTTATAGAAAGATCTTTAAGGTGAAACAATATTATAATTTTTGAGCTGGATCATAAAGTTGAAAATCGAGCAAAATGCACTATAGAACAGCTAAATTTGCATTTAGAACAAAATCTACATATAAATAATATTTACAGTAGTCGAGCTGTTAGTAATCTACAAAAGAGGAGACATTGTTGCGAATTCATCTGTTGTAGAAGTAAATTTTTATATACCAAATAATTGCAAAATTTCAAGATGCAAATTTACTTCTTAAATGTGAAAATTTGTTAAATAATGTGTCATGTACTCTAACTTTTATTCTATTCCATTAAGAGTTTTAATATCATTTAATTAAATTTAAATTGTTTTTTTTATTTTATATTACGAACGTTAACAATTATTATTATTGCATTGTAACCATTGTTTACAATTTGTTTTATCGTGTCAAATTGTTTATTAAATTTTGCCTTCAATGGAGGAAAGTATCGTGTTTTAATAAGGGTCTTGTTTATATTTACATAATATTTATTTTTAACGAAATAATCATTTTTATTTAAATTTTAGCTTTTCGTTTTACTTGAATTCAGCATACATTAATTTTCTTTTTCATTTATTTCAAACTGATATTTACCGTTGTAATTTCCATAAAAAATATAAAATTGTTTGAAGTTTTAAGTAATGTTTCATATTTGTTGTGGCGTAATGGAATACAATTGAGTGGAAATTTAACTTCAACAGCTGTATATCTGAAACATAAATTTTTATTATTTTTTTATATTGCATAGCAGATGTTTATCAATTTACTGAACAACATGAGTTACAAATTGTAACAAATTTAACCAGTCAGTCATGAGTGTAACAGTGACAATCCTGCTGTAACTAAATTCTAATACCTAAATTATTAATATACCTATTTATCTTTGATTTTTTTACTTACATTTACGAAATAAAGAAGGAGAAATAAAAGGTAAATAGTTTATCGGAATCATACATGTTGGAATTCCGTAATACAAAAAAAAGTTTATTACATTTTTGAAAAATTTCGAACTACTTCTTATAAAAAAAAGAAATCCTTCTTTTTTGAATTTATGAATATGTCAAAGGCAGTCAACCGTATAATTGTGGCAGGAATAAATATACATTTGATACCGTTCAATATTTAAAGCTGAGTTTTTCCGTTTCATATCATAGGCTGATATCGATTTAAAGTGTTTTTAAAGCTCTTTTATTTGTATTAATGAAATATGATAATCGATGTTAACTCTTAGCCCTGCCTGAGTGGTAAGTATCGATAAAGTAATAAGCTTTGAGAGTCACGATTTTGTCGACAAAATATTAATGACAGCTTTTTAAAAAAATTTCGGAACAATTTTGCTAGTTTAAATAGCGCTAAGGTGGGTATACGAATTGAAATTTTCCAAATTGTAATGGTTACGTACAATTTAAGATAATAGTAAAAATTTTCATAAAATATGGACACATTGAGCAATTTGCTATTTTGTTGGCATTAGTAATTATTATGGAATGTAAATTTAATCTGTGTTTCAATGCCAAAATTAAAATAAGAACATTCATACAATATAACAGTATTATCAAAATCGCCTTTAAAATTCTTCATAAAAATCTCGAGAAGGAACAATATGTTTTCGATAAACACGAACATCTTCATATCTATCACATCTACTATTTCTAAATACTTATCGATTGATTGATGATTGAAAAATATAGAATGGCGTAGTTATATAACTGATAAGATTACATCGTTTGTACACGTATAATATTACATTAAAAAAAAGAAAAAACACATGAAAGCTCAAATATGTTCCTTCTTTCAGAATGTAATATAACAATATTATTAGGTGTTAATAATTAATTATTATATAAAATACATGAAAAACAGATAATTTTCTCACATCATCATACGAATATTCGGTCTACTATGAAGAGAGATTAAAAATTAATTATCAATTGATCAGGAAAGAAATTTTAATGGCATTAGTCACAACATTGTTAAGTATTTTTTTAATTACAAATAATACATTTTCTTTTAATAAAATAATTTACTTCACAAACACTGGTAAGCATGTACATACATATCAGTTATTGTAAAATTACTATTCAACGCAGGTGATGTGTTTAAAAATAACTTGTTTGTTTTAGGTATGTACATCGATAATGATTTTTTTAGCACATTTCAATCTCAATATTGCAAATTTAAGAATCATCTAAATGCTTAGCACGTAAAAAGTACAAGCATGTCGGGATATTTTAATTTAATTTATTCAAAAGATTTCTTTTAAATCTGCCAGAATTATTTTTATTTATAAAATATTTTATATGAAATGAAAACGTTATTTTAGAAAAATATACAAAGTATTTGCAGTTGATATCTGTTTTAGTAAAAATAATTGGAATCCATGGTTTACATAAGGAATGCAAACATCAACCAAAAACGAAAATTAAGTGTTGGATTTTAAATAAAATATACAGGTACCTAGTAGTTGTTATGATAATAGTAAAACTGACTATTCTTTTATTAATACAAAATACTCATGAATTATTTTTGTTTATATCGTTTCATAAAGTATGGTAGCTTTGTCCGTAATTTTATACAAGGTGTTCCTACGATGGATCGGATAACACTTCGTTTCAGATACAGGGTGATAAAGGACTGTCAATATTTTTATGTTTTAAAAAACCACAGTTTTTTTAATTATGAGAATGGAGAGAGAAAGGCATTTCTTATTTCTGTGAAACTGTTAATGAAATTGACAGTTTTCACTGATCCTTTAGGTGCAGATAACTGTTCAGAACATTTATCATTTACTAGATTTTCTATTTCCAGTACGTATGACGTAACTGTAAGTAATAAGTGTCAGCCTTCAATAATTATTCAATGAATTTAATAGTTACCTATCGTAAAACATATGTATACGTAAATATCGCTAATTACGTACGACAATTTACATATATATGAGGCACGTATAAATATTTTATTATTGGAAACAAACAAAAATTTATTTATATATTTCCTTTGTCAAATCAACCTTTGGTGTTCTAATTTTTCTTTATAATTCTAACCCGAAACAAAAAGTATACTAATCATAGTTTCTGATTTGATAAGGTTCTTGCCCTTTCGGAATATTTTATGCCTGGCCTTGTACAAAAAAGATTCATGTAAATCCTAGAATACTATGTAAATGAAATTGTTGTACATAATATACTGGGGATTTTATTTGAATTTCCAGATATGTTATCACATATAACGACTTTACTCAGTAGCAGCATATTTTTGAGTTAATAACATATTTGATCACTAAATATAATGAAATCGTAATTCTAGGAAATTTTAATATTCATTTTGAAAATTCCTCAAATACGCTTAATAATTTTTTAAATATAGCAAATTCTTTTGGATTAGATATTACAACTATTGAGGTTATTAGAGATACGGGGTGCATGGTAAATATTTTAATAAATATTGAGGGAAATTGTTAAATAACTGGTGTACTTGATCCCGTCTTGTCAGACCACTATGAGCAATACATACATTTTCAAGAATATATACAAGCTACCTTAAGGACTACATGGAGGAGAAAAGTAACGGAAAAAAATATTAAAAAAATTCAAGACGTTTGTAAGGGAAATAAACTAATAATTATTTATTTATTAACAGATTTTTTTTATAATTTTTTTTTAGTAGATGCAAATGGAGATACTAATACTCCTGATTATTATCGCCCCCATATCCGTTATACCAGTGAGTGGCAATATCATTGAAATAATTTGGAAAAATAACATAATGAAATTTCCTGAGTTATTCCTTATTACAAAATTGACAATAAGGTTTTAGAAAAAATGTTCCACGACAGATAACGTCTATAAAGTTGTGAGTGATATTACATAAAATTATAACGGGAGAGCCTGTACAGTTACGTTGGCCGATCTCATCACCGAATTTGTCTGTGTCTCTCACAACTTATTAATAAAAGGACTTCGCTTCTATGGCATTAGAGAGATACCTCTCAAATAGATGGAGACTTACTTAAATGAACATCACCAATGGTTTGTTAATGATAATAATTTAATATCTGAGTTTAAGACATTAGATCATGGAGTACCTCAAGGATCCGTCTTGAGGTCGTCATTATTTATTATATTCATTAATGATTTATTTTTATCTATTCCTAAATAAAGCTATTATGTATACAGATTTTAACATATATGCCACAAGTATTCTAAACTAGTTTTTTCTCCACTAGGTGAACGTAAAACAATTTAACAAAAAACTACAAATAAAAGTTTTTTGCAATTGCTGGAGGAATATTGGCGTTTTTGAATCTAAGCGTTATGATATCAATAGCACATCATCAGTATATTTCTGATTCTGAACTACAAATAACATTTGCACGTAATTATAATATGCCACCGACAAAGTTAACTCTCGTAGAAAGAATGTAACTGTTGGAATGATTCATGCAGATCGAAATCATGTTGCGGTCGCTACGAAATTCAAACTTATTTCACGATACTAAAACATCGTATTAGCATCTGGGTGTGGGTTAGAAGAAAAATCGTTACCAATACACAAAACTATGGAATTCCGTCACTTCCACTCTCACCGAGGTTACAAGACCTCAATCTCATTGAACACGTATTCAAAAGAATTATACATTGACCATCAATCTCATCCACATTCCACACACCGTAAGAGAATTGAGAACGATCATTACAGGGATTTAGGCCAATATTATTACTGAATTTTACGACACTGTATAATGGACAAATCCCATATTGTGTAAATTATTTTTCTATATAATTAAATGTTATAATAACAAGGTAAGGATTAATGGACTTGAAACTGTGTTTCCGAAAAATATGGGATCAGGATTATTTATTTTAAATATTCGATATGTTATGTCTCCTTTAACGTATTAATGGTAATATAGTAAATATATCTGACATATTTATTATAATAAATTTTAAATACCTACACATATTTTCTAATAGAGTATAATCTGTGTAGGTGGCACAGTTTTCACTTGCAACTATAATAAAAACATCAGTATAAACTTTAGATATACATTCGATAAACATTCTATTCTTATTTTTCAGATCCTTTAAAGCATAATAACATGTACGTTATGTTATGGAAGTATGCTTAAAAGTCCAAATATTAATAGAAATCCACGACCGGAATATGTGCAATTACAATACTCAAAAAATTTAAATCTAAATTTGGTATACTGAATTGTCTTATTCAGGTAGTTTTACATTTGCTGCCTTAAGAATGTCATATAGGTAACCAATTCTCAAATATGCATGCGATAAAATAAACGTTGCGCTGAATAACTGGATCTATGACTTTCTTGAGGTGATCATTCAAATATCGAGAGATCCATATTGTCTCTACAGATGGGCTCCATTTTTATAAGATGAAAGGGTCTTTATATAAAACCACATCGGCGCATAAACTTTTACTACAAATCCAGCTAAATTTAATTTTAGACCTGAGGAAATTTCAAGTTATTAGAAATGAACAATTTACATATGATATTTTTGTACTTCATAGTAATATGCATCCATAACTGGATTAGCTTTTTTCATATTTATATAACGTAATTTATTTAAAACTTTTAATTAATGTTGTGATTATTTTTAGTATCTAATTTCTACTTACACGTCTAGAAACTGAAGTTAATTTTAAACCAGAATCTCTAATTTAATTGTTTGTTTTTAACTTGTTTATTCAGCAGAATATTTTAGCTTATATACACCTTAATTATTACGTTTCTGTGATTCGTATTTAACTGGAATCATGACTTTAGAGACGAAATAGTACACAGAAAATGTTGTAAAGGAAAATAAATTACTTTTCCATTCCAACTTTATTTACATTAGATATTTTAATCCAATTGGTTAAACCATCAATATCTTAACTAATTGTTTTTTGTAGTTATAAGAAATGTTTTACATGGACATAGACAAAATAATTTAAAACTTCCATATTACGAATTAACATATTGACACAATATTTATCAAAATATTAATAAAACAAGATAGATTATTTGGGGTTCAAAATAAAACATAGAAGGTTTAGTGCCATATCCCCCAAAAAGAAACAATTATGCAGCTACGGACACGTGTTTTGGAGTTATTGACCCTCATCAGCGTAGCGTAGCTAAGGAATTGAATCTACGATGGGATAGATCAGGAACAAGAACTAAAATAAGGCTGGAAAGTACAGTACACAGTATTCAATTAGTGCCTTCATGTTCCCACATGTTGAGCTCTGTGTGTTGACTATGCTCATCGAGGCCCCAAATGTGGTTGTAGTTGAATTCTTGTGTAAATCAAATTATGAAACCAGCGAGGGAACAATTAACGTGATAATTTCTAAAAAATAATTTTTTGCTAGATTTGAGGGCCTTAAGAATAAATTGTTCTACATCTCCTGAGATATACGTATGATTTTGTACAAATATAATAGTCCGATTACCAAACTAAAAAAATTTTAACAACTGGCAATATTTAGAAGAATTTACTATATTGGACACCAGGAATGCACTTACTGAGTATTGTGGGGCTGGTACATTCACTGTTTATTTGCTGTGCGTCGTAAGAAGACAAACAGCATATAGGGGTGATATAAGGTGATGGTTCTTTACTAGAGGCAATAGAAAAACGAATAATATAAAAAATACTTCATCGAGATTTCTTGAGAACTCGCTATTTCTTGAGAACTCGCCTAGGTTCTGTCGTCTGTCAAATTTTACTCAAAAAGAAAAAGGTAGATACAATCCAATAATGTATATATAATATCACTTAGGGATACCTCTCCGCATAATAAAAATCAATCTTGAGAAAATTCCTTTCCTACGATCAAATACCAAGGCACTAAAACAAAGATTATTTTTCGTGGCAACAAATCACGTAGCGCCCAACTTAATAAAAGAATAATAATCCAGCTAGGGAGAAACAAAAACACATCTTTAAAATCACAAACAGAAATACCTTGTATTTGTGACAAAAAACTCGGCAACCTCATCCCATCTTCTAGAGGCTTGTATGCCAGCGATACGCAGAATCGAAAAGGAGGTAAACCAGTCGGTCCCTTACTTGTTAGATGTTAGGCAAGTAAAAAGTAACGATAGAGAAGGGGTTCGGCAAAATTTCCAGGCTGGAGGTAGCTCATCTCCTAGCGTCGGTGATTGGCCCTGGTAGTGGAAATAGGCCGACGTTAAATAAATGAATAAAAAAGTGGCGACACAACAAACCATACAATACTTGATCCTCGTTTATTATAGATGCATGGGTAATACCAATGGATATAGTGAATTTAAGTGTTGTCCTGAAAATAAAACTACCTATTTTATCAAAAGCTAAATCAAAATGGCATAAACTTGGGTGGAATGTATATTTGTCTCCATGCGAGACAATCCGTTATTAATAAACTATACGATTTATGATTAGTTCTTATAACGGTATTGATTTTCAACGTTAACTTTTCCGTGTTGCAGGATTAATGTGAAAATAAAATACTGACAGAGCAAAATTGTGTGCTCACTTTCGAATTTAGGTCAAGTAGGTATATAAGTGCTACACTAGTTTTGATCCTGCACTTAAAAAGTTGAATTTTATACTAAAATTTATGCTAAAACACAGCTAGGCCCCCGTTTCTCACATAAATATTAATATATAACTTCTAAGCCTGGCATTGTAATTTTGTCGGTTACAGCTGCAGCGTATTTACAATTTTCGCAAAAACTTTTTACTGTAAATATTTTATTTCTATTTATTATTCAGTAGCGTCAGTATTTGGAAAAAGTCAACGGTGCCCATAGAAAAACATTTATTAAACAATTGCTTGCACCATACCATACAGTGACTTCATCAGTTGTTGAGTACAAAATTTAAATTTAAAACTATTATACAATAGGTTCAAAATATTTTAATTTAAAAAATATTTAAAGATGTAATGATTGTAACAATAATAATAATTTAGAGAATATTGTTTCTAAATAATACGATATATTTCTAGAAAAAAATAATTAAATTATTATTAGGTGTTACATAAGCATCTTTTCAAGCTTAATGTAATAACTAAAGCTGGCAAGTCGTGCGGCGAGACTTAAGCTTACGCATCTTAACTTGCTTGATGAACTAGCTTAGTTATCACAAACTGAAGAAAATCTGTAAAAACTTTGTAACATTAGGTATGTGTACATTGAATGTAATAGAGGCATACTTAAAATAGTTTTTGTACCGCCATATCCCCCTAAAATGGCCTTTTCATGGTCAGTTTCAATGAATCAAAACAATGTCATTATTGTCAAATGAAAAATAAAGAAAAAGTGTAAAATAAAGACATTTTATTTCACAGTGTGAAATAATAGTCATTTCTGTAGTATTGTTTGAAAATATCTGTTTTAAAATTTCCTATTTGTTCTGGATGCTATCTTCTATATATTCCTCAGCAACTGTTGAGGATTTCCATCCCTCATGACGTTTTAAGGTAAGAATATCAGCTCCAAAACCAGCTACTAGTGATGCCGAAGATCTCCTAAAGCTGTGACCCGTATATTGCTCAGGATTAGATAAGTATTTAGCTATAATACTTGGTACTAAAATGTATTAATACCAACTCATTGGACCGTACATTTCTCTCCTCGATATTGAGGAAAAACCCGTTTGTGATTCACATGAGTAGGGCGAATAGCTGCATATTTATCATAAATATTTAGTGGATTTATTCAACTGTCTCATCAATTACCATAAAAGTCCTTTCAATGTGGGTCTTCGAATCAGGTACTTTAACAACCACCATGCAGTCTTTTCTTACAATGTCATCAATAGTCAAATTGTAGAGTTCCTCTCGACGACAAGCACCAGCCAAGCCCATTATTAATACAATTTTCAACATTAAAAACTTTTCATCTGGTGCTTCTAGTAAAAAACGTACGACATCTGCTCTGTCAAAAACTTTAGATTTCTTAGCCCTATACCCAGTGGATTGTCTTTTCAAAAAAGCTTTTACTTTTTGATAATTGGATACATCTACATTATTCTTTACATTCAAAACTGCTTTAAGCATCGAAAACTTGGACCAGAGACTTGAACATTTTAAAGTTTTTGCTTTTTCAGATAAAGTCAAAAGAACAGACTCAGATATATTACTCACAGTTTTCTTCTTACACCAGTGCATAAATAAATCATATTCTTTTTTCTTACAATTTTCTACATTTCTCTAGTAATAAATCTAAAGTTACAGCAATTGCTTGCTCCCTAATTTCTGGAGGAGTACCAGGAATAAAATCTTCCTCACTATCACTCATTTTGTTCCAAATAATAATTATTGTAAAGTAGAATATGTCAAATGCGACGTTTAAATCATTCAATATTTAGTTGTTTTATTATTGGTTTGTATGGAAACAGCAATAGAATTTAGTTATTACCACAAGGTAACTTTGTCAATTTGAAGTATTTTTACAAAATTATACTGTTTTCTAATTTCGAATGGAGTTACAAAAAATGTTGTATATAACTCGAGAATAAAATGTTTTTTTTACTCGTGTGATTTATAGCACTCGCCTTCGGCTCGTACTATAAATTCTCCACTTGTAAAAAAACACCATTTTAGCCACTTGTTATATAATAGTTATTTATGACACAAGTGTTACAAGTGACATTTCATTTTGTAAGTGGGGAATATTGCGGACCGAGCGTAGCGAGTGGAGCAACCCCACGAATAAAATAATATCACTTTTAACAAATGTATCATACAATATTTTTTGTAAAACTGTCATTTAAAAAAATGCCGTCTGTGGGGTCAAACTCCCAATTTCCCAATTTCAATTTAAAAACATTTATTTACATTAAGTACATTATATAAGCATATATGAGACCATTTTTATAAGACATGTTACATAATAATATATACATTATAATAAAGCTACTAGGCTATAGTATATCTATTTCATTTATATAAAATAAAAACAAAATAAGCAGCAGTGTTGGCAGTCCCAACAAGTTGAGAAAGGCCCTCACTGTTGGCCGATGTTGTGGCCCCAGCGGCTAACTTGGTCTCTCCAGCTGTTCCCAATGCGATCGGCGTTTTCCTGTGAAATTTCAACGTATTTAGTTCATTTGCTTAAAACAGCTTATAATAGTGAAAAAGAAAAAATAAAGGTTATTTAGGGATGTCGTTATAGTCTGGTATGCAAGAAAAAGCTAAAGAAAAACCTGCTTAAAATAATTTAGAATTTAGAATGTCTGTAAAAGTGGGGTAGAGAGTAAAGGGTTGGTCATCTAAGAAAGATAAAGAATTAGGGGTAGGTAGGGTATGTATTGTGCAATATGTATGGTATATGTGCCTGTCGTTGTCCGTAAAAAGTTACTATTAGTCGTAGTAAATAGGTAAGTTTTCGTGCAACAGCCGGTGCGTATGTTCAAATTCATGGTAGTTTCTAATATCAGTAACGTGTGCGGTGAGCACCGACTGTTGCATGTTTTGTCTAAAGGATTTGTCGATTTAACGCTTACGTGTCGGACGCGTTGGCATTGAGCCACCCGCTCGTTTCAGTTATGTGACAATAAAATGTATATATCAAGTCAGGTACTGGATAAATGGTAACTAAGCAAAACAGTTGCAAGTTGTTTAGTGTTTATTAGTAACACAATTGAAGCTGTCTTTAAATATTGTAAATTTTGTGAATAACAAAAATGGATTTTGAAGAAAATACGGGAAATGAAAGAATTTTATTATTCCACCAGATGTTGAAGAAGGCGCAAATAGGGCAACTTTAGATCTGTAGCCCCAGAAATTGCGGCAACAATATGATATAGCATATAGAAGACTTATTGAATGGAGTAAAATGAAGAAAGTAGCAGACAAGTTCGCTGAAAATATACTTTTGGCTTACTTCGAAGAAAAATCTAAGTTATGGAAGGCGTCAACACTGTGGTCTAATTTTTCTATGATAAAAGCTAGTTTGCAAATCAAGAACAATGTGGATATAAGCAAGTATTACAACCTAATAGTGTTTTTAAAACGAAAAAGTGTAGGGTCTCGGCCAAAAAAATCGAAAATATTTACTAGCGAACAAATTAATACATTTTTGAATGAGGCTCCAGACACCAAAAATCTAATGATCAAAGTTGCATCAATTTTTGGTTTATTTGGAGCATGCCGTCGTGAGGAGCTTTTGTAAATTAACATTGGATGATATTGAAAAATCAGGAAACTACTTATTGATTCATATTTCGGAGACTAAAACCAACGTTTGTCGTAGTTTTTGTATCGTTGGAAGCTACATGAATTATTACCATAAATATGCTGCATTACGGCCAGCCGCCGCACCGTTACCCACCGTCGCTTTTTTCAAAATTACGTTAACGGCAAATGTACTGTTCAACCTGTTGGGATAAATACTTTTGGGAAGATTCCTACTAATATTGCTGAATTTCTAAAATTGCCAGATCCGAAGCAGTTTACTGGCCATTGTTTCCGAAGATCCTCGGCATCTTTGTTAGCAGATTCGGGGAGCTAATTTAATTACAATAAAACGACATGGTGGATGGAAATCTTCACCCGTTGCTGAGGGGTACATCGAGGATTCTATTACAAATAAAAATAAAATTGCTGAGAGAATTCTTCCCAGTACCGGTATAGTTTATACGAGCACAATTGAAATCGTATAAAAACTAAAAGCCAGCAAAAACAATCGGCATCTCTTTATTCTATATATTATTGTATATGTACAATAAAGAGATGCCGACTGTTTTTGCTGGCTTTTAGTTTTATACGATTTCAATTGTGCTCGTATAAACTATACCTCTTCTAATGCTACAATTGCTTCAGAGAACCCTTCTACCTTGACATCAGCGTCATCAGGTGACGTCGACGATAATATTGCAGTTAAAGTGAATACCTCCGCAATTACTTCTCAGGGAATTAACATAAGTAACTCTTCGGGTTGTAATATTAATATTAATGTTTCTAAATAAATAATTTATAACTGTTCGAATAAATATGTATTAATGTTTCTAAATAATATAATCTTTCTAATTTTATCAATACAGCTTTCTATTATCTTGAGAATAATACATTTTACTATATAAGTATATAGCATTTTATTTTTAACACTAGTGTTAAAAGTGTTTTTGACATGTAAAATTATAAAAATCAATTTTCAGTTCACTTATCAATGAATTAAAAACGCCATATTTAATGTTCTACAAATAATACTGATTTGAACACATTTAACGGGTCTGGAGATGCACCATCAGTACCATCAGAAATTTGTCTTGATCTGGTAAAACAGGTGTCTTGCTTTAACACACTTGCGCTTTTCTCTAACGCACCCATTTTTTTGCGTAACCTATAGCGCGTGGAAGTCGATTTACTTCGTCTACTATTTGCAATGACTCCGCTAATGAGAACGAACTATTTTGTTAGTTTTACCTTATGGTCTTTCTGCATGCCAAAAAGCAAATGAGTATCTTTTTACACGAAGAAAGTTATAAAGGTTATTGTAAACTACACCTGTCAACATTTTTTTAAAATGTCAAATATCTCTGAAAAAGCAGGGTTTAGGCATAGGGTATCCTAAATGTTTTTTGGATCAAAATTTTATTCTCTTTTCGAAAACCCTAAAATATATAGAGAGTTCCATTTAAAGTAGGTTTTCGATTTTGTATTGGAGGGAATCATTTCTTAAATGTACAAATTTTTCTTTTTCGTGAGTCAATATTATTTAATCTTGCTTCTAGATTGAACAGTCATTAGTTTCTGCGATAAAATGTATTTGAAGTATTGTGTTTGATTTATTATATAGCTAAAACTTTTATACTAGCGGATTCGGATAAAAATGAGAGTATAAAATGTAAGCAACTATAGGTATTTGTTATTGTTATAATGTTAGGTTTGAATGGATTCTTTTGTTATGTATACTGAATCTTTATGAGAGTTTTTTTGGTAACATCGTTTAATTATACAAAAACATCAAGAACTATATATGTATTAAGCAACATTTTTCTAAATTATAATAGGTTTTTTTAAAATCGGTGGCAAATACAAGAGATCTTTGATTAAATAGCATATCAATCATTTTCAATGATAACTGTTCTTTTTTAAACGCATGCTGACCTTTTCTTGAGTTAAAAGTTTCATGTTACAAAACATGCGAGGAATTATATACGGCAGTAGAAAATTTCAGAAGAATATTAAAATTTTGTAGATCATTTTATATGATAAATTAACTCCTATATGAAAAAGTCTATCTGACAGCACATTTTTGTCACTTTGACAGCGATAAAAAAGGTGCATCGTTTTTTATCACCGATAAAAATATATAACAATTTATAACAACTGTATTTTTAATAACTGTTCCTTTAAATAATTGTATAAATAAAGATAATTATTGTTGTTGTTCGTTCACATATTCTGTCGTTAATTTATCTTGCCAAAAAACACTCGAGCTTTTCTTTTATGGATAAATTTCTTTTTAACTCAAAATTTTGCCAATCAGTAATTTTGCTCGAAGAACTGACATTATTTGACAAAATCGCGAGACCGCAGGTCAGTTTTTCTTATAAAATTACTGACTGGCAAAATTATTTCGTTACAAAGAGAAATTTATCCGATAAAAAAAAGCTCTTGTGCTTTTACTGTTGATGAAATTGTGAGCAAAATTTCTTGTGCAGTTGCTCTAAGAACTGCTAAAATTTTCAATTTCTGCAAACTGGCGCATTCGCCAAAACAGTGAACAAGGCTTTATTTCTATAAATTTATTGGTTTACCTACAACTATTGGTCTCACAAATAATAATTCAGATTTCTTAATACAACTGAAAAAAGTCCGTTCGATAACAAATTTTCAAATATCTAAAATGTTTTATTATAAGTGCAATGTTATAAATTCGTTTTGCTTAATGTAAAGTGCCAAAATTTTCGACATTCTTCACACCGGATCATCATCCACAAGCACGTTGACTGCGATCTTAATTTATTTCGATAAATTTAACGCTACAAAACTGTCGATTTTTTCTTATTTCTTGTCGTCTGACAAATACATAAGTACTTCAATCTTAAAATCAGTGGGTAACTTATGGCATTATTTGAAAAGATTTTGGACTGAGAATACAACGGTTCATGTTAATGTATTATTAGGAACTAATATTTATCTCGATTCCAGAGCCATATTCCTTGTATGGCCAAACTACTGCTTCCGTCTTAGTCCACTTTTGGACAATAAATGACCAGCTGTGAGATCTGACAACCTACGTTTTCCTTCACCTTAGCGTCTTAGATAAATGTTAAAATTAATAGATTGCGACCAACGGATTTTAAATACGGAAGACCTCTTGGCACCTGCACTAACTAGATACCTGTAGAAACAGAGAGAGAGAGTTGAATTGAATTGAGATGACATGATGACAATTAAGTTGCTAATATGTTATTCTCATTTTAATAACTTGCTGATTTGTGTTGAAATGAATATTGTCAAGGTTAAATTAAACCTTAACTCAACATCAAATTTGCTGCAGAGTTTCAATTTAATAATTCTATTATTTGTTTCTGAACAAACCTAGCGCGTGTGCTGTCTCCGAGCATGTCCACGTAGCACAGGTATCTTCACTGGCTTGCCGAAATTGAACGAAGTTCTTAGCGCGTGTGCTGTTACTGTATATGCGTCTGGCCATCCATATAGATTTGACTAGTACCCGCATCATTAGGCCTACACTTTTTTACAATTCAATATCAGTTTGGAAGTAGCATTTTCGAATCAAGAGTCATAACCACCTGATCAAACAGACTTCCGAGACCCAGAAGAAGCATTTTATTTTACTCGCTCGATGGTGTAATTGGCAAGACGGCGTGATGAAATGCGTGTCTCGCTCTATCCTAGCTGCGGGTTCGAATCTCGCCACTGGCAATGTCGGTGCGAATGGTATGTCCATGTTTTTCTAAGTGTAGCCCCTTCTAGACGGCTTTGGATTCAGATGTTGCTAATATCTGTGAAGTTTATTTATTATTATTATATTTATTATCTTACCTGCCAAACTCCATATTCCACTTTTTAGAAGTCTGTTAGTTAAGTTCCAGGTCATTGTACAAAAATATGTGGAGAAGAATAATGTTCCATATTACTCCTATTTTCTATAAATAGAGTAGATACCTATTTTTAGCCTAAACCGATATGAGTATATTTTTTTTATTAATTTTTATAATCCTAAGATATGAATATAATTAACGTTGATAGGGTACTTCCTGTATGAGTGTTAATTAAAATATAAATGTATGATAAAGTTTTATAGAGCTTAAATGTATAATGAAAGTAAATATTTTGGTAAATGTGATGCCATCGTAGTGTTATAGCTGGTTGTGCTAACTGCAACCTGAAATATTAATTGCAAGTGACAAATTGACGTAAGAGACCCAAAAACATAATATAAGTAACGTAGGTAGGTTGATCCCATATGAGTAATTATTCATGATAAATCAAATAGAAGAATTTTCATAAAATTCCTTTATTAATGTGACCGGTTTCGTGAACAAGTAATTACTTCACACCATCAGACACAGGAATTTTTATGAATAAAAAACCAGGGTAGTCAAATTAAAGTTAAAATAGTTTTGCAACATAGTCAAATAATAAGTAAATGTAAGATATAAAATTTTTTTGTTAGTATCTAATTAACTTTTAATAAAAATTTCTAAAATTTAACGTGCTTGTTCTTTTAAACAGTGTATGTATGTGTTCATTCTTACATTTACTTATTATTTGACTATGTTCCAAAACTATTTTAACTTTAATTTGACTACCCTGGTTTTTTATTTATAAAAATTCCTGTGTCTGATGATGTGAAGTAATTACTTGTTCACGAAACCGGTCACATTAATAAAGGAATTTTATGAGAATTTTTCTATTTGATTTATCATGAATAATATAAGTATTTGGTGTGGCCACATATTTTCCTAGACAAGAATATAAAACGGCAACTATGAAAATTAATTAATTTTTTTACATGCCAATATTATTTATATCTATTAAGCAGGATTTTTTTCAGAATAATCAATTTCTCCATTGCAATTAATTTTCATTTTCTAATTAATGTCATGTATATGTTTATGTTACACTTTAGATAAACTAATTTGAGATTGAGATATCAATTTCTATACATATTTTTTAATTTTAAAAATACCTTAATACATTTTTAAAATTTTGGACCATTTTTATTAGCATATTTTAATAGATTTAAATGTATCAGTTTGTTAACTCTGAAAGACAATACATTTTCTCTACAATTCGATAGTCGGTGAAGTAGTGATTCAAGTTTTTCCATTTTTCTTGCCACCACGTCAGAAAATCAAAATCTAAGTTTTAACCGATAACACAGCTGACAGCTGACAGAGACGCACAGTTTGTTGTTATAGTCCAGCCAAAACAATGTTTAACCTCCTGAAAAATCCGAAAGTTTTGAAACTTCGCATACTTATTTAAAGGTACCTAAGAATGAATATAAGTCCTTATGAATATGAGGCGAGCTCTAGCGGCAATTAGCGAAAATAGGGCACTTTCTTTGGTTTTTCGTTAATATCTCGAGAACCGTTGGTCGGAGGCAAAAGTTGATTATATACATAATTAAGGCTTATCAAATTTGCTACTAAAATGATTATATACATTTTTCTCGTATTCCCAATGGTTCCCGACTTTGATGACCCTGATGATCCCGATGTCATAAACCTTGAAGAAGTAGATCATTCAGTGCAAATCACAAACACTGAACATTTGGTACATAAAGGTCAAAGCAATGTGCTTGCTGGAACCAGAAGTCAGGTGAGATTGCACATTTGTATTTTTTTTATTATTCATTTACCTTGCAATAGTATACATAAATCGGTTGTCATGTTCGTATGTTGTTTTACTGGTCGCTTACTACTTTCTTATATTTACTTCTTCTGTTTTATTTATTTCTTATATACTTTCTTTTACGTGCATGTTTTTATTTGTATAATGGTTCTCTCACACCTTCATCTCATGCATACTTACCTATTATTTCAGGCAGCAAGTGTAGAAGCTGGCCAAGATAATCAAATTGCAGGGCCTTCTACCAAGAAGCGATTCAGAGCTGATTGATTTTTTCTGTACAAAATTTTCCTTGGAATAACCTCAGGATTTTGTTTGTTCATATATTTCATTGTTTAATATACCTACATCATGTGCCTCATCAATATACATCATAAGTAACATACATCATGTGCTTTTTATACAAAGTTGTGAAGTTTATCTCCTCAATTATCCTTAGTATACAAAAAAAATGTAGGTAAACCATGTCAAATATTATTAGAAATGCCATATTGTACCGCCCCTAGCGTGGTTTTTCACAAAACGCTCTCTTTTAGCGCCTATAACTCGAGAACCATTGGGAATACGAGAAAAATGTATATAATCATTTTTGTAGCAAATTTGATAAGCCTTAATTATGTATATAATCAACTTTTGCCTCCGACCAACGGTTCTCGAGATATTAACGAAAAACCAAAGAAAGTGCCCTATTTTCGCTAATTGCCGCTAGAGCTCGCCTCATATTCATGAAGACTTTCGGTATATTCATTCTTAGGTACCTCTAAATAAGTGTGCGAAGTTTCAAAACTTTCGGATTTTTCAGGAGGTTGGGTCATTTTTTGAGGTTTTTTGACTGGAGTATTATATTTAACATACTGAAAGACTTCAATGATCCGATGTGAGAATCGGCTTGCCATAAAAAAATTCTGCCCAAAATCAGTTCGCAAATATCCATTGAACGATTGGGCTCACCTAAAAAATTGTTTTTCAAAAGTAATATACCGTGAAAGTTACTATTAAAAAACTGCATTCTCCAGTGTCTGTATCATTATCTGGGTTTGTATCGCTGTCATTGGCAGTATCATCGTCGGTATCTTCAACATCTTCTGTTGGGTTTGGAAGACTAGAATTTTCACAGGAACCTCTAATGAAATTTAGGCAAATATGTATAAACATCAGTCCATATTATATAGTGATGTAGGTGTTTTTGACGATGGAATAGGCGAGATATTATGATTAGTTTGCCAGCCTTAAATTTCAGGAAGCATTGTCACAGCTCACTTGGATTTGATACGAGTGGATCGTCAAAGCTCACGTAGTCTTCCTTCACTGCACATCGAAACAATGTTTCTGATAACCCATCAATTTGTAGACTTCTGAAAAAACTTCTGAAAACATTTTCTGGGGGTTATATTTTCAACATCGGCAGTTGTTAAAAAAACCTAATCCAATTATCGCAGCCTTTGGCAGGTAAATATATGTTCCGCAGTCTCCATTGCCTCTATACAGAAGCGACAGAAGTTTCCAGCTGTACCTATTTTTTAATATCTTGGTAATGTGAGAACACCTGTTATTGGCCTTCACTCTTGTTTGCCAAGTTCAAGTAGCTCTTTGGCTCTTTTTTGTGAGTAGATTATGAACTTTTTCGCTTGTCTTTGTCCTGGGATTAAACTTCAGTGGAGGGATTTACATTTCCATCTTCTAACCTCGTCCGTTGTGTGATGGTCAGATGATTGATGATTATGCATCCTCTCTAGAAATCTGTGATCTCCATTTTTTTCTATTTTCTCGTTCCCTTGCTCCCTCATCAAGGTAACTCTACTATTTTTTGCCAGCTGCTTTAGTATTTGACATTCCCAGGCAATTTTTGACTTAAAAGAAATTACTTTATAGCTTTAAATGCTAATTGACTGTCAGAGAAGATAGTGTTTGCACAGAGATATTTCATTTCTTTAGAATAATATAAAGAAAGGAAAATTTTATCACCCGCATCATTAAAAATACCTTGACTGAGTCGTTGACTGCGAGCACATTATTAATATTTTTGAGATTTTTTACGCAAAACGACAAAAACAAATGGAGCCTTTTTTGCTATTTTTTATTTGAGGAAAGAGTCTAATTTTTCTACAGTGTGTCTCACTTAAGAGTGTAACAGCGTAATAATTCCTTTGGTTTTTGTCCGATTTAAATTAAACTGGTCTCAAAAGATAGAGGTCACCAAGGTCTATTTAAGACCACAAAATCACTTTCCATCTTTAAATACAAGGCCATCTACGATGCTAAATTATATGAAAGAAATCAAAAAATCGTAGTAGGCATATTTTAATCAAAAAATTTTATTAACAAAACTTGTTCGAAATCATTCAAAAACCCTGAATCCGAAGTTTAGTTAAATTCTTAAAAAAATGAGGTTTTGAATAAATAAATTCCAGTCCCAAATTTCTCGTTTTGATAAGCATGCTCTGCCTCATTTATTTCTACTAAAAGACAATTTTGTAAATGTCAGATTAGTTGTCAAAAGTGAAAATTGTTAGATTAGTTGTTGATAATTCTCGTACAGCGAGGAAAGCTGCTACAGAATATAATAATCGACATCCAGATCGACCGCCAATAGACCATGTAAAAGTTTGGAGAATTAATAATTTATTCAATAGAACTGGCAAAGTGTGCAACAAACAAAAACAACGTGTGAGGGATCATGTTAGAGATGCAGAAATTCTTCAGTTTATGAGAGAAAATCCAAAGTGTAGCCTAAGAAGAATGTCCACAATTTTAAATGTACCCAAGGATACAATTTGGCGATGCCAACCCTCATGGGGTTGTAAACTGTCGTATTCAGAAAAGGTGAATGTTTGGTGCGGTATTTTGAATGAACAAATAATTGGACCATATTTCTTTGAGGGAAATTTAAATGTGGAACGTTTCCTAATTTTTTTGCAAACTGAATTTTCAATCAAAATTGAAAACTTGCCCCTTATTGCATACAACAATCTGATATTTCAACTTGATGGAACCCCAAACCACAATGCAATGGTAGTACGGAACTAGCTAAATGACAACTTTCCCCGGAGGCGGATTGGTAGAAATTGCCCTTTTATTAATTGACCTCCGAGGTCACCTGACCTCACGCCCTTGGAATATTTTTATGGGGATTTCTAAGAATGAAGTTTACAAAACGCAGCCACGAAATAGACTACAAATGGAAAACCGGATTAGGCAAGCTTACGCTGAAATTACGCCTGCAACCCTCCTAAATGTTATGAACAACAACAGAAAGCGAATTGAGTCATGCATTAGGGCTGATGGAGGTTCGATAGAACATAATATTTAATTCTTTTGGTTGTATTTATTATTCATTTGTGTAAACTGTGTTTCAAAAAAATAAATTTACAAATAATTTTTATTAAAATGCCTAAAATGAAAACCTAATTTTTTTTTAAATTTAACTAAACTTCGGATTCAGGGTTTTTGAATGATTTGGAACAAGTTTTGTTAATAAAATTTTTTGATTAAAAAAATGCTATGATTTTTTGATTTCTTTCATATAATTTAGCATCGTAGATGGCCTTGCATTTAAAGATGGAAAGTGATTTTGTGGTCTTAAATAGACCTTGGTACCAGTTTGATTTAAATCCGACAAAAAACAAAAAAATTATTACGTTGTTACACTCTTAAGTGAGACACACTGTATACTATTCATCAGTGTAATAATATTTATTTCTTGTCCAAGGTATTACAAGGTTGAAATTATAAGCCAATGTTTTTCTGTAAAAAATAGCCTGATAACATTACCTAACTTCTAATAATGCAATTTTGAATGTAACTGAGATTTACATTTTTACACGTTTGAATCAGAATTACACATTAAAAAAAATGTTTGCACATAAATAACATACCTGTTATCCCTAATTACATTAATGAACAGTGCACAGCATAATTACCATTTTATTCATCCAGTAAATTTTAAATAAGGAGAGCTTTTGTGAGATTACCATGCAATATCATACCACAGGTTTATTATTCTACATACACGTTCTATGTACATATGCGTGTTGTAATAAATAATTAATTTTATGCACTAAGCTGAAAATAATTGTACGATGAAAAAGATGCAGTAATTTGTAGATTTTGTAAGTATTAGATTCTTTAGTGCTCTTAATATTATGATATAAATGCCTTATTTACTTTACATTACTTACACATCTATCCAGTCACATTTCTTTCTTTAAATATGTAATAATTATTATTTAATTATTCCACTCGTATAAGTGCAAAATTGCTTTAAAATTTTAGCAACTTACATGAACTTCCAAAGTGACTAATTTCAACTTGGTCCTTCCAATCATTTATAAGAAGATTTATAGATAGACCACTCCTCTACAAAACAATAATAAAGATTTTAGTACATACTCCAAACACAAACGGCGCTAACCACTGCGAAACTTTTTTTGTGTGAATTATTCAAAAAAATCTATGCAATAATGACAGTGAATAGGAGTCTTAATAGGATCAGTAATAAATTAACATAAATGATATGGACCAAGTGATTAATTGGTCATTATTCATAATGCCCGTGCAACATAAAAAATGTCCAATATAATAAATACTATTAAAATTATTATATTGCCCGGGCATTATGTATAATGCTTGGCATGTACAAGACAGGGTGATTAAAACTTTTTTATTAATAATTATAAAACTATTTTATTACATTTCAGAGGATTAACGTAAATACATGTTAGCAGATTAAAGAAAATAAAATTGAAAAGGCACACACATACTTAATCTTACATTAAATGGCCTAAAATAATTCGATATTTAAAATGATTTTTAAAAGTATACTATTTACCTCAGATTAATAATATAAAGATAAGTAAATACCATAAGAGATACGCTGATTATTATGACCGATACATAAACAACAATTTGTATGTTTACATATCAACGTATCCAAAACAAATCAGCGGCGGCTTCAGGCTTCATCGTTAACTTTTATGCTTTTGTATAACTTAAAACTTAATAGGTATACAAAATTTGTTTGCTTGAGGAAAATGTTTTTCAATGCTATTCTGCTGTTGCTATTTTAATCTCTGCTGTTTTTAATTGGTTTAAAGTGTTGTGTTATTGGGTACTGATTAATAATCGATTTTTAGTTACTTATAAAGATATATTTAGTGAATATTTATTGAGAAACAATGACTAATAAATGTGTAGTGTGCGGCCAAAGAGGAAAACAACGTGGTTGTTTATCTTTTCATATGTAAGTAAACAACACAAATCAGGGTCGACATATTGCGTGCATGCGAAATTAATATTAGCTTTACAAAAAATAAAAAATAACATTTGAATCCATTTAATTTGAACAGTAGAAAATCCACATTTTATTAAAAAAGATACTTATACAAAACTATTTATTTTAACTTGAATGGAAAGTTCATTCTTAAGGTTGCTCACAAACTATAGATGTTTTAAAGTTATCAACAACTTCACTGTCTGCTAACCTTTCCATTAAGTCCAAACAATTTTGAAAAAGAAGTCAAAACAATAAAACAAATAGCAGGGAATAATGCATACAAAGAAAGTATCATAGATAATTTAATAAAAACAAAACAAAAGGAAAATATGTATAAGGAGTTTTATGCTGGTTCTGTACAAGACGCCAATATCATCCATAAATGTATTAATTATAGACCTGGAATTAGTGATAAAGTCAGCAATAAATTAAGAAAATTAGGCTGCAAAACAATATCTATAAACAAAAATAACCTAGGGAAAATGTTAATAAACAATAAGGATAAAACAGAAAAACTACAAAAGACAGGAGTATATGAACTAAAATGTAGTGACTGCGACGCTATATACATTGGCCAGACTAGACGTAACATAAAAAAGCGACTTGAAGAGCATAAAATGTCTATTGTAAACAACGTATATAGCACCGCCATGTCAACACACTGTATAGAAAACAATCACTTTATAAATATGGATAATGTAGAATTACTTCATTCCGAAAAGAAAAGCAAAAAATTAGACTAGAAATATTAGAAATTAAGAAAGCGTCCAAAAAATAAAAAAACCGTTATAAATGAACAACAAATATTCGCAGGTCACCACATTTTAGATAAAGTAATTTAACTGTTCTAAAAATTCCAAATATTTCAAACCATTTATATTAGTATAAGTTGCCAGATGTAACATTCAATATATAAGCAAGGAACACAAATTATAATTTAGTACCTCTCATCTTTACTCTTGAAAAGGGCCTAAAAAGCCGAAACACGTGTAGAGTGAAAATATAATTTTGAAACATTTAAAAGCAAATTTTCTTTGTTTATTTAAAATATTTAATAATGTTTCACAAGGAGCCAACCGCAGAATCAGTACAATGTATAAAATAAATATTTTTTACAAGTACCTTTTTTGGTAAAATGTGGATTTTTTTACTGTTCAAATGGAATCAAATGTTGTTGTTTTTGTTTTTGTAAATCTATCATTAATTTTAGTTATTTTTGAGCTTTCACACTTTCGCATTATGCCGGCCCTGATTTGTTCTGTTTACTTACCTGTGAAAAGATAAACAGCTCCCTGGTTTTCCTCTTTGACCGCACACTACACACTTATTGGTCATTGTTTCTCAATAAATACTCACTAAATAAATTTGTATCACTAAAAATCGATTATTAACCAGTACCAAATAACACAAAACTTTAAAATCACTTAAAAACACAGATTAAAATGACAGACGTTCTCTCACAGAACACATTTGTTGTCAAGACGGTGATAGATCGGGCATTGATCGGGTTTCTTCGTGCTGCGTTCATGATTCTGACCAATGGGAATAAAACCAGCCATAATATTTACGTATGTCGCGTAGGATGTAGATGAATCGGACAACTTTTTATGTTTTGTTACTCATCTTCTAGTATTATTAATCTGAACTATTTACTTTATTGTAGTAATACAACCCTTTGTACATACACGTATATGTAACAAAATCGAGGGTATGTACGCCATTATTTCTTAAAATTAAATTAACCTCTACTTCACATCAACTTAAATAATACGATATTACTAAATTAATGAAAACTCTCAGTTCGATATAGTGAGCGGCATTTAATTTTTGACAAAATTTTACATACTGTTTATTAAAACAGTTTCCAATCTGGTGACATTTGGAATTACCAAATTTTCTTACTTTATGACACATACACTTTTCAGATTTGCACCCACCTTTACAACCACACCTACTGTATCCCTGGCCCGCACAGTTAGACCACTTTCTTGCGCACTTTCTAAGAGGAATCTCAGTATTCGGAACTTCTTCCGCAGAAATAAACTTTTCGTTAGATACAGTAAATTGGTTTCTTGAATATAATTGATTTATTACTACAGGTTGAAATTGTCGGAACCAGGACAATAGGTTAAAATAAAACGCTGTCTTGCCTACGTTTCGTTTAATATGCTTAAACTTCTAAAAGTTTAAGCTTAAACTTCTAAAAGTTTAAGCATATTAAACGAAACGTAGGCAAGGTAGCGTTTTATTTTAACCTATTGTCCTGGTTCCGACAATTTCAACCTGTAGAAGATTTTTCAAGGACACAAATTTCACTTTTTAATTGATTTAGTACGTCGTAATTCGTGCCCAGTTTTCAAGGTAGTATTCTGTTATCTCAGTCACAGTAGCTAGTAAATTTCTTTGATCACTACGAGCTCGGTCCACATCTGGCACTCGTACCCTAACTGTATCGTTCGACTTTTGACACTTCCTGCGCCTATACTACTGAAGATAAACATATACCGTTACAGATTTTATATTCTTCAGCTTCAGGGCTTTCTTGCTTTCCATCGCTGAACAGACCTGCATTTAGCCATTCCTGACTCTTTCCACCCACTAAATCCGTTACCGTGTTTTTTCGACGACCGTGTTTCATCAAAGCGGATTTATTAATGATTGAACTGGATTTACGTATGGTAGTCCTACACCTCTCTTTATACATGACAACACAAAAACATCACTCTTTCTGAAGAAGCAGACTTCCTCGCCAATTCATACGTCCAAACGCATTACACTAAACAGAAAATATCGAATAAATAAAAAAGACTACACTTGCCATACACAGAACAAATTGTTAGCTAGTGTGTTTGAACTGAACAAATTACAAGCTGCATTGAGCAAGGATGTAAACTAAATAGAAGGTCAATAAGCAGGTAGTCGCCTATGGACGCAAACGATATTCGCCCTCGACACTACATTCATACATAATGTAATTCTCCGCCGCTCATCGGTGACAATAAATACGGCGCGCAGTTAACGAGTGGTCATCGGTGCCAGTTTTACATTCAAAAGCTAATTCATTAATTTAATTAATGTCTACACTGTCAAAAATTACAGTCGAATTTATTCCTATCATATCACGCGTTGTTCGGAATATAGTATTAGGTTTAAACTCCGTCTCTGGGATGACAGTCAAACTCTCCGAGTCTAGTAATGATATCTTACTTACTTTTAAATTGAGTCTTTACACAGGTCCATCCTAGGAGGAAACAATGAAAATGGTCATTCTATACTGGTAATATTCCACACATCTTCCAATTTCCGATAAAGGAATGCACGTTCTAAAAATAAAAGAGAAGGAAATGGGATATTCAGACAGAAAAGTGGCTTTTTATCGGATGAAGAAGATCGATCTCTCTCCAGCATAATGTCAGAATGTCATGTGCTTTTATCAATGAGATTGAGAGTGATGACAAAACTAATTTCCTTGAACATGCTCTAGACTAAGCGAATTAGCTGCAGTAAATGAAATCTGATCATAAAATAAGAGATATTATCGATAACTTATTTTGATAACGGATAAGGTGTTTTGAAGGCGCTAGTTTAATTTTGTAAGTTGTGATCGTATTAGGTTATTCTTAAATGGTTAATACAATCCGGTTCGGTGGAGTAGTTGGCTAAAGCGAGCGATGGCAAATGTGACTAGATAATCTCCCCATTGTAGCTGCGGGTTTGAATTCCGCCATCGGCCGACACTGGTATTATCGGTGGGGATGGTTTCGTGTCCGCGTATTTTATAAGTGTAACCATCGCCCGTGCAGCCTCGGATTTGGCTTCGGAGGTTGTCTAATTTTTGTGGTGTATTTATTCAAAAGTGTTTCATTTCAAAACATTCAGTGTAACTGGTTTATACACAGAAAATTGAATAGTCGATAGATTTTTGAAAAATAAGTGTTTTTGTGCTATCAACATTTTCCCATAAGCGTTTAGTTTCTGAGACACTACAGGGCGTTGACATTTTTATTTAATAAATGTTTTTGTCGCATAACTTTTAAATTTTTTTTTTTAATATACTTCTACTATTCCAAATTTGGCGATGATTTATGTTAGATGGAATTTGAAATAATGACGAAAAATTTGAGCCTAAAATATGACCAATGGCGTAGATAGAGGGGACATGAAACACTTTTTTCTTAAGAACTTGTACGCCAATGGATGTTTAAAATAATAAACCGTTTTTAATTTAATCCAAATTTCGTTTGCAAAAAAACGTCTCTTGTAAATTTTTTGATATTTTCGATGATCTTTCAGTAAATTAAATGCAAGTGTTTCATCACATACTTTGTTTTACATTTTTTTTTTTTTGTAACCAGCTTTGATAAGATTTGTAATCATAGTTGTTAAAGCTATTAAATTAATAAAAATACTATTTGTAATATAATTTGTCTCGGTGATTTGACAGCACTTTTTCAAAGAACAATATACCAAATGGAAGCACAAACGTTTGGTGATTATACATTCATCCCACAAAATGTATCAGCGATACATGCTCATTTTGCACCATTTATTATTTCCGGTATACAGTAGTTTTCAACATTAATAGAATTGTAAATTCCAAATAGCTTTCAATTCCGTACATTTAAATATACGTTAGCATAATAAATTTGACATATCCAATTGCTTTTCCTATACTTTTACCGCTTTTATGGTTGTTACAATGTATTTAGGGTATTATATTTAAAAACTAATGAAACTGCAGTTAATGAATAATGAAATAAGTTCATTTTACTCGATAAATAATACGGTTAGCTACCACAGTGCAGGAGGGATATTTTTTTATTGAAATCACTTTATAACGTACAAGTAATTTTTTTCACTTCTGGTTTCGCCGGCGGTTGCGTAGACAATATTTTTTTAAATGACCCCAAACAGAGGAATCAAGGGGTGTTAAGTCAGGTGACCTTGGAGGCCACCTCACAGTACCAATCGTCGAAATTATGTTTTTTCCGAATCTCCGTTGAAGATAATCAATTACTATCCTTGAATTATGGGGAGGAGCGCCATCTTGTTGGAAATACATTCCCTGTCGTAAATGGAAAGGTAATTCAGCTAAACTGTCCTCAATTTCATTTTGCAGAAATCCCAAGTGTCTGGCATCAGTCAGGGGTCCTTCAAATATTATTGGACCAATGATTGTACTACCGATTATTCCAAGCCAAACATTGAAACCGAACTGCACTTGAAAGTTACCCTCCCGTAATAAAGTTTGAATTTCTTGTGACCAATATTTTGTGTCTTGTCGGTTAAATAATCCCAAATTTGTAAACGTAGACTCGTCCGAAAATAAAATTATTCAAAAAAAAATCCTTGTTTGGCTGCAAGTTATTATACAAAATTCAATTGCAATATTCCATCCTACGTTTGTAATCATTTTCGTACAAGTACTAGTACAATTGATATTTAAAAGATTTATAATGGTATTTGTGCAACATTCAGCTTACGTTTGGTGACTGATTTCCAATTCAAACCCAATTTGCCTTAAAGAAACATCTTATCAACTTCTACTCGAGCCAAAACTTTAATTTCCGTTCCTTCGTCAAGAATGAAATTTTCTTCGGAATCATTATTGGGCTCATCTCGGAATTAATTTTCAAGACGATTAAAATAATTTCTCACTGGACATTGTTCATCAAGATATCATCGGCATAAAGGTGTCTAGCCGCAACTGCATTTTTTTGTACATTCTCCATAAATAATTAACATGTCCACTTTTTCATCGGCATTCTGAACACAATGAACAAGCCAAACTTTCTGGAAACAAACAAAATATGTTCCCCAAATCAGCATGGTTTTAGAAAAGACCATTCAACATCTACAGCTTTATTAAGTTTTTTAGACTATGTTTATCAACCTAGACATGGGGCACAAGGTCATTACTTTATTTGTGGATCTTTGAAAGGCATTTAACTGTGTGGATCATGACATTCTCTTAAGTAGATTGGGATGTTATGGTCTTCGCGGGCAATGCAACAATCTACTCAAATTCTACTTCTTAAATAGAAAACAATTTGTTGATTTTTTTGGAACAAAATCTACTGAACTTGACGTTAGTATAGGTGTACCACAAGGTAGTATCCTGGGACCTCTACTTTTCTATTATACCTTAATGATATAGAGCAACATATAACAGAATTTCACTGTGCATTTGCAGATGATATTGCAACAAGTGAGAAAAATTTAGATAATGTCATAATTAACCTAAACTCAAATTTGCTGTCACTTTAGAACTACTTCATAAACAATAATTTAATCATAAATAGAGAAAACACACGCTTTGCTATTGGATACTCGACAATGACCAGTAAGTAATTGTTTTTTATAGCTACATGCCGTCGAATTATCTGAAACAAACCATTAGTATTTTGTTTTAGTTTTTATAAAGAAAACAGATTTATTGCATAGTACATAACAATACTGTATCATTTCATATTATTTGGGAATGTTTCATGGATGTTTACAATAAAATAAAATTATATTTATATAAGTCGTCTCTGGAATTAATCGCTTCCTCCCGATCTCTAGTTATTACTACGCTTTAGTACTATGAATTTGCATATGCTGTCTCCACTTTAAATTAATTATTTCTAACTAAAACAACGATTTATGTAAAACCCTAGAATAATGATTTGGCTAAATACCAGAGTTGTAGTATGCATTTTCTCTGTGTTCTTTATTAATAACAGTGATACCATATACATGGGTCATTCTTTTACAAATCGCACGGATTTCATGAAAAAAACTTGACATTTTAGATTCGTCTGAAATTTTTTTTACAGCTTCTATACGTAAAATTAATTGACACGTATTTCAGGATTTTGCTTAAAAAATTTTTTTCCGAAAATATCCATTTATGAAGTTTTGGTATTTTGCTGGATTTTCTCCAATCGTCTCATACATGAAATTTATTATCTCCAGTTGTACTGATCGGATCGATGTCATTTTTTTACAGTTTACGTGTTGTTACGTTAGCTTTCTAAAAAGAATAAAAAAATTTTTTTTAATGTCAACATATCAAAAATAATAACAATTTAATTGTTTAAATAATTGTTAGTTGCTGTTACCCCAGGTTTAGTTAATTTTAAAAAATACCACTTCATTCTTCATCATGTTCCTTAGAAAATGGCATCGGTGAAAAAGTGGTATCTCTATTAGATCAAAAGTTATTAAATATTTTCGAGCGCTTGTCAGGCGGCGCGCTCCGCGCACCTCAGAGGTCTCAGGCATTTGCACCCATTTTGTATTAATGAATGTTTACCGTATTGCGTAATAGTTTGAAAATATTTGTTGATAACATTAATGTATAAAAATTAATATAAATAATAAAAAGAACATTATAGTTACTTCCCGGTTACTAAATTAATATTGAATATCACGACGTGAGAAAATAGAAGTAAGAAACTAAATTTAAACACTTTGATTCATTAGCTTCTGAGTAGTATACAAAATGTTTTTTTTTTGCACAAAGTATACATTTTATTTCATAATTTTAACTTCAATTGCTATCAACCCTGGTTGATAGAATCAATTACTGCAGATACTGCCACTTTGTCTTCTTCAAAAGATACACCGTGACTTTCAGGAGAACGTTTCCAGTTAACGTCATTACTTTCCAAAGCGTCAAAATCAGAATCATTAATTTCCTCCTTCTAAAAACAATGTAATTTTTACATACATCAGTTAACCTGAAGCTTAACAATTTATTTTATAATTTTAGGATATTTTAGATCTTGTCTCATTTAATGAATGAAATTTTATTAAAGAAATTTGCTTCGAAAATATTACTTACAGTTGATTCGAACTTCTTTTTGCGATTCTTGCGTAATTGAAACAATTTAACACGGCAAGTATTACAGATTTTTCGCTGAAGGAACTCATCCGTTACCGGTAAGTTAAGAGCCACTAAATGTTGCTTCGAAACTAGTCTTAGATTTTCTCTTTTACGATGTGAAGACATATCGAAGGGATTGAAGCATCGATCTACTTTAATTTTCGGACCAATCGACGATTTTGATGCTTTCGGCATTGTACCGACACTTTATGATTATCGCTAGTTTTAGATTAAAATATAATAGTAATAATATGGCATGCGTATACGACGTTGTCGAACAACAGAATGAAAACATTTATATATATTTAAAACTGAAGGGAGCTTGATTGCACGTTCCGCGCGCTACGCCCGGCACGGCGACTCCGTGCGCGCCGCCTGACAAGCGCTCAAAAATATTTAATAACTTTTGACCTCATAGAGATACCACTTTTTCACCGATGCCATTATCTAAGGAACATGATGAAGAATGAAGTGGTATTTTTTAAAATTAACTAAACCTGGGGCAACTGCATCTAACAATTATTTAAACAATTACATTGTTATTATTTTTGATATGTTGACATTGAAAAACAATTTTTTTATGCTTTTAGAAAGCTAACGTAACAACACGTAAACTGTAAAGAAATGACATTGATCCGATCAGTACAACTGGAGATAAAAAATTTCATGTATGAGACGATTGGAGAAAATCCAGCAAAATACCAAAATTTCATAAATGGATATTTTCGAAAAAAAATTTTTTTTAAGCAAAATCCTGAAATATGTGTCAATTAGTTTTAGGTATAGAAGCTGTAAAAAAAATTTCAGACGAATCTAAAATGTCAGTATTTTTTAATGTGCGGTTTGTAAAAGAATGACCCACATGCACAATAACTTTATTTTCATTGAAATATGGCAACAAATTATACAATTCAGAATGCTGAAGCTTAAAAAAAGTATTAAATTTATCGGATTTGCTTTAAAAATTTAAAAAGTTACTACTTGACTTTTTTAAATTTTATCTCATTTCTTCTGTACTTTCTAGTTTTAACATTATGTACCAATTAAACTTCCTTTTTGTAAAATTTCATGCGATGTTTTTGTTTTTAATTCAGCATAGTAAACATGATTTCATAAGCAAAGAAATCTTGTTATACACTGAAAATGTAAAGATTTCCGTTACATCCAGAAAATAATAGCTTTTTATCGTTCCCGTAATAAATTGATTTTATTGTTTACAGCAAATTATTCTCCATCAAATGGAAGGAAATGAGATTAAGACAGGGTCAAAGGGGTCAAGGATATGTACCTATTAGCAAAGCAAACTGAACTTCTGTAAAATAATCAACTTTATAAAAATGCGGATAATAATAACCCGAAATTGGAAATTTTTTTAATGAAACCTGAATAAATATAGCATAGATGTGAAGTTGCAGCTACTATGCTAGAAATCGATTACAGGTTTTTGTTTACGTTCATACAAAAAAAGATTAGCGATGCATATTCCACACACGATCAATTGTGTTAATAGTCACGACGGTCGCAAATCACCGAATACTATACTTTGTCCACGACTATGACATATTAACAATTTTTCTGCGCAAACTTTGACGTTGCAAATCAAATAACAACTATGCGGTTATTACATTACGTGTACAATGGGCCTTTTCACTACTTCTTAAATCTCAAAACAAATATGTTTATTTGAAAGCTAACTGACAGATATTCACCTTGTGCAACTCTGTTTGAAATATAAGTCTCCCATTGTTTAATAAAAAAATAAACATTTATTATGGCAATTTGAACACTCATTTGACCTTGAAGCTGAGTGATGTCACACAGACCGGAATCATGTTGGTAGCATTTGCCAGCACTCCTAATACTACTAACGTCACACCACATCTGACACATTTTACATTGTTTACGGTTAGTTTTGTGGTTATATTCTGCGTGTTCATTTACGAATTGTGTTTTGCTTTGTTTCTGCACATTATTGGAAGAAAATGTAGCTAGGATTTTCTAAAGGAAATGCAGAAAATCTGCCGAAAGTTGACTTTATTATGGTGGACGAGTTTTACATGTCAAATTTGGATTATTTATCAGCAGAAGTCAGGAATATTAAAACAAAACAGTAAGTCATTAGTAATCTTATTTTCGTGTAATTTATTTATAAATATAATGGAACTACCATTATTTTAACATGCCATTGTTGTTACAATATTTTTCCAGTTTTCTGAATCTTCTTTTAACTGTAAAATTTCAATAATTTAGCATCAATTTCTAAATACAACTACTTTTCTTACATCAAAATGATCTTCACAACAGTAAATGTTTCTGGGTTTCGTCAACTGCTTCTCAACTTTGGCTATTTTAAACCATGCTTTTCGTCTATTTTCATCTGGTGGAACGTAAACGAAAATTTTGATTGGACAATTCATGTTGTTATTTGTACATGTTGGTACAAAGCACTTTTTAAACATGTTCCACACACAACAATCCAAACTAAAAAAGAAGATACTGTCAAAGTCAATTTCGACGTCAACTGTCAAAAAAGCAGGGAACCAACTTTGCAATACACCGATGTGTCATGTTCAAGGTCGTAGTCGCTTTGACGTCACTAAGGTGGGTTGCATGACGTCACGTAAAAGCGCGCGCTTTATTTCCACACTTTTGTTATTTTTTTTTTTCGATAGAAATCGTGCTCAAAAAAAAAAAAATACGGCAAGTTTTTTTATAAAACACTATCACATAAAGCAATAAAAAAAATTTGTGAAAAGGCCCATTCCCTCATGTATATCACACAACAATTACTCCTTCGTTAAATCAGTATATCTCTCTAATATTCCTATCCTCCTGGTTTGGCAACAATTTGAAATCAATAAATATCAAAAAAAATATAAAGTTTGAGAAAATATGAAACTCGTAAACATATCAATCATTATAAAGATATAAATAACTAAGGCAGAGAAAATTTACTTCAGAAATATAGTAACAATTCTAAAGAAGATATAAATCAAGATGTTTCTACTTCTTGGCAATTAATAAATTGTAAAAATTCTTTACGTTTGTTACATGATTTTCAATATTAATATTATGTACTGAAAATATGCAAACGCATTTAATGTATTGCCAAATATTTTCGGCAAAAAAGGTTAAGGTACACTTTTATTTAGAATAGAATTTTATATGAGACCATACTTTTCTCTTTGGTACAGGGTGTCACAAAGTAACGCCTGTCCTCATGAAGATCTATTTAACAAGTAAAAACTAGTCAAAATTGTAGAAAAATTTTCATTCGCCTTTGTTATCGATATCTTGGTCATAGAAATAAACTATTGAGCAACTGAAACATTACATTATGAAATGTGTTATAATATGTGTAACGCCTGTCCTCATGGAGATCTATTTAACAAGTAAAAACAAGGGTAGTGGTGAGAGGTATGCGAAACTTCTCATATGGTCCAAATGCTACTATCCGACCGACATCATAGATGTCTCTGTGGCGGATAGCGACTTGCGAAGCAAGTACCGAGAGCTGCGACCTCTAGCCCAGGTGGACTAAACTACTGTTATAAAATATGATTTGAACGAAACAACTACTCAGCGGGCAAATACCCCGACCTTCAAATCATGATAGATCGGTAGCCAATATCATTTGTCAATTCCTAACCAGATATAGACCGGTTTCGAACTTATTAGTTCTCCTCAGTATGCCATATGCTATCCGCCACAGAGACATCTATGATGTCGCTCGGATAGTAGTATTTGGACCATATGAGAAGTTTCACATACCTCTCACCACTGCTCAATTTACCTTAGTCAGTATATGACTAGCAGGTTGGCCACTATCATTTGTCTGTTCCATAACCTATGGCATACTGAGGAGAACTAATAAGATCGAAACCGGTCTACGTCTGGTTAGGAATTGACAAATGATATAGGCTACCGATCTATCATGATTTGAGGGTATAATCCAATGCAGGTCGGGGTATTTGCCCGCTGAGTAGTTGTTTCGTTCAAATGATATTTAATAAAAGTAAAAACAAGTCAAAATTGTAACAAAATGTTCCATTAATTTTTGTTATCGATATCTTGATCATAGAAATAAACTATTGGGCAATTGAAACATTACATTATGAAATGTGTTATTGGTACGACTGGTCTTGTACGGGCAGACCGAGACACGCTGTTTGCGACAGACTATTGACTACTTGTGTGAGGATCTAACGAAATTTCCATCAATGTCGACAAAAAAGCATTCAGATCATGATCTGAGTTGAATCTGTTAATAAGCAAAACAGCCACTACTAGAGAACTGAGAACCAAAGAATTATCTAGGAAGAACCATTGTTTGAGGCACAAGTGAGTATGCTGGGGCTGGAAATATAACTAGCCGGTATTATTCGATAAATCTGTAGAAATCTCACCGTTACCGCTACTGGTCAGCAGTACAGGTCGATGCTCCACAACACATTCTGCAACCTAAATTAGAAGAACTTGACCTAGGAAACATGTGGTTCCAACAGGATGGTGCCACAGTACACACAGCACAACAATCTTTTTGCCAAAAAACGGTGATTTTGATTAACCAACAAGATCGCCTGATTTGACAGTGCCAGATTTTTTCTGTGGAGGACAGAGTGTACGTTAACTATCCTGATACTTTGACATCGTAAGAGCAAACATTTGCGGTGAAATAGCCAGTATAGTCGTCGAGACGTTAGAAAGAATGATGTATTACCGCTAGAGGTAGAGGTTCTGCCTATAATGTAATGAAATTTAAGGTTCCAAATAAATACTTAACACCAAGCAAACAATTGTTCCATGCGTATCCTCACTATTGTAAGCAAATCAGTTACTGACTTGCTATTTTTAAAATTTAATAAGCACTAACATACACACTTCAATCTCTAATTACCGCGTGCATAGTAAAACTGAGAGAATGTCCAGCTTCACGTTTCGGGTTATCTTAATTATAAAGCGTTAAAGGAATTTATTGACATAAATAAAACATATTAAACAATTGCTCTTCTGTATACACTATTCTACACAACTGAACTGATTTGACAGCTTTACTATTATTTATATTAAACATCAGTAAATATAGCACAGTTTATATTTTAATGAACAAATATGCTTGGCATCTCGTACTAAACTTAATTTTGTTTCTGTATACTGTTAATTTAAATATTTAAGTAAGCTTAATAACTAAATATATACAGGGTGTAATCGTTTTAAATAAAGAAAATTGGATAGTCGCTGTTCACAAATGTGTTTACACAACGAAGTAGGCATTTCTCGGAAGAGAATATTGAAACTGTGTTGCTCATGCAAATGTTCTCACGTGTTCCCTCTGAGCCTTTGTCATCTGTACAGGACAGTTGAAAGATAAACAATTTTCTAACCACTATGTCACATTTACAATTGTCGTATTAACTACTGTGACCAAATAAATGCCCTGTAAACAAAAAGTAAATAATAATAATAATAATAATAACACCACATGTAATTACAACCCCCTTTATCCCTGAAGGTCTGGAATGACTTTGTACGGGAGAGGGTTACACATTAGGAGACAACGGACACACATCCAATATCCGAATATACTGATATTAATTTCTCTTTCCGAAAAAAATCCCAGTTCCTCGACCGGGAATCGAACCCGGGATCCCGAGGTTTCGAGGCAAGTACGTTACGTCTGGACCAAGGAACCATATATGCATTGTCATTTATTTACATATACGCTGGATAACATCTGAGACCACTGATTTACTACAGATTTTGGCCCAGTCTAATGATGAGCCTTGTTTCTTAATCTATTACCTCGTACATTTATTTTATTTTACTCGATTCCCGTTTATCAGTTTGGGAGTATACAATGTAGGACTAGATCGTACTTTCGTTATTCCAAACTACCTTAAAATACACGTTTCAATTCTCTTGTTAATGATGTAACCAGTCAATGTGTTTCTTGTATCATGCAACCTTGGAGTTTCATACTAGATAGTTAAGGCTAATCCTAAAGTTGGGCCGACCACTTTGGAGTTCAAAACCACTTATTATCCTGCGTGTGAATAACATGGACGCTCTTTATCTAAGTTCAACTGTTTGCAGAAGCCCTTCTCTCAGGGACAAAAAGTTAAGTGAAAGAGACATGTTGAAAAGTTATCCTTTTGTCCTCAAGCGAATCCCTTCTGGTATATGTGGCCTTGGAGATTTCCAGTTGTCCCAGTAATCAATGGACAGTTCGTTGACAATCTGCAACATTAAAAGGCCCATCAGTTGGGGAATTTATTAATGGGTAAAAACAGAAATATATTTAAATTTTAAAGACGATGTATCGTATAGTCTTATTCTTAACAATGATATATTGAATTGCATTCTAGTAACACTCGAACAAAACAATAATTTTCTGCAACGCTTTAATCTAGAGTAGTACACCAAATAATTAACGCAATACTACAGGTAGACTACCTTTAAACAATTTATAATGTCATTTTCAAGTCAATCTCAATTTAGGTAACAGGAGATATTCATCACAATCTATGCGTAGGTGTACATATAGGACCAAAGACAAGTAACTCAGTCTTATGTCTTTTAATTTTGAATAATATTAGTTCTATATATTTATTGTACATTAAATATGCCTTAGTTAACTAAACATTCGTTTCTAATAACAATGAATGATAGTCGGGGAGCCGCATTTGGTCTACTTGACCCCCCCCCTCCCCTCTATTGGACATAATTTTTTTTATATATAGACTGTCTACTAGAGAGCCACTTCACACATTCAAATGGACTGTATGCCAGGAGAAAGTGAACTGATGTAATGTGTTTACGTTACGTAAACTCTAAGTATAACCGCGAACTTGTGTGTGTGTGTGTTTGCGCAGGCGAGGCTTCAGCGGTCCTTACACGTGAGTTTAACACAATCAACCGTCTTTAATGATTATACTGAGATTAGATAAAGAATCGAGTATTGAAAATATATAAAAATTAAGAAAGCAATAAAATTGCTATAATAATATAGTTGTTAGGGGTTGAGATTTTTGTTAATATTATGCCTTCATCACGTACACCACAGAGCAAAAAACAATATTTAAACCATGCTAAATTTATTTCAGAATTTGCTTATTTCCAAAAACTTTATGTGTACTTGCTTGTAACAGAAATAAACTTATCTTTTATTCCACTTTTAAGTGAAATGTGTTTTTTGGTGACAAGGTCTATTTTTATACTTTTTGAATACAGTTTTAGGTAATTAAACACATGATTTCAAAAAGTTGATTGAAGATGATGTTACTTCAATGATACATCGAGCTTTAAACTCAAGAGGCAAAGTCCTATTACAGAGTATATACAATACATACACAAATTTAAATATAATATTAACAGTACTTAAATCAATATATTATTTAACATGGATTTTAAACTTCTTAAGCTAATATCAAATATATCACAATTGTGTTGTATCCCATTGTAAATACTACATATTCTATGAAGTGGGGAAGTTATTTGGTAATTTGTACTAGCAAGGTCTATATAAAAAGTTCTGAATGCTCTGGTAGGATACATAGGTACATTTAAAGATATTAAGGACAGAAAGTTAAGATCATCAATATTGCCATGTAACAGTTTATGTAGATAAATAATATGTCCGTGTTTTTGTGGAATGTCCAGTACTTTAAGATTATATCGTTCCCTTAACATTTTTTTCTACAGTAAAGTCATACAAACCAGTATCTTCATAATTGATGAATCTTAAAACTTAATTCTGTACCCTTTCTATATATTATCCACATGTATTTGATAAAACGGATTCCAGACAATGGAGCAATATTCCAACACAGATCTTATATACGATATATATTTAAAATTGTCTAATAGCATTTGTACTGGTAAACATTTTGGTATTACGTATTATGAAGCCATACATCTTAATAGCCCTATTTATCATGGAGTAAATATGACTATTAAAAAAGCTGGTATCAAAAGTTATACCTAGGTCATTCATAGTTTCAACTCTGGCCAAATTTGCGTCATTTATTGTGTAATGATATACACTCTTTCAATTAGTTTTTTCTTCTAGTATAGGACATAATAAATCATTTATTAACATTAAAATACAATTTATTTTGAAGTGTCCATTGATATATTTTATCCAAGTCATTTTAAAGAATAATGAAATCCATACTACTTTCAACTTTTACGTAGATTTTTAAGCCATCAGCAAATAATGAACATTTGGAAGATTCAATTATTTATGTTAAACTATTTATAAATATGAGAAATAGCAGTGGCCCAAGGTTGGAACCCTGAGTAACCCCATACAAGGCGATAAAATGATTTGCCGTATATCCTTTCACAGACACATACTGTTATTTTGTAAATATGAAGTAAGGAGTTCTATCAGATTTTCGTGAAATCCGAATTCATTTTTAAGTTTAAAAAGAAGGAGGTTATGTGATACCATATCAAACGCTTTTTGATAGTCGGTATAGATTACGTCTAGTTGACTACCATCATGTATTACTTGTGATATATACTGAGTAATATAAAATATGTTACTAGTATGTCTCATAAAACCGTGTTGGTGTATGGATATTCTATTACAAACTGAATTGTGGATAACATTATATGTAATAGATTTATATTCACACACAAAAACAACACGCAATCTATAACTAATAATCATATGCCAAAAATATTCCATATTTGTGAAAAAAGTAAAAAACTTAACTTACTAGAAGCTATGGAAATAAACAAGTTAAACAAAAAAAATATAGCATATTAAACGATCAGATAGATATAAATAATTCCCCGTTATTAAATTTAGTTCAAAACTTATTGCTGTTAAGATAAAAATTCAACCCAAAATATAAAAATTAACCATAAACATATTTGCTGTTCATTTCATACCTAATGAGTAAGTCTGTATTTTTAGTTACTTGAAAATGTCCGAGTAGTATGAAACTAATCATAAATTTTAGTTAAAATTAAAAGTGAAAATTAGACAGGAAAAAAACAGTGTTTTGTAATTATTTAATTAAACATATGCTATGAAGGCACTGCATAATATATTAATAATTGTACTGATTCTGCGGTTGGTTCCTTGTGAAACATTATTAACTATTTTAAATAAACAAAGAAAATTTGCTTTTAAATGTTTTCAAAATTGTATTTTCACTCTACACGTGTTTCGGCTTTTTAGGCCTTTTTCAAGAGTACCTCTCATCTGTACTCTTGAAAAGGGCCTAAAAAGCCGAAACACGTGTAGAGTGAAAATACAATTTTGAAACATTTAAAAGCAAATTTTCTTTGTTTATTTAAAATATTAATAATAGTGTATATCAATTAGTGTTACAACAATCAGTAAGGTCTGAGAAATCATGTGCAAGATAGAAATCGTTAATCAACGCTTTTTACTACCTGCAATTTTCCATGGCTCATAACTAATAAGAACTTCATGGAGTTTATCTAACGACCGAACCGCATTCTTAGGGAATCCAAAATTCAACAGATGCGTGGAAATTCTAAAGGTCATCATGTCTAAAAAACACAGAAAGTTTAATTAAAAGGTCACGATGTGACAGATATGTTTCTGTGTAGAATTTTATATTTTGTACACAATGTGGGCCAAGTTGTGTAGGCGAACTACTATCAATTAACCATCAGGGTTGCTGAAAATTTAATGGTAGGGTGTTGTAGGATATAATTGATTGAGGAAGCATTACTCTTGGTATCACACAAAAAATGTTCACACTTTCAATAGTTAGCATAATTGATGGTATTATTATTACATGTTTATGAAAATTTAATAATGTTTCCATAGATCTTGGCAATATTATAGAAGTAACTAAAAATCATATAATTATCATATATCATATTTTTGTAAGGGTTAAAAAGTTGCCTGGTCACAAATATTAACACAATACTATTTTTCTATTACTCTAATCTATATTATGCTTCTTCCAGTTTTGGTACAGATAGTCATCAACTTCTTAATTAATAATAAATTAATAATTGTAAATTTGATGTAACTTCAACAAGTTCGGAGTTTCAAAACTGGGAACTAAACAATTCCATTTAGGAGCTGCTGATATTTATATCTTTTAAAGGAAATATCTTGATAAATAAAAAAAATTAGCATGTATAAATGTAGTGACCAAATATGTTTGGTTTTTGAATTATTTAAAAAACGAAAAATAAAAAGCTCGATTTGTATAATTGCGACCTTAAAATCTTTAGAAATATTGTCATATTTCCAAAAATTGTTAAATATTATTATTATTCAAAATACAGAAGAGTTAGTGCCATATCCTAAAAAAACTATGCAGCTACGGACACGTGTTTCAGAGTTATTGTTCCTCATCGGAATAACGTAGTTAAGGAATTGAATCTAGGATAGGATAGATCAAGAACAAACTAACATAAAGTTGATAAAAGTCACATTTGGGGGTCTCGTTGAGCCAAGTCGACACATAGAGCTTTATGTATCGAATTTGAGAAGATTTAATGAATAGTGATTACTTGTATTTTCTGTGAATCTGTGCTGCCTTCTGAAATCTATGACACACAAATCACGACTAAGTCATAAAAAAGTAACGAGGACTTAGTCACTTTTGTTCTATGTAAATTTGTTTCCACACGTATAAACACTGGATTTGTTCGGTTTTACTACAAAATGACCACTTTTTAAGATAATTTAATAACATCGGAACTTCTTCAATAATTGAAGGAGCAGAATTGTTCTGCTCGATCGTTTAATCGGTTTTCATATAGCCCCGTTTAAAGAAACTTGTACAACTTTGCACTGAAAACACTGCATACTTGTTTGACTTTGCATTTAAAATAAACCGAATGTATTAACTCAGTTTAGCATTTGAGTAGACTTGTTAAAATTTGTACATACTAATGCTCTTATTTTGTTTAAAATTATGAATAAATAAGTAAACCCTAGTTGCTGGTCAATAACTGAAGTTGTGTTAATTTCTCTATTGATAAAAAATATTAAAAACAACTATAATTGAAAATAAATATATAATAAACAACACAATGAAATCTCCCACGCACCTCTTTAACTTTTTATTTAGTCACGATGTTTTAAAAATAAATACCCTTGTGGTGGCTTTATTAAATTTTAAATTGGTATAAGAGAAACCATTCAACACAGACTGTTTAATACTCCCACGCGGTTTCGAAGGGTTCTTTCAACCTCTTCCTCGTTTTACCAAAAACGTTGAATGTTATAAATGATAATTCGTATTTCTAAATTTTACCCGGTGTTATATAACTTATGATATGCGTATAGGACTTTTGATAACAGAAAACGGAAAATATCGTAGGACTAATATTCTGCAAAAATTATGCATTACCACAAGATTTCATTTAAAATTTAGAATAAACAGTTAAGACATAATAGCAGAACAAATAGATTAAATAAATAAATGAGTATGTCTGTACTGTGATCGTGCATTTTTGAATAGAGAATGAAAAACATTTCAAATGACGTATCACAAGCCCCTACTTCCCATTTAAAAATTCAGTGGTTGCAACTGCTACTCGAAGGGGGGTTAAATTTAGGGATGAAATTTTTACGTTGCAGGATGTAATTTTCGAATCCAAAATCGACGTGTCTCGGGATTTTTATAAATATGCACAATAATTGAGATACTGAATTTAATCCATTTGGCTCTTCCACACTGTGTACAGGTGGTCATGAGACTAGGGCCATGCTTATATCTCTTTCAATTATGAACCGATTTAGACGAAATTTGGTACAAAGATATTAGATCTAATTTTGGATGGACATATAGTCAAAATGGCCGACCTCCGGTTTTACTGGAAGTGCGTTTACCTTTGTTATTTTAAATGCATCGCCCAGTATATTTTATGTTTTTCAGAATCTACAACTCCTATTGCATAGGATAGTGTTGCCAAATTTACATTTTACTCAAGGAATTTTTCTTTTTTTCAAATTTATTTTTTACCGTAGAAGGTCGTGATTGGGAAAAAATCTGTTCCACTTGATTCTAGTAACTCATATTAACAGTGATTTCATCAATTAAATCGGTAACAAATGCCTCATGAAAGAATAAAATGTGCCAAACGTGTTTTTTTAAGAAAAAATCATTTTTTAAATGGCACCTACTAAGGGTCATAATGCCATTAAATAGCAAATTTAATTACCAATCTAACGATATCCATCATGCACCGCTTCATCTTTGTCTAAAGCTGAAAAATATTTATTTACTAAATTGTAAAATATGTAATACTCCTTTTAGTTTGATAAAATAATAGTTAGCCATGGAAAACAAAAGGTGTCTAATGTCATGACAACATTAACATAAATTTAGTTTTAACTATCTAACTTTCTTGTGCATTTAATAGTTTCTTCCTAAATGGAATATAATAACCAGAATCGTTATTCTCGAAACGAACAAATCGATATGATATATACGGTATATATACATACGGGGGAATGTCACAAAAACGATATTAATGCAAGTGTGCTGTACGCTGCTCGTTTTCTTTAAGGCGGCATCCACCAAGAACTTAATTTAGAAAATTGGAAATAATACTAAGAAAAGGACCAGCTAATCAGAACCACAACGAATTTATCGTCAATGAAGAGGCAGAAATTAACGTACTGGCCTATGTTCAATTTTCTCCATCAGCCTCACTGCGAGAATTAGAAAACGGATGCAACGTGAGCAAGGAAAGTGCCAGAAAAATATTAAAAACACATAAATATCGCTCCTATAAATATAATTTACATCAGCATTTATATGAAAACGACTCGGAAAAAAAAAACTAGAATATTGTCATTGGTTTTTGTATAATCAAGACTTAAATAATGATTTTGTTTCAAAGATACTGTTTTCAGATGAGTCTAGGTTTACAGACAATGGTATGTTCAACAGAAGTAATACAGGGCAGTGGGCTGAAGAAAATCCTAGACTGTTGAGAGAATGCAATTTCCAAGAAAGATTTGGATTCAACGTCTGAGTAGGAATTATAGGGACAAGAATTATTGGACCTATTTTCTTCGACGGATCGTTAACAGACCCAAGATATCTTGGATTTTTGGAAAATGAAATTGAAAATGGTATAAATAATTTACCCGAACATCAGAGAAAACATGTCCTTTCAGCCGGATGGGGCAGGACCTCATAATGCTGCCATTGTTCGGCAATACCTGGATGACACTTACGGACAGAGATGGATTGGAACAAATGATCCAATTAGGTAGCCAGCGAGATCACCTGATTTGACCCCTGTAGATTTTTATGTATGGGATCATATTAAGAATAAAGTTTTCTCCAGACCACCCACAGCTTTAGACGACTTAAGGGCCAGAGTTCAACGAGCATTTCAAGAAATTCCTGAAAACGAACTAGGAAGCGTTATGAGGTGCACAATAGATAGGGCTAGATTATGTGTTAGGGAAAATGGGAGAAAATTTGAAGATATCATTGGACATAAATAATTAAAATAATTAATCCTTGTAACATTTTATTTTTTTTTTTTAAACGATGTTCTACTAAAAATATTGTTTCTGAATAAAATTTTAAATACATAGGTACTTTCTAAATTAGTTTATGCAATTTGCAAATCCGAATATTTTACGAGAGACATGACATTAGAAAATTTATTTTCTTGCCTTACTATGTTTTCCAATAAATGCACGTTACTTATTACATGAAAGTAAGCACTTTAAAAATAATAAATATTTTAGTTTTAGACAAAGATGAAGTGGTGCATGATGGATATCGTTAGATTGGTAATTAAATTTGTTAATTAATCGCATTATGGCCCTTAGTAGGTGCCATTTAAAAAAAATATTTTTTCTTAAAAAAACACGTTTGGCACATTTTATTCTTTCATGAGACATTTGTTATTGATTTAATTGATGAAATCACTATTAATATGAGTTACTAGAATCAACTGGAACAGATTTCTCCCATTCACGGCCTTCTACGTAAAAAATAAATTTGAAAAAAGAAAAATTCCTTGAGTAAAATGTAAATTTGACAAAGCTATCATATGCAATTTGAGTTGTAGATTCCGAAAAACATAAATATACTGGGTAATGCATTTAAAAAATCAAAGGTAAACACACTTCCGGTGAAACGGGAAGTCGGCCATTTTGACTATATCTGCATGTCCATCCAAAATTAGGTCTAATATCTATGTACCAAATTTCGTCTAAATCGGTTCATAATTGAAAGTGATATAAACATGGCCGGTGGGCCGAACAGTCAGTCTGAATTGAGAACTGAACGAGTGAGGAAGAAATAAGATAGACTTGTAAGTGTTTACTTGTGATTATAGTTAAGACAGTCACTAATTTATTATTAATTATTAATTTGTTAATTAAGAGTGTTTGTGGGGATAGCAAACACGTGACAATTTGGTGTCTTCGTAAGGACAATCACAGATCAAGGCAAGATTTCGGCAGTACATGATTGACCACGACCTTCGAATGTTCACAAAGTACAAAGCTTACTTGGCCTATGCACTTACTACAGACGATTTGTCGAACGATTTCCTGGTATTGTGAAGCCACTACACCCGCTCACAGAAGAGAATGCTTAGTACCAATGGACACAATAGTGCGAAACATCATTCATAACATTAAAATCAGCACTATGTTCGAGTCCAGTTCTTTCATACCCACAACGGAAAGGTCTCTATGTATTAGACACGGATGCTAGTAATTCTGTACTTGGATGTGTACTTTCCCAAATTCAAAACAGACAGGAAATAGTAATTGAGTACTTCAGCAAGACATTGTCCAAGCCAGAGCGTAACTATTGTGTGACACATTGTCAAATCTATAAATCATTTTGAATCAAAAAACAATTGGATATATGACATTGTGCTTTGTTTAAAAAGTGAATTTTGTGTCCTTGAAAAATCTTCTACAGGTTGAAATTGTCGGAACCAGGACAATAGGTTAAAATAAAACGCTACCTTGCCTACGTTTCGTTTAATATGATTAAAGAAGCCCTGAAGAAGTTTAAGCATATTAAACGAAACGTAGGCAAGGTATCGTTTTATTTTAACCTATTGTCCTGGTTCCGACAATTTCAACCTGTAGAAGATTGTACTTTTGTTTTTTAAATTGAATACCCTGTATATTTTGAAATAACTCGATTTTTCCTTATTTTCTAATTTAGAAAATACCAACGTGAAACATGCATTATAACAAAAGGTTTTTAAAACATTTGGATTTTGGTATCTTCTTTAACGATTTTTTTAAACGTAGTTGTATTTGAAAATAGAATAGCTATATTTCTGAAATAGAGATGCAGTTTACTTGTCAAAGTGATATTTCTCAAAAATCAGTATCTGCCATGGTCAATTATTCTTCTTTTAAAAAGGTAACTACGTTTTACAAATTCATTAACGATATTGTCATGCTTATAGGGAATTATATTAACTCGAGATTAATGCTAAATGTATTTACAATAAACCAAGTTTAGATTTGTATAATTTTACATTTTCTCAATTTGTTGTAACAACGTTTTCTTTTCCAGTTGTTGGTTGTATGTGGGGGTGAGTGTGGGCGTGATGGGGCGGGGGCAGAGCTCGCCCATGGAGCTCGGCTAGAGGCGTGCGCCCCTGCCCGGCTGCCCGGCCCCCCCCTCTGCCGCCCCTCACCCCGGCCCACGCATGGAGCCGGACCACCGGGACCACCGATGCTACAGGCCCAGTGCCTTTGACAAAGTAAGTCTAAAACCAAATATGTAACATTGAGAGGCATTTTCAATTTAATTATATACCTGCAGGTTAAAATATTTTACAACTTTTACCTGCAGTATATGATAAATGACAGAAAAGACCACACTTAGCAATTGTTAAAATATATTAATGAATTTTTGCCAGATAATTGGGCTTAGGAAAAGTATTGATTAAAATTTAATTATGATTTGACAGCGATATACCTACCTTGCTCCACTATTTTATACACTTTACAACTTTGCGAGGCAAGTTTTGAAGTAGGTGGTTGATGTTTTCTTGAAATATTGTGTACCAAATGGTTGAGAACTTGTGTCTCTATCAATTCCTCAAAAACGTTGATTTCGGTGTATACATTTTTGACTTTACATAACCCCATAATGAAAATTCAAGCAGATTAAGGTGTGGCGAATATGTAATTCAATGGATAGGTGTCTGCTCTTCTAGCAATCCACCTATCTGGAAAATGAGTCTGGTTATTCTGCTAAATTGGGTAACAGCTCCATCAGGTATCTTCGTTTTATGTTAATTGATATATCCCTAAGAATTGTAAATAAGTTGTTGTCTAAAAGGTTGTAGTATATTGCTCTATTCAATGTCCGAGAAAAACAAATTATCCCACAAATTGGTTACTTTAAACGTATGCTGATAGTGACTTACTTTTTTTGCCGTTGTATTTTCATCAATCCAAAAATGAATATACCAGGAAAAGGTATATGCCTTGTAACTATCACCTTTTCCGTAAACATAATACCAATGGTGACTGTCTAATACTAATGGTGGGATCTTTTGATACATTATCTAATATGTTGTCTTCTACTTCGGCGGTTCTTAGATTTGTTGAGCGCCATACATACCTACCACTTCGTGGTTTTAAATTGCCAGTTTCGTTCTGTTCTGTTCTTAAACATGTTTTTCTGTTCGGAAGATGACTACTTGGCAATTTTTCTGAGCAGCACCTAGCTGCAGCTGGGGCATTATAATCCAATATAGTTAAAATCATATCTGATAATTCCACCGTGTAAATATTTTTATCTAACCCCGTTATGAAATGTCAAGTTTTAAATGCATTTTTTGTCAGATTTTTCTTAACTCAGTCCCATTACATAACTGAATGATGTAGTGAATTTTTACGTAACTGATTATTATCATTTTCCTATTTTAAAGCGGGATTAGATTAAATTTTGTACTTAATACGTTATGAAAAGTAATTTTACTTGACTGATATTACATTCGTCAAATAAAATTAGTCTTTTCATAACTGGTTACGTAAATAACTATTGACTGATCAGATAATGAATTAATTTACCAGTGATGTAAAATTTTTAAAACAGTATTGACAATAGATGTCAAATTCAATGTATCACGACAAATCACGTCATTGTTAACTTCGATGAAGCGAAAAAAATGCAAATTCCGAATAAAAAATCAAATAACTCAAGAATGCCCAATTTTACTTTTTTGAGACTATCTTGTCGATTTTTATTTCAAAAGTTGGAAATGAAAAAGGGGAAAAAGGCGGGACCACCACTCAAAAAGGTCCTTAAAATGGGAGGGAAGGGGCAATTCCAGGTTCACACTTAAGAATGGATTCTATTACCCTTTTTAAGACCGCGCCGTGAAGTACAAAACTATTTTTTATTACATATTAATGCAAGCTGAGTGAACACATCAGCTTTGTAGTAAACGATCGCCCTATTCGCCAAAGATTCAAATCTGGTACACGGAAAGACAGTTTTTTTTTTTGTTTCTACATGTACCTGCAAATGACATTGGTTGATCCTACAAAATTCTCTTCGAAGTTAGAAAAAGCTTCCTTCTTTGTTAACAGCCCTCTTTGAGTTGACAGGAAATAACTTTACAACCTGTCATTTGTCGAAAAACACGAACTAAATAAATCAGAGACAAAATAATTGATCATGAGTAATGACTAAACGTGACGCAGAAGATACAGGACCGGCGGATGGCGGTAATTGAATAAAGCGTTGTATTAAACCTTTAAATAGTTATTGGCGCAAAATATGATAAGTTAAATATATTTCTTTTGATTCAAATATTTTAATAATTTAATAATTGTTTGCAAAATCATATATTTTCATTAGAACAACATAGTTATGTTTTAGTTTTCCTAGTTGTCTACTGCCAAAATTCAAAGTTTTGAATTCCTTCATTTACAAAATACTCAGTTTGAAATTATTGGTATATAGTTGTTTCTCTTTATTTTTAATTGCCTCACCATTTCTCTACTTCTTAATTCATGATGACAATTTCTGTCACTGTCTCCCAAAACAACTGTGACTATCAATGACTGAACTTAATTCAATTTCCTCGACACAAAACGTTTACCGTTTCATCAATCACAGTGTCAAAATGTGACAGATTGTTAAAGCCTTTGTCTTTTACATTCTACGAGGAAAGAAATAAGAGAAATTAGATCTGGGAACCGTGCAAGCAATACAACGACCAGAAAATGTGACATTTAAATACTCTCTGACTAATAGTCTATAGTGAGGGGAGCCTTCTTTCTGTTCAACCCAAATGTTTGCTGGTTTTCTTCATCCCTATTCCGTAAAGCATCAAAGATATCGTTCTGTAAGAGTTCTAAATACTTTACACTATTTAAATTTTCATTAATAAAAAAAGAAAGTCAATAATGTGTCCCGCAAAATCCCTACCCACACGAATACTTTTTCAGGATTGTTAGTGTAGGTTTCTCAAATCTAGTGAGGATTATAACTTGACTTAATCCGAAAATTATGCCGATTAACTGTTCCGTTAAGAAAGAATGCTGCCCAGTAAAATAAAACAAATATTTTGTGCAAATTTATCATCATTAGTACACCGTTCCATCATTCTTTCGAAAAACTGGATTCTTCTGTCAAAATGATCTTCAAAAAATCTCCTCCACCGAATAAACTGTAGGGAAACTGTTTTTTCAATATCATTGCGACAACTCAAATTTTTATTTAATGCTAGCTTCGTGGTCGATGTTTGCGGATTCTCAAGTGGTAACAGAAGATTTAACCTACTGCCATCACTGGTTACCGAATATGGTCGTCAACTTCTAGAAGCACATATCACGTCTATTGAACTCGATAAATTGAACGTGCAAAAAGTAGACGCGCTCAATTTAGCGCACAAAATTTGCATGTTTAGACAACATTGAGTGATATCTAAAAAACCCGAACCTATTAAGTCGCTTATTATCGTTTAACAAACGTTGTCAACTGTTTTATAATACACCTGATCTATGTAGTTGGGCATCAACGTCTAACCTACGTTGCCAGATGACTATATAGATAATAGTGTCTACCGCGGTGTAAGTTAATAACGTCTATCCAACGTTGGTGGGTTACCCAAGAAATATCTAAACTTAGTTAGTCATTTACCAATGTTTAATCAACGTTGGATAAGGATTTGGAAATACACCTAACGTATTAAATAGATTTCTGATGTCAATCAACGTTGCTAAATGAGCTAGACGTAAGTAGTAGATTTGCGAAGTTCAAGTAACGTTGCTCCGTCGTTGTATTATATAATTATAAAATTTAAGACACTACTTGACTATATTTGTAATAATTCTGATTGAAGCATTTTTTTCAAAAAACGTCTACCAGCAAAGTTGCAGATATTATTCGTAACTTTTGCCCTGCTTTGTATGTATATTTGCCGTTACAGTATTAGCAAGAATGCATATTTGATATTGATTTAGTATGGGCTGTTATTGATTTAACCGAATTATCTAGTGGTAAACTTTAGGTGTATCTAACATCACTATAATTTTTGTCTACAATCTACAGCTTTTAAAATAAAGTTGAAACATGATTCATAAATGCAAGGTTTTACGAGTTATAAAACCTTAACAAATCTAAACAAAGTTAATGGGTCATTATAAGCTTATTTTTAACTTCTCTGAAGGATTTGATTTCTACGCGACTCTTTAGTACCTCAAAAATAGATACATTAAGTAAACTGATATTAACTACTTACAAAATATCGGTCTATGTCACATAAATCCGAGAAATATTTTTACAATTACCAAATTAGTTTGGTCGGGTACAGACAATTTGTCATACAAATTGCTATTGTTGTTATTCCAATTTAATGATGTATTTTAATCGACATTTTTTTATAGAATCGTCCCAAAATAAAAATGTTACTTCAAAATTAACAGGACTATCATCTTATCATCTAATTAGATTAGATCTTTGAAATGGACTTGAAAGTTCGTGACGTCATTCGTGTTCAGGAAAATAAATAACAACAAATCATATCGGTACATATTATTATCTATTATTTATTACCAAAAATTTAAACTGTTATACAGGGTTGCTTATTAGTGCATTAAGGTCTAATATTGGCCTTGTTAGAAGGATTTGGAACACACGCTTGTTATATAATATACTTCTAATATATACCGGGTGTAACAGGATCACGGTACACCCCCTTTTACCCTTTAGTTTTGAGGATAATTGATTGAAATTTGGGTTATCCTATATACATAATAAGCAGCACTTTTTGACATACAAGTGATTTTTTTTCACTTCTGGTTTAGCCGAAAGTGACACTAACTTTCGATTTTTAAATGGAACACCTTATATATTATTGCATTTTTTAAATTCTGTATAATTTTCTGAATCCAACGATACCAAATAAGTGACATTTAAAACATCAGTACTTTTTAAAATATGATTTTTAGTTTTCCATTTAAGTATGCCATGACTGATCCGATTTATTCTAAATGACCCGTGTAATGCTAGAAAAATTGAAATCCCGTCAAAAATACTAAATTACGTGATTTATGAGCAAATAAATTTCATCAAAATGGTTTTTGGGGGAAAACTCAATTTTTTCAAATGGAACCATATTGATAACGTGGTACCATTTATTAGTACTATTAATAATGAATTTATTCATATGTCGTATTAAAATGTGCGATACATACAAACAAAATTACAGCTAAAAGAAAATAAGAAAATACAATTTTGTTCTAATTACCTTGTTATACAGGGTGAGTCAGTTTTTTGTAGACAAACTTTAACAGGAGATAGAACACATATTTTTTAAAAAGAAAAGTCCCTATAAACATATGTCGTAGAACGCTTCGTTTCCGAGATACAGAGTGTTGAATATAATTTTTTTTTCCCGAATTCTCATTATAACTGATAAACGAATGCTTAGATTTTTTCCATGTTTGGGGGAAAATGCCTATTAATTAAGGGGCATAAAACAAGCGATAAGAATGTTCAAAAACTTGCACAGTGGCGGAGTGGAGGGGGTGCTAAACCACTTGCTTAAACAGAACTTCTACACCAATGACTATTTTTTTAAAAAACTGTTATTTTCATTATCTACATACAGTTTAACAAAAATAATGTCCCTTCTTCTGTTTCGAAATTCCTGTGCGTTTCCGAGTAATTTGGTTTTTAGTGTTTGATGTGGTACTAAATTAAGTAATTTATTCAGGGTGAGTCAGTTTTTTGTAAACAAACTTTAACAGAAGATAGAACACATGTTTTTAAAAAAGAAAAGGTCCTATAAACATATGTCGTAGAACGCTTCGTTTCCGAGATACAGGGTGTTGAATATAATTTTTTTTTCTCGAATTTTTTGAGTATGTATTTGTATGTATTGTATTTGAGTATGGCTTGATATAACAAATATTTATTTTGACTACATTGGAAAGAGATAAAGAATAAAAGATTTCGGCTTTTTAGAATCCTTAACAAACCATATTTAGGTAGGTTTCGTTGAAAGAATTAAATATTTAGCCGATAATTGATAATAAATAAATTACTTAATTTAATACCACATCAAACACTAAAAATCAAAATAACTCGGAAACGCACAGGAATTTCGAAACAGAAGAAGGGACATTATTTTTGTTAAACTGTATGTAGATAATGAAAATAACAGTTTTTTTTAAAAATAGTCATTGGTGTAGAAGTTCTGTTTAAGAAATGGGTTGAGCACACCCACCACTCCGCCACTGTGCAAGTTTTTGAACATTCTTATCGCTTGTTTTATGCCCCTTAATTAATAGGCATTATCCCCCAAACATGGAACAAATCTAAGCATTCGTTTATAAGTTATAATGAAAATTCGAGAAAATAAAATTATATTCAACACCCTGTATCTCGGAAACGGGGCGTTCTACGACATATGTTTATAGGAACTTTTCTTTTTAAAAACATGTGTTCTATCTCCTGTTAAAGGTTGTCTACAAAAAACTGACTCACCCTGTACATAAGGTGGCTTTGGAATACAAAAGAAAAACAGAATATTACAACAGTTGTTCAAAATACTGTTCATTAACGTCAATGCACTTCTGAAGTCGCATAGCTATTTCTCGAAGAATGTTCGCCAATTGCTGGGCCTTTATGCTATTAATTGCGCGTCTTACTCGTAACTCCAGGTCTTCACGGCTTGTAACGGCGGTTGCGTAGACAATATTTTTTAAATGACCGTAAACAAAGAAATCAAGGGGTGTTAAATTAGGTGACCTTGGAGGTCACCTCACAGGACCATTCGTCGAAATTACGTTTTCTCCAAATCTCCGTTGAATATAATCAATTACTATCTTTGAATTATGGGGAGGAGCGCTATCTTGTTGGAAATGCATTCCCTGTCGTAAATGGAAAGGTAATTCAGCTAAACGACATATGAATAAATTCCGTATTAATAGTACTAATAAATGGTACCACGGTACCAATATGGTTCCATTTGAAAAAATTGAATTTTTCTTCAAAAACCATTTTGATGAACTTGAATCGTCATGGCACACCTAAATGGAAAACTAAAAATTATATTATAAAAAATGTTGTCACTTATTTGGTATCGTTGGATTCAGAAAATTAAGCAGAACTCAAAAATGTAATAATATACAGGGTGTTCTATTTAAATATCGAAAGTTAGTGTCACTTCCGGTGAAACCGAAAGTGAAAAAAATCACTTATATGTCAAAAAGTGCCGGTCATTATGTATACAGAATATCCCAAATTTCGATCAGTTATCTTCAGAACTAAAGGAGAAAGGGCGGGTGTACCATGATCCTGTTACACCCGGTATGTTTCCTTGCATTTTATTATTTTATGCGTTACATGGAAAACGCTTCACTTGCTCTGAGAACAGTAATATAATTGTCAAAACGACAAATTAATTAAACGATTTTCTTTAATAGAGACCTCAAACTCAAAAAACGATTCTTATATTGTGTTATGTAATGAAGTGGACTAGGGCTAAATGAGTTCTTTATACCTAAATCTGAGCAGGATTGCCTCCCCCCACATTTGCACAACAAACTAATTATTATGGAATGAGTGGTAAATGAAACTGCATAAAATAAATACCGTTACGGGTCTTGCACTTACCTCGTGATGAAGGAAGAAACAATAGCGGATGGATGTCACTTCTTCCACCGGCCGGTGTAACGTGAGAAAAATAATCGATCACGATATCGGCAACTATAACCATGTAATATGTATATGTAACGCACTCGTCCAGGACGTACTCGTTTCTGTCCCTCAACTCTGTCTTTTTTCACACATCAAAAAAATGTCTATCCAAAAAAAGGAACAGGAGATGGAGAGGGGAAAAAAGGGACTTTATTTAAAGCAGAGCAAGACCTCTCTTAAGCCCGATTTACAGTATGGTAAAATGAATATAATTTAAGTGATAAATGAATTTACAAGGGTAGAAAATACAACAACTTAAAACTAATAACAAAAGTAAAAATAACAAAACAATTTGTAAGGGCGAAACATATTGAATTAACTGATTCAAAAAATATTGGTATAAATTAGAACTTGTTAAAAAAATAAAATTATAATTTTATAGAAACAAATTTATTAAAAATATTCCCTGATTATAAGCTTTTTCATAATAATAGTTGCTTACTTAACAAGACCGGAAAGTTATTCTTTACTGGAGGAGCTGGCAATTTCCAGAGCGAGCGTCATCGAGCCGGTGATCCAGTAAAATAACTTTCCAGGTATGTTGGGTACAATATTTTTTGTGCAACCTTTCTTGCTAGTCTCATAAACTTTTTGACTTTAATAAAATTCATAAAATTCAACTGATAGATGTCAAACGCTTAATTTTAGAGAAGACTGGATCATTTTTTAATTTCTATCAGATACTATTATTATCAACCAAAAGTGACAACGGATCGGTAAAGACTTTACCGATCCTTTATGTCATTTTACCGGGCTAGATCAGTGAATATGTAATTTCCACTCAAGAAATTGACAAAAAGCAGTTAACTTTCTAGACAGTTTGCAGAAAAATCAGTATAATCAATAATTTTTCAAACAAATTTTAATATACGAGGTCAGCACTGGAAGTCACATTATTTACATGCTTCTTGCATTGCATTGCGGTAATCTGTTTTAACTTTAGTAAGCTCAGCGGTATGATTACACTCTTCCTCTAGTTGTTTTGTAAAACATTTACCTAATGACAGAAATAAGCTAGAAAAAAAAAAAGAATTAGGAAATATGTATATACAGGGTGTCTCACCAGGAACTGCATCGATCGATATAGGGAAAAGTACGCACTAGAAACTTTTCAAAATTTAGGGAGCTACTAATGGCAGTGTGGTCAATCCAACTGAAACAATTACAAGCATCTGGCGCTTCCGGTTACACCGGAAGTCGATACCAACTTGCTTATTTTAAATGGAGTACCCTATATATTTTAGGGTTTTCGAAAAGAGCGTAAAATGTTGGGTCAAAAACATACCCTATGCCTAAACCCAGCGAGACATTTGACATTCTAAAAAAATTTTGACAGGTGTAATGTTTTACAATAACTTTTATAACTTTCCTCGTGTAAAAGATACTCATTAGCTCTTTGGCATGCAGAAAGACCTTAAGGTGATCTACGCTCTACAGTTTAAAGAAATTCAACAATGTTATACCAAGTGTTCCATTTTTGACGTTACATTTTGTAAACTTCAAACCGCGAAAGCTTGCTTAAGTGACGTGCAACAGCCTGTATTTTTTTACTTCAAGTTATGTATAATTAAATTCCTTTTTTCCTGATATAAGCATTGTGGGGGTTTAGTTCAAAACTTTTTGAAATATTTGCGATTTTCTTAGAAATTCAAGAATTTTTGGTAAGAATTTTTTCAAATTAGCCACGATTAGAAACAAGCATTAATGTCAGTCATTCTTTTATGTCGAAAAATGCCACCGCGCTTAAATTACACCCACGAAGAATTTTTGAATTTGTTTATTATTTATGGAGAATGTGATAAAGTAATATCAAGAACTTGTAGTACATTTGCTACTCGATATCCACAAAAACGGAAACAGTCACCAAACACTGTAAAACGCATACTGGATAATTTTAAAAACCATGGCTCTGTCATGGCAAGAATTCAAAAGCGGAAGCCTATTGTTGATGATGAAAACGTCAATATAGCAATTCTGGGATATTTTCATGCATTTCCAATGATGTCATTAAGACAAGCTGCTTTGCAATCGGGACTATGCAAGGATTCAGTTCACAGAATCTCAAATAAACATAAATTTCACCCATTTTCGTTCCAAATGGTCCAACGATTAAAAGAAACAGATTTCCTAAGAAGAGAAAATTTTTGTGAATTTATTCTAATAAGATCTGAAGACGACGCGACGATTCTTATTTGGGAAATATTATATGGTCAGATGAAGCTAAATTTACCAAAAATGGACTTTTTAATCGACAAAATTCACATTATTGGAGTGACTAGAATCCTAGTGTGTTCAGGGAGCGAAATTTTCAAGAAAGTTGGCAGTTTAATGATTACTGTGCCATAAGAAACGATAGAGTGTTGGCATTAGAATTTTAACAGGAAAATTTAAACAGTTATAAAAATTTCTTCTTCTGCTAATATGTATACCTAGTTAATTTTTTTGTTTTTGATTTTTTTTAGGTGAAAGATATATAAATATTTTACAAAATTTTAATAATAACTATTTAGAAAATTTACCTCTCGCCGAACATTTTTTATCAGCACGACGGTGCTCCCCCACATAACGCGTATTTGATAAATAATTTTTTATAAGAAACTTTTTTATGATCAATGGATCGCCAATAATGGACGCTCGCTCGCTCGATTTATCAATTTTAGATTATTTTATTTGGAACTGTTAAAAATAAAGTTTGTGAGAGCTCATTAACAACTATTGAAGACTATGTAGAGAGTAAGAAATGCATTTCAAAACTTATTACAGGATTCAGTTAGAAGAGCTACCCATGAAGAACTAATCCGAAGGCATGAAAAATGTATGGAGGTTCGAGGGCGGAATTTTGAATAATTATTAAATTAAAATGAAACCATGTTTTAGTTGATTTTATCTTAGCTATTTTAATTTATGCAAATTGTCTTCAATCTAATTAATAGGCATGTTACAGTGTTTAGTGTTATTTTCCGTTTTTGTGGATATCTAGTAACAAAACTACAAGATCTTGATATTACTTTATCACATTCTCCATAAATAATGAACAAATTCAAAAAGTCTTCGTGGTGCAATTTAAATTCGGTGGCATTTTTTTGACATAAGAGAATGACTGTCATTACTGATTGTTTCTAATCATGGCTAATTTGATAAAATTTTTACTAAAAATTCTTGAATTTCTAAGAGAATCGCAAATATTTCAAAAATTTGTAACTGAAACCACCACAATGCTTATATCAGAAGTAAACGAATTTAATTATACATAATTTGATGTAAAAAAATATAATGTGTTCCGTATGACTTAAGTAAGTTTTCGCGGTTTGAAATTTACAAAATGTAACGTCAAAAATGGAACACTTGGTATACTATTATTAAATTTCTTTAAACTGAATAGCGTAGCTCAGCTTATGGTCCTTCTGCATGCTAAGAATCAAATGAATATCTTTTACACGAAGAAAGTTATAAAGGTTAGAGTAAACCATTACACCTGTAAATTTTTTTTTGAAATGTCAAATATCTCTGAAACGGCTGAGTTTAGGCATAGGGTATCTTTTGACTCAGAATTTTATGCTCTTTTCAAAAACCCCAAAATATATAGGGTGTTCCATTTATAATAAGCAAGTTGGTATCAACTTTCCGTATAACCGGAAGTACCACACTGCCGTTAGTAGCTCCCAAAATTTTCAAAATTTTCTGATGAGTACTTTTCGCTATATCGATCGTTGCAGTTCCTGGTGAAATACCGTGTAATATATATATGTATATATATATGTAAATATATGTATATATATATATATATATATATATATATATATATATATATATATATATATATATATATATATATATATATATATATATATATATATATATATATATATATATATATATATATATATATATATATATATATATATATATATATATATATATATATATATATATATATATATAATATATATATATATATATATATATATATATATATATATATATATATATATATATATATGTTAAATTCGTTTTCCGGGTATACTCCCGCGTAGGTGATAGGCCCCGAGAGGGACCGTGGTTGTCTGAACGACGTTTCGGCAGAATCTCATCTGCCATCTTCAGGTTCTAACCGATAACTGCTTACTGCGGCTTCTGGTTACTCGAACTCAGTTCGAGTAACCAGAAGCCGCAGGCAGTTATCGGTTAGAACCTGAAGATGGCAGATGAGATTCTGCCGAAACGTCGTTCAGACAACCACGGTCCCTCTCGGGGCCTATCACCTACGCGGGAGTATACCCGGAAAACGAATTTAACATTCACCACCCGCGAAAACCTGAAAAACAATATATATATATATATATATATACAGGGTGAGCCACGGTGGGTGGAGTATTAGAAGTATATGGAGAATAGATCAACCGATTGCTTTGAAATTTTGGTTACCAAGATAATCGAGTATGATCTCTCCAACTAAAATATTTTCAAAAGTGCGGTGTTGCCACTTATACGTAAAACTGGCAACATCTTCGTTATTTTAAATAGAATACCCTGTATATTTTTGCGTTTTTTGGATCGTCGTCTCTTTCTGAGTAACTTTTATTAATATTTCCCTATACCTATCTCGAGCCGTTTTCGAGATAATAATTCTTTTCTGAATTTATTGCCAAAAATTTGACTTTCAGTAAATCGTGTTTTCTCCTACCTACGCAGCAATTAAAAGACAATTTTTTAGTTGCGGCTAGGCAAGGCCTGGGGGCATCTCCTGCATTAATTAAATGTTTCGAATATCATACAGGGTGAGTTAGAGAACGCTTTCTACAAGTGACTTAGAAAAATGCACGAAAGTCAATTTTTTAAATGGAATGCCCTGTATATTATTACTGATTCGGAAAGGCGATACATTTACCTCTTTAAAAAGGTAATATACTCTATACCTAATGCACAACGTTTTCGCTTTATGGGCACTGAATATTAATTCCGCACTTTTGCAACATTTCTGTGCACGGGAACTCATCTGGAAGCAAAAGACTTGTCCATAATGTTTATAAGAAATGGTTTCTATAAATTCTTATTTATTTTACTACCCAATCACCTGTACATATAACATGCATAGGTCAATAAAAAAAACATAGCAACAAACTGTTGCAATAATGTGTTGCTAGTTTATATGTGCTTGTGTTTAATGAATTAATGCCTTTGGGTTAGATACCTACTTACCATGTGGAAGTGACAAAAAAGTTATTTAAAATTAATTTTTCTAAGAACTACATGGACAGACTCAACAACCTACGGTTAATGACGTTTTAATAACGCATAAACCAAAATTTATAAGATTCCTCTGAATTCGTAAAAACTTTCTGTTGTTCATCTGCGGCAAATTAGGATATTTCTCATTAAATCTTCTACAAGTTCTGCTGATAATAATCTTATTGCACTCTCCATGGATAATAAATAAATCAATTAAAACCGTGTTGGTATAATTATTTTCTGCCATATTTGTACTACATAGCTATTCAAATTAGGTGCAAATATCACTAACGTCAAATTTATTTAGAAAAATAACATGTGTTGTCATTACAAAATGACAAAACAAAAATTTCATGGCCCGCCCGTTATAACATACCAGAAGACTAATATTCTTGGTAAGGTTACAGAAAAGTGCCCATAAATCGAAAACGGTGTGCATTAGGTATAGAGTATATTACCTTTTTAAAGAGGTAAATGTATCGCCTTTCCGAATCAGTAATAATATACAGGGCATTCTATTTAAAAAAATTGACTTTCGTGCATTTTTCTAAGTCACTTGTAGAAAGCGTTCTCTAACTCACCCTGTATGATATTCGAAACATTTTCTTAATGCAGGAGATGCCCCCAGGCCTTGCCTAGCCGCAACTAAAAAATTATCTTTTAATTGCTGCGTAGGTAGGAGAAAACACGATTTACTGAAAGTCAAATTTTTGGCAATAAATTCAGAAAAGAATTATTATCTGGAAAACGGCTTGAGATATGTATAGGGAAATATTAATAAAAGTTACTCAGAAAGAGACGACGATCCAAAAAACGCAAAAATATACAGGGTATTCCATTTAAAATAACGAAGATGTTGCCAGTTTTACGTATAAGTGGCAACACCGTACTTTCGAAAATATTTTAGTTAGAGAGATCATACTCGATTATCTTGGTAACCAAAATTTCAAAGCAATCGGTTGATCCATTCTCCATATACTTCTAATACTCCACCCACCGTGGCTCACCCTGTATATATATGTAAATATATGTATATATATATATATATATATATATATATATATATATATATATATGTAAATATATATATATATATATATATATATATATATATATATATATATATATATATATATATATATATATGTTATTAAATATGATTTGAAGGAAACAACTACTCAGCGGGCAAATACCCCGACCTGCATTGAATTACACCTTCAAATCATGATAGATCGATAGCCAATATCAATTGTCAATTCCCAACCAGACATAGATCGATTTCGAACTTATTTGTTCGCTTCAGTATGCCATAGGTTAGGGAACAGACAAATGAGAGTGGCCAACCTGCTAGTTATATACTAACTAAGGTGAAGTGAATAGTGGTGAGCGGTATGAAACTTCTCGTATGGTCTAAATGCTACTATCCGACCGACATCCTAGATGTCTCTGTGGCGGATAGCAACTTGCATCACAGCAAGTACCGAGAGCGGCTACCCTAGCCCAGGTGGACTAAACTAATGTGTTATCGATTTCGAACTTATTTGTTCTCTTCGTTGTTCTTAATAACACATTAGTTTTGTCCACCTGGGCTAGGAGTCGCCGCTCTCGGTACTTGCTGTGATGCAAGTCGCTATCCGCCACAGAGACATTTAGGATGTCGGTCGGATAGTAGCATTCAGACCATATGAGAAGTTTCATACCTCTCACCACTATTCACTTCACCTTAGTTAGTATATAACTAGCAGGTTGGCCACTATCATTTGTCTGTTCCATAACCTATGGCATACTGAAGAGAACAAATAAGTTCGAAATCAATCTATGTCTGGTTGGGAATTGACAAATGATATTGGCTATCAATCTATCATGATTTGAAGGTGTAATTCAATGCAGGTCGGGGTATTTGCCCGCTGAGTAGTTGTTTCCTTCAAATCATATTTAATAACATACCTTAGTTTAGTCCACCTGGGCTAGGGGTCGCCGCTCTCGGTACTTGCTGTGATGCAAGTCGCTATCCGCCACAGAGACATCTAGGATGTCGGTCGGATAATAGCATTCAGACCATATGAGAAGTTTCATATATTTATATATATACATATATATTCTCAAATATAAAAATAAGATTTATAAAGGTAAGAAAATAAATTTCAGTTTGTATATATTTAACACCCTTTTTTCAAATATAAGTGGTAATAAGAGCAAACTATTCTAAAATTCATTGGTAAATTAATAATCACGTTGAATTTTTCTCGGTGCATCAAGAATTTAATGACGCGACTGAGATAATATTACATGATATCAGCAGAAAGGCGAACCCCCACACTTCATATCCTGTTCGAGATTTTCTGGACAATTACTTTCCTGGAATGTGAACTGGTAAGAGAGGACCGATAGAAAGGCCTCCAAGGTCCCAGATCTTACACCCTTTGATCATTTTTTATGGAGGTATTTAAAGTCGAAGGTCTACGTTAACAGCCCACAAAATTTAGAAGATTTAAAACATCGAATTAGAGACGAAATATACAGAATTAGCCAAGAAGTGGTTCAAAATGTACAGGAACTTGTTACAAAATTTGCCTATTGTCGAAATACTGGTGGATGGCAATTTCAATACTTAAATTAATAATTTTATTTGCTTAGCAACAGGTATTTAGATTTTTTAAGAAAGAAAATAAGGGGTTGCCATTTAAAAAAAATTTAATTTGATATAAAAATGTGCATTTTTTTTCAATGTTAATGTATTTGTTCCATACTCTAGCTGCTCACCGTATTATGCACTAAACAAAATTGAATACTTTTTTTAAGCTATTAGAAAACCCTGTATTATGTAATTTACCTAGGACTGATTTTTAAATAGATACAAAATTAAACTTGCACCTTAAAAACAATCGTAATCATAAATAGTATACTTACTCGCAGAATTGAGCTTTTGGTAGAGGAATCTCGTCTGAAAAACCTGCCGTTACGTTGTCTGTGCATTTTTCATATTTTAAATTAGCTTCCTTACTTTGAAGCTTGGGTAGGCATGGATCTAACGCATCTACAAATGAAAAATTGATAAGTAATGCTAATAATAACACAGGCACACAAAAAATAAAAAATTTCCATACTTTAAATCAAAATCATGTTTCCCTATGTATTTTGATGTGCTGAAACCGAATCTGGCCATAAAAATTACGGCTATTGCATCAGTTTTTAGCAACGGGATATTCTTAGCTATAAATATCGTAAAAATCACCTTTTTTAAACAAAAATATTACAATTTTGTTAAACATTTATTTGCCTAAATCATCGTAATCTACGTTTCCATGGGTAATAAACATGATTTTTACATCAAAATAGCCTGTTTGGCAGCTGCCAACTGTCAAACTGCAAATTGTAAAATTCCGAAATTTGTAAGAAAAACTACTTCCATGTGTAAAAGTATAACACTACCTACGTTTTTGAGGGTATTAAATATGATTTTGACATCACAATTGCCTTTTTTGGCAACTACGAACTGTCAAACTGCTGGTAACTGCTAAATTCCAAAATTCCAAAAAAAAATATTTGTAAAACTTTATCAGTATCTACATTTTTGAGGGTGCTCAACATGACTTTGACGGTTATTGTCAAAGTACTATTGAAATCTACAGATATATAATTACGATAAACAAATCGTATTCACTGATTTCGAAAGAAAAAATTAATAAAAGTTTTTTTGCATGCTCAAACTATTTATCTAGAACTTCGAATGTGAGAATTGGCAGTTTGACAGTAGACAGCTGCCAAAAAGGCTATTTTGATATCAAAATAATATTTAGCACCCTCGAAAACGTTGGTAGTGATATAGTTTTATACATAGAAGAAGCTCTTCTTACAAATTTTGGATTTTTATAATTTGCGGTTTGACAATGGTAGCTGCCAAAAAGGCTATTTTGATGTCAAAATCATGTTTAGCACTCTCGAAAACGCTGGTAGTGATATAGTTTTACACATAGAAGAAGCTCTTCTTACAAATTTTGGAATTTTACAATTTACGGTTTGACAGCTGGCAGCTGCCAAAAGACTGTTTTGATATCCAAATCATATTTAGCATTCTCGAAAACGTTGGTAGTGATATAATTTTACACATAGAAGAAGCTCTTCTTACAAATTATGGATTTTTATAATTTGCGGTTTGACAATTGGTAGCTGCCAAAAAGGCTATTTTGATGTCAAAATCATATATAGCACCCTCGAAAATGTTGGTAGTGATACAGTTTTACACATAGAAGAAGCTTTTCTTACAAATTTTGGATTTTTACAATTTGAGGTTTGACAATTGGTAGCTGCCAAAAAAGGCTATTTTGATGTCAAAATCATGTTTAGCACTCTCGAAAACGCTGGTAGTGATATAGTTTTACACATAGAAGAAGCTTTTCTTACAAATTTTGGAATTTTACAATTTACGGTTTGACAGTTGGCAGCTGCCAAAAAGGCTGTTTTGATGTCAAAATTATATTTAGCATCCTCGAAAACGTTCGTAGTAATATAGTTTTACACATAGAAGAAGCTTTTCTTACAAATATTGAATTTTTACAATTTGAGGTTTGACAGTTAGCAGCTGCCAGAAAGGCTATTTTGATGTCAAAATCATATTTAGCACCTTCGAAAACATTGGTAGTGTTATAATTTTACACAGAGAAGAAGCTTTTCTTACAAATATTCGAATTTTTACAATTTGCGGTTTTGTAGGTATGTTTCTTAATTGCCAGATTTTACAGTAGTTGTTTTACATATTATGTTTTATTTTAGTTTTAAACAAATGTATAATCATGTTTCATTTGGATATATTATTATTACGATTTGTAAAAATAATTGTGAGATTTATTATAATTTTTAAAATTTCTAATTCTATTGTTCTATTGTATCCTCTCATACGGTAGTCAGTTGACCACTTACTTTGATTTTGACTACCTATTGGTTTACTTATATCATCATTAATATTATTATTATTATCATTATTCTCAAGTACCACAGAGGACTCTAGTTGTATTTTATCTACATGGGAAATGTACTGGAATTGATTATAGCGAATTTCCATTTTTGGTAAGTCAGTATGTCGTTTTTTGGTTTCAAACCAAAACCATATAGGATGTGTTCTCCGAGTACACATGGAAATATCTACTTTGATTAAGTAACTTGATTGTAGTATTTACTAAAAGGGAATCATATACCTCAAAGAAAATACGAGACAGCTACAAACATCGGTGTTTAAGAATAATTTTTTTATCATCAGGCAGCATAGCTGCACATAAGTCTCTGTCTACTGATTGCCCATCGGGGCCTTTCGAAAACGAAAACGTGAATTAAATACTGTGTGCTGTAGTTTTTACCTTTGTTTAGTTGTTCCTGATATATCACATTCCTCAAGCTACCTTGCGCTGATGATGAATAATAATTCCGAAACAGGCTGCACGCTGTGTCGTGTTTCTTTTCATGGTATTAGGAAGATTCCCTTTTTTGATTCTTATACCCTCTTGTACTCTATGTTATGATATGATGATATTAGAAGCTCGTACTGGAGATATTTTACTTTTACTTTGCTTTTACTTTAGTAATAATAACGCGAATAATATTATTATTATCAATAAAGTTACATTTAAAAAAAATCGTTCAGCTAAAATGGCAAATCGTTTTTTGTACTTACGTGCTATTTCTTTAGAATCGTTATATAGGAGCTGTATTAGAGAATCTGCCAGGCGAAATATTAATTCTGGGAGATACTTTACACTATCTGGCAAACAGGTTTTAAATTTGCTTATTGTATCTTTTGAACATTTATCCATATGCGATATATACTCTTCCTTGGGTGTGAAAAATAGTGTTTTCTCGTTGATACAGTTTTTCATCTTTATTACACTTTCCTAAAACATTTATATGTATATAATTAACTATATGTCCCTCGACTATCTCCACTTTACACCTCTCAGAATTGCTAGGCCAGGGTCGGCTATTCGAAGACCCTCACGGAAGTGGCTAAAGGAGATCTGATTTATCGATGCTGTTTGTGCTAAGACTAAATGCATGCGCTGTCTCTGTCCCTCTTTAGGCCATATCAAAAGTAGGTCGGTGTTACAACGTGTAAAGCTACTACTGTTACATTTTAAATAGTTTAATAGACGCTTATATATTTATATATAGTTGTATTTAGGATCATATTTGCTTGTGCCACTTTTAAATATAAATAATGGTCGTGCGTGACTACGACGTTTGCCGATAAACAGCATGCATGCACTGTCGAGAAAATGAATGAATCTTATCATTGTATAAATGCAGAAGCAGTGATTACACTGATTACTATAAGCTACCGTTAAAGGATCAAACCCAATAATTCTTACAGAAATTACTTGAACAGGACTTCTTTGCAGGTTGGTACACTGCTGTCAGCCATAGACCAGTTTCGAGGTTATTACCTCTCATCAGTATAGCATAGGCAAGACAGTTCGCCTATCAATAAAGTGAGTTGAGCTCTAGGTAATCTGATCTATACACCACAGCACACAAGAGAAATAGTCAAAGAAACGAATGCAAAATTATACAGTTCAAATAGGCAGAATTTCGAAAACGATACATCCTAATAAAGAGAATTGACAGACCTTCATAATGACATATAACTCGTTTGAAAATTTTTGGGTGATACCTACGTCTAATTTAATAACAAGTACTCCACTTTCATTACACAGTGATTTAAGTGAATTTTCTATTTCTGACAATTTATCTGCTATTCCACCTATATCACGCACGATTCTTCTCAAACCTAAAATAAAATAGTAAAAGTCATATATTCTATTTATTATATTACATATTATTAAATTATTTCGCCCATATAACTGTTTCATAAAAGAAATAAGACCATTTTATTCCATAGTCAGATAAATCTAATAAGCTAGGTAATACTAGTAATAAAATGTGTTGCAGGTTTCTACAATTTCAATTTGAAAATGGTGAACCATGTAATTCACTCTAAGGACAAATATGAACTTTTGATTTTCCTATCATAGTTACCCCCATTGACCCTATATCGTATTATATGACTTACTTCTTTTACTCCTTATTATTTTCCGGTCCGTGCAAATAGAAGCCTTCGTGAATTTTAAAAATTCTCCAGTAATATTAGCTGGTACATTACTAGGACAGTTGTCTTTCAATTCCTGTACAATGCAAGTATTTAATTTTTCATATTCCCTGAAAAATGTTTAAAAAGTAATTAAAATTTCACGTCTATAACGACTACCTACATATTTATTTGGATTCCTTTGTCGATTTAAAACTTTCCACACCCCTTTTTTTCTATTTTATAAATTTAACACCCTTACTGAATCTCCTGTGCAAAAGAAGCAAGCCTTTGAAAAAATGTTAACTAGGATTAGGGGTCAAGGGATACCTCACTCTAAAAAAAGGTCTTTCAATTCTCTTTACAACTGTGTTTTAATTTAAATAATAAAATAAATAAATAAAATATCAAATTATAACAACATTTTGGAACTTTACAACACGTTACTTTTTCTTTACACACTTAGTCACTAACGTGGTTTTTGTACTAAACACCAAAACAGCATATACTGCACTCGACGCGCGTTTCGTCAACCAAGTTAATCTGGAGATGATTAAAACTAACCTTAGGCTAACAATGTATCCTATTTATACCTAAACTATTGTCACGGTTCGGTGAATCGTGACCTACTAACCAATAAAGCGGACTAATTGGGATTGGCCCTCTGTCACTATTCATACTATTTTAGCCCTTTGTGATTGCCAAGCTTTCAAATGCATCCAACTGTCTAGTATTTGTTGCGTTCCTAATTAATCTTAAATTGCTAATATCTATTGTTCTCAAACGCAACAGTAAATTTATCTGTTCTGCTATATTTGAGATGAGTCGTATGCTCCTTGAATCTAGTTTGAATTGATCGTCTAGTTTGCCCAACATACTTTGATTGCAGTCCTTACATATAATTTCGTAAAACCTTCTTTTCGTTTGTTTTAATTTTGTCATTTGGATTGCCTAAAAGTTGTAGTTTATTTCCCATTGTGGTACTTGATTCTTTCAATATCAGAAACAAATATAAATTTAATGAGTTACCTAGCAATTTATCTGATCCTAATGATATTAGTGATTTTTTTTCTAACGTTTTACAATTAAACAACAATATATGTGATGAAAAAATTCAGTATTATGATACACATTTATATGATAATGACATAAACTTTAACTATTTTCAATTAAATCTAATGCTTATGGTACAGACAATAGTTCAGTGACCATGATTAAATATTGCAGTCCTTTTATAGACCTTTACATAACTCACATAATCAATTATGCAATTGAGACGAGTACAGTTCGTGATTTATGGAAGGTTGCAATTGGATGTCCACTTGCAAAAAAAAACAAAACCTTTAGATTTTTCGGATCTTAGAATAATTAGCATACTACCTTGCATGTCAAAAATTTTAGAAAAAGTGTTATTTAGTCAAATGTATGAATATATAAATAATAGTAGTATCTTACCGTCTTTTCAGACAGGTTTTAGGAAGCACTATAATACATGTATGAGTTTGGCTCAAGTTATTGATGCAATTATTGCAGCGTATGATAAAAAATTAATTATAGTCCTTGTCTTGCTCGACTTCTCGAAGGCTTTTGACACGATTAACCATAACCTTATTTGTTCCAAATTAAAATTTTACAGGTTTTGTGAAACTTCAGTTTCTCTTATTAAATAGTATCTTCTAAATAGGAAGCAAAAAATTAAAAGTGACAATAGGTTTTCTCCTTATTGTGATATGAATTCTGGTGTCCCTCAGAGATCCATACTCGGACCTCTCCTATTTATATTATATACTGCAGATATTTTGAAGTCAATAAAAAAATTGTAAAATTCAAGCGTATGCAGATGATTCGCAGATATATTTTAGTTTTGCCGCAGATGATGTCCTACAGACTCAGTATCTTATTAACAATGAGTTTAATTTACCATATGATTTATGTCTAAAATTTAATTTAAAACTTAATTCTAATAAATCGCAGATTATGATTTTTGGTTCGCAAAACAAAGCAAATTATGTTAAAAATAATATTGATATTAAAATTAATATATATATTACCTGTCGTTACCTATGCAAAAAATTTGGGATTAATTATTGATGAAAATTTACGTTTCAAAACTCACATAAACACTTTATTAAAAAAACATTGAGTTATTATATTCTTGCAGATTTATTATCAGTCAAAATCTAAAAGTTGTTATCTCTGATTCTCTTGTTTTGTCATTATTTAATTACTGCGATTTTATCTATGGTCCTTGCTTGGATGTTGTGCACAAAGTTCGATCACATTTCCAATAAAATAAAAGAAATTGGTTGGCTTAATATGGAAAATAGGCGAGTTATGCATTTTGCTTCGTTTGTTCATAAATTATTAAATTTAAAACTAGACGCTCCATTGTTAAATAAGTTAATTCCGAGATCGAATATTCATCAGCGTAACATAAGGTCTGCAGAAGGGTTGACAATGCCTCATCATTCGACTTCCATGTTTCAGACGTCTTTTACCTATAATACTGTGCGTATCTACAATAATGTTCCTGACCATCTAAAAATTTTAAAAAGCGACAGTTTTAAATTTAAGGTAAAAACTCATTTACTTTCAAGGCAGTGACCGTGCATTTGATATATTATGTCAACTATATTGGTGCCATACTATTAAATATTTTATAGCTATCATACAATTATCTATTTACTATATCTCTTGGCTTAATTCTCTTCTCTCTAATAAAATATATATATATTTCTTTGCATTCACTGGGTTAAGTGTAAGAATAGCCTTTGGCTAAACTTCACCCTCTGAGTGCTGTATTTCACATTCAAAAGCTTGTAATTATTACTTTTACATCTTACATTTTTTTCTCATTATTTCAACGTTATCTACTGACTCATGTAATTACTTACTTTTTTTTGTAATAAAGGCGATTATTATTATTATTATTGTTATTATTGTATCTTTTCTGCGTATGTCAACTTATTTTTACTATTTTTAATTATTAATATATCTAAAGTGTGGTAGTTGTCCACAGTTGTCAATTTCGTATGTGAATTTAAGTGACGCGAGGTGACTGTTTAATTTAGAAACAAAGTTCTTTTTACCAAATTTAAAAAAGTTTACACTGTTGTAAAGATAAATAACTGATCTTTAATTGGAGATGTTCCTTCGACTCCTACTTTTTTTTAAATTTTTGAATGATTGCTTCCTCCGTATATCTTTTATTATTTACCACTTACTTGCAACTTTTATCGTTAGTTATCGAAATTAGACCTTCACTAGTATTTAATTGAGGAAGAGGATTATCCTTAAAACATTTTCTAAGTTCTTCCATACGATGTTCTAAACATTCTATCCCTCCTTTTTCTGTAAATGCTGAAATAATAATAAATGAATACATATAAATATTTGCTTATATTTTAGTGTTGAGGATTAAACAGAGTGAAAATTGTCTCACAAACTTTTTGATATAGTAATCGTTTCCCATGAAGAAACTAGTTGGTAGACTAAAAGGTTGATGAATAGAGCTGTCCGATGTGTCTGGAGTACAGCCACGGTCTTGCGCTGTCGTCACACGTGCCGATTTAGAAGTAATTTACGCTGCAGTTTTATTTGAAAGGTTAATGCGTGAGGTTGTACCTATAAATTATACATAATGTCAAACGCGTCAAAGGGTAAAAAACGACCGTACGCGGACACAGTGAATAAATTTATGCAAAATAATTTGTGAAGTTTGCAATCAAGACTTAATGTGCTGGCACAAAACAGATTGTCGTCGTCATATCAATACCGTGCAACATCAAAATAAAAAAATGGCATGCCTTTGACAACTCAGTTTATTTTTGATTTATTGTTAATGTTAATAGCCTGTAATATTCCGCTACACATACTGGATAAACAACCATTTCGGGAGTTTTGGAATAAATACAATCCTCAGGTGAACTTACCAAGTCATACATCGTTATGTAGATATATTCCAGCTGTTCGTGAAGACATTGTAAATAGGATTAAATGTGGATTAAAAAATACACGGCTCTGGTTATGTATTGACGAGACGACAGATTGTAAAAAAAATTCTATTTTAAATATTATAGTACGTGTACTGGACCCTCTTAAACCAACATTTTCACGGCTTTTTATTATGCTGAATATTTTCAACAAATAAAAGCTGTGATACTACAGTTCAACCCTGACGAGGCTGTAGCTATTAGGGAAAGCCAGACAAGCTTTCAAGGCGTTTCCCTTGAAACAGATTTAAAAAGTATTAATAACAATTATAGGGGACTACACGACGCAATAGAAAAAATTGCAAAATAGTTCGTTGTCGTTAGTGGAATCGCTGCAAATAGTGGACGACGTGAAAACACAGCTACAGACTATAAATGACGCAAAAAATAATCGCGTTAGTGAAAAATTCGAGAGTGTATTACAGAAAGATCCTGATTTTAGCAAATTAAGACAAATTTGTGATGGTGCATCTACAACTTCGTTAAGTGAGTTCACAGATTGTTTTACTTATGCCTGTATTACATCCGTAGATGTCGAACGGTCATTTTCAAAATACAAACATATTTTTTCACCAAAGCGAACATCGCTGACGGAGACAGCTGTAGAAACATACCTGATGCTATTATACTATAGATCTTCCCCACTTTGTGATGACAACAACCAAACTACTTCATAAATCTGTTTAAAAGGGTGAGTTTTATACAAATTTTTATAAAATGTAACATTATTGTTAAAATTTATTTCCATTTAATATACTTATTCAAGTATTATGATATGATGTAAACATATGAGTCATATGACGGCTCTGGCGGCCAGGTGACCTCGGACAGCTCTAAATGATGAATCCACAAAAAGTATGGACTCAGAATTATTTATTTCAATTATTTTGCAGTCCTAAAAATTATATTAACAATACATTTTACAGCTTTATACAGAACACCTTAATAGTATACTATATTACATACCGAGGTGGAAAGTGTTTCATTATTGTCGAGAGATCAGACAGGAATGAAACACTGTTCACCGAGGTTTGTATACTATTTTATTTTCAGCACACCTAAACTTAAACTAAAAATAAACTGAAATAGGCCAGAGGCCTTAAACGATTTCACTATGCTTACTTACTATAAATCGTGACCCCTAAGGTCACGATTTATAGTTTATGTTGCAGGAAATGTAAAACAGTTACATATAAACAAATGTTTCATACTAGAGCGGCCCGCAGATTAAGCAAAAACTACTTAAAATTAAAAGAAAATTGCGTCGCGACTTTTCACGGACAACACCGGGCAAGCCAGGGCAAGAGATACGAAATTGTTATATAGGAAGGTATGTTTTTGCGAAAACAACCCATTTTTCACAACTCCAGTAAAACTTCTTTTATTATCTTCTCATCTGACTACACTACTCATAGAGAAGGTATTGTCGTCGTGAAAAAAAACCAAATTCCAGATTATGATGAAAACGAACCTTTTAAGACCGGAAATAGAAAATTTATCTGAATTTGCATACCATCTGTGTGTCTGTGTGTCGCAGGTCATTTGTTGTAGCCACACTTTCTCAAACACGTTTCAACGTGGAAATCTGAAATTTTGCATATAATATCTGTGATGTGCAAGGACGAACCCTAGTAATATTAGTAAAATTGGTTCACCAGGAAGGCACATCTCAGGGGGGCAAACATTTTTTTGCATCATAAAAAAAATATTTCAAATAAAAATTGTTTAAGCCAAAAATAACTCTTGACAATTTCTCGTAAAATTACTGAGAAAAAAGGTTTAAAGATTATTTAATTGAATTAAAAAATATAAAGTCGGTCTCGGCATCATATTAAATTTGAAATGAATGTAAAATAAATTATTTTTCGTTTTATTTCGTCTTCGTCTCGCATTTAACTCATTTATCTCATTTGTATCTTTTATTTCATTTGACTCATTTTTCTCATTCGACTCATTTGTCGTATTTCTCATTTAACTCATTTATCATTTGTATAATTTGTCTCATTTATCTCATTTATCTTGTTTATCGCATTTGCCTCATTTGTTTCATTTATCTCATTTGACTCATTTGTCTAATTTCATTTATTTGTGTCACTCGTTTCGTTTTCCTCATTTATCTTATTTGTATAATTTGTCTAATTTGTCCCATTTGTCTCATTTACCTCATCTTATTTGTCATATTTATCTCATTTATCTTATTTATTTTATTTATTCTCATATTAATTATTTTACATAAATAAATAAGATAATTGGAGATGGCATTTTCAATTAAGGCAATTTATTTCTTTCATATCAAATTGAAAATGATTTAAAAGTACCGTCGAGGAGCACCTAGCCGCGACCGATTTTTTTTTATATTCTCTAAATTTTTCCCTAATCTATTCTTCCTACACAACAGACATGATGTTTGTTCTAATTTTTTTTCCTTCGTTTATTCGCCGCCGTTTTTTAACATTATTTTTGTATAATATAATATAGTTTTTTTTTTTCATAATTTTTTTTTCAAATAACTGATTGAAGATGATTTTTTTATTATTGTTATTATTATATTATATTTTTTTTTTTATTATTATAGATTATATTTAGCTAATACGTATAATAAGAATATAGAAATTTCTTTCATTTATTTTCTTCCTTTTTTATCTTTTAAATTATCAAACCCTCATTACACTTTGCTTTTCCCATATAATAATAATTAAAGTCCGCCCGCTTTAATGCAGTCTACCAAGCGGAGATAGAGGGCGTACATACGAAATGCTCCGAGAACTACACATGTAAATAGCACAGTAGAATAATATCAGTGGTTCTGTAGTATTGTTTCGTACGTTTACTACGTCCCGGGTTATAGATACTTTTATTAGTTTTACTGTGCTTTTAGTGCTTATTTATATTCTTTATTTATTTTTTAATTGTTTTTTAATATGGTGTGATGGAAGCAGCAATGGAAAAAGCAGGTAACGCTTGTTGTTACTCAAGCTGAAAAAAAATGTTTAGCATTAATTAATCAATTATTAATAACAAAATATTTCACTTATTTTGTATTTTGTTACATTTATCTAGAGAATCTACAGACTTTTTATTTTAAACACATTTTCAAAAAATTAAATACATACACCTGGTTCATTTTCAAAATGCGCCTTACTATTTACATCCCGGCGTAGAAGTTCAGCATAGGATTCTGTAGAAGATTTATTAATGATGAAGTTGTACGCTGACAACCATAAACAACTGCTAATGACATGATAAAAGAAATGAGTCTTTGTAAGTTGCACCATGCTCCTCACCGACGACGTCAGTCAATTTCATAAAATGGGCCGGCTTTAATAATAATTTATATTAATCATCAAAATTTGGAAATGCGTTATCTGCGCTGAAATCTGAAGGGATTCGTAATTAAGTTACTTTCTGTCCTTGAAAATGTTCTTTAACTGATTCACTGTAAATACACAGATACTTAATTGTAAAAGGAGTAGATGCAGGTAGGCTGACCTGAAATATATTCAAGTTTAATACAGAATATCTTCCTAACACCAAGAAAAGTCCTGATAATCAAGGTCGGGTTGATGATGAGTGACGAAGTCAATATCAATAGCTTTAGAGAACAGAATAATTAAAATTATATAAAGAAAAATCACATTAGGATTACTAAGTTTCCCAGTTACTTTCGTGGCTTTGAAAAAGTCACACTGACGATGTAAAGATACAGAAACACATGTCTGTGACGGTTTTAATGTCTTGAAGTGATTGTTGTATTGGTGAGTACCTTTGTTTTATTTATTTTTGGTTTTATTGAACAGAATAGTTATAATTAAAAGTAACATTATCGAGTCACTCGTACTAAATATAATGTGCATATTATCTTTTTTATAATCCAATATTCAGCGTTTGGCTAATAACCAGGACAATAGATATTTAAAAAGATATATTTGTACTAATCTGTGATAAGTTTTTGTAAAAGTTAGAAAATAATAATTAGCACATAGTATTTTATATAACAAGTGGCTAAAGTGGTGTTTTTCTTTACAAGTGGGGCGTTTATAGTACGAGCCGAAGGCGAGTGCTGTAAACCACACTAGTAAAGAAGAACACATTTTAGTCTCGAGTTATATACAAAATTTTTGTATCACCATTCGAAATTAGAAAACAGTATAATTTTGTAAAAATACGGCAAATTGACAAAGTTACCTTGTCGTAATGACTAAATTCTATTGCTGTTTCTATAGAAACCAATAATAAAACAACTAAATATTGAACGATTAAAACGTCGCATTTGACACATTCTACTTTACCATAATTATTATTTGGTATAAAATGAGTGTCAGTGAGAAAGATTTTATTTCTGGTACTCCTCCGGAAATCAGGAGGCAAGCAATTGCTGTAACTAACTTTAGATTTATTACCAGTGAAATCTAGAAAATTGTACGAAAAAAAAATATGATTTATTTATGCACTGGTGTAAGCAAAAAACTGTGAGTAACATATCTGAGTCTGTTCTTTTGACTTATCTATCTGTAAAAGCAAAAACTTGTTTGTTCAAGTCCCTGGTCCAAGTTTTCGATGATTAAAGTAGAATAATGTAGATATCCAATTATCAAAAAGTAAAAGCTTTTTTGATAAGACAATCCACTGGGTATAAGGCTAAGAAATCTAAAGTTTTTGACAGCGCAGATGTCGAACGTTTTTTAATAGAAGCACCAGATGAAAAGTTTTTAATGTTGAAAGTTGTATTAATAATGGGCTTGACTGGCGCTTGTCGTCGGAAATAACTCTACAATATGACCATTGACATTATGAGAAAAGACTGTATGCTGGTTGTTAAAGTACTTGATTTGAAGACCCACATTGAAGGACTTTACGGTAATTGGTGAGACAGTTAATGGAATAAATCCACTAAATATTTATGATAAATATGCAGCTATTCGCCCTACTCATGTGAATCACATAGGGATTTTTCTTCAATATCGAGGAGAAAAATGTACGGTCCAATGAGTTGGTATTAATACATTTTCAAAAAATACCAAGTTTCACTCCAGTTCCATTTCTTAAGTCAACGATTTTTTTATTGACCGTTGGACTAAATTGACACTATTACTCACCGATCATTTTGTCCGAATTGTTCTCATAAAGATAGTCTCCTGCTTTACGTAACGTTTCAATAAGAGTGTTGAAAGTATGTTTTTCTTCTTTTGTTAAACAGCGCTTTGTAACCTCTATTAGGTTTCTCGTGCACAAATTTGCATCTTTTAGTTTATTAACATACTTTTCAAAAAATGTATGTAAAGTTCCTTTCTCTCTGGCTTCATCAACTTCTCTTTGAAAAGCACCTACATTTAATTCAAAATCGCAGATTGAAGCTTTTTGACTTTCAACCTAAAATAAATGTATTATATACACAAATACTCCAAAATTAAAGAAAAATGACGAAGTTTTATTGTAGACAAAAATAAAATAGAAAAAAAATATACAATTCAATAGATTATAGTTATGTTTGAGTTATTCAGTAAAAAATTCCTCACTTGTGCTTATTTGTGAATCTTTATTTTTGCGAGTTAAGAGCTGGCACTAACTTATTTTCCCATCATGATAAAAATCTACACAAGAATGACTAAACAGAAAACAAAAGAAGTGACTTCTAAGAACGACGCGAGGACTGGCTGCGCCCATAGTCTAGCTTCCCTCATCAACTTTCATAATATTATATCTAGACACCGCACAATTTCCGTGCGTCCAGGGCTGTTACAAGGGATAAGTGACAATAGCAATCATTTGTATGGAATAATTAAAGTACATACCTACCTCTTATGTGTGTGTTACCATTTCATGAAATCTCCTACACTGTATTCAAGAAATTAGTATAGATTGCAAGGAATAGGCCAGATAAGTTACACGAATGATATTGAAATACGTATTTTGTAACAGACTGGCAGCTATACACGTACACTGTGTCACAGGATAGATGTAACAAACGGTGTAATGGACAAGAAATTGCGAGTTTGGAATAGCACTTGGGGATTCAGTCCTGCTTGATGTAAAACAAGATAGATTTAAAATGAGTTGCAATTTTATAGGAGTGAATTACTGCATGAAACAATATTGTAGACTCTATAGAAATAAGTTGTATCTTCAAGCAATGTTTTCACAATAAAAATAGAAGTTAATATCAATTTACACTACCAGAGACCGTGACAAGACACTTTTATTAGAATCTGACATTTTTATTATAATACAATATGTATAATATATGTTAATGCCTGGTACAGCGTTTCAAATGATTTGGCACGGCCTCTGGGATTGTTCATGTATATTTTTAGTAATACCTTATATTTCTCAAAAGTTCCTGATCCTCCTAATTTGTTGCATTTTTTCCTCGTTTATTAAATTTTCAGGCAGTCCTAAGAAACAATTTTGATTATATTTATGAAATTGCCTAATTTAAGAAAGTACATATTTCTAAATAAATTACATTACTAACAAATATGAACATTTTAGTTAAATATTAAAAAGAACTGAAAAATCTTTTTGAGGTGTTGATCCATGTGGTCAAGAAAGAGAGGGCGATGGCATAGTTGGCTGAAGCGCGCAATGACAAGCTTGACTAGAAATTTGCCGCAGATCGCGTAGATGGTAATTTCAAATTGTTTGCTCTTAGGAACAGGTGTGATATAATCCAAGACCTTGAAAATGCCTGAGTTGAACATCTGAAATTTGCACAGTTTCATTGACAACCATTTATTACCAAATAAGGTGTTTCGGACTTCGTTCATGCTGACCATTTTTATTCTTACCCTTAACTCCAGGTAATTGCGTTCGTAACCTACAGTGGTGAAGTGAACTGAGAAACTGCAACCAAGAATTAGCATGATATTCTCCTCTGTAGCGAATGCGGGAATTGCCGGTGATGCACCACACTATCGTTACTCAGCTAGTAATAGGTTAGGATAACATATCTTATGGCAGCAGATCATCTCTGTCCTGTATGCCACTGATTACATCACGAATGTATTCGAATTTGTTGCATGTCCATTATAAGGAGGCTGAATAATCCTTATCAGGAAGATAACTGTCGCTCGCATACTGCAAAACTTATTTAACAGAACCTTGAAGAGTTCAAGGTTAGAGTATTCCCGTGGCCTGTATGTTCACTAGAATTACCACCTACAGAATATATGCGGGATATAGTAGGCGCTCATCTGAGTAATTTATTCCATGTCCCATATAACTTGCAGGATCCTCGACGTTGGATTCATCAAGACTAGAATGACGTACCCCTAATAGGATATCAATCTTCTCATGTCGAGATACCTCGTGAAGATAACGAGTAAATAAGCAGTCGAGGTGGGGCTACTAATTGTTGCACAATTTTTTCCGATTGATTTATGTATTAATATTTTAATAGTGTTTTTACTTCAACCAAATCATTAATAAATCCGCTGTGTCGAAACATGTGTCGTTGAAATAGCAACAAACATTGATTGGCTTCTACCAGCTTTAAATTACGCCTGGAATACGAAGCACTGATGGTGGGCGAAAGAAGAAATGAAGTTATTGAATAATGTCTGGCGCCACTCGTTTAAAACGAAAAAATTTGGAAAGTGTAATAAAATAATGTAATTGGGGATGTGATACTGCAAACTGATAAAAGTCGTGCAGGTGCTTGGTGTGAATTGCAAAATATATGGGAGAACGTTAGAGTGGCTAGAGATGTGTGGCAGCTAGATTTGAAAGATTAGAAACTAACAATAAAATCGGAATAGACCGACTCGCTTGTGTGAACGTAGTTTCGGGCATATAGAGTGGCCTGTAATGTACCTAGTGTGTGTAATGAGACGGGAATTACGGCTGTGGGAGGCGACAAATACCTGAAGATTTGAACAATCACCGAGGAGATTTCAAAACTACCATGAAATTTGGAATATCGGCTGTGTCGTGACTCTCAGGCTAGTTAGATCGGTGCTTTATGCAAGCATTACATATGGGTTAGACAAAGTTTTTGGATGTGGTTTAAACGCCGGGAGAGCGCTTGAAAAGTTTTGTGGGAATTTTTAGAAACTCTTACGAATGTGGTCTGGTGCTCGACGGGCTGATGGAGCTCTGTGAGAATGTAATGTCATTTATTAAAAATGAGTCTAGGCTCACCTGAAAGTTGGTATGAAGGGCACTGAAATACTCAGAAAATAAGGATACATAATAATAAAATAAAAAGAAAAAACCAACGTACACAAAGATGGGAGGAGCTCTTATGTACTGATAAAATACTGTTTATTGTACTATTTGCGCCTGTTTTGAAGTTCGCTCCTGCTATTTACGATAATATCCAAATTCTCTAAATCTAATTATTAACCAAAATTAAAAAATAGAACATTAGATTATAAACTTATTTGTAAATAACATAACTTTAAAAATGTTTTCAAAATTTAACTGTTATTACTTACTCTACTATATATATATTCACTATTTTCTTACCTATATAAAAGAGGTAAATGATTAATGCCGACTTCATTTTCATACAGTTTATAATGAACTATTTATTTTGCATAATTATTGTAACATACAAAAGCTAACTTTTCAGATATAACATGACCTATAATCAAAAAAACATTAATTCTTGTTAATGTTTAATTAAAATTACGATAATATCATACAAACAAGTATGCAGTTCATCGTGTTATTTACAAAAAGATATCATATCGGTCTTAAAATTATGGAATACATTTAAAATAAACTTGAAATTGACCAACGTCACTTAATGAAAAGAAGTAATAATAATCAACTATCATCTAAATTCGAACAACATATTTTTTAGTCATAAACTATTATTAATTTCTTTGTTTTCTTGTACTACTAGTTTTCAAATGTAAGATATAAATTCCAAAATCCAAAAAACAAAAATTTTCTAGAGAATTATAGCAGTCATTTTAACATATTTTCAGAGAATGTTAAGCGTATTTTGCCAGTCATTTTCATTTCCACTGCACCAAAAGATTTAAGTCTAAATAAACACTTTATCATTTTAAATAGAAAAAAAAGTCTTAAACGAAAGTTATTGTCAATCAGACTACAAATTAATGTAACCAAAACTTACATAGGATGTTCAAGATTTCCTGGTGAAATAAAGTTGTATATTTTTATATTGAACACCCTATTACAGCAAGCACTAAATCAGCTTGTAGGTGTTAAAAGAAAGCAAATGATGTACGTATATATTCCTTATGTGGAGTAGTGCTGACACTTCTATCTACAGGTGGAGAGGGCATGATCCATACACGTTATTATTTGCTTTACTTTTAACACCTGTCGACTTGAAATACATAGTTCTCGCTGTATTGTTACGTCTATAAAATACACAATGCTCAACATTTAAAATATATCCGTCAGATGCCATAGCCAAAGTATCAGATTATACTGTATACCATTTAAATATATCAATTCCTCCAATCGATATACAACAAAAACAATTTTTTTGTATCCACAATAATAAAGATAATCTGTTATTGCTATGGTATCTGTGAAGGGTAGAATTAGATTGTTGAGCATTCTGTATTTCATGAGACATTGATATTACACCCCAATATTTCTGAAAAGCATTTTTCTCAAGGATTCCAAAATATAATAATATACAGGATGTTCTATTTAAAAAAATACAACTTGACTTGACTAGGGAGAGTTTGAACGTCCTGTATAAATTCTAAATACATTGATTTGTAGTACAACAGATTTGTAGATTGATGTGCAACAACTTTTGTACAAAACTTTTTTCTGTATATAAGATAATAAACTTTTTCTTTCAACTTGCATCTTATATGATACAATTGATATATAGGTAGGCAGAGTCGCCTCTAAGTTTCAATGAATAAGTTACATATGCGATCTAGGAGTAATTGTATTATAAGTAGAGCTCGGAATTTAGGTATTGTTGATGTCAAAACCAGGATTGGCTGTAGGTCATGAGTCAGCGCGTAAACATGTTCATGCATGTATGACACAATATATCATGAAGTTTTTTAGAGAATTTCGTAATATACAAAGTTGATAAAGTAAATTTATTATAAACATTCATTCAAAGAGGACTGGAGGTATTTTATTTATAAACAAAAATTTAGGAACCAGAAGGTCATTAGGTACGGGACTGAAACTCCTACCGCTGGGTAGCCCTTATCAAAGAACAAATCAAATGTCTTTATAGCAGAGGCGTAACAAAGAATTAAAACGCCTATGGCCAGCCAACAAAAATCTGTACATCTTTTAAATAATTGTTTTCAAAACTTTTATGTTTTTCATCCAAAGGGATTGAGAGTTTAGCACAGGATAGTAGGCTGTCAGAGTCGACAGTGGAGTTGAGGCAGTGTTTTTTCATTTATTGTTCATGTGTTATAAGAACTTTTTGGTTTTGTCAGTTTACACTTCATGTATTTAACGTCTATTTGATTTTTTTAAAGAATTTTTTTCAAAACTTTTTTTGTTTTTTGTCCAAAGGGACAGAGAATTTTACACAGGATGGTAGGCCGCCAAAGTCGACTGGCGATGTGAGGGTGTGTCCTTTCAATTATTTTATCAATATCTACATCCATTCAAGAGATAAGGACTTTTTATTTTTGTTGGTTTATATTTTACATATCTGAGATCAATTCGACCTTTTAAACATTTTTTCAAAACTTGCTTGTTAGCTTGTTTGAGTTTTTTTTATCAAAATTGGCCTTAAACTTTGCACTGAATTCTTGTAATCTGTCCGAAACTTTTAAACAAAGAGACTGCAGGTTTTCAGTTTTAAAACTTTCCTCAAATTGCATTTAATACATGAATTCAGAGGTAGGATTTACCAATCGTTCATGACGTAAAACCAGGGTTGGTTTTAGGTGGTTATGCGTCAGATTTGCATGCATATATGAAATGATATCTTACATTGAAATTTTTTTTAACGAATACGATATTATCCAAAGTTGATAAAGTCAGTTTATTATAAACACTTACTCAAAGAGAACTGTTAGTATAGGGTGATGCACTTAACAGTGTAAATGTCTATTAATATTTGTGTTGCATGACCATACTATTGCTTTGTTACATCTAGTGCAATACATTTGTCTACCATCAAATTGTAAATCGGCAATATCACGAACCCAAGAATTTACTGTAGCTTCCGTCGGTTTAATACGTTGTGACATCTTTTTGTTTTTGAATTTCCCAGGCCTGCAGATGACATGTTAAATGTCAAAGAAGTATACTTTTTTATACAAGACAAATGTAGTCTCTAAAAAAGTTCATATATTTTAAGTATGTGCCAATTACACCTGTCAGCGCTGAACGATCCTTCTCACAATACAAATGGTTTTTAATGAGAGGCGCCGGAGATTAATTCTTGAACGTTTACAATAAATATTAGTAATATACTTTTACTCTTGTGATGGCTGGTTAAAAATACATATGTGTGTGTTTGTGTTATATTTACCAATGTCTTTACAGAATTTAGTTATCTCTAGCCGTTTACGAGTTATAAGGAAAAACATAGTGTGGCTAATGGCAAATTTGGCTAGTGTAAGAATATAACTTTTTTTGTTTTTTGTCGTACGTTTTCAGATAAAACTAGTTTACGTATTAACATTTTAGAATGAAGTGAAATTCTCTTTATCATAGTCTGCATAAAAGCCGTCACTGGAAACCGATATCTCCGTCCGAGCTCTAATTATAAAAAACACTAGATTATTTTTATCAATTGATGAATATTTGAAAAATTAAGTGAGGGTTGATCAGCTATAATGGTTATTTTATGAAAACACGTGGAGAAATTCTCCATTCGACTAATAATAATTAATATTATTAAATACTAGGTATTTGCGTGAATAGATTTGATCATGCATTTGTCATGTAGGCAATTATTTTTTATCACGGCATTAAACGGTTTATGTTTATGGCTAACCAAACGTTTATGAACATCGGATATTAACCATTAATATACTTGATACATCATATTATGTATTTTACACCAACATGCATAGAATATTGCAGTTAATTTTAGTCATGATGTGCAATAGGTACGTCAGTGGATACTCAATACTTCGTTAAATGTTCTATTAAAGAATATTTTTTACAGGGTAACAAATATAACTGTAAATTTTTAAATGAAAAACTGTTTTCTTTTGTTATAGAACAAGCTTTTTAGATTGTGAATTTTTTTTATATTAAAACACACCACAGATAATACAAGATATGAACTTATTAAGGTTGATTCAAGTAGTAGGCATACTGGAGGAGTGTTGTTATTTTTTAAACAAGGGATAAAATTCTCTATTTTAAAGAAATATGTACTAGAAACTAATTATTGGTGTGTGTTTATAAAAGTATGGTTAAACAATTCAGTGTGGTGTATTGGAGTGGTATATCATTCGCCAAGTTCAAGACATGATGAGTTTATAGAATGTGTTGGAAACTGGTGTGAAGACTTGATGGTAAAATACAAAAACTCTTTCTTATTTTTTAGTGATTTTAATTTAAATTATTTAGCTGATAATGTCCATGTTAACAATATAAAAAATGTATTTCAAATCTTAGGATTAGAACAAAAAATTAAGGATTGTCTAAGATGTACCAACACCAGTAGTACTTTAATAGACTATGTAGTTACGAATAGTAATGTAAAAGCAGTTGTACATGATATTTTTTAAAATTTCCGACCACTCAGTAATTTCAGTATGTATGACAAATACGACAAATGTTAATACCTGTAATTCTGTTACGTTTAGAAATTTCAATTCATCCAATATTACAAAAATTATTGAAGATTTGCAAAATATTAATTGGAATATACCAAGTAATAATCCCGAAGAAATTCTCAATTTTTTAACTACACAAGTAATAAATAATGTTTGTCCGATAGAAAATAAAATATGTCGATCAAATCAATTACCCTGGTATGACACGGAAGTTAATAGTTTGGCTAAGCAAAGAGATGAAACATACAAATTTTTTAAACGATGTGAGAATAAAACAGAAAAAGATACTTACTGGAACCAATACAAAATATTTAGAAATCAGATGGTATCATTGCTGGACATTAAAAAAACTTTATATTATGAATATAAAATAGATCTTAATAAGACTGATGCGAAAAAGATGTGGAAAACTTTAAAACAATTAGTAAAAACAGAAAATAAATCATTCTTAAATAACACAATTTTGTTTAGGGATGAAAACAATTCTTTAGTTGAAGTTAAAGGAGAAAAACAAATAGCAGATAATTTTAACAATTATTTTGTATCGAGTATCAGAGATATTTCTCAAGCTATACCGAATGTAAATGAATGGACTGCTGATGATAATTTCCTACTCCCTGCATTTACAGAATTTAAATTATTAGATCTTAATGCCTTAGGTGAAATAGTTAAAAAACTTGACAACAAAATGAATTATCATGAAGTTTTAAGTAGGGGTATGATTAAAAAATCTTTTAATATAATAGGACCAGCTTTACTACAATTTGTAAATGCATCGTTGCAATCCGGTATAGTTCCAGAAAAAATAAAAATAAGTACAGTTATTCCTATAGAGAAAATTAAAAACAGTAATGATTCTTTTAATTTTAGACCTATCAATACACTTCCACAAATAGAAAAGATTTTAGAACTAGTAGTATATGAACAACTACTTAGTTATTTTAATAGCAATAATTTATTTATACTAAACCAATCAGGATTTAGAAAAGAACATTCTTGAGAAACGACTTTACAATTAACCATTTCAGAGTGGATACGGAATGTCGATGATAATAAATATATTGTAGCAATATTTCTTGATTTTAAGAGAGCGTTTGAGACAATTGACAGACATCTGTTATTAGAAAAACTAAAATATTATGGTATTAATGGAATTGTACTTCGCTGGTTTGAAAATTATTTAACAAACCGCTTTCAAATTACAAAAATTAATAACATTTTTTCGCCTCCTTTAGAAAATAAATTTGGAGTACCCCAAGGCAGTGTACTAGGTCCAATTCTTTTTATCATTTATTTAAATGATTTTGTTAAATGTACATTATGTGATTTTGTAAACTTATTTGCTGACGATACACTGATAGCCGTTGTAGATGCAAATTTAGATGCGGTCGTGGAAAAAATGAACCATGAACTTATTAAGATTGAAGAATACCTAAACACTAACAAACTAAAACTAATTATTGATAAAACTAAAGCTATGATTATAACAACAACTTATAAATATAATAATATTAATTTAAATAATATCAACCTCAAATTTTAACAATTAAATATAGAAATTGTCAGAAAAGTTAATTATTTGGGATTTTTTCTCTTGATAAGCATTTGAACTTTAAAGAACATTTCAAATACATAAAAAATAAAATGTCAAAAAAACTCTTTTTTTTCTCAAGAGCATCGAAAAACTTGTCTTTAATGACAAACATTACAGTTTATAAATCTATTATTCAACCTCATTTTGATTATTGTTCTAGTATCTTATACTTATTTGATAATAATTCAATACAACAATTACAAAAACTACAAAACAGAGGAATGCGCATTATTCTCCAATAAACTTAATGTTAGAAACACTACAATGGATGCCAGTGAATACTCGTTTAAAATATTTTACAATGATCTTTATATACAAAATTATAAATAATCAGTTGCCACCTTATTTTCACCAGTTTATTACATATACCAGTGAAGTGCATGATTATGAAACCAGAGGTAGAAGTCTATTATTCTTAAAAAAAGTAAAGTCAAGTAAAGCACAAAAAACTTTATTTTATAAAGGTATAAATGAATATAACTTGTTACCTAATAGTATAAAGAATTCTGTATCGGTCAATGTCTTCAAACGAAAACTAATTGATCATTTAAAACACTACTGAAGTCTTTTCGATGAACCGAACTCAAATGTCATCAATATATTGTTGTAATTATCTGAATATTTGATTTTTAAGTACGAATCTCAGTTATTTATTGTTTATAGCCATATTCAATATTTGAATTGTACAACCTACCCAATTTAATTGTTTAAAGAGAATGTATATTTCTTTGCTATTTAAAGTACAGTATTTTTTTTATGTTTATGTTTATTCTTATGTTTATCTAAGTCTCACTTTTAATATTGTTAAAATTTTGATAAACACAATTAAGTGTTTTTAGTTTATATTATTATACGCTGTATTTGTATTTTTATTTTATATTAGGCTTGCCTATTTAATAAATTACTTACTTACTTACTTACTTATAATAATCCCTGAAGGTACCTCAAGGTACTTCCTGCGAGAGATGGCTACACATTTAGAGACAGTGGACACACACCCAATATCCGTGTATGCTAGGATTAATTTTTTGTTTAGAAAAAATCCATCCTTCTCGACCGGGAACCGAACCAGGATTTATCGAAATTTTTCTTCTTAAAAAAAAGGCCTTCTATGAACCGTCAAAATCCTGCTACACAAAACTGACACCCTGTATATAAAATTGTGACAATATCTATAAATTAAGATTGTAATGTTGCTATTATTATCATGTCACTATATTAGTAGTGACAGCCATTTTGGATTGATGCAGATGTCTTTCTTAAATTGTAGATATAGGTCCTGAAGTGGGCTAGGACCTTCAATATGATGATGCTAACACTGAAGTGGTTTCCACAAACACCAAAACACTCGGTATATAGTGCCAAATAGTCGACGCTCGTTTCCCCAGCCAAATTGACATTATCAGGAGATGATTAGAACTAAACTTATATTAACAAGGTATTTGTACTTATACAGGGTAACGTAATATTGCGTCTGACCTCGATATCTAGAGTTCTACAATAGCTAGAAATTAAAAAAAAAAAAAATACAAGTAAACTAGATAAAAAAGTATATCAGTAAATTTGATGTACAATAGCATTCCATTTAAAAAAAAGGCACTTGAACCTGTATTTTCGTCTTGGCTCGCCCTGTATATTCGAAAATAATTTCCTGTTACAGACTATTTTATCTGGTGTACTTGCATTTTCTTTTAATTTCTAGCTTTCGGAGAACTCGAGATATCGAAGTCCTACGAACTATTGCCTCACCCTGTATACTCTCATCTCGGTTTGACGAACCAAGCCTAGTAAAGCGGCTGAGTCGGTACTATTACATCATACTATGTTTACCTTTGCTATATTTATAATTAATCTTTAAATTATAACTCTAGTTTGTGGTTGTTCTCAAACGCATTTTGGCCAATACTAGATTTATCTGTTCTTTAAACCTAATCTGAATTGATTGTCTCGTTTGCCCAATATTTTTTTATTACAGTTACTACAGCCAACTCCCCAATCTTTCATCAAGACAAAATTGTGGCAAATACAGTATGGCCCAAAATAAACAGTATTGAACTTAACTTTTTAAAATAATGCTCCACCAGAAAAACTTTTTCCTCTGTACTTAACACCATGTTTAACACTTAAGCTCTACTAGTTAATTGTTTAAGGTTTATTCGACAGATATACACATAGTGCCAAAAGTTTTGCATCACCCAGTTTTAAGCTCTCTGAATTTTTTATCAAGAAAGAGTAAAGGAGGCCATGATTTTTTGTTTACTTTTTTACCATCATGCAAGATAGAAATGTCAAATAAACGTTACAGTTGGCCGTGTAAACAAATTTGAATCGTTTCATGTTTGACAGTGTTCAAGTAGTGTTTACTTTGTTGCTATCAGCACTGATTAAAAGTGTGCAAAAATGGTCCGAAATGTAATTTCGCAATTGGACAGATCCAGGCTAGTGATCCTGATCGAAGAGGGTTATTCTCAAAGAGAACTTGCCGCGCATTTGGGAATTAATCAAAGTGATGTCTCCCAAACCTGGAATCGGTACAGAGCAACGAATTCTACAAAGGATCGTCCTAGAAGTGGCAGGCCCCGTGTTGGTAATGTAAATTCTGATAGATTCATGTCACTGGTGGCCCGCCGGAACAGATTTTCATCCATTGGTAACATTCAGGGAGAAGTTAGACGAGGTACTGGTGTTGCGTTATCCCTTACTACAATACGGAGGCGATTAGCTGGCTTTGGATTACAGCGTAGGAGGCCCACAAGAGTGCCGAAATTAACATTGCGACACCGACAGACTCGATTTGAGTGGTGCCGAACATTCCAAGGGCGAGGTATGGATTTTTGGCGACATGTGATGTTTTCGGATGAGACCTGTGTTTGTCTAACTTCCAATGACCGCAGAAGCCGTGTTTGGAGAGAGCCTGGAGATCAAAATCGACTCGGATATGCTGTCGAAACTGCTCCATATCGTGGAGGGAGTGTTATGTTTTGGGCCGGTATCATGATTGGTGAACGAACGCCACTGGTTCCTATTCCAGGTACGTTAAATGGACAAAATTACATCTAACACATTCTCCGGAGATATGTTCGACTATGGAGAGGAGCAGTTGGAGAGCATTTTGTTTTTATGGATGATAATGCCCCTCCCCACAGAACTAATGCTGTCCGTAATTTCCTAGAGATGAAAGGAATCGACCGTATGGAGTGGCACCCTATGTCTCCAGACTTAAATCCCATGAAACATGCCTGGGATGTGCTTAAGAGGACAATTGCTCGACGTCCACAGCCTCCACTGACCCGGCAGGAGCTGATAAGAGTTGCAATAGAAGAATGGCAAAACCTACCCTTCCAGACCATCGATGAGTTAATTATGAGCATGGAGAGACGAATTCAAGCTTGCATTAACGTGAGAGGTGGTAATACGTTGTATTAGTAATATTTGATGTGGTAATTGTAATTAACTAGTTTAATAAAACATATCCAATGTACACTTTTTTAAATCACTCTGTATATTGACGCATTAAATTCATTCTTTGCCAAAAAAAGATTGTGAGAAAAGGCTATTAAACCATCTTACAATAGTTTAAATCTTCGTGGAATCAAATTTGTCACTAAAACTGGGTGATGCAAAACTTTTGGCACTATGTGTATACTAGCTGACGTGGGCATGACGGCGCGCGCAGCGCGTATAGAAACACCGCCTACTTAATTTCAGTACTGTTTATTTCGGGCCATACTGTAAGGTGTATCGACGGATGGAACGCTGGACCTCGTAAATAACTAGACAACAATTTTACAGTATATTAAAAAAACTGAATAGCCAGCTAGTGATGTTAAATGTTGTTGATTTATTTATATCAAAGTTAGTAAAAAAAATCATAACATCATTTACAAATACTTAAAACAAAACAAAAACCATTTTGGTAAAAAACAGTGTTACTTTCGAGGTACTGTCTTTGTAAAAGCGTTATATACGAGTTACTGTCTTTATTCAAGAAGTAGACTGGTTCACAAGTTCAAAAAGGTGTTAATTCTTGCTACTGCTAGTAAAAATATGAATGAGGGCCCATTGGATTCGGAATGAAGTCCAGAAAAATGTGCTTGTGAACCACTCTATAGGAATAAAGATTGAGAATTCGTTTATGGCACTGGTTATTTTTCATAAATATATAAATAAATAATACGTAAAATCTAATCTACTTTATTGAATACTAACAAATATTATGCTGTTACATACAGATAAACAAAAAAATAAACAACATTACTTCTTAGAAAATATAGATAACGGCAACAAAATCTTATTATTTATAATGTAGCATGTCGTAGAAACTCCAACAATCCTTTGGAATGACTTTTTTTATCTCCTGAAGATGAAGAAATTTTGTTTTGGCGATAGGCAACTTACTCTTAAATAGTTGTGGGAACATCGCCTTGCTTAAATCTATATTTTTCTCTCTGACAGGAAGGTCTTTAAATTCTGAATCAAAATCTAATTTATAAGTAATTTTCCCTTCAGAGTATTGCAAAACACGTAAGTTGGTTACCACGTGTGATTTTTCTGGTCTAATGGAAATATATCTGAGCAAATCCTTATCACCGTAATTTTTATAAAAGCTAAAATCAAAGTTTTTAACAGTGTAAGGTTGCTTGGAACTAGCTTCTTTTGTTATACGATAATAATCACTTGGCAAATACATTTCTTTATTCTTAAGAGCAGTTTCGATAGTACTATGCACAGAGTCACACTCCATCTGGGTGTGACCCTCTTCTAAAAATTTTTGCGTTATAGAGGTTTTATATTTTTGCGATAAATAAAGAAGAGCGTTTGACAACACGCAGTTGCGGTTTTGGGCGGTACATCCATCCGAATATATTATAATTGGAAGTAAATTGTTTCAAAAACTTATTCTCCAAATAATCAACCACGAATGACGCGTATGTAGAAGCTTGCCCATCAGCGTTGGTTTCATCATACCAGTAGCATGTAGCCTGTTTATCTCTCAAATCATGAAATTGTGACAGCACAATGTTGTCTTATAATAAAGGGCGCTGGCGGGTAACTGTGGGGCAAGTTTAACAGTTTGTACATCTACTGTTACTACATGACATTTCTCTTATAATGCCTCTTTCTTATCTTTCTCTTTCTCATTTCTTGCAGAATCTTTTCTTTTTATATGCTCCTGATGATCTGCTTCTTCTACATTTTTATTTTTGTATTTGAAACAGGTATCACACTGATCTTTCCGCGGGTGAAAAATAGATAAATTCATTTCATCGGCCAATTTCGTTAAACTCCTTAAAGACAATGGTTCTTTATTATTTTCTTGACATTTCAATAGGGAACTTGCCTATAATTTTAAAAATAAAAATAATACTAAAAAACATAGCGTAACGTTGTAATAAAACGTGTACTTCACAAAAAAATAAGTTTTCTAATTCCACGCGATCAGTATAAAGGATCTAAACAGCGATAAAATTGAGGTGGCCCGAAACGAGCTACTATTGACTGTGACGTCACACCATATCATATTCGGTAGTCGTCGCGCTGGGAAGCAATACAATCAGATGTTTACCGATGTTATAAGACTGTGGTTGATTTGTTAGTGACTTCTGATATAAATATATATAATTGTGTTTTATAGTATCGCTTATTGTAGTTGTACAGATATTTTAAAATGACTGATCAAGGTTTTTCAAAGGGCCAATCTGATAATTTTCCTAAAGTGGATATGTTTATGGTGGCATCTTTTATACAAAATAGTGAAAGATTTTCCCTTGGAGAGGTCCGCGGGGTCAAGGCAGAGAAGTATGTATTTTTTTAGCTTTTAGTAATAATTTATAAACATAAAATAGTTATGACTTGATCACGGAATAAAATGAAATAACTACAAAATGCTTAATCGCAACTAAGCATTTTTAGCAGACTTAGTCTTATGTTTGAAAGAATTTAGGGTAATTCTTTACAACAGCCACTTCTATATTTTTCGTGTTTTTTTTTTTGTACATACGCGTAAAGTGTCTCTATAGAAGACATTTGCTGCAAAGGAAATGTTGCGCAAATGTATAATTACCTATCGTAGGTATTTTCGTACTATGTTTTGGGGAAAGGGAAATAAGTGATTGTGTCGTGTTATCATTCACATAATAGATAAATGTAAGATTTGAATAGAATAAATTAAAGGACAAGGGAAAGGTATTTGCAATATACTATATATACTAGAGGTAAACATTTTATTCTTCGCAGACAGTAGTGTTATTGAACTTTTATATAATTGTTGCACATTCTGTAGGATACTCTTCGCAGTTTTTTGAAAAGAATCTTGTGTTTGTCTTATAAACTTCATTCTTACAATACCTAATGTATTGACTACATATTTAATTTTCTCTCCCGATGGTGCCGACTGTATTGGCGAAACGCGTGGCAGTATATTTTATAGTATAAACTAAGATTCATTCTTACAATACCTAATATATTGATCACATATTTAATTTTCAATTTTTTTTTCATCTCCCGATGATTCCGACTGCGTAGGCGAAATTTGTGGTAGTATATTTTGGTGTCTTTAGAAAATTACTTCAATTTTAGTAGCAAATTGAAAATTGCAACCCTCTGTAGATTCATATTTTTAAATAAAATGTCCTATAACTTTTTTATTTACTATTTGATTTTTTTCAAAAACAATGGATTTCTTCCTCTAGCTAACACTAACTTATAGCCCAAATTTCAACTCGAACGGACTTTTTTTTCTTTAGTTATCGTGCTTACAAGACGTGACGGAGAGACAGACGGACGGACAGATGAACAGATAGACATTTTGAAAGTTGTTCAGAATTCGATGACGAACGAAATGATTTTTTTCTCTGCGAGCGATATTAACGATTTTAGAAATGTCCCGATCAAATGCAATATACTCTTCGTAATCGTATTTGCGAAGAGTATAATAATAAATAGCTGTTTACTTTCGCACCAGGAAATTACCTTTACTTAGTATCACTAAATTACATTCTATCTAGTAATCTTATTTTCTAACATTGTATACACATTCTTTCTTTAATCCTACCCTAATTAAAATTCAATAATTCGGAATTCGGAATATTTTATTGCCCGCCTGCGAAAAACTAGTAGATAGACATATAGTATTTAATAATGTACTTACATTAAAATGATCTTCACACACATGTAGAGACCTACTGCTCTGTGAAATGTCTTTTTCATTTCTTCTACACGCTTTTAGCCATTTTGATCGACGAATCTTATCTTCTGGCAACATTATAAATATTTTACCTGGCACTTTTACTGTAGTATTCTTACACAACGGTACAATGCAATATTTAAAATAAGGAGTTTTTGTTTCCATTTTAAGTACCTATACACTTAAAATTTATGGCGATGCGATGCTAGTATTTTTACGGCTGAAATCAAGCAGTCGAGTGCTGGGATCTCTGTCGTGGTATGGTGTGATGTCACGACTACTCCCGCGCTTTTGAACCTGTTTGAAACGGTTCGCTCGCGCGCGAAACTTTAATAATTTATAACAAATTTATTATTGGGAATTAAGGCGTCATATTTTGCATATCTTATTTTTTAGTATTGTAGAACATTTTTATGAAGTAAAAAAAATGTGCAAGTTCCCTATTGGTAAGCCCTGTGTAAATCCGCATATGATTGAAATATCTGTTCCAAGTACAATCTGTCTGTTTCTTTTCTACAATAATGTGACGGTAATTTATTTAAATTTGATAAAAATTCCTTCAAAAATTGTCTATCTTCTTGGAATAAATCTAGTCTCTTTTTACGTAAACTAATTTGTTTTTCTTCGCAGTTGCTCATTCCATAATCACTATTAAGAACCCATGACCTGACGGACCATTCTCCTAAACAGAGAATGTTCAAATACATTGTTTTACATACTGGTATTTCCTCATTTCCTAAAACCAGATGGTAATTCAATGTTGTAGTACGCCGCGAACCTTCAACTTTTTTTGGTCTTTTTGTTTGAACGTTTAGTACCGCAGACATACACTTTTCTCTGCTCCCAAGTCATACTATCCCAGAATTTATCAAACAATTTTTGTCTTGACTCGCAAGAAATTAAAAAAACATTTTTTTGCTGGATCTTTGCTTTTTTAATACAGGTGCATCTTGGTTTCAGTCGTCTCTCTTCTCTTTTAGTATCGTGGAAAGTGTTTTTTTGATCTTTTGCTTTTCGAAACCCCAAATTATTTTTACCACTCATTTTTAATGTTTTGTTAATCAATCTTTTGTTCTTTCCTTTAATCCTCTTATCTTTGTGTATTAAAATATTTTCTTTATTAACTTCATCCTTGATGTCTTCAGTATTTGTTTCTTCAAGGCGATCCTCATCATCATTTGTTATCAGAATATTACAACAATTTGCGCGCTCATTAATTTTTTGTTTCGTAATTGATTCATCATTTTTACAATTCATATCTTGCTCTGAAAGTTCACTTCTATTTTGATTTGTATTTACGTTGTTTTCATTATTTGTATCACAGTTCACCATAATTTCCTCTGAAGTATTACAATTTGCGTCCATGACATCACCACAAGAATTCTGTACAAAATCTAAATTTGAATCACAGCCTTCAATTATCACAACTGATTCTGAAGTTTGGGGTACTACATCCATTTCAATATTGTCATTTTCAATTATATCTACACTGTTAATTAGTTCGGTAAAATCTTCGGGACTTAAAATTTCGTTAAAGATTAAATCCATTCCAACTTCATCTAAAATACTTGTTTGGTCGTTTTTTAAAACATTTATATTATTTTGTTCGTCACGGTCCTTTAATAGTAGTCAATACCTCGTAATTAAACTTAACTCCAACAAAACTGGAAACGACAGGACCTCGTAACTTCAATCTGCAAGAAACTGGGAAATATTAAAGTAATACTATCGAAAAGAAACAACATTACTTTCTAAAATTCTGATCTGCTAGTCGAATAGTACAATAATAAGGATTCAATTAAAGTCCTTTTTTTAAATATATTTTCATGCATTTTTTAATAGCACCTACCTCGCTTTGACACAATCATAAACCGATATTATTATGAATCTCTGCATTTGAGAGGTACTGCTTCTAATAAATGGCCACTGTTAGATACAAACTACTGTTTATACCGATTTTATCCGAATTGTATCGAATAGGTTACTGTTTCTAATTACCAGTAGATGGAAATGGTAGTCCTAAAGGTAATAAAAATAAAAACTCAGTTTCGTCAAAAATGTTAGTTACGATGTCCTGCGTTCCATCCGTCAATATGCAAAGCAATGTGTGACTGGCTACTTTTTGCAGTTAAATTGTTATTTTGCAACTTAAAAAATTTAAGGAGCATAGAATGTTCTCTTTGGAATCAAAAGGAAATAGAATGTGTAATGAAAAACATACTTCACAGTTTTGACTACAGAATAAGAATCATAGTGTTCAAATACCAACTATCACATTAAGACTGTGGTATTATCCAAAAATGAACTTGATGAGGTAATTTGTATTAAATTAAATGTTGCCAGTTGAGTAATTTTATTATTTAGGTTATTATTATTACATGCCGCATGATACAATTATGTTAATTATAACTATTAAAATACAATTTCTATAGATTTTCAGAGAAACCCGATATTGGTAAATTTTGCTGCTAAAGAACATTTTGTGTTCATGATATAATTGATTTGTTGGGTATTGAAATGCGAATAATTATTTTATGAAAGCTTTAGTATGAAATAAAATATATTTTTTTGGCAAGTAGCCAAACTATATTAAATAATGAGTATGTGTGAATGTTTCAGAGTAACGAATATAAATGTTATATATAAAAGATTTACTCTGCAATTGTAATATAGCTGGACATGCAACCATGCATCCGACATTGACAGTGTCGGTATCGAAATACGAACCCGCAGCTGCGATAGATAGATTTGTAGCCACATTTGCCATCGCGCGCTCCAACCAGCTATACCACCTAACCGATTACTATGCCACCGAGTTTGATGAATTACTAGAATTACTAAACTTTTTATTAAATTATTTCAAAGGTGGGTTGGAACCTTTGATGTGAAGCTAACACTGACGTGGTTTTCCATAAAACACCAAACTACCATATGCTGCGCTTTCAAAAATCCGAAATTTGTATCGAGTTCATCGAAAAACAAACTACAACAAGGCCATCCAAGAGACAAAATTGAAAGAAACTAGAAGTTGGGGATTTATGAAAGTAGCTGTAAGGACGGTAGTCAAAAATATGTTGGACAAACTAGGCGATCAATTCAAACTAGGTTTAAGTAGCATATGGCTCATCTCAAATATGGTTCAACAGAGAAGTCTAATGTTGCCCACTGTTTTTTTGATAACAACCATAAAATAGATAATAGCAATTTAAGATTAATTAGGAATGTAACAAATACTAGACAGCTGGATCCATTTGAAAGCTTCGAAATTATAAAGTGTAAAAATAATATGAATAGTGACAGAGGACCAATTCCACATAGTCGATCTGTTGGTTAGTGATTAATAATAGTTTCGGTATAAATAGGATACATTGTTAGTATAAGATTAGTTTTCATTATCTTCAGATGATGCCAACTTGGTTGGCGAAATGCGCGTCGAGTGCAGAAGATGGTGATTTAGTGTTTTGTGGAAAGCCAGGTCAGTGTTACTAACTTATTTGTTTCCATAATTTGGTATTGTCTATATGTATATATATATATATATATATATATATATATATATATATATATATATATATATATATATATATATATATATATATATATATATATATATATATATATATATTTATATATATATATGTAGGACTAGGGTTTCCATTTTTTGTATTGTAACTAAAGGAAATCATTTCTTGAGTGAACATTTTCATTTTTGGTGAGTTAATATTTTTTCAATCTCAATATTTTTTTGCTTCTGTTATTTAATTCAATGCAGTTCTTGCTCCTAGACTGAGTAGTTGTTTTAATAGTTTCTATGATAAATGTATTGTGTGTAGTTTTTGATTCATTATGTGCCTAAAACTTTTACTAGTACAATCAGATAAGAATGTCAGTATAAAACATGGAAATCTATAAGTATTTATTATAATTATCATGTTAGGTTTGAAAGAATGCCTTTGTTAAACCCAGTAATAGTTTTTTTTTTCTATTATTGGTACATAAACATAAAAAATGTATTTTATACGTGAATAATAGTAATAATAATAATAATGTTTTTAATTAGTTTGGTAGCTTCGTTATGTCGGTGCCATACTAAGTTTCGATGTATTGTTTTTTACAGTATATTTTTTATGACTTTCGGATTTTTTACCCTGGGTAATTATCCATAATTTTGGAACTCAATCATTTTACCTTTCACTTGATAATAGACATTGTTTTGCACTCTTACTACAAGCTTGTTTGCATATTTGTCTACAAAATAAAGAAGTGTCGGTATTTTAGATATTGTCGAATTTCCTAGACGATCTCGGGCTCTCTCGGGCTTTTCAGAGAAGCTGATTAATGCAGGGCGTCGTCGACGTCGTATCCTAGCACCCAGCAACGTCGTGTAATCGCGATATCGATCCAGGCTTTTAGTTTACTCTCAGACTATACAAAGGGCGTCCGACAGTATTGACGAGAAGGGTCAAGCGGAAAGAATTAACATAATCGTTATACACTACATAGTATGAAATGTTTATCTAACAAGAGCCGAATGGTGATATTATTCAGATCATGCCGGAAAGGATCAAACAGGAAGAAAATCACATATTACTTTCTAATCTATCCGTATATTATATGTCCCGTTTTTGAATTTCTAACTGTATTATAATAATGTACAGTTAATTTCAAACTCATTTGGAACTTTTAAAATGTCGGCTTCTTTGATCCCTTTACCGTGGTTAAAGAAGTAGACGTTTTTTATATTGCAAATAAGTCTGAGGTAAACTTTACTAGTGAAATGAACGCTTAGTATACTAGTTAGTTGAAAACGAATTTATTTATCAGTGCGGCAAAATGAGGGGCCCAATTTAAAATGTAGTTTTCTTAGAAACAAAATTAACGTTATGTTGGTATCGCTGATTAATATTAATACAGTTTTCATGAATATTAATAATCAAACACTAACATTTGACATTTTTATTACAAATTATATTTAATCTCTAATCTAAAAAATGGTACAAACACTACTCGACGTGGGTTTCATCAACTAAGTTAGCATCATTTGGAGATTATTAGAAGTAAACTCAAACTAAAAACGTGGCGTATTTATACCGTCTCGATTAAATCATTAAATCGGACCATTATGGATAGAGCTTTATTACTGTATTATAAGCATTCCGATTAATAATTACTTATAGCTATATCTTTGTATCAATTCTTTTTCGGTTTCTTTATTGAGGCAGAAATTTAATAAGAGACGAATACACGTATAGAGTATCAGAACAAATATTTTAATGGAAGATTATAGATTCTGGCATTTTTTTTGGACATTAAGCTACAAAAATGTCTCATACCTTAACAAATATTAACCTGTCAAAGAAAATAACATGTAAATATTTTAGATTAGGTAAGTCGATCTTTAGGAATACAGTCTGATCCCGTTATCAAAATTAATAAAAGAGCTGCTATGGTAGTGTTTGATTTAGATTTAGATTTAGATTTATTGGTGCATTATACAGAAGTTTTATCTTAAGTCAACAAAGAAGACCATACACACATACATATAAATTTAATAAATATATACGAATTTTACAAATATATATATACAATACACAAATACAAAAATACATAAGACACAATTTATGAATATGTCTACACTGCACAATCCACAATAGCAGCACAAAAGGTACATTATATTTTTACATAGTTACTATATAATCAAAATTAAGAAGTATAATCTAAATATTCATCATGAATAAAAATAATTTTGCAGCAGCCTTATTTCTAAAAGATTTGAGGGACAACGACTTTGACATCAATGTCAAACATCAGTGTCGTCAAATATGACATGTACTTTTTATTTACTTCAGTATATCAACAAAAATGTTGGTACCAGGTACTTAAGACTTGATTCCACAATTGTAGCAATCATAACCTTAGAAACCTCGTGTAACTCACTCTAGGGGTATTAGATCAGGGAGACTACATTGCCTAGAGATCACTGACACGATGAGGACAACACCAAAAGCTGTTCTGGACGCTCTGCTTAGAATATCAATAGTGTCAATGCTTCCCTCGTGGATAAAGAGGGAGACTATGACGTCTATCTGATTATGTGGAATTCTGGAAGCTGATGATATTCAGATAGAGCCGAATGGCATGCAGCAATTGCTGGACTGGTGGAAAGGAAACTCCCCCATCTCTGTCCTAAAGGTGACAGAAGGGAAAGATCAGTTAAGGTTGGAAAGGAAATATACTCTCACCCTTCCCAGAAAGGATGAGTGGAGTGAAAAGAGAATTGACTTACTCCCAGACTATCTAGTGTGCTGCACAGGTAGTTTTTGTATGGCCGCCAGACCATCTTCCAGGGAGGGAATATATTTGGATAGCAGATATCTTATATCACTCGTTATCATGTAAAGGTGAATAAATGATTGTGTACAAAATCATGTTGAGGCAGTAGGGCAATTCATGATTCAAAAGCCCGTTTTTCTTTTGTTTTAATTTCTGTAAAATTTTCGCTTTGTAAATTTACATACACATTTATTTGCCCTCGAAAATATGAAAAAAGATTGTAAAGTCATGTGTAATGTACATTAAGATCACCAATAAAATTGTATATTACGAAATTGTTTTGGTTCTTGTCGTTGAGCTGTTACTGTGGTTATAGCAAATATAGATTTTGGGATCTTAAAGGAATTAGGGATTTACGATGTATACATCTAATTACATAAAAAATAAAATCAAAGACAAAAATCAGGATGAATATAAAGTTTAGGACATAAAGTTTTCCACGTCGGTAAAATTACTTATCATCTCCTTCCTCTGTTTTTATCAATATATTTGGAAAATATGTTGTACGGTTTTTCTTATGAATAGTATTTTGTCAGTGTCTAAAACAACAAGAGTTCGTAGAATCTCCGTAAACATGCTAGACAAATCGTGGGCTTAAAGCCAAAAGTGACCAAGTCCAAAACCAGCATTTTCTGGTTTTTTTTGACCAAGTAACAAGAAATTCACTTACCTCTTCTTGCAAAAATTGACCAAGTACTGTGAGGACCCTAAAGTTGTTTTATTAAAACAAGTTTTTTTGATCAAGTCTAAAAATAATACATTTTATGCGAACAAAAAAAAATTGTTTTGATAGATAGTGAGATTCAAAACTTTAAATTATGATATTTATAAAAACATTTATATGGATTTTCTACTTAAATTTTTATTCTTATAAGCTTATGTTTAAAAATTAAAAAAACAAAATTACCAGTTTCTCAAAAATGAACATTTTGGACTTGGTCACTTTTGGTTTTAAGCCCACGAAATATAAGAGATTCGAGATTCAAGAAACTTCAGAAAACTGTTTACTACCATTTCTTATTGAATAATTTCACTAATTTGCTACAAGCATATGTTTTAAGCAAACTTTTTTTAATTTAACAAACTGTGGACTTTCTGAATGAAAATAATAAATTCAATATTACCTAAAAAAAGGTACGGTTAAATCAAAAAAGTGATAGTGTGTATCTTCAACTTGCGACTGTAAGGGTGCGAGGGAACTTAATTTTAAAAAATATTGATTTAAATAGTTGATTGATTCGACCTTTACTTGATGAAAATCTATTTTACAAATAAACACAAAATAAACTTATGTTTGATTTTCACAATTTAATTAACTTAAGACAATTGTTTCGCCACACAGTAGCTTCATTAGATGGTGAGTACAAGACTAAATTATTTATTACAAAGTGAGGATATATATATCAACTAACTAATCTAGGGTAATAAAATGGAACGGTAATAAAATAAGGTACAAAATAATTTAGAAAATATTTAACAGTGGTGAACAGTTTAAATCTAGCTGGTTATTTAAAATGATATTACTATTTTTTAATTTATTGATTTCTAATGTCTCTAATAGTGACAATTTTAATCCTTTATTTTCTGTGTGTAAAATATCAAAATTATTATTAAAAGAATGATTGTCCTCTAGCAAATGGTTGGCATACGTCGAATCTAATTTATTGTTATTAAAACTGCGTTTATGTTCGGACAATCTATTCCAAAATTTCTTCCCGTATGTGCGATGTATACTTTAGGGCAAGTACCACATATAAGATTATAGACTCCACTTTTTTGTTCTTTTTTTAGTTTCATCTTTATTGTTCTTAATAAATTTTCCTAGAGTGTTATTAGTTTTAAATGCTATATTAATATTATGTTTTTTCTTAAGTTCAACTGTTATTTTTTTCGGTAGGTTGGCCTATATAAGTAAGGGTTTTATATCTTAAATCACTTAATTCACTGATTTCTGCTTTTGGATAAACTGACTCTATTGCAATATTATAATTTTTCTTTTTTAAGTAAATTGTTAACCAAAGTTTCTTTAAAACCATTATTCACTGCTATTTGTTTAATAAAATTTAATTCGTTGTTGTAATTATCTTCAGTTAAAGGAAATTTGGTTAATCTGTTTATCATACTAACATCGGCAGCGTGTTTATGTTTTACAGGATGTGTTGACTGTTGAACTATTATGTATCGTAATATCTGTGTACGAAGGTTTATGGTAAATATTAAATTCATGTGAATTATTAATTTTTGTGGTAGTTAAATCTAAAAAAATTAATCGAATTGTTTTTTCATATTCTACAGTAAATTTTATATTAGGGTGTAAATTATTAATAAATTCTACAAAAGTATTTAACTGTCTTGTTGTACCTGTAAAACATGCGATAATATCATCTACATATCTATACCAGTATAAAAAACTTTTACTTAATTTGTTTTTATGTATTTGTTTCTCAATATGATCCATAAAAATTTCTGCTAAAATAGGACTTAATGGGTTTCCCATTATTAAGCCCTCTTTTGATGTGAATATTTCGTTGTTGAATTGGAAATAATTTTGGTTTAGACGTGGTCAGCAAATTTAGTAGTTCTGATTTTACAACAGGGTTTGTGTTATTTCTATCTAGTAAGTTTTCTATAATTTTTATGGTATCTTTTGGCGGTATACTAGGAAATAAATTTTGTACATCAAAAGAAATAAATTTAGCATTGTCAGGCAACTTAATATTTTTAGTTCTATTAATTAAGGAATTTTTAATACTAAACGTTGATTTGAATTTACATGCATCTACTACTATATTTATTAGTCTATTCGAGAGTTTGCTAGAAGGTGCTGTTAAGTAAGAAACAACTGGGCGTATAGGTAAATTGTTTTTATGCAATTTTATCAAAGAATAAAGTTTGGGGGCCTGTGGATTCATTATAGTTAAATAATATTTGTCTTTAGAACTAAATATACTAGGTGAATTATCTATAGCATGTTTAACTGTTTTTTGATATTTTTCAGTGGGATCATTATCAAGTTTTTCAAAAGTGGGCGAATTTAAAAAATCTATTGTTTTATTACCCTAGATTAGTTAGTTGATATATATACACTCACTTTGTAATAAAGAATTTAGTCTTGTACTCATCATTTGATGAAGCCACTGTGTGGCGAAACAATTGTCATAAGTTAATTAAATTGTGAAAATCAAACATAAGTTTATTTTGTGTTTATTAATATTGATTCAGTTGGTACAAGTAGATTAAAACTGGTTTGAATAAACCAGTTAAAATTATCCACGTTAAAAGTACATAATACCACAAAGTGGCTAATATAATTCTGCCATGGTTCAAGGTCAACACTAAAACTAATTTATATTATTATTATTTATTAATAGGTGAGATTTGTCCTACTTAAACCGCCTCCTAAATTCTGCAGTGCCAGCTGCGGTTGTAGACGAAACGTCAGATATAAATAGCTCTAAGGAAATGGAGTCGGTTCAGTTCTTGTGGGTTCGGAAGTAAAAACCGTCATTGATTTGACTAGACTGTGACCTCGAAATAACATTGGTTCTTAATTACAAGTACAATATGCCATGGAGAGATTTAACTCACAAAGGGAGTGTTGAACTTCTTTTGTTTATTTATTTTTATGGAAAACTACTACTTAGAAAGTTATACGCAATATTCGTCATTTTTTTACACAAACTGTATAATAATAAATATATTTGTAGTGTATCTTTTGCTATTGGTAACCAATTAAGGAATATAAACAAGATTTCCATTCAAATTTTCTGGCCATTTTTGTCTGGATCTTCTGGACAAATTACTATGTACCTTTAATTGTGTTTCATTTTACAATGATTGTTAATAAATGTGTAACATTAAACCGAAACCTTTGACCTTAATATGGCAACGTAATATTCTCTCGTTCCGTGTCAATAATTAAAGAAGCAATGTATAAACTGACGCGAAATTTCCACTACTTGAAATAACAGAAAACAATATAATTATAATTCAGACAGAAATAGATTTGAATAAATAAGAGCAGCCAGTAGAAATGTGATGATATATTTATATATAGGGTGTTTGGTAAATCGAGACAAACATTTTAACGGAGATTATACAATCTGAAAGAATAATAAAATACTCAATAGGGGCATCCTAACGGAGGTAAAGCTACCAAAAAGAAAGAAAATTATAACTCGGAAACGTCATAATAATTTTCAACTGAAAAATTTCGTTTAAATTAAAATCAAATAATGATGGTCATAATTTTCTTTCTTTTGGCAACTTTTCTTTCCAGTATCAGATGTTAAAAAAGTTATGTTTTCAAGTACTTTATTTCGAATCACAGAATCACCCCTTAAATGTACCGATTTTACCAAACACCCTGCATATACAATACATTTTATTTGACAAGGTAAAAATTACTTAAATTAGCAAATTTACTATGGGTTATGTGTCAGCACGTAAATGTATTCATGTATTTAAAAAATTATAAACACTTTTTTACTTGTCTAATTTTCACTTTATTTGTTATTTTACAACTAGTTTCATCCTATTCGGACATTTTCAAGTAATTGTAAAATGTCCGAATAGGATGAAACTAGTTGTAAAATAACAAATAAAGTGAAAATTAGACAAATAAAAAAAGTGTTTATAATTTTTTAAATCAAAATTGATTTTCACAAAGTAACTTCATCTTCAATCAACTTTTTGTATTCATGTATGTATGACACAATATATTTTACCCGTCGAGTTTAATGTATGGAGAAATAATTATATATCCATGTTATGATGCAATTTAAAGAGAGAGGTTGTACTATAAATATTGTTGTTTCCTTCATCCCTACCACGTAACATATTGTGGAGGCGCCGAGTATTTGTCAGCTTAGATAATCTTTAGCGTATTTAGAGGGTGTGTGTAGATATTCTCCAACTAGTTTACTATCTTTTTTAAATTTATTCCAGTTAAGACCATCCTTTAGGACAAGCCGATGGCTTCTGTACAAGTGCATTCCATTCTGAAAGAATTTCTTAAAATTTTTCTGTTAATGTTAAATGCTGGGACGTAGTCTGTAGAGATAATTTGAAGTTATAAGTAATAGGGCCTAATTGACTGGTTTGGCCGCTGCTTTGTTTTATAAAGTTTCTTCTCCAGCAACCTCCACCAAACTCTTTTAAAAAGTCGTCCTTAATATTTACCCTAGTTCTGAAGTTAATTTTTAACGATTAAACCATAGATCTGCTCCTCAATATAGGAAAGTGTCTAAGTATGTTACATTTAAATTGTTGTCTCAACTATTTCCTTCTGCAGTTCACTCAAAATTTTTCATAAATGTTATAGTATTTCCAGAGAATGGGTCAAACGCTGGTTGACACATGAACTTTGGTACCGCTGGGATTTTTGGAGTGGCTAAGCTTGCGGATATTATGACGTCCATTGTATTTGTTGGGATAAAATCGTTATCATCTGCTGTACCTCTTTCTGTGCCTCAACGGCTTTGCTGTCTCCGTATTTCCAGATATGTTAGCCTTCTTTTCCTGTTTGCTATCCACAGGCTCAGTTCTGTCTGTTTGACCTCTTGCTTCGTCCTTTATCTCTAATCTTGCGAAATCAGTTTCCAAAAAGACTATTAAACGTTGCTGATTTTTTCTGGCTGTTGATATTACAGATTTCTTTTTCTTTTCACTGGCTCTATCGATGATGTTTCTCAGTTGTTCTTGTCTTCACCTTGGCGATTTATTCGCTGGGACAACGTGCAAATGAATCTGGCCCTAAGTTGAGACTGCAAAGTACGTCAGTGCTTCTGTATTATCGTGTTAAGCCTGAAGGAGTTCTTTAGCAGCAGCTTTAGTGCTGATCTGGTCACTTTTTTTTCTTCCGTTACTTGTATGAGTAAAATTTTAAAAATAATCCTGAAAGCGGGTACTGCAAAGCTAAAGAAAACCCCAAACAAAAAAATATCTTTTCTGATCAGTATTTCCTAAACCAGTGTAGAAATGAAAATAGAATTATTGTCATCACGTGTCATAATTTTTATTTTTCTTAAAATTAAAAGGTCGTGGAATCGTAGATAAAAGTATGAATAACTACTTGTGTGTAAAATGTCCTTTTGCATTCATATTTTATCAGCACTTTCTATTATATTATGGTTCATCCGAAATATGAATATAAAGTTTCGATTGAATATTATTTGCAGGATGCATATATTACAGCCATATATGATCTAGATATATTATATTCGATGGTATTAGTAATACCGCGGCGGATATGTGATATTAAATTATTGATTGAAAAGTAATACTACATCCTCACGTTTTATTTTGCATGTATCGTGTACATAATATGAAATTTTCTGTGGTATTGTTCAAAAGGAAATTTAATTATTTGATGATGGGAACATTTTTTAAAAAATCAATTGCACAAAATTATAATCTGTTATGTTTGTATCCACACAAACACCTCAAACCGTAGATTCGTTGAATGAAAGTTCTGGTAACACTTACTCACTGCATTGTTCATTAATTACTCAATTAGTATTTAACAATAATGAAGGATAATGAAGGACTTTACTATGATCACAATTAAACACTTAGAAATCACTACTTTATTCTTTAACTTATTTCTTCTTTACTCGCACAGTTCCTAATTAATGCTGAGCTCTTGGTTCTTCTTGTAAAATTCTAATTCTATCTTTATAAGTTGGCTATTTAAATCAAGTTTTAATACCGTAACGCCATCTTTGGGTATATTTTGGAACTGTTACATTCAGTAATGTAACAAATTCTCATGTTGGCCAGCATGCAAATAGCTCTATTTCGTGAATTTCACAGAAATTCATTATCATAAATGTGTTTTGTGCATTTCAGCAGAAAGCAAACGACCATTGTTTGTATGAAATTATTTTTAATTTTGTTTCATAAGTTTATTTTACCTAGAGTAGAATTCTTTTATATAGGAAACTTGGTTTATAATTAAAAATTCTCATTATTTGAATTGCATTTTTACTCAAGTAAAAATATTGTATGTTGAAATATAAACAATATGGAACTTGCTGTGGAAACTACAAAGTTTATGTTGATGCATGTGGATGCATGTTTTAATTAAAATAACATTACAATTTAGTCAAAGTTCTTTTGGTCGGAATATGTAGTTTAAATTCAATGTAAAAGGTAAATATATATTATGGGTTCTAGGTACCGAATAATTTAGAATGTGATTTCTCGAGTTTGGTACCTCAAAAGGTTCTCTGTGAATCTACGTTTTCTTGAAATATTGATCTGAAATTCGGTACGTTAATTGGGTTTTTGGATCACAATTATTTTAATCTTAAAAACTTAGAATACTATTACCAGTTACGCATGTACGTGGGCTGTGCTACACGTTTATAAAGAAACTTTTTTTCTGAATTCTAGTCTATTTTATGAACAACAGTTTAACCCAAAAAGTTTTTTAGAAAAATGACTCGAAATCCCATCATGAAAATTTCTAATAAATAAATCCATTGGTCTTGGTCAGTATCCTGCTTTATTAAAAATAGCAATGGTTGTCCCAGTATATAAAAAAAGCTGAAGATCAAGATTAAATCATAGGGCTATATCATTATTAAGTGTCTTTTCCAAGGAAAAATCTGTGTGTGACAGTATCCTTTTGTTTTTGAACGTAAATAAGCTTTTAGCAATCTGTCAGCACGGTTTTAGAGAAGCTACAGACAGTTACAGTATACTTTGTTCAGGGCAAATATGTGAGCGGGATTTTCTAGGATCTATCTAGACTCGGAATTTTTATCAAGTAAATTCTCGTGTTGGTATGAGAGAACCAGTTAATTGCTCGATCGAATTTTATGTGACTAAAAATACTGTAATAATTGCAGATACAAACTCCCAACCATATCATACTGACCTTGGGACACCACAAGGAAGTATACTAGATCCATCGCTGTTTCCGCTATATGTAAATGACTTTCTAGATTCCATAAATTACATCATGGCAGTTTGTTCATGTATGCTGATGAGTGACGACACAACAGTCACAGTAAAGAATATATCAATTTGGTACTTATGTATAATAAATGGTCTTATTATACAGAGTGGCTCAACGAAAACGAAACAGGCTTGTGTGATCATTTTTTCGAAAAACGCTCTGACCCGTCGATTTTATTATCAAGGGGGGACATTTTTATTGGATGTTGTCGATCGTACCACTTCAACACTTAACCGGTGGTAGAACATGCCTCTAAAATTTTAAATGGCAAAGGAGTCAAGTAGTACATAATTTTAAAGTCCGTTAAAATCTCTTTACAACGGTATCTTACTAATAATAACATTACCACTATTTCCGCGCCATTTTGCATATACAGCCCGTGGAACTGACTTTCTAGCAAACCAGATCAACGCACGAAGTACCTTGAATGTTTGTCGGCCACGTTCCGCCTTCTTTATGTTTTACTTTGAGCCTGTCCTAGGAATTCGTACCTCAGTACTGTCCGTTTCTGACTTCCTAGAAGACAAAAGGAACTTACTTATGCAGCCGAATTAAAAGCATTCATTTACTATATAAACCACTTTGGTTAAATTTCAAATTATATTATATAAAATCCTAGAACACCCAGTATAAATATATTTACTATTACCAGCCACAATATATACGTTATTAGTAAGGAATTAATACCGTAGAAATAATGAAATCATACTGTATCTATTGACAAAAAAATTACAGTTTTTTGAAAACTGAAAATTATTATTTTGTTCCTCTGTGTTAGGTAGGTAACATTGGTAGATAATGTGGAGCGCTAATATACCCTAATAGTTCAAATCCATTCGTGTAAATAAATACCGAGCTTCACATTTACAGTATATCAATTTGTGTTAGTGTTTCCTGCTGTGAAACATTGCAGATATATGACCAGCTGGCGAATCCAGCTTGCTATGGATATGGCGTTGATAAATAAATGAAGTAAGGATTAAATCGATTTCCTGAAATGTGATATTGATAATAACTGGTGCGGCAAATTGAACAATGTTGTTCGCGGTGTCTCAGATAAAATTGAACAATAATTTATGAACTAATTTAAAATATCTTTACTTCCATGCTGATGTGTGCTTATGAACCCGCAGATATTTTAAATATTATTAATTTGGAAAAGTCCTGACAATGAAGTCATTAAATTTTGCCTTCGTTTATATAAATATTTCTGCCTTGATAACAGTTTGTATTTCTTTGTAATACAGGGTTATTCATTATAAATTACCCATCCCTTATCATTGTTTTTATTGCCTATTCAAATTACCCATCCCTTATCATTATTTTTATTGCCTATTGAAAAAAAGTTTTAAATAGAAGTGGTGTGGTTATAACTGAATTTTGTTAAAATGTCATCAAAGGTACAGTAGCGTGCAGATTTCAGGGGACACAAAAAAATTATATATTTTTTTAAATGGGATACCCTGTATATTATTAAATTTTTGGAATTATCCTTTGTTCCTGATTTCAAAAATGTACTATATATTACCCCTACCATATACCGTTTTTGAGTTATTAAACGTCGAATATCTTAGTTAAACTAGTTACTGTAAATATGAAAAAGTTAACATTATTAAAGTGAGCTGTGAAAATGACAACTGCTATGTTTGATAACTGTCATTTCTTTCATGAAATAATCAAAAAGGTTTATAGTCAGGAAGAAAAAGTCCAAATATTTACTTATTATATACAAAATAACAAAAATAAACGTGCAGCAAAAAGAGCATATAGGGTGTTGTATCCAAATCGTCCAACACCATCAGAAAATACGTTCAAAAATATTTACCGAAAGGTCAATAATACCTACGTTTTAGTAGAAAAAAGCGTGTAGTTCAAGCAAACCAGGAAGAACAGCTAGATATACTGCTTCATTTCGAAAGTAAGCCCATCCATGTTTATTCGTGAATAGACTTCTATGAAACATTGTATTATTTTTTTAGAAAATTCTGAATGTAGTATAAATAATGCAGTCGATCAATTACAAAAAAAGTTATTCCAAAATCCAACGTACGTTAAAAAATAACAGCTACAGACCATATAAAATTTTACCCGTACAAGTTTTAACAGAGATTCATAAAAAGAAAGGCTGGATTTTTGCCGCCAGATAATTTAAAAATTGGATGAAGATCCCGATTATTTTATTAAAATATTATGAACTGATGAATCATACTTTTCTACGGCAGAAGTTTTTAATAGGAAAAATCGAAGGTCGTGGGAAAACAAGCACAACAGAAAAAGATTGGTAAAACAAATCTAAGATCAGGAAGGGAAACTGTTAGCGTTTGGTGTGGAATTTCCAGAAACTAAATTTTTGGGCCTATATTTTATGATTATACTTTAACTGGAGGTACCTATCTGGAAATAGTTATCCCAGAAGCAGAAAATATTCTGTTGCAGAATTTGAATATGATTTGGATGCAGGATGGAGCAACTCTGCATGGTGTCCTACCCGTTCGAGACTATTTGAATATGTATTCCCAATATGGATAGGGAATAATGGACCTATTAAATGGCCACCTAACAGTCCGGATTTGACCCCCTATGGATTAATTTTTTTGGGGATTTCTAAAAGACATTTTCAATAATAATAATAATAATAATAGTATTCAAGTTATTAAAGACAGGATTCGACTTGAAATATGAAGCCATTTCCGGTGCAATTATAAATATAAGAAGACGTTATCAATTATGCATTGGCAATAATGGTGGACATATCGAACATCTTTTATGAGTTATCATTTATTTATATTTAAATTTCCTAAATAAATTTTTGTTATCTATTTTGTATAAATACTTGGTTTTTTTCTTCCTCACTGTAAACAGTTTTGATTATTTCATTAAAGAAATGTTACTTATCAAATTTTATTTACCCTGTTATTACCGGTGAAATAAGACAAATAATATCGGAATTAAAAAATAAGCAATCTTTTGGCCCTGATGGCTTGTCTACGAAGTTTGTCAAGTATGCAAGTGAATTTATTATAGAGCCATTGACTATGTTGATTAATGCATCCTTCCAGGCGGGTGTTTTTCCTTCTATATTAAAAATAGCAACCATTATCCCCATATTAAAAAAAAATGATCCCTTGGAACCTGAAAACTATAGACCCATATCACTCTTAAGCGTTATTTCAAAAATAATGGAAAAAATAGCATTTAATAGAATAATGGCATTTTTAAATTCTTTCAATCTACTAACCGATCATCAGCACGGTTTCAGGAAAAATCGTTCTACGGACACAGCTATAATACAATTTTTGCAATTTGTGTTAGATGAAATGGACAATGGAAAGCTCGGCATAGGATTATTCTTTGACTTATCAAGAGCGTTTGACTCTCTCAATCTGGCTTTTGTTAAAGAAAAATTATTTAAGTTGGGCATTCGAGGAATCTTTCTTGAGTGGATCATGTCATATTTAATTGATAGATCACTCCATGTTAAAATTCATGACATAATTTCAAATGATTATGAAGTGAGTCTTGGCGTTCCGCAGGGTTCGGTGTTAGGGCCACTGATTTTTTTTACTATTTGTAAATGAATTACCATCATTCATGTCTGAGGGGAACATTACTATGTTCGCTGATGATAATTGATTTGGTATCTCTGCACCGAATGCTGCGGAACTCCTTGATAAAACTATTGCTGTTATGAGGGAATTTGATGACTATTGTAACAACAATAATTTAATTTTAAATGTTAATAAAACTGTTTGCGTTTACTTTTCACAGAGAAAATCTCTACCTGTTAATATTCTAAATTTTAATGATATTATCATACCTTTTAGCCAAAGCGTTAAATTTTTAGGCGTCTTAATAGACTCGAAACTAAGCTGGGATATTCAAATCGATGAAGTTTGTAAAAAACTTAACAAAGCATATTATTGCATCCGAAAGCTCAAGGATTCATTAGACCACACTGCATTATTAAACCTGTATTATTCAATGGCATATTGTCATACTTCTTATAATATTATAGTTTGGGGACGAGCCAGTAATTTACAACGGGTCTTTGTTTGCCAAAAACGTATTATAAGATTGATTTTTAATCTTAATTTTACAACCTCCTGTAAGTACTCTTTTAAAAATCACAAAATTTTATCAGTGCCTTCTATCTATATTTTTTTCATTGTTGAAGTATATTAAACGTAATATTAACCTATTCAAAACTAATGCCAGTTATCATAATTACAATACTCGCCATGATGACCTACTTTCCATGCCGCATCACAATACGACTTTCTTGGAAAAGTCTCCTCCTCATTATTCTGGTATTATCTTTTATAATAAACTGCCACTTGCAATTAGAAGCATCGACAACTTTAATAAATTCAAATCTAGTCTTAAAAAGTTTTTAATTGAAAAATGTGTTTACTCATTCAATGAATTTTAATCTGTAGTTTTTTGTCCTATATTTTATTGCAATGTTTTATACTGTTTTTTATACGACTTTATACAATTTTAACTTTTATTTCTTTTATATGATATTTATTATTGTATCATGATGACGTTCACATCTGTTTTATAACAGCTTAAGTGATTAAATAAATAAATAAATAAACATAATAGATGTCACCTTAATAATGTTAACTTTTTCATATTTACAATAACTAGTTTAACTAAGATATTCGATGTTTAGTAACTCAAAAACGGTATATGGTAGGGGTAACATATGGTGTATTTTTGAAATCACGAACAAAGGATCATTCCAAAAATTTAATAATATATAGGGTATCCCACTTAAAAAAAATATATTATTTTTTTGTATCCACTGAAATCTGCACGTTACTGTACTTTTGATAGCATTTTAACAAAAATCACTCATAACCACACAACTCCTGTTTAAAACTTTTTTTTCTATAAGCAATAATAAAGATAAGGGTGGGTAATTTATAATGAATAACCCTGTACATATTAAAAGTAAGCGGAATATGAATACAGGCCAAGACATCTCCATTAAAAATAAAAGTGTACTATGACAAGTAGTAGTAGTGGTTAGAAGAGGCTGATACCTAAGTAGGCCACAAACGAATCCTTTTTTACCGACCCCCTATAATTCCTTCAATCATTTACCACGCTTGCTCCGTTTTTAAACCTCCTTGACATGAATGGTGTTAAAAGGAGAGCAAATAATGACGTATATGGATTATGCCCTCTATACCTGTAGTGAGAACCACGCCCCACCCCCAGCTGCTTAAAGTCTTCATACTTCACATAAGAAATCTACACGTGCATCATTTGCTATCCCTTAACGCCTGTTCGAGTTGTATCAGCGCTCGTTGTATGTTCCGTGGCATTTCTCACTTTTTCCTTACTTGCCACTGCTAGAATGGCAAATACTTTTGCCTAAAGGACCATGATGTGCGATCCTGGATTATAGGTTTCTTGTCCTTATCTAACTTCTAGCTATATTTCTCTCAGAATATAAGCAAACTTTGAATACAGGTCCCAGTAAATCGCAAAAATTTGCATAATTATAACATCCAATTTACAACGTTTTTGCGATATTTTGCATTGAGTGGTAGAGACGAATAATTTAACGTCGTTTGGTACCCAAGTTTTCTTTCAAAAGATAGCCACTTTTAATGTTGAAAAATTTAAATTAAATTAATGTTGATAAAACTTCTATTTAGTCAATAGTCATTAATAAAATGCAAGTTAAAATGGTCATTTTCTCATATTTCCTAAAAGAACTTCATAAATCGAACTGTTCGTTTCCACTCCTTTAAAGCACTTTAAAATATGAAGTCACATTCTTCTTTATAACGCAAATAAAACAGCTGGAGAAATAAACCTCCACAATAAAATGTTTATACTGGAACATAGAGAGCCAGTTCTTTGTGTCGATAAGAAAGCTTTTACAGGATCATCTACAACTGAAACTACTTTTATAGTATAACGTATCATCCAACTGCTCAACACATTGCTTGTATATCAGTAAAGCATATAACATTACCTCTCCTATTATTATATTATTACTTTTCACATTTGCGTTACTATCAGGGTAATATTATTACTAAAATGAATTTAGCAGTCCGGTAAGGATAACAAATTTTAGATCATTTTTTAGTTAAAAAGCGTAACAAAAACCTTGTGAAGATATTGCCCCTGTTTGAATACGTCCCTAATCGAAAAGTAATGAGGATTCTAGAACACCCCATGCCACTTCTCTGATATACCCTACGACTCCTTCTCACCAATTTTCGAAGTGTCCAGGGAATGAATGGTGGGAGGTATCAGAGAAGTGTTGGGGGGTGTTCTAGAACTCTCATTCGTTAGGAAAGGTGAAGTAGCTCCTACTTTCTGACACCTCATACTTCCCAGAAATATCACTGATATTCGTTCCTAAAATTTCTCTAGCCATAAAGTTACTCAATATTTTAATACAGTATTTTTAACTCAAATCTCAAAGGTAATTTATTGGGCAATTTACGTCCAACACCTCAGAAGAAAAGTAATTTAGTGGTGCTTCCGTGAAAGAAGATATAGCTTGAGTTAAACAAAATGTAAATTAGTGTCAACTTTTATTCCATGGGTAACTTCATTAGAAAAAATAAATTCATAAGAACAATATGATTTTCAATTTGACCACAGAATTGTTAATATGCAATATTTTTTTATAAAATTTGGTACAGTCCCATCTCAGTGATGTACGCAGATTTTTTGCAAAAAAATCGCTAATACGACTTTTTAAACTTTCACCTCCAAAAACTTATGCAATAGATCTTGGTTTTGAAAAAAAAGTGATGTTTTGTCCTAATGTATTGTTTTTCACGCTCTACAATTCAAGAAAAGTTAGTCAAAATCGGACGATAAATTTTATGGGGAAGTTCCGCTTTCAAGTAGGTCACATGGCTGCAAGTTGTATGGCTGTGGCAGCTTGGCCATTCGCATAACACCGATTATGGTTATAGTAATGGAAGAAAAGAAAAATATTGTATATGTTTACGTCAACTGCTAACTGATATAAAATAAAATGGAGAACAAACCAATCAAAACTATTAGTATTCTTTTAAAAGCCAAATAATTAAAAATAGATTTACTTGTAAAATTTCTTAAAAAGGCTGTGAAAATAAATAAGTAAAACATTTATATGTGAACACAGTTCTATGAGTTGGAATGCACAGCTACAAGATTTTTCATTTTAACCTTTAACCTTTCATTTCTTTAATGTTTTCCATTTCAAGAGTGTAACGCCTGTTCCAGATAAGTATACAGTTCCATATTTTATTATCTTTATGACATAAAATGTCGACTACATATTTTTAATAAAATGACAAGTGTTGTTACTCTTAAATGAACTTCTTATGAGAAAATAATTGAAAGGGAAAATCCAGCGGCAATAAGAATCTTGTGTTCTTATTAATAATACAATACGGAACCAATTTCTGCGAATTTCTACATCAGATATTTTATACACTTCTGGATCACGATGACTTTCAACTCTAAATGAATATTGTATCTGTTCTTTCTGCTAAAGTATACACAATTTTTAAATAAATTTGTATTTAGCATCAGTCGTACCATTAAAACCAATGTATGAATATAACTACCTTCGAATTTACATATTTTTAAAAAACAAAAACCTATAAAAGAGAGTTTATTCTTTTTACAATTCTTTTATTCTAAATACTTGGGCAAAATAAGCAGAATAGGAATTTAGCTTCATATGTCCTCATGGTCATTAACTATTGATGCGATTTTAGTTTTGGAAATTCTGAATTTTACAAAGAACTACCCTGAGAGAAAATTCATACATAACAGCGTATTTTAACATTCTTCTCGATGAATAAATCGATTATTTCAAAATGATGTATCATAAGATAGGGTAGGAAATGCCACTTGAACATTTCAAGGGGGATGAGGGGGTGGAACATTCTTTTAACGATATTTTTACTCTTCTTCGATTATTAAATAGAGATGTTTTATTCAAAATGATATTTGCTTTAGATTGAGAGATATTCCCAAGTTTATGAAATATTTTATGTGCGTTGTTTCAGGAATTTATGAATGTAATGACTTCTTGAAGAGTTAAAAATTGTTATCAAATCATAAAGTCCATTATGAAACAAAAATGGCACAAAAACATGAGTAATTCAGAAATTTGTTTTCAAGTAACTTTCTCTTCATGTTTTTTATATAACATTTTATGTTCTTGTGGTTGATATTTTTATTTTAATATAGATTCCTGAATTTGTTAATCAATGGCTAAGATAAATCGTAATTTAATTGTAAATTTACTGAATATACTGTAATCAGTGGATACTTTGTTGGAATACTGTGTTCCTCTTTGATCTCTGAATTGCTAAATGAATAAATAAATTGAAAGCCGTCAAAAGTAAGGAACCAGTGTATCAGAAAATTTACAGTTTTGTTAATTTAAATAAGTACACTTTGCATATATTTGCCGAGCCTTAATGCACGTTATGTTAGAATTCCGCGATTGTGAATTGCATAACAATTCATAATCAAATTGGAGTATTTTCGATTAAAATTGTTAATTGCCTATCTCGCAGAGCCGTCAATAAAAACAATAAAATGCATAGAATTAAAATGAAAACATGTAACTATACTAAATCAAAATATTTTTTAGTGGAATAGAAATTGAAATTAACACTTAATACTAACTTTTTGAGATAGGAATTCTGGGCGACATCCCAGAGCCGGGTTAAAGCCTAATACTATATAACAGTAAAATAAATGGTAATTTCTGACAATTTTTATTTACTTGCACATTAAATTTTTGCATGTAAACCCCACAATGATGAGGGGTCGTTGATCGCCGAAAATAATATAATACGTGGGAAAGGACGCATAACCTTGGCGACAATAATGACAGCGGTTGCCTAAATTTTATATTGTTTACCTGATCGTTCTGTTCAGACTGCAATTGGGAACTATTGCGTATGCAGACTTTTTCTTATTTCTTTTATTGTTATTACGTAGTTTCTGTTGAGTGTGGTGCAGTTAGTAGACGTTAATAATGGCGTGGCAACTCGCTTTTGTCGAAACGGTACATTCGTGGATTCGCGATTACATATGCTATTTGTGCCGCAGTGTCGGTGTGTTAGTACGCACCTTAGAACATTCAATTGCCTTTAAAAAACTAATAAAACTGGCTAGTGTTAGTGTTACACCCAACAAACCTTCATTATAAATGGACACAAATTACATTAGGTCCATTATAAATTTAAAAAATTGTGAGAGAAAACCTGTGTATCTTGCGCCGCGCATTCGCCCAAATTCCTATGTTAACTAATTTTATTAATCTATTCTTTAATTATATTAATTCTTGAGTGCATTTGCAACAGCAAAATGGTTTGAAAAAAAATCACTGATTCTCACTGGTGGTTTTGATTTTAGTTGTCTAAATTAAAATTTTCTATCTCTTCTTCAAGTTCTGTTTGTGTAGATACCGACATGCAATTATAAAATTAAAGCAAGCCAGTAGATAACACAGAAATTAGACAACCCAGAATCCAAAGCTGTCTAGAAGGGAGTTACACTTAAAAAAACGTGGACATAACCATTTCCACCGTTATTAGCTGTGCCGGTGGTGGAATTCGAACCTGCTAGTACGATAGAAAGATTTCTAATACGCTTGACATCGTGAGCTCTAGCCACTACACCACCGAGCCGGTGGGGCTTGGAAATGGAGTCAGTTTTGACAGTAAAGTTTTGTCAAATCTTAAAGAAGAATAATAATAATAATACGTCTTTATTCAGAGAAAAAAATCACTTCACAACGACAAAAATGGCTTGTTCCCACAATTTTGACTAACACTGTATACCTTCTTTCTCATATTTATTTTAAGTCGCATGTGATTGAAATAACTCACACAACTTAATAATTTGATTTAAATTTTTACTCGTTGTGCAATATATTCTCTTATTTATAATTTAAGCAAATGCACCTTTTATCATTTTCGTCTATTCTTTATTTTAGCACATGCCATAATATATTTTTACTATGATTGATGGCTGTTTTTTTAACATCATTTTGAATCTCTCAACTACGACAAATCATCATCTGATACCTACGTGTAAAGCACACCCTAAAAATAATCTGGAGGCGATAAACCGACTTGATTGATTTGTTTACTATACGTTTCTACTAAATGGCCACTGACCGGCGGCATTATTTTCATTTGGTATTTTAAGCTTTCCTGAAAACTCGGATATTTTCATACTGTCTGATTTTTAATAGCATAATTATCACCACGCGAAATCGTATTCATTGTTTTTGTTAAAAAAAAAGTTACTTCAACATTATCGGACGGTTATAAATTTGGTTCAAAGTAAGTTTTTTTTTACTAAACTAAAGAAAATGTAAAAGAATTCAACCAAGTACTTGAAGTTGAAAAATAAGGATTAAAATAAGCATTTTGTCTATCAAAAGGGTATTGTGCCATATACCCCAAAAAGAAACACGACACAGCTACGGACACCGGTGTTTCGGAATTATTGTTCTTCATCAGCTCAGCATAGCTTAAGAATTGGGATAAAATATCTAATTCTGCAAAACAAATGACATAATTAATCATTCAAGTTGAAATTAATTGTCAAGCATCTATTGCATTAACTGTATATGTTTTGGGGTTAATTGTGTTCTTGCTTTGTCATTGTAACTCTAAAAGCTATGCTGTATAGTAACGAAGAATTTGCGGATAATTATTATTGGTACGAATTCTGCGACGGAAATGCTGAGGCAGCAGTTCGTGAGGTAGTAGTTTGTTTTCCAAATAGGAGACTTCTAGATTCTTTAATTTTCATTAGAACATTCGCAAATATTACGAATGTTACGAGATGACCACAGACATGCGTCTCATCTACAGCCCTTCTAACATTTACGCCCTGGGGATGCTGAAACGCGCATGAATTTTTGCCAGTGCCTTTTAAATTCAGCAATAGGAAATCCTGATTTCTTGCATAAAATTCTAGTGAACTGCCACAATTTTCATGTTTGGGCACACGATCTCATGCTATTCGACCTCGATCATTTCAAGATGAATTCATTGTGAATATTTGGCTAGGAGTTTTTAATAATACCATTTGTGGTTCACATTTGCTACCCTCGAGATTAAACCCGGAATTATTCCTTGAATTCCTAACTAATGATTTGCCTGGCTATATCGAGGATTTGCCAGTTGCTTTACGATACGAAAGTTAGATACAAATGAATGCTGCTCCAGTGTATTTTGAAAAAGTTGTAAGAAATTGGGTACATACAAATTTTCCACTGCGTTGAATTTGTCGATTAGGAATAAATAATATGCGTCTCATGGTGATGCGGAATTGAGTGGGTATTTTTCGACATAGAATACTTGCGACACTTGCTGTTGTCATTTGTTTTGCAGAGCTAGCATTTCTAATGCTCTCTTTTAAGACGTCTGAAACTTCTGCACAAAAGATTTTAACTTTAAATAAATCGAAAACGGCTTGTTCCATTAGAATTTTACAGAAACAAAATTTTCTTCAGAATTCTGTAGGAAATTTAGCAGTTTAGTATTTTTTTCAAAAATATCCAGTGGCGCAAAATACATTCTGATTTAATACAAAGGCCCCGGACTATAACTCTGTTATTTTTTCTCAGACACCCTATAAACTATATATATTCTTAAATGGGACGTTATTTTCTAATAATGAAATACAAAAACATGGTCTTTCTTATATCTTGTAGGAGTGATGACTTCATCGACATTTTTGTAAATAACATGGTAGTTTTTTTTGTAGAATATGATAAAAAAATTTGTCTTTTCAACCATGTCAAATTTGTATATCTTTACATATGGAAATTTTTGAGTTCCTCAAATAAACTACATTGTGCCTATATTAACTTGACAAGGCATACTAAAATTAAGTACATCTAGGCAATGAATTAAAACGAAACAATAAGTTTATTGCAATCTGTCATATTGCGGTTGGTTTGTCAATTATCAGCATCTATAAATTATTGGTACTGATGCTTTGATTTACAATAAAATGAATAATGTTAATGAAGAAGTCGATATGCTACAGGTTTATTGTGAATGTAGAATGAATATGGATAGACGAAAGTAATTTTTTAAATAATGGTATGTTTAAACGTAGTACATCATATCACTGGAGTGAAGAAAATCCTAGAATTATAAGGGAACGAAATTTTCATAATAGATTTTTTTCACACGTTTTCATAATATTTTTGTAACATATTCAGTGTTAACGTGTGGTGTGGTAGGTATGTTAGGAAAGAAAATACTAGGTCCATCTTTTTTAATGGCTCTTTAATTGGCCAGCGATACAATGATTTTTTAAGAAAACAATTAGACAATTATTTGGAAGAATTAACGATGAATGAATGTGTTAATATTATTCTTCAACAAGACGGCGCACCCCCACACATTGCCTAAATAAATATAAATCACTGGATTGATACAAGATGACCCATTCATTAGCCAGCACGATCTCCAGATATTACTCCTTTGGATTTTTTTCTTTGAACTTTATTTAACACCACCAAATAACATAAATGAATTATAAGATCGAATAAGTGCAGCATTGTCAATATTTCGAATGATGTTAAGCTAAATGGAAGTGTTGTCAAAAGATGCGATATATGCATTGAAAAAAATTGACCTTTTTAACAATATTTATATATTTTTTTTAATTTAACTTATTTTAATGTACTCTGAATTTTGTTTATGTAGTAGTAAATACATTGCTTACTATTTCCAGTTTTTTTTCGAGTTTTCTTGAACATTTTCTTATGTATTGACATAAAAATTTTATATAGTTGAAAAGAGGAAATAGTTATCTATCAAATTCTGCAAAAAAATATTACCGTGCTATTTAAAAAAATTCACGATCACGTCATCACTCTTATACAATGTAAGCAAAAAACATGTTTGATGCATATTTCTAAAAAAAGTGCATGTAACCCCCCGTATCTACGTCAATGGATTTCTGTTACTATTTTTGACTTGAACTATAACATGCAGATTTACATGGAATTGTGGTGTGTAAAATTTTAAAAAGATAGCTTTAGTCTTCCATTATAATAAATTATAACCTTTTTTCACTTTAACTTCTACACACTATATCTAAGTTATGATGCATTTTTCGTTTATAGTATGGACGAAACAAGAGTTATTTTTATATGTTTTACACATTTCTGAAGTTTCCGCCTTGGAAACTGGACCACCCTGTGGTTTTTGTTACTTCCATAATATTTGACAAGAGAAACAGTAGAAGTTAACAAACTGCTATTCCCGTGCAGATGGTACAAACAAATCTGCTAAACTAATTTTCCATTTCACGCTAGTTTATTGTTTGAATTGTCGATTCTAGCTGAATAAATCACAGGTTAGTATAGGGATATACTATTTCAATTCATGCGAAATAGAGATTTAATAGAATTTTCATGTGATCTATACCGATTGCATCGAAATCATTTAGTTTCAATGGATTGCGCAATAACTTGTTTGATTATACACCCCTAATGGAATATTAACTGTTTTTCACAATATTGTGGTATAGATATACGATTAAGATATTTTTAAAACCATATTGTTATTGGTGTGAATGTTTTAATGTAATCTATGTACAACCGGTCTTAATTAATCACTTTATATTCTGTTTGAGGGCTTAAAGTACCACTTTACAGCCCGCTGGGCCGTAAAATATTTTATCTATTACCGTAGGATAAGTTATACCATGTCACCAGTTCATATTTGGCTCCAGATTTACCCGGGATAAGTCCGGATATCACGTTCTTTGCTTCTTCCTCAATATCAAAGGGCACATCTGACGTTTGTTCTTCAGAATGACCTTTGAAGCAAATTACAACACAAAACAATAGTTTCACCTCCAAAAAATCTAGAATTCCAATTTGTTATTAGTTATTATTCGGTAACTAAGACGTGATCATAAACCACTACGCGTTGCTATCATTTTGAAAAAACAGATTCCATTGTCACCTTAATTAATTTATTATTCTATTAAAGTAAAACTACTTTAAGACAATTTTAGCGGTGACAGATAAAACTGTACGATATACGTGGGATACTATATTATTAACGCACTATGTGTTTACCCCATCTCGGCCTACGGCCTCGTGGGGCAATTATTCACAATGCGTACTTTAATAATGTCTTTATCCCATTTATATCGTAAATAACTGTTACAGCCAGCCTAGGTCTTTTGCTTCATTTCTCATACCACATTTTCGACTTCTGAGGCAACATGTCCAACGTCACAGCCTCTGATGCATCGGTAGGTAATTTTTGGTGGAATACAGGAAAATTAATTTTCATCCTCTTCCATTTCAATTTAAAAACACAAAACACTTCGACAAAAGGATTGCAACATGATTCTTGCTATAAAATTACAATATGGTCACTTTTATTTATGTTGTTGCTTAGTAACTTGCATTATAGAATTTTTTAAATAATTTATATGAAAACTTAGATAATGATGAAAAAAGTATAGGCATCTTTCTTGATCTGAGTAAGGCTTTCGATCTTGTCTGTCATTCTAGACTTATAAAAAAATTAGAAAGATACGGTGTAAGTGGTCAACCATTAAATTGGTTCAAAGGCTATTTAACTTGCACATCACACTTCGTAAAAATTAATGACACCAAGTGTGATATTCTTGAAACCACAATTGGAGTACCACAAGGGTCAGTTTTGGGTCCTTTGTTGTACATAATATATGTAAATGACTTCATCATAGATGGCTGTTTATTATTTGCAGATGATACTTCTTTTTTAATATCAGACTCAGAAATATAATAATTGGTAAACACAGCTGATGTAAAACTTTCACAAGATGACGAATGATTTACGGAAAATAGGCTTGTTTTGAATAACAAAAAAATCTGGCTCTCTAAGATTTAGTAGTCTAAGAAAAAATTATAACGAAAGTCTCTTGATAAAAACTAAAAATGGTACGAGTAGACAAGAACAAAATGTTAAGTTAAGTTATTAGGTTTACACATATCAGATAATTGTTCATGGTCTATACATATTGACAGTATTTGCAAAAGAGTTGCTCCAGTTTATTATTGCATTAATCAGTTACGAGATATTGTGGATCGGTCAGCTTTGCTTATGTACTATTATGCACATTTTCAATCTGTATCTCTCATGCTATAATTGCCTGGAGAGCCTTAAGCCTTAACAGTCCTGTGCTAGTCTATGTTAGGTATGGGAAATGCGTTCTTAAATTATAATAATTCAGTCAAAAGGAAAATGAGTGGGAAATAACTGATAAAGTTTTAAAACTTGGCAAAGACGTTCAATCAGGCGTAATATTTAACATACTAAAAGTCCTGAAATCAATCTGTTGCATTCGAGTCGCTATCTTGGAAAGATGATGCTCTGATTCACATTTTTCCTTACTACCTATCTCACTAATCATTAGCGATATTGGAATTACGTTTCATAAAAGAAACACAGCTTATAAAAAGATACCTACTGAATTGAACATGAATAAAAATAGAGATAAGCCCAGCTTTTCACCTGAGTTCAAATTTGGGTATTGACTCAGGTATTTGCCTCGCACTGTATTAGGCATAACGGAGGGGTCGGACGGCACATGTTTCTATGTCTCGTTCTCTTAAAACTGCATTTGTTGCTTAGAAAGTTTCTGAAAACCATAAATAAATCAAAAATTATAAACAATATTAAAGAAGTTGTATTGTTTACTCGAATTATGCAAGTTTCGTTGCTCTTGCCATTTAAAATTCGTGACTCCTGCTTTGTGTAGCAATCGACAACGTATTTTCATCAGGTGGCGAGTCGTTATTCTTATCGGGATCTCTATCCATTGAACTGTCTGTCCTCTTTCATTTCAATAATCGCATTTGAATTCACACAAGAGGTTTCATGGCAATGTCCACATAATGCTGGATATTTCGTTCCTGCTTTTTTGCTTCCACTAGATGAAGTGCAACACTTTTTGCAATTACAGGAGATCAATGTTAGCAAAGAGTCTGGAGCAGGGGCCTGGAGTGTTGGTACAAAGTTAACGAAGTCGTTCATTTTTTTCCAACCCCAAAGTTCGGGATTCATTCCACATTTACGCCACGTTTGAATCTGATGGTGTACAAGAAACGTTAAATTTGTCTCATTTTTTTTCACTTAATCTCGTGAAGAGATTACATCAATTATAACGGGGTTAATCATTAAAATAGTTAATTCAAATTTTATTGAATGAAACAAAAATCTAATAGTAAAATACATTCATTCAAAATAAGCAATATTTATATGTAACTCTCTTTTCTGGGCGGGGAAGTAGTGGCGTCGCGCAAAATAGCACACTAAGATTTAAGATATATTATTCGGAACTTGGAATTTAGCTTATAATTCAAATGATATCCATATAATTTATCTGGAATGCAGTCCAAATTGTTCATTTCAAGAAAACGGATCATTACACCATGTCGATTTAAAGGTGTCTCGATGCACCATATACAGATAGAAAAAGGCGATCTCCAGCTCGAGTTACTTCGTCCTGCGTTGCCTAATACAGTGCGAACCTGAGCCAATATCCAGAATGGAGCTAAGGTGGAAAGGTGGGTATATATCTATTTTTATCCATATTCATCTGTATGTATTTTTTTGAGTCGCTTGTAGACAGAGTTTAATAAAATTAGTGTTGAAAATATAACTACAGTTAGGAAAGATACACACAATAAGACATAAAATTGAGATTTCTAATAAAATAATTCTTGTGTCTGAAACCTACCAAATCATCATCAAATTTACGAGAAATGATGTATGAAGATAAGTAAAATGGAACGCTATCACCATATCAAGAATTCATTATCATCCCACGCGAGAGCGGAAAGTTGATCAATAATTGTGTCAAGTTAAAGTTATGGCCGATGCAGGTTAGGACATTTATTTGCTCTTGTAACTCCTCTAACCGTCAACGGCAGGAACTAATACCCATTTTGTCATGTAAATGGTTCAAACTTTATTTATAATACGGGAAATGTCAGACGAGGTTTCCTGTACAGAAAAAAGGAACGATGTATGATTATTATACTGACCAAAAATATTACTTTTTTTTCTGTAGGATAAAAATGAATTATCAGACTTTTGTAGAAATAGTTACCATCATTAATTGTTTGTAGTACAGGAAAATTGTATCCTGATATAAATTTGTATTTAAAATGGTTTACGATTTTATTTTATAAACCCAGTGTGTTTTGCTGAGGCAAATAATTATTAATTAAAGTGTTACCAAGACAATATTTCCCCTTTACTTGGCATTCCTATAACTTATTGTTAACTATAGTTGAACATGAGATTGTCAAAGGAACAATAGAGAGGTTAAGAAATATATCATCGAAATATCAAAAAATATCTTTTTATACTTTTTATACATAAAATTCAAAATCGATATAGGTAGGTTTTTTGCGGTGAGAAGTCATGATTTCATATTAGTTTTGACCTAGCCAATACAATGTATTAAATGATAAAAGTATGATTTAGTTTTTTTCATGATAGCTGTACCGACATTTTTTAATTGAAATTATGATGTATCTACTATTTCTAATTAAAAATGGTATACTTGTCTGAAGTCGCTAAAATGAACTGTTTTCGTGATATTTAATGATTATAAGTTAACTGAATATTACACACTACACAGTATTTTCATTATTTTGCACCGAGTAGACTTGCATCTTAGTAAAAAGCGATTACAGTTAAAGGTTCGTTATTAATTTTGTATCTTGTTCAATTTCATTTTGGTCATACTGCATTTTCTCGTTTTAACAGATTTTAAAACTTTTGTTCTTATTTGATGTTTATGAATGGATCTTGTTTCTACTAAAATTTTATTTATAATATAGTACTATTTAAAATATGACGTTCCTTTGACAAATTTAATGTTTAAAGTTTATGTCAATGAAACCATAAACATTTCTTATCATATAGCCTAAACTCTTATAAGAAGTCTTAATAACTTCAGTTACGTAAAAATTGAATGACAACTTGCCATATATGATCCTAGATCCTCAATTGATCTCATCGAATTAATGAAACATTGACAAGTTTGTAGTTGTATGAAAACGGCAATAGTTCTTTGAAAAAGTCACAGCGCTGCACTTTGTATAACAGGTAATTTACATCAAGGTCTTGAATTATCTCATTGACAAACAGTATAAAAAAAGCCTTGAGGCAGATCTAACAATAATCCCATTAGAAATGAATCCACCATGTTCAACGTATTGAGTTTTTTCAGAAAAATAAGATTTAAATACCTCTAGTAAAGGTACGGATAAGCCAAATCTTTCAAGTTTTTGCAGTAAATGCATTAACATTCGTTCTGTAAAAAAAACGTTATTATTATTTATTCATATATTAGTTAAGAAAAATAAACATCCTAATATAGTTTCTTATCACATGAATAAAGTGGAAAACTTATACTCGACAATGAAGAACAAATTATTGTTTGAGTATAAATCAAATTTGGTATACAAAATTCCATGCAGTTGCGAGGCAGGATATATTGGGCAAACAAAACAACTGTTAAAAACTCGAATTAATGAACATAAATATTCGTGTAATGCAAGACATATTAACAAAGAAAAAGAAAAACCGCTCTTGCAACATATCTTTCGAGTTAAATTATGATTTTTAATTCGAAAAAAATTAAAATGTTGGACAACGAACAAAATTACAAAAAACAATTAATAAGCGAAATTATACCTATTTTTTACAATATTTGACGATAATGATTGTGTTGACAAAAAATCAAATACCTCATTAGGTAAGCGTGACTGATAATTTTTTTTTAATTTTTAAATATTGTAGTTGTTATTATATATTTTTAATGTTTATACGTTTGTTGTTAACTTTTTTTTTATTAATATATGTAAGTGCGATTAGGAAATTTATGAAATTTTAAATTTTTCTCAAAATGTTAGCATTTTTTTTTAATTTTTTAAATACAGTTTTATCTGTTAGATTTCCTAAATTATATAGAAAATGTTTGTTATTTGTTGTAGTCCTGAAGAATTGTCGAAATGTCGACTTAATAAGAAATTGAGGTTTTCTTATATTTTTATCCAATTTAATTCAAAACAAAAAATATCAACATACTGAGTAGTGGTGGATACGAAACGCTCATTAAATAATAAACTAAATTCTTTGGTATATTTATATACGATATTATAAAAATATTCCTAGTATAAATAGAAAACAGTAAACACTATCGCTATATCTATTCCAAAGAACTAAAAGGATATAACAATAGCAAATCGATTACCAACTATAATGCAGTCTATGCATGAACCACTAGCCCATTACATAATATCTACAATAAACAAATATCTTCCTGTTCATCGAGTTGATCTGCTCCCCAATGAACAACTTGGTGGCGGACAGCTTAGTCAAAGGCGGCTTTATAGTTCGGACCATTGTTCGAAAACTTTTTATATTGCGATTAGGGCACAGTCCTTTATGCCTTCCTATTTCCGTTTCTATCTTTGTGGAAAATTTCACTCTATCTATTTTTATAATCTCGTACATTTTCTGAATCGAATAGTTATTCCCTCGTGAATCTAACATATTATATTTACTACTCCAATTTTCAGGCTGATAAAGAATTGAAAAGTTGCATTGTATAGCTGATGTCATTGTTGCATTACTATAAATAAGTAACGAAGTGATGCTGGGTTCCAGCTTGACATCACTCGAATTTTATATACTTGCTTGTGCTTAGCATAATTTATTTTATAACTAAACTTTGACATTGCACCAGAAACTTAGAAGAAGAGGAATACTTCTTTAAGGTGATATATGGATATTTAGGAGAATTAAATAGCATTTAAAAAAAACAATTAACAAATTGAACATATATGCATTCTTTAAAAGAAAAATCTAAAACTATTAGAAGCGATTGTAAATTAAAAAATTAATAAATATTGATTCTAATAGGACAAAAAATTTATTCTTTGTTTTATAAACAAAATTATGCGAAGATTCATTTAAAAAGTTTAGAACTACAGACATGGCAAATCTTTAAGACCATGAAGCACTTTAATTAAGGATTGAATAAAACTTTCTAACTAGTAGAAAGAGTTTATGTAAGTAAATGAAGAGGATGGAAATGAAACAGAGTGAAGTAATTGATTAAGATTGTGAGGCTCGACCCTGGTAGAAAAATTAATGAACATAGACAGCAGATCCTATGCTGGTAACGAAAATTTAAAAATGTGGTATTTAAGCACAGATCTTTTCCATGATATTCGATATTTCAATCTCCATGAAAGCGAGGAAACCTTATTATTATTTAACTCGTAGTTAGTATTCATTTTTTCTAATTTTAATATTGCAAATTTTAAATATTTTGAAATATACATGGCTGGAATTTGTATACCATTTTGATAAAAATATTAAAATTGTATAAATAAGATTCTTAATTACAAGTTCCACTAGTAAAAAAGACATATTTTAAGAAAGACAAACCCTTATCTCCTACCACACTTACCGCTTGGTAGCAGAAATAGGACGACGTTAACGTCATTAAGGGAAATTTAAAAATTTCTGAAATTACGTTCACTCAACAACAAAAAACTTGAGAATACTAGTTGATAGTAATAACGTGGTGTTTGGTGCTTCTCAATCTGTTATTGATAATACTGCATGACAACTTGAGTAGTGTTTGGTCATCCTTGATTAGTCTAGAAACCATATTTAATTATTTCCACTAGTTATCTGTTATCTTGTCAGTGATTTAAAAAAAAAGGGGGGTTTACATCAGGTCAGAATTAAAATCAAATGCCGAATTCAATATGTATATTACAACTAATTTTATTGAAGCTAATCATTATGTGGTACCCCAAGGGTCATGCATCGACCCCTTTTCTATTTTTCATAAATTCTTGACTGGGATTAATTTTATTTTTTTATGATTTACAAATGTATTAGATTCAGAAAATGTCGACAACTGTTCATTTATTCAAAGTTAATATACAAACAAGTTTTAGATTTATTAAAACTAAATCAAATTACCAGTTGTTATAAAAAAATCCTGCAATTTCAGCTTCTCTGTGCTCACGTATTAAATATAATGAAAATAACAAGAAACAGTTGTCTGTTTAGTTTTAGAATAATAAAAGACTCATAAGTATTTGATAGTCCTTGAACATTAGTTTGTTCACAACCAATTTTAAATCGAGATACATTTTACCAGAGTGAGTTCTCAAAATGGTTTATACCTTTCAGGAGAGAATAGAAATTGTCAGCATTTATTTTAAAATCGAAAATTGTGCTAGAGCTACGGAGCGCATATTCAATAGAAATCACTCGGATAGAAGGGTTGGTTCTCAGTATGTTTTACAATTATTGAGAAAATTTATGGAAACAGGTTCTGTAGGAAACAAAAAGCATGAACCTCAGCGATTAGGAATGAAGCAGTTGAAGTGGCAGTTCTGGGTCATTTGCAGATGGATAATACTCAATCGATCAGGAAAGTAGCTGAGGCTTCCGGCGTATCACGAAGCAGTGTTCATCGAATTGTAAAGGCCCACAAATTTCATCCATATAAATTTAAATTGGTACACGAATTAAACGAAGATGATCCCGATTGTCGGCTTGAATTCTGTGCCATTTTTAGTAAACAATTAAACGGTAATCTCAATCTACTGTACAATACGTGTTTTTCTAATGAATCGACATTTCAGTTAAATAGGAAGGTAAACAGGCACAATTGTAGGTATTGGAGTGAAACCAATCCACATCTGTTCATGGAAACTCATACCCAAAGGCCTCAGGAGTTAAACGTTTGGGCTGGCATCTTAGGGGATCACATTGTCGGGCCGTTTTTTATTTCTGACAATTTAAATGGCGAAATGATTACCCAGATCCTCGAAGAAGACGATAATCTTTTAGAGGGCGAACTGTTTTTTCAAGAGGATGGGGCACCCCCACATTTTGCTATAGCAGTCCGTCAATTTTTGGATAATCGGTTTCCTGAGCGATGGATTGAAAGAAGAGGTCCTGTGGAGTGGCCCGCTAGATCACCCGATTTAACTGCCTTGGATTTCTTTCTGTGGTGACATTTGAAATCGAAGGTACTCGCAACAAAACCCGCATCTCTGGAACAGTTACGTGAAAGATTTTTTCTAGAATGCCGTTTATTGACTCCAGATGTGTTCAGAAAAGTTCGTACAGAATTTCAAGACAGATTATACTACTGTATGGAAGTCGGATAGGATAATTTAAACTGCTTCTTTTATTTTTATTTCCCGAACCTAAAATAATGAAACAATTTTTTCTCAGGAACGAATTGATAAAAGTTTAAAAAAATGCACAGTTATGTAGAGAATTGAAAGACCTTTCAAAGGATGTATCACTCGAACCCCTTTGCCATTTGAATTTTTTTGAGGGGGTGGCCGTGTAGGGTAGAGGGATGATGATAGGCATACAAGTATTACATTTAAATATGTCCCCCTTGGAAACAAGGTCGACGTGTTTCACCAATTTTTCAAAATATTTTTATATCCAAAGTCCTGTATACGCTATAGATTTAAAGCAGAGACTCGTAAACTTATCGCGTGCTTTAAGTTATTACTGATTTTCATTAATGTAGACATTTCCTAAAGAAAATTACTAATATAGGAGGATTATTAATAAAAAAATACGTTATTAATGTGTAAAGAAGAGAGGTTCCTACTAATATGTGATTGACATCAACTAGTTTTGTGTAAAACAACAACATATATCACAATATTCATGTGCCAGAATATCTCGTACCATCTAAGAAACATTATATTCTCAGAAATCAAAACTTTTTCAAGTCAAGTTTTTTAGATTTCTTTAGTTTGTTAGATTTATAATCACGATAACACTTTTTTTTAGCCTAAAATTATTACAGAAGAAATATTGTTCATTTGCTTGTGAGGCGTTTAGTACACCAGCTACAAGACATGGAATAAAAAGTATTTTAAATATTAGGTTAGTGGTATCTAAAGCTGGGCAAGTTACTTAAAAAAAGTAACTAGTTACTAGTTACAGTTACTTGATTAAAAAAGTAACTACGTTACATGGTAACTTGGTCACTTTTTTTAAAAGTAACCAAGTTACTAGTAACTTTGCGGAGGTAACTAGTTATATTTATAAGTTACTTTTAAATTTGTATTATTCTTGTCAGTGTTACTAGTCACGTTACTCTTATTGTCAGTTGCATTTTGAATTCATAGGATCTTAGGTTATTTAGGACTATTAAAAAAATACATAATAATTAGGATAGGATAGAGAGAGAGATCATAGAAAATGCCTTTCTAAAATAATAAATTTAATTTTTATTAGCTTTTAATAACATCAGATATACTAGGTGTCACAAAATCATTAGACACTTGTCTTTGGTCTATAGTTTCCAGAGTTTTCATGGCATAAGACTCAAATGCTTAGGTTGGCGGTTTTTCTGTATATTATTTGTATCTTTAGTGGACCTAGACTTAACAGAATGTTATACAAAACACAATTTTTGTCTCCCCTGTAAAGTCATATGGAATGTATTTTTAACACTTTAAGCCGACGATTTACCAAAATGTGGCAAATTTTTTATTATTTGACATTTTTCCAGTTTCCCCTGATGGGATTTTAGATTAAAGGTACAAAACATAGCTTTTTGCACCGCAAATAATGTCACAAAATTCTGAATTTTTATTCTTAAAAACAATTGAAAAATTTCAACGAGACTAATCTTGTATGTAATTCTGTTGTCACCCAGTGATCCCGGTATATTCGGTAAGCGGCAATAGTAAGTACTGTTTACATAATGATGATTGACTTGGTTCCGCACAATATTTAATAATCCACTTCTTTTATTTGATTTTAAGTTAAAGTATAGTCTTTTCTAAATTTTCTTTTAGATTTTGAATTTTTGTTGTCGGGTATATACTCCTGATCTTTATCATTATCGGCCCTAAATGGATCATCAAGGACCTCCTCAGAATTCATATTAGTCAAATTGAGCTAAAACTATATTTTTGTAAAATATTTTTAGTGAAAATCTTCTAGTTCGCTATAAACAAAAATATAACTACTTTTTTTTATTTACTTACCTCGGTATCAGACATTAAGTACAATTCAAATAAAGAGGCACTCTACTCTACTAACAGTAACAGCTAACAGTAAAACAGTACTAACACTTGCCCGTCTAAATGATAGATAACAAGATACTAGCCTGTCAACTTGTCAATACAGTTTGTTAATATAGAATAGGGAAGGGATTCATATAAACCACATGAAGGTAGTGTTATTATGTCAAAATAAAAAGTAACTTTAGCAAATTACTTTCAACATATTCTAAGTAACTTTAGTTACTAAAACTAACTTAAGTTATCAAAAGTAACTTTAGTTACCGAAAAATAACTTTAGTTATAAAAAACAGAGTAACTTGTAGTTATTTCCTGAAAAAGTAGATAAGTTACAGTTACAGTTACTCATATTATAATAGTAACTAAGTTATAGTTACATTACCGAAAAAAGTAACTAAGTTAGTAACTTTAGTTAAAAGTAACTAGTTACGCCCAGCTCTGGGTATCTATGTTAATACAAGTTGAAAAATTTGTCAAAATATAATACTATTGTTTCTAAAAAATGAGATCAAAAATATTAACAATTAACCATAGACGACGTATTATTACTACATTTGAAGATAAAAATTCATTACTAACAAACAAACTAATATAAATTGAACATACACAAGATATATCTTTGAACAATGAAGTAGAAATTAGATATGAAATTTTCCTATAGCTTTTGTGGCTTCGTGGTCGAGTGGTAAGGATACTTGCTTCTCATCCTGGAGTCCCGGGTTCGATCCCCGGTCGGGGAGCTAGGAATTTTTTCTAAACCAGAAATGAATCTTAGCATACTCGGACTTTGGGTGTGAGTCCATTGTCTCTAAATGTGTAGCGCTCTCCCACACAAGGTTTTTTGAGGTACCTTCCGGGATACAAAAGGTTGTATTACCTGTAGTGTTTAATTTAAGTTAATTTTGCTTGTTATTTAAATAATACCCGTTTCAAACTCAGAAAATCACGTTCGTGTCCTTTTATGAACCAAACAATCTAAGAGTTCTCTATTCTATCTGCTCTGTTGAAAAAGAAAATTTTCAACTTTTTATAGAAAATTGACATTTAAGAAATCATTCCCTCCAGTTACAATACAAAAACAAATAACCCCTATAGCACTGTACAACGTTCTTTCATTCTTATAGGAACTCATGGGGAGGTTAAAAAAAATATAAACATATTATTTAATAAAATATAATTATATGATTAAAAACTTTATTTTTTATTTTTTAAAGTAGAATCGTCTTCCGTGGTTTCACCAAGGGGTTCGGGAACACCCTATATTAAACAGTATATGTACTGATATATGAAGAAATTGTCTAATTCGGTCTCCTAGTGTTTTTTTTTTTTCGTAGTTCGACAGTTTAATACTCATAGTAGTGGTAAATTTCCTGTACTCCAGCATTTAATCCAAAGATTCAAAGTGACGGTAAAACCACGAATAGCAAACCTGATAACTTATTCATGCCATTTTGTTGGTGGTTTTGATTAAGTGCCAAGTTCGCTTAAACGGCCAGGACACTTTATGGGGGTGGCCGATATACGCTCGTAAAGAGGCAACCTATATTTAACCAAGTGCTCTCGAACAGCTTCTGTGTAAACCTCAAAAGGGGATGGAAACACTTATTATATGAGTTTTTGCGAATTTATGAAGTATTCTGGGAAACGCTTCGGTGGATATTGGAAAGTCAATTCTAATACATTGCAAAGGTCGAATTAGGAAGTTTGAAAGGGCTACGGTTATTATATGTTTTATTGGGTAAAACGAGAAATATAGTGGATTTTATCTCTATTGTGATTAAATTCTATTTTTATATTTTTTAAACTATGACTAACTTTTTTTAACTAATTTCATTTACCTGCAGTGTTTGGGAAATATCTCCTTTGATCTTATACAAGGTGATTATTTCAAATGGTCTCCCAGTTTCTCAGCTTTATTTTTGATTTAATATCTATCACAAAATCACAAAATGTCTTTAAAATTATATCATCACACCAAACTACGTAAGAACTAAAATGCTTCTTCTCTAGAGGAATATGAGAATAAGGATCAACAAAAGATTTTAATAATAGCTATTTATGTAACATGTGTGAAAAATACAACATAATTTCCTTACATGTGTGCAGTGCATATTGCAGAACGAGGTGATGCGAGCACCGTAAGTACAAAAGTAAGGAAATTATGTTTTCGCACACGTCATAATAAGATTTTATTTATTTTCGTGCCAAAAATTGAGTAAACAAGGAAAAAAATGAATTAGTAAATGTCAAACGGTTGTCATATTGTTTTATACTTATTTCGCTAAATGTGAAATCAATCATGCACCTGGATACCATAAATGGGAGAGCTGATCCAAACATAGTCCTGTTGTTTTACAAAAATCTTGTAATATCAGGTTTTGATTACGGATCTATTTTCTATGGATCTGCTGCAGAGACACACCTAAAAAAAAATAGAATGTATCAAAAACAAATGCCTCCGAAGATATATCAGATATCTACCAAGTGCTCCCATAAATAATTTAAAAGCTGAAATTTTTGACCACTTCTAAACATAAAAAGACAGTTTCTTAGTGATAAATTTATTTTAAATCTAGATGCTAAAAATAGTCAAATTTTTGTAAAAGCCTCCTTTTACCTTACTTCCAGATATTGAGGTAAAAAGACACCTTTAATAGTTGAAAGTTTCGTTTATATATCAGAGTACTTAGATGAATTTTATCAATCTGAAAAGCTTCTATACTTTTCAATACATTATGAAATTTATAGTAATCCCACAAAATGTCATATAGAAATACAGATTATGGCAATAATATTTCAATACGAAGCCAACAGGAATTTAAAGAGCTGCAAAATGAAAAACACAAAACTACGAAATAATTTACAGGTCAAAAATTAATGAAAAAGTAGGATGGATACTATTTTTACTTTCTCATATATCTGATAGAGATAGTATTGGCATCGTGAGAAAAACCAAATTCCAGATTATAATGAAAATGAAGGTTTTGAGACCGGAAAATAGAAAAATTATTGGCATGCCGTCTGTGTGTCTGTGTGACCGCATTTTCTCAAACGCATCTCAACGTGGAAATCTGAAATTTTGCGTATAATAATCTGTGATGTCGAGAAGCACCTAGACGAGACAGAATTTTTTATCCTAGAGTAGCCAATCTAATGTCTTTTCAAACTTTTCAAACACTCACTCATCCATGCGATATACGAAATATAAAGTATTTGTTTGTATGTTTTACTTCACCTATTGACGACAATGAATAGAGGATCTTCAGCTACAAGAAATCTTTAGATATGTCGACGGTCGATATTTAGTCATAATTTTTATGCAATGTGTCGAAGTAGTATTCACTCTCTGTTCATTAGAAATTGATAAAAAAACCAATCAATTTTACGTGAAATAGTTTAAAAGAAATATGAATTTTCAACAACATAATATACTTTTTGTCTCGCAATATGAAACGGAACACACAGTTACTTAATTTAATACACAACATGACACACTTGATAAATATCTGATTTCAAATATTCTTACTGATTGATTCGATATGGAAAGGTTCGAAAGTGCTTTTTAATGGTACATTTTGGTTGAGTTCTCAATATATTTGCTACGAATATAAGTGATTTTCTAGAAAATGTCTTTGAATCGGCTTCTTTAGCTGTAATCACTCATGCCCTCCATAATCTCGTTATTGTTGCGAAATCTCCCAAGGTTTAAGAAGATAAACCCAATCTGGTGTTATGAAAGCTTATAAATTTCCACACGTTTGAATACAAAAAAACATTTGATGAAAGCATAAAGACCAAATACCTATAAATTAATATACGTAAAAGATACTTGAAGATATTTTTTTATTTATGTTAGACGCTTATTTGAGAATAAAATAATTTTACAACAAAATATGTGTCTTTTACAATTTATTCTAATTTATTATAATCTACAATTATTAATCTTCATCCATGTTGTTAACTGTTTTTCTTTTTTTTTTAGGTAAGTTCACTTAGAAGATACACATATTTTCGTAACAATTAGTAGCTACTACAATGGTAAGTTCTATTGTTCGAATAAAATTAGAAACTTTTATATAATGATTTTATATACTGCGCATTGTGTGGCTTATATATTCCTCTATGAAGAGTCTAGATACTTCTTGAATATTCTACCTTTTTAGATCCTTCTTTATAAGTTCAGACCACACTGCCTATTTAATTTAAATTTTGATATAGGTAACGCCATCTCTGGGCACATTTTGGAGTTATCACAATTCATTGGCGTAAAAATATGTTTTTAAATAATATCAATCAAGTAACCTAACAAAAGTTCTCGAAACAGTCAAAGAATCATAGTAATTCCGAGCAACGGTTGGTTGACCCCACATTTCGTTGAAATATACCGATAGACGGCAGGTTGTTGAATCGCATGGCGTAAAGGAAAATATGGTATGGGTTATATGCGCAATATGTGCATACGACCCATTCCAGCATTTAGCTGCTTTCTTAATCCTTTCTCACATAACAAGGACAAAAATACATCAATAGTTACATTTATAACAGAAAAAAGTTGATAATAAATTTTACAAACTAACCACGTCAAATCAACGAAATCTCATATACAGGGTGTAACAGGATCATGATACACCCCCCTTTCTCCTTTAGTTTTGAAGATAATTAATTGAAATTTGGGATATCCTATATACATAATTAGCGGCACTTTTTGACATACAAGTGATTTTTTTTCACTTCCGGTTTCGCCAGAAGTGACACTAACTTTCGATTTTTAAATGGACCACCCTGTATATTACTCCACTTTTGATTTCTCCATATTATCCCAGATTTCAATCAATTATTTTCAAAACTAAAGGAGAAAAAAGGGGGTGTACCATAATCCTGTTACACTCGGTATATTTTAAGGAGTATTTAACTTAAAATTTTAGGTTGCCCACTGGTTTATTATTTACACCATACACTTAGCAAATATAACAGAACGTTGTTGCCAAACTTACTAACAACTGCAATAAAAAATACGCACTAGTTTATCATAATAAAAACAAAATGAGTAACAAAAGGCCGAGTGGCCAAGATTACTTCAGCGAAGTAATATCTAACCTCTGTAGGTAACACAGTGGATTGTTTACCGCATAAAATATTACACCAAAAAATTCTCAACTTCTCTTTAATATATTTTTTGTACGAACGAGAATAAAACAGTATTTTACTGCCTCAAGACAGGGAAAAAAACGAACGTTTATTCCCTGAGGGATTTAAAGTCGCCATGGAGACCAATGAAAAATACAAATATAACGTAACATCAACATTTTTATTGTCAAACTTTTAATGGTAGAAAGAACAAAAATTTTTGGTAATATTTAGTAATCTAAACGTTAAATAGAAATAAATAAAAAATAATGTCAAGGATTCCTAGATAAATTCGGAATAAAATACAAAAGCTTACTGTTCGTTAGTTTTAATATTTAATTTTTTTTGTAATAAAAATTGTGCCCGTTCGTACAAAAAATATTGTATGCACCTGGCGTGTAAAGTATGTTTTAGTCCCATGGTGCATAAATAACTATTGAATCATTTTTGCTTGGTGTTTGTTATAAAAATTCAATATGACGCACATAAGAGATGAAGCTGATGATGATTATGAAACGCAGAAACAAGTTATGTGAGGAACTATCTTAAAAATGTCTTTAATATAATTTACGTCATGTTATTATGACGTAATTTTCTAGAAAAACTTGTTAATCTAGCAAGCCAAATTGGTAGTAAGTTTCGTTTGAGAAATAAACACTAAGAACATAGACAGACCTCTCACGATAATTAAATTCATTGAATTTTAAATGAGCCAACCTGTATGCAAAGGCCAAGTTAAATTAACTAATCGCTCACTGTTGATTATGCTAACGATTCTCGGAAAATACCACTACGTTTGCTACTGTTTCCTTTGGTTTCCCCAACTTTGCATCATCCCACATTTCGTAACATACACTAATAAAAGTTAACAAGAACAGATGCTTTGAGCTTCAAAGTTCGATCGTCTTTAAGTTATAAATTAATTTGGGTACACGGATATTGCCCAATTAGGGTACCATTTTCAAACCACCCAGATGATTCATTTGCGTTAAATCGTCATCACTCGGAAACATACTTTTTTTGTTAAATTTTTCAAGACAATGCGTAATAGAGGAAATAACAGTTACAGATAATAATAATAACTAAACTAGGAATAATAATAATAATAACACCACATGAAATTACAACCCCTTTATCCCTGAATGTCTGAAATGACTTTGTGTGGGAGAGGGCTACACATTTAGAGACAATGGACACACATCCAATATCCGAGTATACTACGATTAATCTCTCTCACAGAAAAATCCCAGTTCCTCGACCGGGAATCGAACCCGGGACCCCCGAGGTTTCGAGGCAAGTACGTTACCTCTAGACCACGGAGCCATATAATTATATTAATTTTCTTTAATCATGATTTTCTACAGTTAAAAGAATAGTCTTACTTCAAAACAAAATCGTATATCGAATAACAAGACAATAAAAATATGCAGTTATATCTTCAAATAAAATAATTAAAACATTTATTTATTTTCATTTTTTTAGATACACTATTCAATAGGTAAATAACCCAGCTACAGAATAGGGGAGTAGGCAAAATACAAATATGAACATAATACAGTGTCTTATTTAAAATGAAGACACCTAGTTAATTTCGTAATTTTTTGAAATTCAGATTTAAGCTTTGGCACAATTGTAGTCCTATATAAGACATACATTTCGAGGCCCAACTTAAATTTAAGTAACAAACTGAGACAACGGCAGCCAACCAAATGGGCCCTTTCCCGATACTTTACTTTAATATCGAAAAAAGTTGTTCAGAATCTAATTTTGAGCCCCAATACCAAATGTCATTACAAAATTAACAGTTTTACTATTTTCATTATTTTTCCGCAGTCTAGTGACAATTTTGGTTTGCAATTTAATAGCATGGCGTAACATGGCCCCCTCCTTAAGCCTAAACGTCCCAATCAGAAAATTCATTGCTTCCTGCATACTTGGCTAGTCTCTCTACATACACCACCATTATCTTTGATTTTGGACTATGCTGAATTCGGTATACGACGTCGTGTTTATTCTGGTGACGACAGCGTGTGGTCCTTCCCAAGGGGGGTGAAGCTTTGGGGACCTGCCTTTCTTTCGTTGTGTGTTATATAACCAAACGAGATCCTCCGCCTGGAATCCTCCTGAATACTCCTTAAGATCATAACGAACCTTCATGCGATCACTTGCTATGGCGATACGATCTTGTACCAACTCATGAATATTCCTCAGCCGTTCACTAACTTCATCGGCATTGTCATTTATGGAAAATCGCTCTTCATCTGGCGTGCGAAAGACCAAGTCACATGGCAGTCTAATATCACGTCCAAACATCACGCGAGCTGGCGTCTGTTTTGTTGTTTCATGAATGGAAGCCCAGTATGCCATAAGGGAAAAAGGTAAATGATGGTCCGAATGTTTCTGATGTTTGTCAGCCACTTTGGATAGGTGTTCTTCCATGGTTTTTTATATCTCTCCACCATTCCATCTGATTGTGGATGTAGGGCTGTTGTCCTTATTTTGTGAATTCCCAGTATGCGACACATGTTCGGAAACACCCCTGAATCAAAGTTTCTTCCTTGGTCTTAATGCACCTCCAGAGGAACGCCAAATCGACATACCAGATTATCTACCAAAACTTGGGCGTCAGTGGCTGCTTCTTGATTTGTTATGGCATAAGCTTCAGGCCATTTACTAAAATAGTCCATGGCAACCAAAATGTATTTATTCCCATCATCTGTCACGGGGAAGGGACCAGCTAAGTCTATCGAAATTCGCTCAAAATGAGCCCTGACGTTATATTGTTTCATTGTTCCCTTACTTCTTGTCCGTGGTCCCTTACTCCATTAATAAACGCACCAACTGCTAATTGTTGTTGAAACTTTGTTGGTGCATCAGGATAGACTAGATGGGCTAATCCCTCTACAGCAGCCTCGAACTTCTGGAGGCTTTCTCTGCGTGACTTTAGCTAAGCCTGATATACTTGAGTGAAATGTTGGTCACCATATCTTAGTTCTAACGCTGCCTCCAGATTCCTAAAATTTTGTTGCTTTGCGGCAGGAATTGTTTGGAGCATGTCTGATGCTTGGCCTCTTAGTGCTAATACCAATACGGTTGCCTTTTCCTCATCATTCTAGTTATTTGAACGTACAGCTGCCTCAAACTGTCTTTTATAAGTTGACCATGAATCTTGACCATCGAAAGAAGGTGGTTGTAACATAGTGCCAGATGACAATACCAACTGGCCACCCTTCTCTCTTAATTGTTATTTGAGTCGGGCTACTTCTCCTCTGACCTCAGTTATTTTCCCTTCAACTTGACTGACTTTTTCCTTAACTTTACTAACGTCTTCTTTAATTTCACTGACTTGTCCTTCGACTACACCAACTTTCCCCGCTACTTCACTGACTGTGAGTAAGAAAATGGCTACCTGCTGTTCCTCTAGGCTTCACTTGATCTCTTCGCTTTCCTAATGTTGTCTTATTTAAAGGCCCTCCATCATTTTTCTTAAGTATTCTTTTTCTTCCTGTATTTTTTCTTGCTAGTTCTTCCATCATTGTTCTATGTTCGTCTTTCTCTTTCTGGCGTTTTCTTTCTTGTTCTTCTTTTTCATCTTGTCGCTTTCTTTCGTAATCTTTCATAATTTTCCTCTGTTCGTCTTTCTCTTCCCGTCGTAATCTCTCTTGTTTTATTTTTCCTGTTTTCGTATTTCTTCGTTATCATCCGTAATTTTCCTCTGTCCATTCATCCTTTGTAACAATGCTGCAAGCATGTCCTGTGTTTTTTCTGCATCATTGGCATTAACTCACGACACGTAAATTAATTTCAGAATAAAGTTTTCATTAAACTATAAAGTCCGTAAGATGTTGATATCACGTCCATTTTAATAATGGAATGGCCCAGAAAAATCTCGAAACAGCACTAGAAAGTCTTATTTAGAGTCTATACTACTTTTGTGTTGACGATATTCACTTTCTCCACTAATTGTGCAATGGAGTGTTCTAGAACTTTTGCGAAATATCGCTATTAAGTCTTGTTTTGAGTCTATAACACGTTCCCGTTAACACAGTTCAGGTATCTTCTATTGTTTCCAAATCGAATGTTCTAGAATTTTCACAAAAAGTCACTTGTATTCTTGTTTCCAAGTCCACAACACATTATCATTAGCAACACTCGCGTATCTGCAGTTATTTCTAAATCGAGTGTTCTAGAAACTTTTCGAAAATCCACTCTAAAGTCATTATTTGGTCCAGAAAAAGTCCTTAAACACTATCCAGTAGCTTTATTCTTCGTGTTACCACTAATTTATGAGAATAGCAATGTAGAATGTTTTCTCTTAACTATAATCTTTCTTATTTCTTTCTTACTCGTTCACTTTAACTGTGTGTGTCTTATTTATACATCCATTCACACGGACTAGAACATTCCAGAACATCTCCGGCTGTTCTCGTACAAATCCAGTCTCATCTAACCAGTCTACACAGTCCAGTGGCGTAACAATGTCAAATAATTCAGCTATGAACTGAATATCACAAACCTTTCACAAAAACGTGTTGAAATACACATATTTTGTTAGAAACGTGGTAGTAAATATAATCATGAAGTAACATTTCTAATGCTTTACAGATATTAGATTTAATGGAAATGGGTCGAAAATTTACTACATCAAATTTATCACTCTTTTTGTATGTAGGATAAACATTTGATTGTTTCCATAAATCAGGTAACTTATAGCTCACCAAGCACATATTAAATATAATTTTAAGGGATATGCCAGGCACAGTCCTTCAGTAAAAATGCAGGTTCCCCATCTGGACCAGTTGTCCTTTTAGGTTTGATTTTCTTTAGGACAGCTAGTACTTCGCACTTCTCAAATTCACGTAAGTGCATGGTTGAAGTAAGGTTAAAATCATCACTTGATATATTAGGATGTTGCTGAATAAGATTTGCAGAGGAAATCCGTGAAAGTGTTAAGAAAAAATGTAAAACAGATTAGAAAATTGCTGCACTTGTATAACATTTGACTTGAGATATTAGATGATATTATCAAGTTATTTATAAGAGACCAAAACTTACTAAGATCATTTTTAATGTTATCTTCTGCTGTTCGAATGAAAATTTTGTGACGTACTTACCACCAAAATGCTTATTTTGCATGTGTGGCGTGTCACTTTGGCACTCTTCATTACAGTAACGGTACTTTGAACTTTAATTACAGTAACGGTCTCAAGCGCCAGTTCCTGTTTTAAAGTGTAGTAACACCACTTTATTCTATCAGCCAGGCGGTCTGTGTGTGTGTGGGGTTGTCGTTTGTGTAGGAATGGGTATCTTCACATTATCTGCCGAAAATGACTTTTAGTATATAAACAGATTACGTATATCTTTGCTTTAAATAAAAGGCAGAAGTTCAACTTCACTTTATTTTATTTTTATTTAAGACTGCTTCACAAAAGAATAAAAAAATAACTATATACACAACAGGTGTGTCATGATACAAACGTAAATATTAACCTATATTACAAGTAAACAACCAAAGAAATCCAAGCAAGAGGTTATGTAATGCAAAAGCGGTGATCAGTTATATCAAGTACAGCTAAGTTACGGAAACTATTACTACGGTGTTACTCTCAAATGTTTACTATCAGCATCTACAAAAGCAAGCAAGCGGTGATTCGCAATAAAGCACAGTTACAGCTGCTACTACTCCTGGTATTTATGGTATTTATGGTATTTATAGCAAACGGTTAATGACTTTAGTCACTAATGCTTGAGATGGAATTACGGCAGGCGGTCAGTGCAACAGGTATGGTCAGTGGTAAGCGGTAGGGGAGTGCAAATAACACATAAGTGAAGGTCAGCCCAGGGAGAGACGGTTATATATGACTGTCTAATCGCGAACGTGCTATATATTCAGATTAGCTATTGATGTCCCTTGTTAGGGCTTCCTGACTACGTGTTGCTAACGGAACAGTTTGTATATTACAGCCCGGGGCACCTAGTGAGATCGAGGTATAAAAACCTCACTGGTGTCACTTCGCGTGTACCCAATGAAATCCTTTTGATAGTTTGAGGTACAAAGATTTCACCGGCACTTTAATGCAACTGCGACAGACATGGGACTCTTTTCAGAGATCGAGGTATCCTATTTTTACGTCAATACCAAATAAATATGACGACCTATTCCTGATGCTTATTTAACTATATAGCACAGCGGTTCAGTTTTACTAACTCTGATCTGAATTGCAAAACTTACTAAACCAGAGATATGCGTGAATAACTGGAGATATTCAGGGTTAACTTTCGGTAGTTAGTGATAGCTTAGAGTAATTTGTTATCAAATCAACTTCAAGCTTATTTCCTGTACAAATTAGTTATAATGATCACGAGTATCGGACGGAACGTTTTATGCATTACCTCCCGGGGCACCTAGTGAGATTCTTTTCAGAGATCGAGGCATAAAAACCCCACTGGTATCACTGCGCGTGCACCTGATGAAATCCTTTTCAGAGATCGAGGTATAAAGATTTCACCGGCACTTTAATGCAACTACGACTGAGATGGGACTGTTTTCAGAGATCGAGGTATAAAAGTCCCAACTTTTTAAGTCAATACACAATAAAATGACAACCGACAAATTTCGATGCTTGTCATTGAATGAGCAACTCAACTTTATCAATGAATCGCGATTGTCCCGTATATCTCTGACTTATTCGGAAAGCAGGTACTTCGGACAACATAATATGGCAGTAAATTCGGGCACAAACGGTAAAATAACGGAAATACAAATAAAAAACAGTAAAACGGTCAAAATTATTCTTACCACTACCTAGTTTCGGAGTGCACTGGAGATCAGGAGCCGAGTGCTTCTTACTTGAGCACTCACCGGAGCAGAAGTTATTCTTTCAAACTATGTCATTCAGTTTATATACAAACGCTGGCCACAGAATGGCGGGGATCTGTGCGACGCGCAAGCGGGTCGACCGCTGTCCGTGGCAAACATTATTTCAACTTATCTCGGCGAATCATATTTAAATAAATTCCCTGCGTGAATTCATATAAACGAAAAAAATATATATCATTCATATAGAATATTCCAAAGCTAGGAATCGCTTTCTCATAATTTTTAAACTACATTTCCGAAAAGAAATAATTTAAAACGGCCAAGTACTTATATTTAAAAATAAATCAATTAATAACTTATTCGGTAAATTATTAAACAAATAGAAACATATTTATTTACTATGAATCGATGATTTCAACTTGATTTGAAATCAAACTAATTTAAATAAACTACTTTCCTCACACTTGATCGAGTATAAACACAATAAACGATTTATCATTAGCATAATAACCAAACTAAGATTACTCTGGAATGAACCCGATTTGAAACAATTATATTTGAGAAATAATTGTTATTCCAAATACTGGATTTGCAAAATAAATTTAACTTTCGTTGAAAACGGTTTTAAAAGAAGTATTAACACAAATTATCGTATACAGAGTGTACCAGAGTGAACGAACAAAATCCATTTCGATTTGGTTACAATAGAAAACTATTAACGGAAAAATCATTTCGTTACAATATAACTTTTGTGGTTGAAAACTAAAACAGATTACTGAGATATATAATTTATTCTGCATCCATGCATTTTGAAATATTAATAGTGAATCTCCAAAAAATTGCAGAAAAATTACTATTCATTCGGTCCTCCACATTCTCATCCATTTCTGTATTTGTAATGTACAGTCCTATGGTGTCTATAAATCTCTGCAAACAGCAGACAAGTAATTGTTTTAATATGATTCTAACCACACAAATTTTTACATAGTTTTCTTAATTCATTTTAATTATGAAATTTTTAAATACGAACACTATTACCTATCGTCGTTGCCATTACCTTCTGTAACCAGAAAAAAGTATTATTGCGCAAATACAACGTGTTCTAGAATTCACTGTTAATGAAATGTTTGATTCTTATTTTCTGAAAGCTTAAATTTTTAACTTTTAAATTTCTACAATGTAATAAGTCTATTGGACCCTCTTATCGGAGTAATGTACAATTTTTATACACGTTGACCGTCCGTAAACTAAATTACGAATTATTCACATCTGACTAATTTTTATGGAAAGAAATTCGTTTGTTATGTAAATAAAATATTATTTAAAACAAAGGGAATTTTCCAGATTAACTTTTCAGGGATAACTCATGCATGAAAAATATAGCTTTCAGAATTAATTTTGATACAGCAAACTGCTGTATTTCAAAAGATTATATTTTCCATGGAATAATTTAAAATTCATGTTTTACATTTTTATTCATGACAGTTAATGTATAGTTTTTTTAATTAACATAAAATAAAACAAAAATTACCATTAAATTTTTGTATAACTAAATGGATGTAATTCCTTAATTTCAAATTTGCATAATTGGCGGCGACGCCGGTGAAAATAAAGGACTTTTTAGTAAGTAGTTTAAACTAATTACAGTTTTAATTTATAACTTAACCACATTATCTCATGTCTCAAGTTTAGCGACTTTCTTTACATAAACTCATATAAATTATTCATGTTTAGTTTAAACCGAAAAAATAATAGTATTAATACCGTAAAAAAATAATTAGAAATTAAAAAAAAGTTATTTCGTCGTATTTAAATGCGTTATCTCATTTATATAAATTGAATCGATTACATAGGCACACAAAAATTAAAAAAAAGATGCGAGTACTAATTTCCGACGTATTTTGGCTCGTTGAATCTGAATCAGACGTCAGAATTAATCAATCCCAATTTTTTCCCAACCTCAAAAAATAGCTTGAAAGTTAACAAAACTTCTCAGCAGCTCAAACTACATAAAAATACCACATTCGCATAACTTTTTTTCACATAGACGAATAATACCTTCATAAACAGTATGTTATTAATGCGTTTGCATTTTTAATCGTAAAAAAATATTCAAACTGTAAATCAATGTTGATAGTTGCAAAGTGTAGAAATATCGTTCACCAATTGATTGCATTTTGGATAATTATATCATTGCCTGATTGATTACTTGATTATCTATTTATTATTACTTATTACAGTGGTACGAAATTATATATACAGCGTGTCCCAACCAAAATTAGGCACCCTGAATAACTTTGGAGATAAAATTTTTTTGAAAAATTGGTGAAACACGTCGACCTTCTTTCTAAGGAAGACATATTTTAATGCAATACTTGTATACCTATCATCATCCATCTAAACTACAAGGCCACCCCCTCAAAAAATTCAAATGGCAAGGGAAGTCGAGTGATACATCCTTTGAAAGGTCTTTCAATGCCCTACATAATTGTGTATTTTTTTTTAACTTTTTCGATTAGTTCTTTAGGAAAATAATTTTATTTTTGATGATTGCACACAATCGAAATCGTTTAAAAAATCCAAAATACACGGCACTGGGTATTAGAATTTATATAAAAACTACATTTTTTAGTGCTCTCAAATCGACAAAAAACACTTTCCTTGCCGTTTAATTTTAGAATATCAATCATAAATAATAAAAGACTCGTAAATATTTGATAGTCCTTGAACATTAATTTGTTCACAACCCAATTTAAATCGAGATACATTTTACCAGAGTGAGTTCTCAAAATGGTTTATACCCTTCAGGAGAGAATAGGAATTGTCAACATTTATTTTAAAAAAAGATAATTGTGCTAGAGCTACGGAGCGCATATTCAATAGAAATCACCCAGATAGAAGGGTTGGTTCTCAGTATGTTTTACAATTATTGACAAAATTTATGGAAACAGGTTCTGTAGGAAACAAAAAGCATGAACCTCAGCGACCGATTAGGAATGAAGCAGTCGAAGTAGCAGTTCTGGGTCAATTGCAGATGGATAATACTCAATCGATCAGGAAAGTAGCTGAGGCTTCCGGTGTATCACGAAGCAGTGTTCATCGAATTGTAAAGGCCCACAAATTTCAGCCATATAAATTTAAATTGGTACACGAATTAAACGAAGATGATCCCGATCGTCGGCTTGAATTCTGTGAGATTTTTAGTAAACAATTAAACGGTAATGCCAATCTACTATACAATACGTGTTTTTCTGATGAATCGACATTTCAGTTAAATGGGGAGGTAAACAGGCACAATTGTAGGTATTGGAATGAAACCAATCCACATTTGTTTATGGAAACTCATACCCAAAGGCCTCAGAAGTTAAATGTTTGTGCTGGCATCTTAGGGGTTCAAATTGTCGGGCCGTTTTTTATTCCTGATAATTTTAATGTCGATCTGTTAGGAAATAACATCGATCTAATGATTTCCCAAATTCTCGAAGAAGACGATAATCTTTTAGAGGGCGAACTGTTTTTTCAACAGGATGGGGCACCCCCACATTATGCTATAGCAGTCCGTCAATTTTTGGATAATCGGTTTCCTGAGCTATGGATTGGAAGAAGAGGTCCTATGGAGTGGTCCGCTAGGTCACCCGATTTAACTCCCTTGAATTTTTTTCTGTGGGGATATTTGAAATAGAAGGTATTTGCAACAAAACCCGCATCTCTGGAAAAGTTATGTGAAAGAATTTTTCGAGAATGGTGTTTATTGACTCTAGATGTGTTCAGAAATGTTCGTACAGAATTTCAAGACAGACTATACTACTGTATGGAAGTCGGTGTGGGTCATTTTGAACAATACAAACGATAATTTAAACTGCTTCTCTTATTTTTATTTTCCGAACCTAAAATAATGAAACAATTATTTCTCAGGAACAAATTGATAAAAGTTTAAAAAAAATACACAGTTATGTAGAAAATTGAAAGACCTTTCAAAAGACGTATCACTCAACCCCCTTTGCTATTTGAATTTTTTGAGGAGGTGGCCGTGTAGGGTAGAGAGATGATGATAGGTATACAAGTATTACATTAAAATATGTCCCCCTTGGAAACAACGTCGACGTGTTTCACCAATTTTTCAAAAAAAATCTCCAAAGTTATTCAGGGTTCCTACTTTTGGTTGGGACACCCTGTATATTAAAAATAAGAGCAGAAAATATCTACATTATAAAAGCTACAAAAATATTCACAGAAGTATTCACATAGTTAAGTACCTTTCTTGAATGAGGTGATAGAACTAGAAAAAATAAGTTGAGTTTTCTATATAAAGACCTTAAATCAATCCATGAGATAGCTGAAATCCCTTATAGGGGGGTAAATACAACACAGTTATTTGTTAATAAATTCGAGACTGCTTTAGTTGTAAACATTAAATTTGGACCTTTTATTAATTTCAAAATATTATATATTTTGTCAAATTTTTATCTAAGTATCATGATTTGTTGGGGTAGTTACAGAGGGGGTGAATTTTCGTCATAATTTTTTTGTCTTTTTCTTTAGTCATTTAAACCGGAAAAATACCCCAATGTTAAAAACCGCATAAAAAAGGTGCTCTTACTAAATTTCGATAAGACCATCGTTTTGGAATTATTTGTATTTTAATGCAATACAGAATAGATATACACTGATGGATAGTTTAACTACATACTTCTACAAATAATTTCACAATATTTTCAACAATTCTTGTATACAGCAATTTGAAATATCCTTTTGGCAATGAAGCATGTAATTTAAGGACAAAAAAGAAATATTTTTGTATTTACAACAATTTTCTATTTAATATTATATTAAGTTTGTTTGTTAAGTTCAGTAGATACTCAAGAATAAAAAAATAAGTTGTCATTTATCAACATTTGCCAAGGGATTTGGTGATATTTTCCAATAAATTCAATGTCATAAGTTTAAGAACTAAAGTTTTAACAAAGCTTTACATATTTTAACAAATTATTGTTAATCTTTTAATTTGCAGAGGTATGCAATTTGGAGGAGGAGGAAAATCTTTCTTATATTTCTTTGATATCATTTTATAGGCCATTGCAATATCACTATTTATGTTTAAAATGACATAATTTTTCTTATACATCATCGGTTTGTGTTATTAAGACAAAGTAGATGCTTCTTAACATAAATATTACAAAAAGACCAAATAACTGCAATCTTTTTTTGGGTGAAATAAGAAATAACGATAGTCAAATAGAAACTATTTTAAAAATACAAAAAACTAATAAAATTAATTTGTTTCAAACAATTTTCAAAATGAAATCCACTCATTTAGTCGTCGAAACAAGTTAAAATATATCCTCTCCAATATTTCCTGAATTTTCCTGCATTCACCAAATATTAAATGAATATTCACTAAATAAATATGACGTTTCAAAAAACAAAATAATGCACTATAAAATTATGCTACTAATATAAAACAAAGACAACTGCTATAAATAGAACTGACGAATTTGACAAACTAAGAGTTTAAGTTGTTTTCTATCATGGATTAGTATTTAAATTACAATTAAAGAATGGACTACATTGTAATATTTAAATATAAATAATCCCAAACGATAGTTCCTATCGACATTTAATAAGAGGACTTTTTTTGCTGTTTTTAACACTGACGCTTTTTTCCATTTTAAATGTCTCAAAGAACACAAGCGAATTATAGCGAAAATTCATCATTTTTTCAAACACACCCTGTATATTTTTCAATCATGTGATGTAAAAATGAAAAACGAACATTTATTTGTAAGTACTTCCCTATGGCGAATAGCAACCATTTTCGTTTAATTGAGCAATAAGTACAAAATTCAAGAATAAACTTAAAAAATAAAAGTTTCTTCAAATAATTTATTAGAAAAAATTATAATAAGTGCTCCACATGTTGCCCATTTTGATTGACACACGTCTCTATGTGCTTATGAAATGAAGCCATTTAGTAGGACCACTTCTTTCAGTACATTGAAGTGGGCAAATAGTATTTACCTGCTCCCTTACTGCAATAGTTTTTTTGTAAAATTTTTTGCTGTTTTCGTTATTTAACAAGCAATAAAACCTCAGTTTAGTATAAATTGTCTTATACTAACGAACATTTTTCTCACTTATCGGTCGTCAGTCATCATTTGTATTAAATTTAAAATATTTCGAATTTTACAAAATGAATTTTAATAAAGCGGAACTTGTAGACATAGCTTTTGCTTTGGGCAAGTCAGTCAGAAATTGTTTGCTTGCCAATAGAATTTATAAGCAAAGGTATCCTGAAAGAAGGATTCCTGATGTTAGCAGCTTCCAAAACCTTCTCGATAGATTTGTGGAAACTGGAAATGTCGAATATAAAAAAAGTGAAAGAATAAAACGTGTTGTGAAAGAAGAAAATGAGTGTTCTGTGGAGCTGGCAACGGTTGAGAATCTCCATATCAGTCAGAAAAAAGTTAGTTAATTTGTAGGAATAAGTATTTGATTGAATCTTAAAAACAAATAAGTTTCATGCATATCATATGCAAATACACGAAGAACATCTGATGACGAATTTCAAAGGCGTTTTGTAATTGAGCCAGAGATAAAATGCAAGATGTCACCTACTTTAGTAATGTTTTATTCACTGATGAAGTAACTTTTCATAAAAAATGAGTTGTTAATAGGCACAATTTGCATTATTAAGCTTCGGAAAATCCTCACTTTTTTAGGCAAGTTGATAACCAGCACAGATGGTCTATAAACGTTTGGGGAGGAATTATTGGGGAACATGTAATAGAGCCACATTTATTTGATGGTACATTGACTGGAGCTATTTATCTTCATTTTCTAGAAAACTGTCTGCCACAATTATTGGTGAATCTTCCCGAAAGGATTAGAAATGGGATGTGGTTGCAGCAAAATGGTGCTATACCACATTATTTAAATGCAGTTAGAAACCACTTAAATAATACCTACCCACTTCAATGGATTGGAAGAAATGGACCTACTAAATTGCCTGCTAGATACCCAGATCTTACAAAAATGGATTACTTTTTATAGGGATACGTGAAGGAAATTATTTATAAAGACACACCAACAACAGTACAAAATATGAAGGAAAGGATATTAACTGCTTTTAGATCCATCAATTTTAGGAACAGTAGAAACCTCATTTGAAAAGCGCATAGAGACGTGTCAAAATGGGCAACATGTGGAACACTTATAATTTTTTCTAATGAATTATTTGAAGAAAACTCTATTTTTTAAGTTTATTCTTGAATTTTGTACTTATTGCTCAATAAAACGAAAATGGTTGCAATTAGCCATAGGGAAGTGCTTACAAAAAATTTTCGTTTTTTATTTCTATCACATCGTTGAAAAATATATGTTCCATTTGAAAAAGTTGAGAAAATTCAATTTAAAAAGTTCTTAATTGAAATATTATTTTTGTCCACTCTGTACATTTTTACGAAGTAAATATGATTCAAATACATTAATTACATGTCTCGTAACTAGTATTCACCTAAGTTTTTCTTATAACCCATAATTGCGACTTTGGTGATTTTTTCAATATGCATCAGCAGATTGCATTATTTCAACAAAAAAATTCATTACATCCAAGTGGTTGGGAGATAATCAATAATAATATAGAAATGAATAGAGTCTAGAAGAAGGCTTCAAAAAATGTACTGATATACATAACATTCCTTTAAAAAAAAAAGGTACTTGATCCTGTAATTTCGTCTTGGCCCGCCCTGTATAATCGAAAATAATTTCCGTTTATAGACTTTTTTATCTAGTTTACTTGTATTGTATTTTTTTTAATTTCTAGCTATCTAGAATACGAGATATCGAAGTCCGACGCACTATTGCCGCATCCTGTATATAAAACTCAACTTATTTCTTCTAGTTCTATCACCTTGAATGAAGATACTTAATTATGTGGCACCCTGTAAACTTTAGAGTAAGATAATACAAATACAAGTAAATGTACAAGAGCAATAAATATCATTAATAAAGATAATTATTCGGACAAGAGCTTCTTACATTATTTCATTCTCTTTGGGACTAACCCACAGATTATTCATTCACAAACACTCATTTATTCTATATTACCTTACACTTTTTTCCATATATTGTCACCCCGGTCAAACTTACATCTATTCTATATCTTTGGTAAACTTTGTAAAAAGTTAAACACGTTCGCTACTCCTCCAAAACAGGTACCGTTTATTAAATATCAAATTAAGCACTGATTTAAAAACCCACGTGTAATTAATTTAAAAGCTAGTTAAAACAAGCACGAGAAGTTAATTTAAAATTAATCGACTATAGCACACATGAAAAGATAATTTAAAATGAAGCAAATAATTTCATTCGTGAAATTTTAATGTTAGAAATGTATCATTAAAATATTCATTAAATGAGTGGTCCAATCTATAAATTTAAAAATATACACCACATAAATTAGAAGCACAAGCCGTGCGGAAGAAGGTTATGCATTTTAAAAAAGGGGATACACACACAGCAATTTCCTCTGACATTGTCATCTGAACGACTGCATTGCTGTGTCCTTAAATGAAACAATTTGAAGGATGAAATTGTATTCTTGAATGACAAAATAGGTAGATGTCATGTGATATTCTTAAGTGATTCGCAATATACAATTAAGAACAAACGATATGTCCCAAACCCACAAATGGACCATTGTAAAAGCTCGGGTTTATGACCAGCTAGCTGTTCGAAGTTGCATCAATTGATTTTTTAAGCAAATATTTGATTAAGATTGGCTGTACTTTGTAAATTTGAAATTTGCTGTTGAAGGTCAGACAGTCCTCACCTACGATGTGACGGTTTGGGGTGGGATATACTATGTCAACAGATCACCATTAGGGGTAATGGGGTAACATGAATGCTGCTGATTACATGACAGACGTGCTGGAACCCATTGCATTATTGCATTGGGGTATGTCTTAAAAAAAGAAAACGTAAGCCAACATTGAAAACATAGTGGACCGTCGATGGTAGCGGCGCCGCACGAAATACGAAATCATAGTGGCCTACTAGCATCAAAGTGACAGGAACTAGCATCGGAACTTTAATATAGTAAGCATTACATAACTGTCACTAAATTTACGACTCTAGTATAAATTTTATCTTGTGGTATGCCCGTGTAGTAATAATTACGTGAATTCTACTGTACTGAGGTGCTCCATAGTTAATACACTTTCAAGTAACTGCTGCAGTATGTGCATCGCCGCGGATAATACTTTGCATTACTTTTAAGCAATTTCAACTTTAAAGTGAGAATTAGTGGTAATGCCGACTACACTGCGTTACCAAAGAATCACTTCAAAGTAATAGAAACTGAATCTGTTATAATTAAAGTTCCTGTAACGTTGTCGGGACATTTTCTGAAGATTTAAAGTTTTGTAACTTATTAGCGACATTAAGTCAACAATTTCTAATTCTGGACTAATCGAATATAGCGCCGAATAGCAGTAAAACAACAATAAAGATTTTCTGACATTCATCGACCTTTTATAGAAAAATTATGGTGCAGTTAAGTGAAGTTAACAATTTAACAAATTATTTGATTGATGCGAAACCGACCCTTATTCGTGGAAATATATAAATAACCAGGTTAGGAAAATTGTCAGGAAAATCGGACAACGCAGTAAAGAACCAACAAATGTTGAAGTAAAAAAATGTAATTGATTGTGGTTGTGATTTACAATTTACTGTTATTAATAAAAATTTCGCCAACTGAACAAATTCGCAAAATTCAGACAAATAAATAACTTAGGGAAGTTACAAAATTTATGAATACGTAAATGATCAGATGACAGAAAATATGGATAATAATGTCAACTTTGGGCAATCGAGATTTTCACCGCATTAAATTTTGTTGGTATTCAAGGTAAATCCTCGAGTTAATCATTTGTTTGATTTTTGATAATAACACTTCTACCTGTCACCTGTTGATGTTTAGTTAGTCATTAACGTATTGCCAATCCTAAAGAATAAAATTATTTTTACCTATACTTTATTCATTTCATATAAGCACACAAAAAATGCAAGCATACGTGTGCGGTATTATATAAATACATTTTGTGAATTTGTATATTGCACCACGTGCCTGTGCTACAGAATTATACACGACTGAAGGTCGACAGAGGATTGTTCTGCGATCCCAGGTAACAAAATTATGTGATTATGTGCTCATATGATATGAATGGAGTATAGATCGAATCAGCCAACTCTACCAACTTAAAATTGAGTGTCGTAAACTACGTGGGAACTTTGTAGTAACCTTTTCGTAGTAGCGTAGTAGAGGCCAGTTTAAAGCTATCCTAAAATAAATTCATTCGTCGCATTTGCTACTTTTTGGTAAAATATTATTGAATGATGATACCATATTGACACAGATAAAAATATAATTCTGAAAATCATTTTTTTTATTAAATATGGACATTTGCAAACATCTTTTATAAATAGATCAATATAACTTCATAACAAATAAGAAAAAAATGTTTTTCATAAAAAATTTTGCATTTTTGAGTGTACACATAATTTTAAATAAATATTTTTTTCCGGAGAAATTTTTTTAAGAGAGTGTCTTTTTTTATCGAAGTATCATGTAAACGTTTTACAGAAAATAAGTAGTCGGTTTAATTTCCACACAGAGTGAATGCAAAACATCATGGTTTATCACCTACACATTCATTCAATCGATTTAACTGGGACATCTTAACTTCAAACTTTCAAACTCACAATCAATAAGTCTGATTTCAATACATTATATTTTGCCATTCGAACGAGAGAGAGAGAGGAAAATATAGTTTGCTCTCATACCACTAAAGAGCTATTTCAACAGTTAGTAATTTCTACTTCTCGGTTACGTTCCGTTTACATAATAACCCAGTTGTCAACACGAAACGGAAGGTTCCGGGATAGTAATTGCTATTCCCCATTTTGGTGAATGCTTGGTAGACGGATCGTTCCCATTACGTAACGGTCGTTAGTTGCGGAAACCTTTAAAGTTCCACTGATGATACCTACCACGTGGAGTCTACTAAATGTGCTGCTTGGGTGGAGCGACCGTTAATCGCTGCAAAAGAGCACTTTCATTTCAAATGCATTAAAATATATTAATCGCTCGCGTACCTTCGACGCTTGCCTCTCCACTATGTTTTTGCCTTACAGAGTGAAAAAATTACATCGAAATCGCGGTTGATCCACTTATGCTGCATATTTTATTGAAACTATGTACAGTGAGTAGTGATGAGTTGCCGGAAATTTCCCCTGGGGAATGGGAAACTTCCCCGGAATTTACGCAAACTCTAATTCCCGCAAAAAAACGGAAATTTTGCTAAAAATGATAAATCTGACAATACTAAGTGACATTTTGGATAATACTTTAAAACTGGCAACACTGTTACTCTCTTTGCACTTCAAACACATGCAGTGAACAAGTTCTGACATGCAATATTTGTCTATGCTGTGGAAGGCTAGTTTTTCCTCAACGTCACCCGATTCACTGAAGTTACTGGGTGCTTACTTCTGCTTTATTATCTCTTGCACCTTGTTTAAGAAAATTGTTTTTGTTCTGAATGTCTAAATTAAAAACAATCTTTTTTTAAGTGTTTCATCAGGAATTTTTGGGTAAACTATTCGGAAATATTCCCAGGAATTTCCTCAATGCATTGTTCCCGGAAATTTACCAATCACTAACAGTGACATCCTAAAGTCACCCCCCTGCTATTCCTTGAGCCGTTTGGAATTTTTTTATTGAAATTTGGGGGTGATATTACTACGCACTTTTTGAGAATAAACTAGAATACCGATATTTCTATAAGGCGCCTGGCCGCCATTTTGGATTTTCCTCCAACGTGGTATACGGGTGTGTTGCATATAAAATTAAAGGTCTTTATGTTGCCAACGTCTCTTTAGAATTCCATGATGATTATTTGAAACGTAATACTTAAATGATTAGCTCGCCAATTCCATGTGCTTTGAGGAATCATCATAATTACGATAACTTTGCAACTGCATAGTACCCATAGTGGACTATATCAGAGATACATAGCATCGATTCTATGAATTTAAACTCTCTGATTGTCCACTAACCTCCAACATTTCACAAATAAGGGAGCATAACGCGTCTTTTCGCATTAAACACAAACTGCCATACCAGACGTTACCAATATTTTTACAACCTCTACGCCCCCTCTTACAGGGAGGACATTCCCTTCTGTAAATAGGGTAACAAATTCAAAATTTTCACCTTTCCCTATTTTTCTTTTTGTCCCTTTTTGTTGTAATAAATTCATTTCAAAATTTTTTCTTCCAAATTTATGAGAACCATCAGTAAATTGGTGAAAATTATCATATACACAAATATTTTTGTATGCAAAAATAAGCGAAGACTAGACATTCCCGTTCCCCATCTCATATTGTTTCAAGGTGAGCTTTTTTTACCCGCAGCAATTTGGCTCGTCGTAGCAAATGCTAAATTCCAAATTTTTGTATAAAATGGTGTACATTTTATACAATATGCATCTTTTTTCAGCATCACCTTTAGGTCGTTAAGTGCATGCTTTTGCATGAACTTATTTGTTTTTGTTGCCATTATACAATTAAAATTATAGTTTTAGGAGTTGTATTAGTTTAACGTAATATTTTTAAGCCCGGACCGGCATCGCTCCGCCTGACCTAATAATTGCCCCGATGCTTCCATACACGGAGATGCTAGGTCGGCAACAGACAGGGTGTCCGGCGAACGACATATACACCTTGTTGTTTTCTATTAATTTTGAAGAAAATTGTTTTGAATTTAATTAAATTGAATTGAGGAATCATCATGAAATTTTAGAGCGACATTGGCAACATAAGGGCCGTAAATTTGATATGCAACACACCCCTATACCACGCTGTAGGAATAGCGATATTCGAGTTTATGCTCAAAAAAGTACCTAACCCGCCTGGGAATATTGCCCCACAAATTTCAATAAAAAAATCCAAGCGGCTCAAAAAATCACAGTAACAGTAACTTTAGAACCTCACTGTATAATTTTACTTGAATATTCTAGATACCAAATCTACCAAATTTAAAAGATATGATGATGGTACTATTTGCCATAATTTTAAAATGAGAAATCTTTAGCGAATTATTAGAATTTCATCAATAAATACATTACATGATTTTTTAAAAATAGGCACTATGTTATAATGTCTTATATATTTAGAAGTTTTTGAAAATGTGAATAATACAATTATTATACATAGCCATATCCACTTAATAAAAAATATTTAAATATCTAGCCCTACATCTGGGTGTTTTACTTGTGAACAACGGACCAAAATCGTACATTTGGTTCGTTACATTTCATCTTACCTCGATTGTACTATAGAAAAATATGATCCACCTGTATACACATGTCCATCTCATTTTGACATCTATTCTATTATCAAGCCACAATAGGCCTGCTCATGACCGCAGTGGATGGTCTACTGAGGCCTACTCACAACAAACCTATTCTATAATCATGCACAAATAATTAAGGAATACAACGGATGCTCCATCGTACCTGACTACCCACACCAAATAAGCGCAACAATGAAATCTCCAGGAACACCTTCTTATATTACTAGGAGAATGAAATATTACATTATTTCTTCAATAAAAAACAGAAAAAACTTTATTTCCTATTTTTATTTTTAGAGGACTTCCAGCCAAGTATATGGACAATTTATCCTACGTTTCGTCCGAGTTTTCGGACTTTTTCAAAGGTTTAAAAGCTAAAAGTAATGGTTTTACATAAGTTTTAAATTAGATTAGTGACAGAATACATATCTGAAAAAGTGTTTTCTTACCTAATATAAATTTTCTATTTTAATTTCATTATATGGGCTGGTTTTATTTTGTCTTTCATCATTTTTTTATTTGGTAGGTATATGTTGTACGTGTAGTACGACGAGTTAGGCAGAGAATGATCAGTATTTAGTGTCGTCGTTGATGTGTTCTTTTTAAGAGTAGGTAATTATAACAGCTGATAGCGTACTTATATTGATGGTCCCAGTGACAGAGTTATTGTAAACATTCTCATGATATTGGATAGTCGTTGAGAAGAGATTTTGCAGTTAGCACATATACAGGATGTATAAAAATTGTTACTATTGAATAAGATTGCGATATATGCTAATCAGATTTTCTATATCTGTTTGATAATTTACTGTTTTTTTTGTTATTTTGTATTTCGGCCGTTTCCAAAAACATGCGTTTTTTGGAATTTCTTTCTTTATGCAGTATGGTTGTATCCGGAAAGTTAAAATTGTGTGAATTATTTATGGCGTATTCAGCTAATGCTGTGCTACATGAATTAGGAGTTGCTATGGAATTTCTAATTGATAATTTATGTTGATTTATACGTTTATTTAAATATTGTTGGGTTTGTCCAATGTAACACCTATCGCAATCTGAGCAATCAATTTTATAAATAACATGGGTTTGATTTAATTTCTCTATTGGATCTTTTAATTTTGAATATAATTAATTTTTTATGCTATTATCATTTCTGTATGCTAATTGTATGTTATATTTACCTAATTCTTTCTGAACTTTTTCTGATACTTGTGGTATGTATGGTGCAGATATGTATATTTTGTCTCTATTTGGATTGTTTTGATTTTTATCCTAGTTTGTGTTGTTAAATATGGGTCCAAAGCAGTTAGGTTGTAAATCTATGTCAACTTGATTTTTATTGCTTTTGTTATTTATTATCTGTATTCTCTTTTGAATATACTTATTCATAAAAGGTGGCGGGTAAAAGTTATTTAAAAGAATATTTTTTGTTTTAATTATGTTTTCTTTGTGAAACAGTTTATCTGATAGTAAAATGGCCCTGTCCACGAGGCTGTTTATAACGCTAATTTGTATTTATTACTAGTTTTTGATTGGAAGATAGAAAATTTATATTAGGTAAGAAACACTTTTTTAGTTATGTATTCTGTCACTAATCTAATTTAAAACTTATGTAAAACCATTATATTTAGCTTTTAACCTTTGAAAAAGTCCGAAAACTCGGACGAAACGTAGGATAAATTGTCCATATACTTGGCTGGAAGTTCTCTAAAAATAAAAATAGGAAATAAAGTTTTTTCTGTTTTTTATTGAAGAAATAATTTCTACTTTAACAGCCAACAACTTGTAAAATATCATCTGAAATATTACATGTTCCAGAGTTAGGGAAGTTGGTGAACATGATAAACAACTTAATAATAGCAAATAATCTTAGGTTTAAAATGTGTGCACCACCAGAACGATTATTCCTATTAAAACACAAACATGTCACTTGATAGAGATTAATTGTCTCCCTACAAGGGTTAATATTATAATGTGGCTAGGATAATAGACCGTCCACGATGTCGAATAATCGATTTCTCTGGAGAGCCAACTCCGACACCATATTTATTAACATTTGCCACATTAGGATAATTATGATAACTCGGGGTTAAACTGAGAAGGACGTTTAGCAGACAAAACTTGTGGCTAATGGTCCATAGGACTTGGCGCTAATTTTACTAAACTAAAAACGAAATCTTCACATAATGGTTTTCTGGAATCGGAGATAGAAGCAATTAAAGCGGCAATGAAAAATTTTGCAGGTCATAGTTGTAATTGCCTAAATATAAGTGCCAGACTCGGAGGTATTGCATGCAGGTATTATTCCATTTGTAAGGTTGTTTTCATTTTGAATAGGAATAGTGTACTTCAAAGAATTTAGGTAACCCACGAAAAAGTCTAAGGAATTTGATTCTGATGATCTAGGAGGCCACGGTATAACGACCCCTTTTTTACATTTATTTCAAATTTAGTATTATAAAAAAGCAAGCCAGTTATTTTAAAATTTACCCAGCTAGCAAGCAAGAGATCCTCCAAATTTATATATCCCAGGGATGAGCTTTAACCTTTCCACCAATTTAGCTTGGATTGCTTAGATGTATAGTTATATATACAGGGTTTTTAGTTGGGCACCACCAGTTTTTTATATTTCAAGAATAGGTAATGAATCACAAAAACTACATTAAACAAAATACATATCTATTCAATAAAAACTGGAAAAAATGAATACAAATTCAGTTACAAAACGGAATGCACAGTAATTAAAATGAATGTCCGACAAAAGATCGGTGTACAAAAAAACAAGGCACAATACTAACTATAATGAAACTCTAGGGTTAATCAAATACCGCAGTTAGCCAATAGACAAAAATTGGTAACTACTTTGGTACAAAACAAATAAAACACATAAGATATCAAATGAACATAACTGTAAAAAACAAATACGTAAAGCAGCATACGACAAACTTTAGATAATGAACATAAAGGTACAAAACAAATACATAAGGCAACGTAAAACATTACTGTAAACTGAACATACGGTATATTCTTAAAATACTGCGGTACAAATCAGATACATCAATCAACCTAAGACATCATTGTCAAATGAACATACGGTATATATTTCGGTACAAATCAAATACTTAAGGTAACAATACATAATTTGTCACATGAACGGGAAGATACATAACACATAGGTAAGGCAATATAAAACATCATTGCCTAATAAACATACGGTATATACTTAAACAAAGACACAAGGCACGGTAATACATAAGTTGTCACATAAACGCAACGATACAAAACATAAAGATAAGGCAATATCAGACATCATTGCCTAATAAACATACTGTATTTACTTAAACAAATACATACGGCACGGTAAGACATAAATTGTCACATAAACGGAACGATACAATACATAAAGATAAGGCATTATCAGACATCATTGCCTAATAAACATACTGTATTTACTTAAACAAATACATACGGCACGGTAAGACATAACTTGTCACATAAACGTAAAAATACAAAATACATACATAATGCAATATTACATCAATGTCAAATGAACACACGGTATATACGATAAATCTGCAAAGTTTAACTGAAGTTCACGTACTAAACACAAGGCATTAATTGTCACGAAAGGGAATTGCCAGATAAAGTTAATCACTTACTTTCGGGAACTGCAAAGGTCCTACTGGACTGAATCCAAAAACATCATTACATAACTTGCTCAAAGCACCGCATTCCATAAGGCTAAATACACCGCGGTAACTAAATGTACTATAACTATACCATATTACTTAATATGCCGCCACTAATTGTCTTTGGCAGCACTCACATAAGTTCGCTCGCCACCACCGCTCGAGGCGGATTCTATACGTCCTTACTACTCCATCGCCCCAGGCGAACTCTACGTCCAGTCTCTACCACTACCCGAGGCAGACTCCATATCGATTCTTCATCGACCTCGTTGCGATCTGCCCGCACCCCGCGCGCTCCCGTGTACTCCCGTGTTTTCGTCCAATCACAGGGCTACCGGTTACGCAAACTTCCTAAGAAACAGACATTGTCACTTGCGATTAGTTTTACACTCTAGATTTAAATTTATAAGGCATATAAAATACAAGAAACTTTTTTAACAACATCAGAGAATATAATTATTTTCCCATATTATTTGGCATATGCACTTTTACTGAGTATTTTCAAATTGCGTCCAGCCTTTGACTCTTTAAATATAATAATTTAAGCTCGCAGGGCCGTATTATCAGATTTTTAAATTAAACAGGCACTAACTTACTGCGACTGCAAGTGGTTTACTCGTTAAAGATAGGGCTTTTGATTAGGCCAAAAAAGTGGACCGTTACAACGGAACAGGACATCTTCTAAAAGCTCCAGTAAATTGTTGACCAAAAAAATAATAATAATTAGTATATTCACCTAAAATGCCAAAATGTGTGAATTGCAACTGATTGATTCGTACATCTGTTATTTCTAGAGTGTTGTCTCATAAATGAGGACACCTAGTTATTTTTGTAATTTTTTGAAATTCAGTTTTGAGCTTTGGCACAATTATTGTCCTATATAAGACGTACATTTCGAGGCAACCAACTTAAATTTAAGTAACAAACTGAGACAACGGCAGCCCCCAAATGAGGCTCATTCCCAATATTTTGCTTCGCATTGAAGATGTCGAAAATAGTTTTTAGAAAAAGTTGTTCAGAATGTAATTTTGAGCCCCAATACCAAATTTCATTACGGCATTCATAGTTTTTTTCAATATTTTTCCGCAAAGTCTACATACGGTGACATTTGGGTTTGCAATTTAATAGGATGCCATGGAGTTGGAAAAAAATGTATTGAACAGAAGTGTCGATTTGACAAAAAAATACATTTTAAGAGAAAAGAAAACAAACAATTAACTTTTGGTAATTGAAATAAGTAAAAAAACAACAGTTTAAAATAACAATCAGTTTTTGAGAGAATTACTCATTACATTTATTTAAGTAAAAATTTTAATTAATTATCAAATGTAGCCTCTCTCAACTAATCCTCCTTCAATTTGAATACATTTCTCAATTCTTTTACGATTATGATTGACTACTCTCCTCAGCTCTGCGATGCTGATTTCACGACAGGCTCGTCTTATTTTAGCACAAAGTTCTTCTCTATTTCTGGACCTTGTTGTGTAAACTTTATTCTTCACTTTCCCCAGAAATAAAAATCTAATGGTGTAATATCGGGTGACCTAGGAGGCGACAGTTCAAAGGGACTATTTCTTCCTATCCAACGTATTGGAAAATGTTCGTTCAACCACTGACGAACACTTCTGGAATTATGTATTGAGACACTATCTAGCTGGAAAAACAACTCAAGTCGCACACTAAGCGGAAGACTTTCAATTATATCCCATAAATCCATATCGAAAAAGTTAACTAAATGCTCAGCATTTAACGAGTTATTAAAGAAAAATTATTCGGTCTCCTAAAATTCCATACCATACGTTAACTTTCTCTGAATACTGGTCTTTACAATTAATAACCCAATGAGGATTTTCTGTAGTCTAGTATCCACAGTTTTGAGAAGATACCACCCCATCAGTGGTAAATGTAAGCCTTATCAGTAAACAAAATTTGATTTAGAAAATCCCCGTCGTCTAAATAATTTCCCTGGGTCCAATAGCAATACCTTTTATTTTCATCACCTTCTTTCAAAGTACGTAGAAATTTTGATTTATAATGCTTGATATTATGACGTATGAAACATCTTCTAATTTTCTCCTTGTCGATATTCAGTTGAGACGCTAAATCTCATAGACTCACTCTTGTGATGTGGATGTATTCGATGAGGTTGATCATTCTGAGGTATTTTAATACCACTGCCAGTTTCATTGAAAAGAGCATTTATGGCGGCTGCAGTTACATGAGTAATATCGACTAGTAAAGGATGTCTGCGATTAAATTCTGCTGCTACTTCTCTGCTACTACAAAACCTTATTATTCCGATTTTTTCCCTTAAATACAGAAGCATTTTACGATTGTGAACTAGAACTTTACACAATATAACTCAAAGTTTTGTCAGATTGACATATAATTTAATCATAGTTCTTGTTTCCATGGCATCCTATTAAATTGCAAATCACAATTGTCACCGTGTGTAGACTGCGGAAATATATTGAAAAAACTAAAAATGCGAATTTCGTAATGAAATTTTGTATTGTGGCTCAAAATTAGATACTGAACAACTTTTATAATAACATTTTTCGATATCTTCAACGCGACGTAAAATATCGGGAATGGGCCTCATTTGGTGGCCTGCCGTTGTCTCAGTTTGTTACTTAAATTTAAGTTGGTTGCCTCGAAATGTACGTCTTATAAAGGACTAACTACAATTTTGCCAAAGCTCAAATCTAAATTTCAAAAAATTACGAAAATAACTAGATGTCTTCATTTTAAATGAAACACACTGTATATGAGGCAAATAACGACAATGATTGGTGTAATTTGGATGCATTATATCATATTTCCGAATACACTGGATTAAATATGTGGTAGGTTCCTTGTGAAACATCATAAAAATAGTTATACTCATGGATATTCATCTATAATGCTCTTGAGAAAGGTCTAGCAAGTCGAAACATATGTAGTGTATCGAAATACATTTTTGAAACAACGGAAAGCAGTGTTTTTCTTCAAAATAAATATTTCCGAAGTTGCACCATATTCACTCCTTTAAAATTCCCAGATGTAACAAAAAAATTTCAGTGCAATTTTAGTTTTCATGGATATAAAAAATCGAATAACTAAGTCTTGATCTTTTAAGTTTTCTAAACGTAAATCCTTCTTCACTTCCACATGCTTCACTCAGCCCAATAATCACCGTTTCCTAAATAAAGGAAAATCTACTGCATTTATTGAAACATATCATGATGTAATGTTTTTACATTCACCATTAATCGGAAGGTAATCTTATGCCAACTCACTCATTTTATGGCGAAATTACCTTGCAAAAATAGTGAAACTAAAAATTGAGAAAAATGAGAGAACATAAACTTTCGAACATTTGTTTCTAAATAAGTAAATCGTTACTAAGGCTAAAAGAACATACTTAGTGTTTCAGCTTTCAAAGTTTTAAATTCAAAACCAAATAATTTATTTTTAATTTCTTCATTAATTTAGGTTAGGTTAGGTTAGGTTTGTTGTGAGTGGGTCTCAGTAGACCCTCCACTGCGGCCATCAGCAGGCCTATTGTGGCTCACGCCTAATTATATTTCACCCAATAAGTTCTCTTAATGAAACTGATAACTTTATTGGGTGAGAATGTGTCCAGATCCTCTGGCATCAGTTCCCTTTTGCCAAATATTGAGAATCGGATCCTCTCCACAGCGGGACAGGTGCATAAGATGTGGTCTGTCTTCTCATCATCCTCCAGGCATAGACGGCACTCGGCGTTTTCCGCTAGGCCGAGTTTATGCAGATGATAGTTTAGTCGGCAGTATATAAGCCTGTTAGAGTTTTCAGGTTTACCCTATTTAACTCTAAAAGTTTCTTAGCTCTTGATTTTAAAGGGTATTTTATAAACGCCTTCGAATGAACTAATCCTGGTAACTCTTGCCAATACTGGAGAGTTTGCCTTTCAGCCCAGGTTGAGATAGCCATCTTGGCAGTACTTAAGGATATGCCAAGTATTGGTTCTGGTCCGATGAATCGTGATCCCGCTCCTTCTCTGACTAAGGAGTCCGCTATTTCGTTACCTTCCATATCAGAGTGGCCGGGTATACAGACCAGAGTCACTTTGTTGTTCTTGCTCAAATGATTTAGAGCTTTCTGACAGTTCCATTCATTAATTTACGCTAGCAGGTAAAATTTTGTATGCAAATCGAATCTAACTAATAATCACTTGATACTCTTCTCGACACTATTTTTGTTCTGCTACATTTTGGAATGACACCATGTAGGCCATGTTGACAATATATTACCGAAGATGTTTAGGAGGAGCGTCATATTTCTTTACCAAAAATGTCATCACTGGTTATTTTTGACATTTTTACCCCTGCTATGTTTCTCTTTATTACAAATAACGAGGTTTGCATACTGAATTTGCATACCTAATTTGCATTAATAGTACATTCGTAGTTATCTTAGATAATTGTAGCCCAACTAGATCGATATGTTATGTTTTTGTTATTAAAATTAAAGGTGCTATGGGATATATAGTCATTACATATGCAGATTTTACCGCTGGATTATCTGCATCAGTAGTTGCAGTTGTTAATTGTATATTCATAGCTGCGAATTGCACATAAGGGACTTCTCGGTCTCTAGAGCTATATTAGAATATATAATAATCATGATGTTAATAACAGTAATATACTTGGTGGCCATAAAGTAATTTATAGTGACTGCTTCAGCAGTAGTATACACTTTAAGGATATATAGCAATTCTGGTATATGATTTGCATGGGGAATTAGAGACGGTTAATTGAATGGGGATTGTCAACGAGTCTGTCGGAATATTTATACATAATTTTGCAGTATTTATCCATTTGTGTACAGAGCTGATTGAAACTAATTAGACATTAGGATTTGTTCCCCATTCGCATGGACATTTGTAATTGCTTTATTTGTCCAAGAGTACATGTTCAATACTGATTAGACAAATTATGAAAAAGGTAAATACAGGATTTTTCATTAGTGTCAAAGCCCGATAGATCTTTTGATTTAGAGAACAAACTTTTACTGTGTCGCACAGTGGGAGGCAAGTTTTATGGTATTAGTTGAAATTAGTTGTTTAGTGGCTGGGTTAGTAAGAATGAGTTTGTCTTTGAGCTTCGGACGTCTGGTAAGAGAGATAATGAGCTTCAATGTTTTCAAAGTGGGTAGGTAGGTTTCTTGTGAGTGGGTCCCTGTGGACCCTCCACTGCGACCTTCACCAGACCTATTATGGCTCACACCTAGTTATATTTCACCCAATAAGTTCAGTCTCTTAACGAAACTGATAACTTTATTGGGTGAGAATGTATCCAGATCCTCTCGCAGTAGTTGCCCTTTGCTAAATATTGAGAATCAGATCCTCTCCACAGCGGGACAGGTACATAGGATGTGGTCTGCCTTCTCATCATCTTCCAGACATAGACGGCACTTGGCGTTTTCCGCTAGGCCGAGTTTATGCAGATGGTAGTTTAGTCGGCAGTGCCCGGTATATAGGGCTGTTATAGAGTTTTCAAGTTTACTCTGTTTAATTCTAAAATTATCTTAGCTCTTAATTTCAAAGGGTATTTTATAAACGCCTTCGAATGAACTAATCCTGATAACTCTTGCCAATACTGGACAGTTTTCCTTTCAGCCCAGGTTGAGTAGCCATCTCAGCAGTACTTACAGATATATATGCCTAGTATCGGTTCTGGTCCGATGATTCGTGATCCCGTTCCTTCTATGGGCAAGGAGTCGGCTATTTCGTTACCTTCCATACCAGAGTGGCCGGGTATCCAGACCTGAGTCACTTTATTGTTTTTGCTCAAATGATTTAGAGCCTTCTGACAATTCCATACCGTTTTGGAGTTACACCGGTAGGAGCTAAGAGCTTTTTATAGCTGATTGGATATCTGAAAAAAAATGTTATCGATCTGCGTGTAAGATGCATATATTCCAGCCTTCTCACACACATTTCAATGGCATGAACCTCAAGAACAGTTGCATGAGTACCTAGGCTTGAGGATATCCTCACCCTTGGTCTGTAGCTATGTACTCCGGCTCCTGTCCCCTCGGGAGTTTTGGAGCCGTCTGTAAACCAGCAACTGTCTGCCCTCAGTAGATCGGCTTTATTCCGATCCCACTCATCTCTTTTCGGAGAAAGGATGTTGAAGGTCAGCTCGTAGTTGGGCATGGTAGACATAGTATCCGAGGGCATTCCCAGGATTCTCTATGTCATCCAGCAACCTGTTCCGCTCCATGATACTAGTCTGCGGCATATTAATGGCCGCTTGTTGCAGTCTGTAGGTTGCCCACCTGGCCTCTCTCTCCAAGTATATATGAAGAGGGGTAAATCCAGGAGGATTTCCATTGCAGCTGACGGTTTTCAAAGTAACTCCAACTCGATGGAATTATAATAGTAGATTGGTACAAACTGTGTTTAAATATCACCAGCCACTTATTGATTTTTTTTGAAAAAATATTAGATCACCAGGAGGATGGGATCACGAAACTAGTTTCCTCTAGAGGTTATTTAGATATATTAAAAACAGACATTTACTTTAATCTTTTACTTCTCGTTTTCTATGAAATATTTCCGTTTTGCGATAAAGTTTTCAGTTTTACAAAATAAATTGAGTGACATAAATTTCTGCTTAAAAAGTATCCAGGAATTTAAATCAATTGTTTTATCTAAGAGAGAACAATTTGATAGCCTATGAATAAACTTGAGCAATTTAAGATAGAAACTCAACCACTGAGAAAAAAAATACTTACTGATATCGTAGGAGACCAAAAAACGTGTTGTCAGGGATTATTTTCAGAAATAATTGATAATATTTCTACACGCACGGATACTAAATTGAAAGATTTTAACAACTTAAAATTTTTAGAGAACAAATTCAGAAGGTTCTTTTGATTCTATAATAAAAAAATTATTCACAATATTTTGATTTTCCTGCATTGCGATTCGACCTATCAGTGATAACAACACATCGGAACGTATAAATAAAAATAGTGTTTGTGACTTATGGAAATCCCTTAATGATTGTGGATTAAATCAAGCTTGCCTTGAAATTCTTAAAATTATGTGAATTATCCCTTACCATTTCCGTCATAGGTGCAACGACCGAACGTACTTTTTCTACGTTAAAAAGAATTAACAACTTCATTAGAAATTCTGCCTGTCAAGAAAAATTGACTAATCTAGCACTGTATGTCCATAGAAAAGGAACTAATTCAAGAAATATCACTAGAGTAAAAGTTTTATGATGACATAATTGATGAATTGGAAAGCTAAGCCGGAGAATCCCGCTAAAGAAATAAGGTAGGTATTTACTTTGTAACAGCTTCCCCGTTTATAAAAGTCACGACACGCCACTGCGCTGCGCCCATGGGTGCCGTCTTTTTTTGTTAAATTACAGAAAGTAATCGATTTGCTACAATGGAATTAACAAATTCGTTACACTTTTAATAATTATTAGGATAAATTCCAGAGCCTCTCCTGATGAGCGTCATTCGTAAATTTGTAAATTCCGGACTCTGTGCCCTTTTTAATTACGAACAAAATTGCGAACTTTACTTACTAGTGTAATTTATACTAATGCGCTCGACGCCCCATTTAATTAAAAGTGAAGCCCGTTGCATATATTAACGTGTTAATGTTATAATATATCACAAAATCACGACGACTCACAATGGGTGGATGTAGGTTGAAGCTGAAATACTTGTACATATATTGTATTAATTTCCTTCACCTGTTTAGAAATTACTTACATACTAGATATTTTGTGATTTAGATGTCGAGAATTGGAAGTTTGCAAGATCAAAAAGTAAAACAATTCCAGAATTAATAGGCTTTGTAAAAAATCATTGGGAATTAAGATATTTATATATTGTTGAACAGGTAATTTTGTATCCAATAAACACACGAAACAAAATTCCTGAACCGAACCTAAGACACTATCATGAAAAAACAACTGAAACAGTTTCCTTATAATAATGGCTACGAATACATTTCAGATCGTAATCATCAATTTTAATTTTTGTCTTACAATGCATCAAACTAAGCCAAAGAAAAAAGTATTCCTAAATTAAATAAGACGATTCTACAGGGTCTAGTAACATTATTTAACTGAAATGCCATGTACATCAGAACATTTTTTGAAACCTCTTTGTGACCTCCTTTCTCTCCTGCATTATTATTGACTTTCTCCCAACCACTTGGATGTAAGGATTTTTTTTGTTAAAATTATACCATTTACACGGTTTTATTAAAAATATCACTACAATCGCAACTATCGATTTTAAGAAAAAATATGTTAGTACCAGTTATGAGACATCTGTGTGTCTCAGCCATTTTCACTTTCTAAAAATGGTCAAAAAAGATTTTTAAATTTACAACTTTTTGACTGAATTCTCTCAATTTTTTCAAATGGAACACCCTGTATATTTTTAGACAATGTGATGTAGGATTAATAAACCAACATTTTTTGTACGTACATTCCTATATATATATATATATATATACATATATATATATATATATATATATATATATATATATATATATATATATATATATATATATATATATATATATATATATATATATATATATAACAAAGAATAGAAGGTTACTGCGGGATGAGATGTAATAGGAAGAAAAGGATAATGGGTATTGCCCGCAAAAAAAGATGAATTCGTCGACACGTGTTTCTGAGTCATTACTCGTAATCATGACGGCTATAAGTTGTAAGGATAGGTACAACTTAGGTTCAACAACACAAAAGGAAACCACTGACAGGAAGCCAGTCGCACATTTGTGGCTGCAATTGAAAGACCCCGTGTTTACATGGCAACAGACAATATTGCCACAGAGCCAACTATAGCTACCGCCCGCGCCAATATCCAAATGGCATGATGACGGTCTCGGATGCTAGGGCCAGGCAGGACTATTGCCTTTTTACCCTAGTCATCGCTGTAGACCTGGACCGGCCTCGTGCAGGGCGGGTTAACTTACTTTACGAACGGCCCCACTCACAAATGTGAGCGGTGCCGAAGATTTCGGTCAACCTCCCTGGGTCCTGGCTGATGAACCCTGCTGGCTAGGGCCTCTTCTGGCGCTCTTCTGTCTTCGTCTTCTTTCTTCGCCAGCTTGTCACCCCCGGGGGTAGTCATCTGTCTGTCAGGGACTGTGTGGATATTCTGTGACTTGGGATTGACTGCCAGTACACAAAGTGGCAATTGACACATTGTCATCTGGATCATCGGACAAGGTGAGGATGAACTGTGTAGCTCTAGGAGGTGAAGGCCTAAGTGCTTTCTTAGCACTTTCGTCCTTCACGGAGCCAGGGGGACAACGGGCACTGGTCGGTTTACTAACCGGCGCCCGCAAGGTTTGTGGGAGGGTGGTTGGTCGTGTCATGTCTTTTCAGTGGGTTTGGTCCATCTGTAAGGAAGGGATTAGTTATACTTACCCGTTATCCAGTAACTGTACCTTCGGCCTCTTGTGCCTCGGTGCGTCGGCCGGATCATAGGAGGTGGCCTCCCTGATCAGCGGGTTCCTGTGCTCCTCAGCTAAGGTGTACAGTTTCTTCGCTCTATCCCGGATGATTTCGGTGACTGGTGTGTACTCCAGGTCCCTGAAGATGTCAGCGTTTCTAACGTACCATGGTGCGCCCACCGCTGTCCTGATGGCCACGTTTTCCACGGCTTGGATCTTCTTCAGATAGGTCTTCGCTTGGTATCCCCATGCTACGGAGGCGTAGGTCAGCTGTGGTCTGATGAGTGCTTTGACTAGCAGAAGCTTGTTCCTCAGACTGAGCCTGCTCTGGTTCCCTACCATCGGGTAGATGAGAGCTCTCGTCCGTTTGGCCTTTACCACGATGGCTTCGGTGTTCTGTCTCCATGTCAGGCCTTTATCCATGATTACGCCAAGGTACTTGACGGAATCGTGCCATTGGATGTCCTCGCCGAACATGGAGACGTGTCCTGTGGGGGTTTCCTTGCGTCCTTTCCTGAAGAGAATCGTCTGGCTTTTCTCCGCGTTGACTGCGACTTTCCACTTGATACACCATTCTTTCAGAAGAGAGGCTGCCTCTTGGAGTCTTCTGGTGGCTGTTCTCGCACTCCAGGATCTGGCCGTGATGGCCGTGTCGTCCGCGTAGAGCGCCATTGCGGTCCCTTCGGCCCTTGGGAGATCAGAGGTGAAGACAGCGAACAGATGGGGTGACAGCACAGAGCCTTGGGGGACTCCGGCTTCCATCGGTCGATACGTGGACACACAGTCCCTGATCTTCACTCGCATCTGTCTCCCGTGCAGGTATGATCTAACTAGTTTGACGAGTGCAATGGGATAACCCATACTCATCATTTTAGCTAGTAGACCATCGTGCCAGACCCTGTCGAAAGCCTTCGCAACGTCCAGGAGTAGTGCCGCCGTCACCTGTCTTTGGTTGAAACCTTTGGTGACTTCTTCGGTGATCCTGAGCACTTGGAGTTCCGTACTATGTCCTGTCCTGTACGCGAACTGTTCATCCGGGATGATTTGGAGCTCTTCGGTTTCCTCTTCTATTCTTCTCAAGATGACGCGCTCGGCTACCTTGCTCACAGCTGAGAGTAGGCTGATGGGCCTGTAAGAGGAGGGAAAGAGTAGTTCCTTACCTGGCTTCGGGATGACTATGACGTCGGCCTTCTTCCACCTGTCCGGAAAGTATCTGAGCCTCAAGATCCCGTTGATGATATCCACCAGGGCTGCCACCCCTTTGCTGGGTAGCTTCTTGAGGGCGATGTTTCCGATCTTGTCACATCCAGGAGCTTTTCTCGGCTTTAAGCTCCTTAGAATCTCCTTGACCTCCTCTGGAGTGGTCGGACGGATGTGATCATCGTCTGGCAGGCGGGGCATCCGACGCACTCTGCGTTCCACGTCATCAACCCAGTCCTCGTCCTCATCATCGAGTTGGTTTTCCCTACACTGCAGTTCCAAGCTGTCCGCGAATGCTTCAGCTTTTTCCTGGCAAGTGTAGACAATCCCATTCTCTCCGTGGATTGGGGGCATTGGTTTCGGCCTGTTCCGCAGAGCACGCTGGGTGTTCCAGATGCTCCTGTCCTGTGGGTCCAGTGATTCCAGGTGACGCTGCCATCCTTCTTGACGGTGTTCCTGGAGGGCAGCTTTGACTCTCCTGTTCAGCGTGTTATACGCGTGCCTGTCCTCAGGGAGTCTAGTCCTTTGGGCCCTTTTCTTCGTCCTTCGTCTGTCCCGAATCAGCTGCCTGAGGTCCTCCGTGAGGTTTGCCATCGGCGTTGGTGCCCTTCTGGTCTCTGTCTCTGTAGTGTTTTCCTCCATCGCTTTCTGGATCTGTTTTTCCAGGGAGGTGATGGCCCTCTCCACATCTTCCTCGGATTCAATCCTGGGAATATGTGCAATGTTCCTTTGCAGTGCTGCACGGAACAATTCCCAGTCTGTCCTCCTTTTGATGAAGGTCCCAGTGTCCACATCATCCTTCTCTCCTAGATCCAAGAAGATCGGATTATGCTCGGTGGAACCTTCCGTCCTGGTAGAGATTTCCGCATTGAGGGTCATCTCCTTCATTATAGCGATGTCCAGCACATCCGGTCGGTGGATCCCATTGTCGTGCGTCGGCTCGTCCGGTCCTAGTGCCTGCATGTTGCCAGCGTGTCGTCCCAGGAATCTCAGCAGATCTCGTCCTAGAGTGTTGGTGACTCTGCTGTTCCATTCCTGTGACTTGGCGTTCAGGTCCCCCTATGGCAAGCACCTGAGTCTGGTCCTGGAATATTGCATCCAGGTCCGTGTCCAGGATCCGGCATCGGGGCGGCTGATAACAGGATACCACTTGAATGTCGCCATTTCGTGCCGTTGACACTACTACGGCGGTGGCTTCCAGGTTTTCCATGTCCGGCAGCACGATTGGATGGTGGTCGATCGACTTCTTTACCAGCAGGGCTACTCCTCTCATGGGCCTTGGTCCAGCGTAGTCCTTCCTGTAGACATGGTAGCCAGGGAAGTTGGCTGGCTTCAGCGGCGTCATCTTCGTTTCCTGTAGTGCCAACACGTCTATGTCGTACCGGGCTAGGAGTTCCTCCACTTCAAGTTTTCTTCCTTGTAGCCCGTTAACGTTCCATGAGGCGATCTGCAGGAAGTTCGGCTTCACCTGAAAAGACATTACAGATTAGTAAAGCCTGGCATCTGTGCAAAAAATGCGCTCATTGCTGAGCACATTTGCTGCATCTGTTTGAGCACCGCGGTGAGGTTTTGGGCCTCCACGGGTGCTCGTTGTTGCCTGGCAGGGCCGGCGCTCGGCCCTGCATTACCTTGAGCTACCCTTGCGTAGCTCAGCCCGCTGGTGGCGGGTCTTTTGACCTCCCTCGGTGGCTGTTGGGTCCTTGGAGCCTGCTTCTGGGGGCCCGCGGGCTTCTTGGGATATTTGGGACATCCTTTATAGCTGGCCGGGTGCGCTCCCTGGCAGTTTGCGCATCTCGCTGGGACGTCCTGCTTCTTTTTGCAGTCCGCTGTCCGATGGGCCTCGCCGCACTTCACGCACTTGGCCTGTGCGGTGCACCTACCCTGTGCGTGGCCGAAGCGCTGGCATCGGTGGCACTGGGTGACGCTCTGTTGCGCCCTTTGTCTCTCTGTGCGGACTACCAGGTAGCAGCACCTCGTTACCTCCAGGATCTTCTCCTGGTCCAGTGGCACTTGGACCAGTACCAGTGGGATCTCCATCTTGGTCCTCCTCGACGTCATCCGCTGAACAGAGATCGGCGAGAAGCCCTTGTCTTCCAGGTCTTTCTTGATCTCTTCGCAGCTTACGCCACTAGGGATGCCGCGTATCACTACCCTCAGGAGCCTCTCTTCAGGGAGCGCGTAGGTGTGGTACTCCCTTTTCTCCTGTGTGAAGATTTTTGTCATCTTCCTATAATCTTCACTCGTTGATGGGTCGATAGAGATGCCTTCACCAATGACGCGGGCCTTCTTGAAGTTAACGTTTGCCTCGCGCAAACGTCTGCTTACCACCGTCCACGTTTCCTTTTTCCTAAGGACGACTGGCGGTATCTTGGGCGTCTTGGCTGGTTCCATTGGGGCCGGTCCTGGATTCCGGTCCTCCTGCCGGCTCGTACTCTCTTCTGGGGCCTCGGTGCCTTCAGGAGTCCGGGCCTCCTGGGTCCTGGCCTGTTTGGGCTCCTCTTCTTCACTGTCGGAGTTTGCCTTCCTCCTTTTCTTATTAACGGACTTCGTGGATCCGACTTGAGCCCCCTGGATGGCTTTCAGGAGCTCCTCGTGCTGCCTGTCCATCCTTGATTGCATTTGAGCCATCCTTAAGCTCATTTCTTCTATTTGGGCCCTCAGTGCCTTGTTTTCAGCCCTTAGACGCAGCTTTTCCTGGTCCACAATCTCCACATCCATGTTGCATGGGGTGGAATCCCTGGAACTACCACTCTGCGAGTCCTCGTCCACTTCTCTATGGTTTCCCATACCCTCCTCCTGGGTATAGCTACCTGCGTGGTATTCCCTACCCAGGGTTTAGAGTAACAAAGAATAGAAGGTTACTGCGGGATGAGATGTAATAGGAAGAAAAGGATAATGGGTATTGCCCGCAAAAAAGGATGAATCCGTCGACACGTGTTTCTGAGTCATTACTCATAATCATGCCGGCTATAAGTTGTAAGGATAGGTACAACTTAGGTTCAACAACACAAAAGGAAACCACTGACAGGAAGCCAGTCGCACATTTGTGGCTGCAATTGAAAGACTCCGTGTTTACAGGGCAACAGTACTGTTGCCTTGTAAACTATAATATAATATAATATAAAATATAATTTTCTTCGACAAAAACCAGAGGCGACACTAGCAATAATATAAGTATTAAATCATTTCATCCTTAGGCATCAAAAAATTATTCCATTATTGGGATTTAAAAATACGTACCTACTTATTTAACATCTAATGGACTATGTGAATGTGCTGAGCCATAGAAAACTTTCAGTATAACTCAAAGTAATTTTCATACAATTTCAAGTGTGTGTATAATGTGCGGGGCCTGATAACGTGGAAATTCATTCACGTACAACTCTATTTCATTTTTTCACGTTCACCCTTTTATGAACATGAGTGCTTCGTTCTTATATAACATAAATAGTTCACCAGAAAAAACGGAATTTCAGTTAAACTAATTTGTCCGCACTCCGTGATATTTCATTTAATGAAACTAATTAAATTGGCTCAGAAACGTTCTAAAGAAGAGATTAAATTTCAGCAGAGTGTTTAATATTGCCTTAAATGCATTTTAATGCAACATAAAATCTGAAACAAATTAATGAAAGACACCATTCTGATTTGAATTTATTTGGTTACAAGGTTTGTAACGGTAAACTGGTACTGAAGTGAGTTGGAACCTTTGATGTGAAGCCAACACTGACGTGGTTTTTGTAAACACTTAACCCACGTTATCAACTACTGTTTTGAGGCAGGTTATTTCCCTAATAAATGGAAACAGTCATTAATTAAACCTTTAGCTAGAACAAAAAATTCTGTACAATATTCTGACTTAAGACCTATCATTCCAACTTTATCAAAAATTTTAGAAGCAATAGTTCAGGCTCAAATTTATGTGTATGTAATTGATAATAAGATTATCTCTAATTTACAGTCCGGATTTCGAAAAGGTTATAGTACAGCCTCTATTCTTGCAAATATTACAGGCAATATATTTTGCTCTCTTGATAAAGGCAACTGCTCTTATACTTTTAGACTTCTCGAAAGCTTTTAACACTTTATACCACTCTTTATTATGTGCGAAATTAGCTTATTATGGTTTTGATATAAATTCAATAAATTTCTTAGGTCATCTCTAAGTTGCCGTCAGCAAATAGTAACTTTAAATGATACGGTATCCGACACTCGTCCCATTTCGTCAGGAGTGCCCCAGGGATCAGTTATAAGACCAATTTTATTCTTGATTTATACTCCGACTGTTTAACTGCGTAAGCTACACCAACATCCAATCATATGCAGATGATACACAGTTGCTATATTCGTTTAACCCTGATCATACGAATCCTGCTTGTGATAGAATTAATACATACTTAGAGTCATAACAAAATATTCATTAAACAATAATAATTTGAAGCTTAATCCAAGTAAATGTGTCGTTCTGTGTTTTGCTAATAATAGAGTACAAGATACTGTGCGTTCTAATATTAACTTCACTCTGGAAGATAAACCTCTCCCTGTTGTGAAACAAGCAAAAAATCTTGGTTTAATTTTTGACGATGATATACGCCTTAAGCGCATGTTTCCATTTTGATAAGATAATCATATTATGTTGCATTAAAACTGTTGCATATTAATATTTTCATTTTAAACTACAAATTAAGAAAAAACTCTGCGAAACTCTTGTTCTTCCTACATTAAATTATTGCAGCATAGTATTTTTCTCTTGTTTAGATAAATTAACTCAATATCGTTTACAAAAAATATAGAATAGCTGTTGCAGATTTATTTTCAGACTTAGAAAATATGACCAGGTTTCTCATAAAATAAATGATCTTCATTGTCCTAATATATAAAATCGTTGCAAATATAATACATCAGTTTTTATGCACAAAATACTTGTAACATCATCACCCTCTTACCTTCGTGAAAAATTTATTTTTAGATGTAACATTCACAACTCAAATTTAAGGTTTGCATATAAATTAAGCTCCAAGTTGCGACGCCCATTTACATATAACTCAGTGACTTTATATAACCGCATTGATGACCAGTTAAAATACACCTGTAATTAAATTTTTGGAACAAAACAAAATCATTCTTTTTTCTTTACAGTATTTATTCACTCACATTGTTTTGTTTTGATTATATTGTTATCTATTTATTATAAATTAATTTATCACATTGTCGTCCATTTTTCTTTTATTTTTAATTAAGATATTAAGATATGTTTGCACGGTCATTTATTTATTTAAATAAATTTATTATAATTATTTTACTTGATTATTTATTGTGTTATTTTAGGTATAAGGTTAAGATGAGTAGCCTTGGCTAGACTTCGCCTTAAGAACAATTGTATCAACGGCGGTTCGTGGGTCAAGAGATAGGGAGGACAATTAGAAAAGTTTACTGTATTACCTACCTTTTAAAGTGATTTAAATTCCAAGTCGATCCTCCGGTCTTTTTGAGATGCAAAGTGGTCAATTACTTTTTCATTAAAGTCTTTTATCTTCTTTATTAATGACCTTTCTATGGTAAGCATATCTAGAGAAGATAACCTTTCCTGACCCATGGTATTTCTTAAAAATGTCTTTATTCTTTTTAAGGTGGAAAAACAACGTTCACTTTCGACGGTAGTCATAGGGAGAGTACACAAGATTTTTAACAGTTTGAGACTTTCAGAAAAAGTATTGCACAAATTATTGTTAATAAAAAGCTGTAACAAAGCAATTGCACCTTCGTTAGTGGAAAAATCTTTTCAACTATATAATACTTCTAATTCAGTTTTAAGTTTCAAATGATTTATGACTGGATACTCCGTTTTAACTGATTTAAACATATCTTGAGGAAAGCTTTTTTTTATAATTTTTAAATAGATCTGCGTAAAATAACTGAGACACTGCCAAATGATTACTGAAGCCAAACCTGTTTTTGATCTCAGATGTAATTATATCACAAACTTCTAATGAAATTCTCCTTTGCGATTCTTCCGATTTACATCTCTGGGCAGACTGCATGGATGTCTCCTCCAAATAGTTATTCAAAATTTTATTTCTGATGTCTTAATTTTACTATTAAAAACGCCAATACACTTATTTACTGTTATGACATCGATAACATTTTTGTAATTGATTGAACAATATATCACAATGAGGCATAACTAAATGAAAAACATTTAACCAGTAAAGAAAATGTTGGTTTAGAGTGTTGTTTTCTGATTCATTATCAATGATTTTTTCTAAACAATCTAATAATTCTGTTCGATAGGTATAAACAGTCTCTATGCACTTTGTATTAAAATTCCATCGTGTTGGAGCAGCTTTAGGTAATATCACCTTAACAACATTATCTAACACGGCTATTCTTTTTGGCGATTTTCCAAAGAATGAAGAGAAGCTATGTAAATTAGCAAAAACAAATTTTATACTTTTATCCTGACTTGATGCTTTTTGTAAAATTAAATTTAGTTGATGAGCGTAACAATGAATAAAATTTGCTGAAGGATAACTTTTTTTAATTAAACATACCTATTAATTTCTTTTTTCTTATCAAGAGATGTTTACTTTATCGTCATATTAGGTTTTGGACGGCCACCACCTTTGAATTTCACTCAGTCTTCATAACCCAACTTATGTCCATCTTTCAGTTTTAATATATTTTGTACAACACTCATATTTAATAGTAAGCACCAAAAACACTCTTTTACTTAATTTCACGACAAGTAGAGATTTACTAATAAAATGTTCACAAATAAAAACATTAAAAACAACGCGATAGAATTTATCGACCAACGCGTGGTTAACATTAAGACTGCTGACTAGCGACTGCTGTACTAAATTTCGTGCGTTACCGTGTCAGGGTCATCAGGGACATTGTCCCCTCCAGTGTTTTCTATCTCTTTTACTTTCTGACGATTCGCGCATAAGTCTATTTCACTATAATTCGTTATAAATTCGGTCCGTAGCTAGCTTTGAGGACACGTTGTGGATTGACCCAAAATTTTTAAGTTCTATAAATAAATAATGTAATGATCTAGATATGGGAATAGTATTGTGCATAGAATGAACTAGAAACTTTAATGTATTTTTTAAGATTATTAAAAATATATATATTATATATTTTTAAACTTCAGAAAATGAATAGCTCTATTTTTTTTATTTGTATGTGGGAGGTTATTGACCAAATGACCCTATAGAAGAACCGCCAGTGAATTGTATTAATTATGCAATGTTTCTAATAAAGAAAGAATTATTATATCTAATCTCTAACAATCTTACCAACACCACCGATAAATCGAGGATAGTATGGATGAAGTGCCATTAAATTTACGTATCCTAATTATTTTATCAACTAAAACAACATAATATCTATTACTCACAGCTATATCGTTAATAATGCCTTTTCTTTTTCAAACCTCTCCTTATTGAGGGGGAAGCTTAATAGGTGATGAAAATTAAAACTATTAACAAATCAACAAATACGTAACTTAGCCATAAAATGAGCCTTTACAAGTATTTCTTTACGAGATTTAAAACAAATTCAACAAAAAATTTCATTATGCATCTTAATAGTGACCGTTAATATTGGTTGTTCCTTTTTAGATGGAGGGGCTGGTGCGAGAGATGCAGGACACGGAGCACGGGGGCGTTCCTGTCAGAAGCCAGAAGTTATTCCTAACATCAATTCCTGCCGCCTTTATGGGTAAATATTCATTAAGTGTACATACATCTTCTGCAATATTAAGATGTAGCCCTCATTACAAAGTTCCACAGATTCCTAACGCACGTGTTGCTTGTAAGATTATGTTATGCTGATTTTGCTTGCATATCATTATTCTTCACTAGAGATTTGAGTTTTATTTTCATCATGATAAGAAGTGACTTTTTGAAATTTTGATTAGATACATACTTAAATCAACGAAACGTCTTCATCTCATTTATTCCTGATCTTAATCTTGTATCTGAAATACGTAGCAAATATTATATTTATGGCTTTTACTTTAAATAACCCATAGTGAAATAATCAAATGATATCTTCCATTGCTATTTCCTTGTTATTCTTTTCTTTACTTTAATAATTAGTTTCAAATTCTTTGTTTTTAAAATTCTATTGTTTTACTATCATTTCCTCGGAGAATGTATGGATGTTATAACTTATATGTTAAAATCAATACACAACTCTAACTGAAAGTAAAACTGATTTTGGATATAAATAAAATATTATGAAAGAAATTTAAAATAAAATAAAATTTTAAACTTCTTGAATTGCTTGATATATATTTTATGTTGACTATCCCTTTAATACAGATTTTTACACCAAAGCAGATATTTATTGAGAATTATTTGAAACGTGTTTTGAGATTTAATATTATATAAGATATCCTAGACACAGAGAAACAAACTATTTGTTTTTTAGAAACTATTTGCGAAAGCATACAAAATAAAGTTGAGAAGAATTCGTATTAGTAGAGACGTAAATCAAAATCAAATACCTACATTTTATTTGATACAGGAAATGACACCAGGAAATGAACAGTAAAAATAGACTTCATTGGGAAAAAATTAACGTAAAGCTGATTTTTGCTTCGTGCGTTCATATAGTCTGTAGCAATTTTGTATTAAAAATCCTTATAAATCCGAGGTCGGAACAGCTTCAAAATGGTGTCTATTTACAGAGTCTACTGAAATGCTTTGTCAATTTCCAGCAACGTGTTGTACTTATCAAAGTAAGAAAAGAAGTTCATATAAACACATATTACAAAATGCTTCGTATCGAGGTATGTTATTCAACATAAAAAGTGTTTATAAAAAATTGTTGGGCTAATCACTGTAAAATTTCAGGTGCTCTTACAGCTATTGATATTGAACCAAAGAAAGTAACGTCTACTTTTCCTACGCAGATTGGCATAGGAAGAGGGATGATATAGAAGAATAGAGGAAAATCGTCGATTGATTTTTTTCCAAATATAATCCAATATTACGGAACCCTATTCTGAAATACCCTAAAAAAGTCATTTTGTTGATTTTTAATAGGATATACCATTTCGGAGGGAAATAACAAAAACAAATTTCCAGAAAATCATAAGTACTGCCTATATTTTTACTCAGTCGTACATTATACATGATGACTACCAAATTCTGTGGCAATTTAAGTACGTCAGACGTCAGCTGGCATACACCATGTGTTCCCAATAAGATGCACACCATTGGGCTCTCGGAAACGGCGAAGGAGCTACAAGGTCGGTTAAATGGGACAAGTTTTAGCAAATCTTCATGTGATACATCATTTGGAAGCTCTTTTTTAAGCGATATCTGAAAAACGAAAAAATGCAATATGGCTGCCATAAGAAAAACAAAAGAATATCGACCATTTTTTTCTACACCAAAATATTTCTTTCCAAAATGTGTCCTAATGATGTAAAAGTCTAAAACCTGCCTGACCAAGGATCACTTAGCTACAGCCAAAATGAGAAATCATAAAATTTTCGTTTTCTTTTTTTGAAAATCCCAAAAACAGTTTCAGTGATTTCCTAACGGACTTGGAATCAGCATAAAATTTGCTAAGACATCCCATTTTACCGACCTTATAGCTCTTATGGTTTCGGAGATCCCAATGATGAACATCGAATTTGGGACACACGGTATGTAAATAATCGCTAATGCATTTATTTTTCGATTACAGCACACTTATTTGGTCGTATTTAGAAAAGTGCTTACCTTTGAAGTATACTGTGCAGACGACAAATACTCAGAGAGAACACGTGAAAACATGTGCATGAGCAACACAGTTTCTATACTTTCTTCCGAGAAACGCCTCCTTCGTTGTGTAAACACATTTGTGTACAGCGAAAATGATCGTTCAATATAAACGAAGGTGATATTTGCAAACTTAAAAAAAAGTTGTAAATTATCAATTGAAAGATGTCTCTCACTGAGACAGTGATTAATTTCACATAATTTTGCATACTCTGGATTTTTTTGTAAAATGTCGAGTTGAGTGCCTTTGTCATTCATGAACCTAATACCCAAACTAGCTATGGTATTTTATATGTAATACAATGTTTCCACAGACTATTCAAACTCCCTCAAATATTCAGCCTTACGCGGATTTCACCTGAATTAAACTGTTCGTTTTCTCGGCTATAAATTTAAAATGTATGAAGATGAGACAGAATCAAGTTTCTTACTTTAGGCATACCTGTAATATTACAATTATTTATAAATAACTGCTAGTAATTCATATGACTTATGAGCTAGTTATTGTTAGAATCCTTACTAATCTATATTAAATTTCAAAGGGTAATTCGAGCTCTTCAAGATGACACCAAAATTTAGATAATCTCAAGAGGTTAATAATAATGAACCTGAAAGACAAATTATTACAGATTACCCTTTGCTTAGAACTTTCATGTTTAGGAAGTTATATTTAATAATATGATTAAATATCCAGTAATTGATCACCTTAGTTTTATACAAATACATATAAGGAAAAACAAAAGGAAATTATGTTTTCATTAATTATATAATAACGTGATTAATTTCAAAGCTTAAAAAATTTGGGGTAATTCGTAGTATACGGAAATAATGGATTTTAAAACGTGTCCGTCCACATTCAGCGTGTTTCAGATAATAACAATAGTAAAAATAATATGATCTATTTTGTCAGTCATTTCCGCTTTTCCCTACAAATTGAAAAAAAAAATCAACCTCTTCGAGCATTTTATTATGGAAAGAATGATTACCATTTCATCGAATTTAGGCGTTTAATCTTGAACGCACTGTATATTTTCCAAACTACTTAATTTTTATACTATTTGTATTAATAATAAATTCATAAATATTCATGAATGCAACCGAAAAATATGGCTATCTATTAAAAAATGGCCATGAATTTATATTACGATTTGTTGCAAGCACAAATAGAGTTTAAATACCCAAGAAGATCAGAGATTCAATTAAATTTTAGTCAATTTTATTATTGCTGAATATCTAAATTTAAAATATTAGCATTACCACTTTTTACTAAACTACCAAACCAAATAACATTTTATCAATCCGCTATTAAAAAAGAAGAAACAACATTTAACTATTATATATTTTTAACTTCTTTCAGGGTATGACTTGATTGAATGGTTAATGGAGCGCCTTGGAATCGAAGAATCCGGTAAGTGTTTCTCAGATAGATTTTCAACGTTAGAGCCTAAAACTGTCTGTTATTGCAGAGGCACTCAATATAGCCAATCAACTGTGTCAGTATGGTTACTTTTTTCCTATAAGTGACTCAAAAAATTTAGTAGTTAAAGATGACAGCTCATTATATAGATTCCAGGTAAAAACTTCCAAACTTCCCCCATTCATATTTTGCTTTAAAAAACATTGATTTTCAGTCCCCCCTACTATTGGCCTTGGCAAAATAGACCTCCTGATAATGTAGAATATGCCATTTACTTAGCCAAAAGGACTCTTAGAAATAAGCAAAGACATGGACTGGAAGATTATGAACTTGAGGCTTTGAGTAACTTGAAGAAAAATTTAGCCAACAAATGGGATTTTATCACAATGCAAGCAGAAGAGCAGGTAATTTTTCCATTTTCATTACCCATAAGTATAACTGCGGGTATGTCGAAACTTACAGCTTACAAGCAAAAGTAAATTAACATTAACACATTACTTTATTTCCATGGCTGACTTTTTTTTGGTGTAGACTCTCTAAATAAATTGTTTATTCAACTAGTTTAGAGGATTAGGAACAACACGGAAAAAACTAATATTTGATTATAGGGTGGCTATTAAAGCACGAATCCTATTTAAAGCTCCATAACTCCAAAGTACATTAAGATATCGATTTGAAATTTTATTCTCTTGCAGACAAAAAAAAATGAAAGGTATTCCTAGTAAATGTCATAGGTGTATGCCTATGAGCAACGAAACAACAAAATTTTAAATTCCATTCAAATCTACTACTACGATTTGATAATTTTATAAGCAACTTAAAACGACGTAGATTTTTCTTGAAACAAATGTAACATACTGAGTTTCAGTTTTTAATTTGCGAGAAATGCCAAACATTCACATACGATCATCTGCTTTTAAGGTGAAGCCAATGAAATCTCAAAATAGTTTGTGTTATTGCCAACATTACATACCTCAACTTGTCCTGATGTATGCAAGATCCAATGGTTTCATTTAAGTTATGTAATATTTATTTTAATAAGATACATTTTTTGTAAAATAGAGAGGGCATTATATTTTTACGTACACAGAACAGAAACTGATCTTATATATTATATGTAATAGCCTACTTAGTCTCCTTATCTGTCACAATAGATAGACCCTTACGGATATCCTATTCCCACACAATACCGTTCAGAAGTTGGGCTTTTGCCAACAGGAGATGAAAAGTGAATTCGGGCAACGGCCTCTTCAACCTTGTATAAATAATAAAACAGGACCTTTCTAAATTACAGGAAATCAAACTCAATTCACATAACAGGCTTACCTTAAATTACCAGTTGCTACACTTTGGTTTAAAATCGAAATTACCCGAACAAGAAAATGGACAACTAGCAAAAGACTTTGTTTAAAACATATTTTTTTTTATAAAAATAACATAATCGACTTCAAAATGAAAAATGCGAATTAAATTTTAGAAAACATTCCACACAACAAATGCGTTGTGGCTATCAAAAGGAATTATAAAACCTTACAGTTACATATATTTACAGGACCACCATTGATATCTCAAGAACCAATAGAGATACGAACTAAGTTAAATTAAAAAAAGTTGTTAAATTACATTCTCTCTTAAAATTCGTTCAGAAGATTTAAAATTTTTTAAAGAGTCCTGAATTATCGTGGAAAAGCTAAAAATTCATAAATTTATTTATTTATTTAAGCTTATTACATTTTCTTCTTGATATCAAGGAAGCCAGATGGCCAAGTAGGTACTTAATAGTAACATACGAATCACGTCGACGCTAGGCGTTGCGACACGCCACTCTTGTTTTTCTTACGGACGCTTATGCTTTTCTTTTATTAATCGATTCTAGATATACCTGTGAGCACATTCCTATTTTAGTACTTTAGAAGTTAAAACAGCCTACATACACTGCAACATGTTGCGATGCACATATCGACTCCTAGGTTTCATGAAACTTACATCAATTTCGGTTCTCCACACATTACTCCATATGACGATGCCAGTCTACACACATTGCAACTTGCATCATGAAATTTTGGGTACATCGCAACATGTTTCAGTCTATGTAGGCCGCTTTTACAAACATTAAATGCATAGCAGCATCAACTCTTGGCTTCGATAAATTTTTTTATCTAATATTCACCTGTATCATTTTTAGTATGTTGTTTAGTTTATGAATTTTATGAGGAACAGTAAAAAAAATAAAATGACCTATACTAAATGTACTCAATTAAATCTGAATAATAATGACAACAATATCTTTTTTTCTTAACAATAATAATTAAAGGACAAAAAAGGAACAAAATAAATAAACAACAAACAGTAATAAAAAAATTACTTCAAATGTTCAAAACGTCTTCCGTTATCTTAAGCACATACTCTGGTTCGTCCTATTATATACATATATTTCTTACAGTATTTTTTAGCATATACAATATACAGGAGAGAATCTTAAAATGTTTGTACGAGGTGCTGCACCGGGATATGGAATGTTACACGGAATAACAAAGAATAAAAATTTTCGGTTATTTAAGACAGTTTATTTTAATATTAACTAATATAAGAATATTAATGCTTGTTTTTTTCAATGGGTATTTAGACTATCCACTGTAAATTTATTTAACAGACCTTCTCGGGAATATCTAATAGAAGGATATTCCCCATCAATCTTAAAAGCTAAAAATTTCAAGAAGCATCTCTCAAGGAATTTGGCATATCTAACATACACCTGATGCCATATTAAGAAAGCATATTTTAATTTGGATTTAATAGAAGTATTAAAAAGTATAGCGATGAGATAGATGTCAGTAAAACCTGCCGAATATTTAATAACAAATCCCATGTTCTTATTTTAAAGACAGAACGGTGATTTTGACATGTCTATTAAAACTAAGTTTAACGGCAAATGTGGCGCCAAGATCTTTAAAGAATTTGACCCGTTTTAACATTTTAATTCTAGTTTATAGTCATGAAGAGTTTCTTTCATTACATTACATTTACCAGCATTGAGTCGGAGAGTCTTGGAGGACTACCGAAGTTGCAACAATTTCAGACGATTTGTGACCATGGTACTCTACATATTGTGTTCTTTCGTTCAAATAAGATTTAAAAAAAGTAATAAGTAAGTAAGAAAAATCTGCAATTTGAAGTTTATGTAGCAATACCGCGGTCAAGCTTGTCGAAAGTATTCCTAAAATTTGTGTAAAGCACATGAACCTGGGTGCCGATGTCAAGATAATCTGAGATATACTGAGTCACACGTTAGTAACATGGATTTATTTCTTATAAAACCATGTTGACTAGAAACAATCTTTTCCTCAATGTAGAGATATATGGCTCTATGTATAACAATTTCAATAACCTTAGCAAAATTGCATATTACTGTAATCGGACGATGATTTCAATTTCATGTCTATCATCCTTTTTATGGAACGTGGTCGAAGAAGTTTGAAACTAAATCGATGCCTTTTTTACCCAAAAAGTTTATTTGGTCAAATAATCACCACTAAAATTGTAACAAAGTGAACTATTATAGTTACTTGGTAGGTGTTGACCATGCACCAATTTGTCTCAAGAATAAAATTTTCTGAGAAATCATTAATGAAAAATTTTTCCATTTGTTTCAAAATTTTTGGACCACGTTCCAATGTTAGGAAATGGACTCGTTTTAATTGAGAGATTAAAGATTATTCTAAGTGGTTCAGAAAATTTTAGCGCAGTCTCTAATAATACATGTAGGATCAGAACCTTTTCTAAATTTAAATTTAAGTTGGCTTAGAGCAGAAAAAACATCATACATTTCAGATAGTAAATTATAGGCAGTTTTAAAAAAATCTGCAAAATCGTTTGCAATTGTAGTAATAGTCTATATCTATAAGCGTGCCATATCTTAATTACCTTGCTCTTGGAAGTAGATACAAAGGTTAATTCCTTATTTTTCACTTCCAATTAAAAATTTTACGGATTTCAAAATTTATTTTCCGAAGTGCCTGTAGATGAATGCTTTCTACCCCTGTTTTCACAATCAGGGCAAAATCTGTCGAAATTTGAATCTTTCTTTGATATTAGGAAATTTCTAACGCACGTGCCAAAGCCAAACCTCAACAGTCTAGCTCTTGGACAAAAATGTAACTAGAAATGTTACCCCTTTTTTTCTCCTCCAGGCAAAAATGGCGGCAGGTTTTAAATATTTGCCCTCGCTATAGAAGTATTGTCATTAAATATGCCAAATCTCAACTCTCCAACTGTTGAATGATAATATAGAATCTTCATCTCTGTGTCAAAATTTGTTGGGTTTTGGATTAACCTTTGGTATGAGAGTAATATCCATAATTATGCAACATATTAATTTTCTAATTCTACGACTAGAAATGAGTTAGAATTTCTAGACACAAAAAGAAATTTTCCACTTTTGCAGTTTACATATCTCATTTAAGCAACGAGGGGAGAGGCAGTTAAAGATTTTAATAGCCTATAATCTGATTGAAAAGATGCTGAATAAAATAGAACTGGATTTTATCAAAATTGGTTCGGCCGTTTTCAAGTTATAAGAGAACATACAAAGAAACATATATGCGCAGATCTTCCATTTTTTTTAAGTAGATTAAAAGTTATTTATTAAACAGAAATATTCTTTGTTGATCATTTACCATGAATATGATTGTAGGAAGGCGGAGTTCGGACCATAATTCTTTTAATATTCAATCAATCATAATTATATCACAGGATTTAATTTGATTAACGAGGACAGTAAAGTTATATTTACTTTAACATTTTGACATTTTCTCTGGTTACATCATGAATAAAAAACAAACAAAGAAAATAAGAATGTGTGCATCTTAAAAATACGACCGATACAAAAAGTAAAGTAATCGTCATGTATCTCAAGGGTCTTTTAAAATGTATCTTGTGGGTGTTTAGAGAATCGCAATGAGCACCAAATGCCAGAAAATAAATTGGAACCCACACCATTATTAATCTTATGTGATTCATTGCCCTCTGAAAAAATGTGAAACGTTATCATAACCTTCCTCACACCACTGGCCCACTGGATAACACTAATAAAACTTCAATTCCCTTCTAAAAGGTGTATGTTGTTTGCAACAACAAATGTGTCAGGCGTGAAATTTATGATCAACGTAATTTATAGAAAACATATACAGGATGGGCCAGCTTTTAATAGGAAAACTAGGTAAAACTAAGCATCTTTATCCATAAGTTTATGAGGCAAGTCCATATTATTTTGCCGTATTCTATCGATTCTCTAAGTTTCCTAATTAAAATCTGGCTCACCCTGTATAGGAAAATAATTATTCAAACTAAAACTAAGCAATTTATTTAATTTGAAACACAGTATTCAAATTCGTTCAGTTTGTTCTATGCGGGTGGTGGGGATATCAATAGGGAACTTGCACATTTTTTTTACTTCATAAAAATGTTCTACAATACTAAAAAATAAGATATGCAAAATATGACGCCTTAATTCCCAATAATAAATTTGTTATAAATTATTAAAGTTTCGCGCGCGAGGGAACCGTTTCAAACAGGTTCAAAAGCGCGGGAGTAGTCGTGACATCACACCATACAATTTACAAGCGACGACGGAGATCCCAGCACTCGACCGCTTGATTTCAGATAAATTATTTTAAGTGTATATTATACTTAAAATGGAAACAAAAAACTCCTTATTTTAATTATTGCATTGTACCATTGTGTAAGAATACTACAGTGAAAGTGCCAGATAAAATATTTATAATATTGCCAGAAGATAAGAATCGTCGATCAAAATGGTTAAAAGCGTGTAGAAGAAATGAAAAAGACATTTCACAGAGCAGTAGGTCGCTACATGTGTGTGAAGATCATTTTAATACAAGTACATTATTAAATACTATATGGGCAATAAAATATTCCGAATTCCGAATTATTGAATTTTAATTAGGGTAGGATTAAAGAAAGAATGTGTATACAATGCTAGAAAATAAGATTAGTAGATAGAACGTAATTTAGTGATACTAAGTAAATGTAATTTCCTGGTGCGAAAGTAAACAGATATTTATTATTATACTCTTCGCAAATACGATTACGAAGAGTATATTGCATTTGATCGGGACATTTCTAAAATCGTTAATATCGCTCGCAGAGAAAAAACCATTTCGTTCGTCATCGAATTTTGAACAACTTTCAAAATGTCCGACTGTTCATCTGTCCGTCCGCCTGTCCGTCCGTCACGTTTCTTGTAAGCACGATAACTAAAGAAAGAAAAGTCCGATCGAATTGAAATTTGGGCTATAAGTTAGTGATAGCTAGAGGAAGAAATCCATTGTTTTTGAAAAAAAATCAAAAAGTAACTAAAAAAGTTATAGGACATTTTATTTAAAAATATGAATCTACAGAGGGTTGCAATTTTCAATGTGCTACTAAAATTGAAATAATTTTCTATAGACACCAATATGCTGTAAAATATACTACCACAAATTTCGCCTACGCAGTCGGCATCATCGGGAGATGAAAAAAATTGAAAATTAAATATGTGATCAATATATTAGGTATTGTAAGAATGAATCTTGGTTTATGCTATAAAATATACTGCTACGCGTTTCGCCAATACAGTCGGCACTATCTGGAGAGAAAATTAAATATGTAGTCAATACATTAGGTATTGTAAGAATGAAGTTTATAAGACAAACACAAGATTCTTTTCAAAAAACTGCGAAGAGTATCCTACAGAATGTGCAACAATTATATAAAAGTTCAATAACACTACTGTCTACGAAGAGTAAAATGTTTACCTCTAGTATATATAGTATATTGCAAATACCTTTCCCTTGCCCTTTAATTTATTCTATTCAAATCTTACATTTATCTATTATGTGAATGATAACACGACACAATCACTTATTTCCCTTGCCCCAAAACATAGTACGAAAATACCTACGATAGGTAATTATACATTTGCGCAACATTTCCTTTGCAGCAAATGTCTTCTATAGAGACACTTTACGCGTGTGTACAAAAAAAAACACGAAAAATATAGAAGTGGCTGTTCTAAAAAATTACCCTAAATTCTTTCAAACATAAGACTAAGTCTGCTAAAAATGCTTAGTTGCAACTCAGCATTTTGTAGTTATTTCTTTTTATTCCGTGATCAAGTCATAACTATTTTATGTTTATAAATTATTACTAATAGCTAAAAAAATACATACTTCTCTGCCTTGACCCCGCGGACCTTTCCAAGGGAAAAACTTTCACTATTTTGTATAAAAGATGCCACCATAAACATATCCACTTTAGGCAAATTATCAGATTGGCCCTTTGAAAAACCTTGATCAGTCATTTTAAAATATCTGTACAACTACAATAAGCTATACTATAAAACACAATTATATATTTATATCAGAACAGTCACTAACAAATCAACCACAGTCTAATAACACCATATTGTACATATGTTTATATAGAATGTCATACTTTGTTAATTTGTTTGTATTATTATTTTTAAGTATTTTATGAATGAATTGATTTTTAGTTTTCTTTTGTCTGTATATATGTATATATTAATATAAATCTTACTCTGTACCCCATACAAGTTGTAAATAATCTACTTAATTGTGAATAAAGATTTTAAATAGGAATTGGAACTGGTAAACATCTGATTGTGTTGCTTCCCGGCGCGACGACTACCGAATATTGTATGGTGTGACGTCACAATCAATAGTAGCTCGTTTCGGGCCACTTCAATTTTATCGCTGTTTAGATCCTTCATACTGATCGCGTGGAATTAGAAATCTTATTTTTTTGTGAAGTACACGTTTTATTACAACGTTACGCTATGTTTTTTAGTATTATTTTTATTTTTAAAATTATAGGCAAGTTCCCTATTCTAGTCTGCTAGAACCGATACCGTTCATCTGCTTTGCCATTTTTGCGTCTGCAGGTTATAGGTTTCTGCGACGTGATGCACGTTAACGATGCATATCCCATGGAAAAATAGTGGCATAAAAATATTTAGTTTGGAGTGTTAGTATAAAAAAGTACCGATGAGTTTACCTGTGATTGGCCTTGGTAGCATAAATACGCCTCTTAAATATATACCACATCTTGAAATTTATAATAAAGCATGATAGTGTCGGTTGCGAGCGTGCTTTAAAATCATATATTAATAATTACGCATAATTAGTATTAAATCAAGCCGACGTAACTGTATGATTATTCGTAATTTGCCGGTTATCTAAGGAAAGTATCAAAATGGAAAAATATCGTGTTTGTAGGCGATAAGATAAGAAAATGTAATTACACGGTTTTACAATAAACCAAGTAAACTGCAAAGGGGAAAAAATGAAATGGAAAACATTCACATAGATAGCGGGACAACTAAAGTCGTTTTAAGCGCGAAGTAGTGGAATGCGTACGCCTGAAATCAGTTTTAAATTTTGAGTCCACTTGTCCACAAAAAAAAATGCTTTGATTTTGTTTTCTCTTATAAAATAGTTAAACTTTGCAATGATATTTACTTAGAATACAAAAGAATTATTGATACAATATTAAATATTTCATCTGAAATGACTAATTACATCGGCACACAAAAAAAAAAGTTGTTTGTACATTTGACGCCACCTACCTCCCGATATGTATTTCGACCCGCTGAATCCGAATTTGAAGTCAGTTTGGACCGTACATCCTCAAATATCGAGTAAATTGAAAAACTGTAAAAAATAGCGAAAATTGGATGTTTCGTTAATAAAAAAAATTTTGTGGATCTAAACCAAGCCTAATTTTTATGTATTTCGATCCGCTGAATACGAATCTAAAGTATATTTAGACCATAAGCCGTTTTAAATCTAAGTAAATTGTAAAAACCCTCGAAAATTGCTAAAAATGGCAAGAAATTGTGATTATGTTGATGAAAAAAATTTTGTAGACCCGGATCGAAGAGGATTTTTTATGTAATTTGATCTGCTGAATCCGAATCTGAAATATATTTGGCCCATTAATCCCTCAAAATCTCAAAAAATCGCAAAAAACCGATAAAATAGCAAAAAATTGCAGTTGAAAAAATTGAAAAAAAATCTATGAAACACGATTAAATACGTTTTTTGTATTTTTTTATGCATAAAATACAAGTTTAGAATCTGAAAATGTGAAAAATTGTAAAATCTATAAAAAATGACGTATAAACAGAATGAAAATTTTTTTCATCAACATAATCACAATTTTTTGCCATTTTTAGCAATTTTCGAGGGTTTTTTACAATTTACTTAGATTTAAAACGGCTTATGGTCTAAATATACTTTAGATTCGTATTCAGCGGATCGAGATACATAAAAATTAGGCTTGGTTTAGATCCACAACATTTTTTTTATTACCGAAACACCCAATTTTCGCTATTTTTTACGGTTTTTCAATTTACTCGATATTTGAGGGTGTACGGTCCAAACTGACTTCAAATTCGGATTCAGCGGGTCGAAATACATGTCGGAAGGTAGGTGGCGTCAAATGTACAAACAACTTTTTTTTTGTGTGCCGGTGTAATCATTATTCAATGGTGTCCTAAATAATAGATATAATTAATTAAGATAATAAAATACGTAATAATGTTATACACTTTTTCTCTGTCTAGTGCAGAAACTGGTGCCTATCTTTGTCAGCTATGGATATACAGTAGACTAATTCTCAGCTTAAATTTAAATAGATTTTTCATTCTTTTTTAATTATATTTTTTTACCACAAATCCATCAGTACTTCTGTAACTACTGATACACCTGGAAATATATGCAGAACAGTAAGTTCATCATGAAGAATGAATTCTCAATGAAAATTATCAACTGTTCTGTAATACAGGGTGTTTCGAAAACATGGGACACCGCTTATCGATAGGTTTTTGATGTCAAACCAAGTTGATTTAACTCAAAAAGTAGGAGTCTAACTTTTTTCGTTTCCAAGATGGAGGGTGTTAAAATCCACGGCTTATAAACAAAACGGTTACCGCATTCACGCTCTAGCCTATCAGATCGCGAAACTGCACAAAGGGCTCTCTCCAGAACACTTTCATTAACTTCACACTCTAATTCACATCAATGTCCACTTTTATTTGGAGAAAATAAAGACATTTGAACTGATTGATAATTACAGTTTAAACATTTAATACCATTATAGTAATAAATATTATGTAGATTCAGGTTTGAAATTTGATGTCTAACTAACTTAGCACTAAAAATTACACATCTGGTATTAGGCACAAAAAACTAATGTTGACTTATTCAGCAATTATGCAACAATTTTTTTCATTTTTGCAACATTTTTAATTAACGTAGGTAGGTAGTAATTATAGGTACTTCAGTAATTTATTTATGAAGTTAAACCCACGAAATAGTATTTTGATGTGGTATTTATATGAAAATAAATATAGACAAGTTAATATTTTGAAAGTTTAATAAAAATATACCTCATGTATGCATAACAATTTATAAAAGTATCACTAGATTACAAAGTATTTGACACAACAAATTATTTATTATTTAAATAATAACAATGAAAGTGGTCTTCTCACAAAATTCTTCTTACTGCTAGCTACCTTGACTTCGTAGTAATCATAGTATATGTATTACACAGTGTTACAAATTTAGACAAGATAAACAGGAACAAGTAAGACTAACACAAAATAGAGGAAATATTATTAATGTTTTTTTTTTCATAACTCAATAGAAATATTTGCCTTCTCTAGTTCCTTTTGAATTGACAATCTTACTTAATTTATGTTTCACCAAGAACCAACCAATGACTCCATTCAGGTAACATTGATAAATAGTTGACTGTGCCAGTCAGCCAACATATCATGCACTAATTTTTTTTGCTCGCTTTTATGCGCGTTTAGTTCTATTTTTCTTTTTCAGACCTTCAGTCAAATTTAATTGTTTTTAAAAATATTGAAGGCACGGCGGCTATAAAAAATGAATGTTATTATTTATATTATTCTTCAAATTAGTTGCATGACTTATTACCTCATGGTTTTAACTTCCTTTTTATTTTGGCATTCATCAAATAGTACACCAGTTTTAGGATCCCAGATGTCTTTACGGTGGCAGGCTTTTATCTAACCATTTCTTTTATTTTCATCCTTTGAGTATGTTTTTTAAAGTCGATGATTATAATAGTGGTATATTTCATATCATAATTTATAGAGGGCACTAGTTGCAATACTTTTCTCTGACACTAAACCGAATTAAAATAAATATCTCCAAAAATTCAGATAAAAAAGAAAAACACTGAATCATCAGACAGTGTTGGTGAACCAATCAATACACGATATTTCTAAACCAACTTTGTCACCAAATGAAAGCAGCCTACCAGCTGACACCGCCTTGGCACTTACAAAAGGCACCCTGGCTAGTACTAGTAGCACTCTACCTCAACAAACTGACCCCACCCTACCACCCACGGAATGCACTGTACAAACTTTAGGTACAGATCCAGCATTGTGGCCCAGAATTTTAGGAAATGCCGAAAGAAGTTTTTAGTACGACTAGGTCTACCTAAACCATTGTTTAATTACAAATTTCCTTATGGTGGCACTAATCGAAAATTTAGCGCATATTACTATTCTCGAATTTTAAAAAATAGAGAGCAAGTTATAAGAGACTGGCTAGTGTACTCCATTTCAAAAAACCGCATATATTGTTTTTTCTGAAAAACTTACGACCGTGTGTCAAGTTCCCTTTCAAAAGAAGGTTTTAAAAGCTGGAAGCACATCGTTGAAACTTTATAGGATCACGAAATTTCTAAAAATCATATTCAGACTCAAAAATCCTGGCTAGAACTCAGTCAATGGTTAAAGTGTTGTACAAATATAGATGGAGCTGCCCAATGAGTTATTAACGCTGAAATGAATCACTGGTACGAGGTGCTTCTAAGAATTGTGGCAATTAATAAAATGCTCGGTAAAAGTTGTTTAGCTTTTCAAGGTACAAGCGACAAGCTGTTTGAGCATAATAACGGCAAGTTTTTAGAATAGTTGAACTGCTATCTGAATTTGACCCCGTCATGAAGGAACACGTGCATAGAGTGCTTAAAAAAAAGAGAAAACCAAAGCTCACTATCTTGAAAAAAACATTCAAAACGAGATAATAGACTTGCTTCATGAAAGTGTAAAATCGCATATTATTGCTGAAATAAAAAAAGCGAAATACTATTCCATAATATTAGATTGCACTCTTGACGTTAGTAATGTGGAGTAAGTGGCCCTGATAATTAGATATGTTTCCATCAATAAGTCTGATTCTGATTGAAACGATGTTGAAATAAAAATCTACGAAAACTTTTAGGTTTCTTACCTGTGAAAAGATCTACAGGAAGATAACTGTATGAAATTATAATTGAAGAGCTTCATGAAATGGGACTTGATGTGCAAGATATAAAAGGGCAGGGATATGATAACGGGGCTAACATGACGGGCAACAATGCAGGGGTGTAATCTAGAATTAGGGAATTTAAATCCACGAGCATTCTACGTTTCGTGTTGTCGCCACTCGCTCAATCTAGTGGTAAATGATATGGCAAAAGCATCCTTGGAAGCAGCTAATTTTTTTTACTATGGTCAAAAAAAAACATAATTTTTTTCTTCTACTTTTCGATGGGCAATATTTTTTTAAACGTGTCCAAGGATTAACATTAAAACCTTTGAGGGAAAAGCAGGATAGAAGCTTTAACGCCCTTAATATTTCAACTTGGTGAAATATACGACGCTTTGCTAAGCATTTATGAAAACCAAGACATCAATATCTCAATAAGAGACGAAGCTTCGGGTTTACTAAGTTGCATTAAACAATTTAAATTCTTATGTTCAATAGTCATATGGTATAACATTTTAAACTGTATTAATCCCATAAGCAAGCTTATGCAAACAAAAGATTTTGATTTGAAAAAAGCACTTGATCTTCTAGAGAACTTCAAAAATGTCTTTAAAAATCTTCGATCAGATAAGTCTATCAATGAAATTATTGGTGACGCAAGAGTATTGGCTGATGAAATTAACATTGAACTCTATATAATATATATATATATATATATATATATATATATATATATATATATATATATATATATATATATATATATATATATATATATATATATATATATATATATATATATATATATATATATATGATTTGAAAACCATGCCTAAAGAGACACTGATAAAGATTTGCAAAATATTTTGTCCGATGGTGAATCAGCTGACATTAACATCCTAGAAATAGTAAAGGAAATTTCTGCAGTTTGTGAACTCTTGGGCAAAAAAGAAACACCAAGTGATGTTCTTAAAATAATGATAATAACAATAAATTTTGCTCCAAATCTTAGTATTGCCTTAAAAATACTACTGACTAGCCAATATCAGTAGCAAGTTGAGAAAGAAGTTTTTCCAAATTAAAATAAATCAAAACCTTTTTACGCTCAACTACTACGGGGCGGCGTAAACGCCAGGGCTGTTCCTGCATTTACTTTGATACATTTTCGGTATCGTTTTATTAAATTTTGACAAACAATCGTTTTTTTTTCCTGAATTTTAATGGTATTTCCAGCATCTTCAATTTTTGCAGTTGTAAATAGCGTATTTCTTAAATGCATTCTATCGTATTTTAACGACTAATTTTTTGTGAAGAATTAAGTTGCGCTTAAAATGTAGTGGAAGGCTATGTCCAAGATCTAACATCAAGAAGGTTATGATTTAAAGTGTCAGAGAAAATTACTATAATTAGCGCCCTCTATAAATTGTGACGTGGGCAATATCACCATTGTAATCATGGACCTAGAAACATAAACTTACCAAATCTTAAATCGATACGTGTCATAGTCTCTGAAATAGAAACAAAAATGAATAAAAATGTTGACTTTGGCACCGACCTTGAAAACGAAAAAATTAGACTCTACTTTTATGTTGAATGGATTTAGTTTGACGTCAAAAGTCTACAGCTAAAAAGTGTTCCAATCTTTTCGAAACACCCTGTATATTGTTCGTACAAATTGAAAGGAAAAATATGCTATGCTATGATTTCTCTTATTCTTATATTCCTCGAGAAATTGCCATTAAGACTATTGATCTTGAGATACAATTATCTATAGCCATTTTTTGCTTCATTCTCCGCTGGAACATTTTTTTTACAAAACAGTATATTTGAATATTTTAGATGATACACAAAAATCAATCTATGGGTTTTCAAAATAATAAACCAAAAGGTTCTAGAAACTATATATTTTTAATTGCTGAAAAAATATTTTTTCCTTTTAGGTAAAATTGTCAAAGGTGCTGAAAAAAGCTGACAAACTGATCAGTGATTCCCAGGAAAGAGCGTACTGGAGAGTGCACCGGCCTCCACCGGGAATGGTCAGCTCTCTAGAGCAGTGTCCCGTGCCTACTCGAAGCTGGAATGGGTGCCGGACGAGGAAGAGGACAATAGAGGATTGTAAAAGAGAGGTAATGACGATTATTATACTAGCTTTTTCATTTCGTTTTATAATACGGTATAATATTCCTAACAGTGTTTGTTTTTATTAAGTCATTATTGGAGAGATTTTTCATTAAATACTAAACGTAATTTTTAAATACTTTTTATCTAAATTCGCTGATGTACAGCTACATCTACTTTAAATAACCGAAGTACGGTAATATTCGTATCTGCTTTCGATGACGAAGCAAGCTTATTATTGAAACAGATTAGCTCAAAGAGTATTGTAGTGATATAACTGATATCATTTTATTAATATCAGTTTTTATTTATCATCCCTCGATGACGTCGAGTCTATGTCTGGTTAGGAATTAACAAATGATATTGGCTACCGATCTATCATGATTTAAAGGTATAATCCAATGCAGCTCGGGGTATTTGCCCGCCGAGTAGTTGTTTCTTTCAAATTATATTTAATAACAGTAGTTTAGTCCACCTGGGCTAGAGGTCGCCGCTCTCGGTACTTGCTTCGCAAGTAGCTATCCGCCACAGAGACATCTATGATGTCGGTCGGATAGTAGCATTTGGACCATATGAGATGTTTCACATACCTCTTACCACGACTAAAGTTTAGCCACTTAGAAATCAATGGTCAACTTTCTTCTGCATTACTATATACTATGTGCCATGAATTTTCTACAAATACCATGGCAGTGTTAGCAGAATAAGATACTAAATGGCCTTGAAGTTGTTTTAATTTTGTAATGCTGTTAATATACAAAAGGAATAGTATTGGACCTAATACAGTCCCTTGTGGTACACCCATGGTGATATTGAGCGAGTCACTGTATAAATCATCAATTTTTACACAGTGTCTTCTATTTGTGAGATAATGTTCTATTAGACATAGTGTAGGTCCACATATACCATTGTTTTGGAGTCTATTTAGTAACAGTTGATGTGGCACGGTATCAAAAGCTTTCGCTAATCGAGAAATACAGCCATGCTTTTTTTTTATTTATCTAGGTTTGTTACAATTTCTTGTATTAAGTCCATTACTGCATGCTCTGTACCTATATTTTTTTAAATCTAAATTGTCTATTTGTGATCACGTTATGTTTACCAAAAAATTCCACCAGTCTGTTTTTAAGACAGTTTTCGAATATTTTAGCAAAATTATTTATAACCGAGATAAGTCTATAGTTGGTAAAATTTTTGTAATTACCAGATTTATGTACGGGGGTAACGTTTGACTCCTTCCATTGGTATTGTATTAAACTAGTTTTAAATGTTAAATTAATGTATGGTTTAATTACGTATAAGTGTATGGATTTTATTAGTTTAACTTATATCCTGTGTATTTTTAAATTTCATTCTCTTATCAATCATTAAACCTGTTGTGACCGGGGCTCTTTCGTTATGAGAAAAAGTGCTTGCGTTTTTTCACGGGTTGACCCGAAGCCCCCAATTTTGGTAGAAGTCGGCGGTCAGGTCAATCTGGCTATGCAGGATAGAGATCATGAGAGTGGAGTTTTTGGAAATTGTGATTATAGTCGTATCGTCTGCGTACAGTGCGATTGTCGTTCATCTGCCTATCGGGAGAGGGATGTCGTTGGCGTAGAGGTTAAAAAGGGATGGTCCTAGGAACGCGCCCTGGGGGATGTGGGCTAATATCGATGGAGGAGATGAGCATTCCTGTTTAACTGCAACTTGGAATCGGCGGTTTGTGGTATAAGATTGTATTATTTTAATAATACGAGTCGGAATATTCGCTAGATGAAGTTTATATAACAGTTCATGATGCCGGCCTTTGTTGAAGGCTTTCTCGAGGTCTAGAGTGACAAGCCTCGGTTGAAGTTGGTGATGCTGAGATTACCGACCCGGAAGGGTTGCTGAGACGTGAAACATCTTTGAGGAAAGTCGACGTCACAATGGACCGTTTAACCAATATTAATTAAAATTATTGTAGATTAAAACTACAGGTGATACAACACTCCATCTCTTGATGGAGAGGCTAGTTCAGAATGTGATATGTTTTACGGGTTGTAGCACATTTAGCGCAACTGACTAATAGTTAAATACATCTGTCCACATCTCAACGTTGTTCGCTGAGAGTACGATAATAATGTATTTAGCATGTTATAAATGGCAAGCTCGATAACGTTCGCCATTCATCGTTACTGCATTATTTGCCTCGTCTTCGAAGAAAGACAGAGTGACACGTTTTTGATGCATTGCTTTCTCATGAATCATTCATGAATTTTCTGAGTCCCAAGTGCGGCAATTTTGCCTATTAACGAAGCCATCGAGGTGAAAATGGGCCTCATCACTAAAAATGATTTTGCCCACAAAATCGGCGTTCACTTCTTGTTGTTCAAGGATGCAATTGGTGAACTCTCTTCGCTGTGCATGGTCTGTTGGTAGAAGTTGTTGAGTCAACTGGACTTTGTAGGCATGGAGATGCAAATCTCGCTCTCGCGAACTTCCATGATGTTTTGTTCTGATCGATCTCTACGAGCTCGTGTCTTGTATTTCACATCACTAACCGAACCAGTACTTTCGAATTTTTCGATTATTCTTTTCACAGTTGATGAATGAGGAACATTATTTCTATCGAAAATTGGACGCACTATGGTGGCAATCAAACTTTCACCATTTTGATAATAATGTTTAACAATTAGGACGCGTTGTTCTGTCGTGTAATGCTTCATGTTTACTAACTCCCTTCTGTCTCCTATCGACCTGTCATGTCATAATCTTGTGACATGATGACAGCTAAACTTCAGGAGCAAAGTATGAACTTTTACATACATGAATAGCTGTTTTTTTTACTATAATTTTTTATTTTTGGTACACAATTTACATATTGATGCACAGAAAAATGACCGGGTTTAAGACTTGTTGAAACGTGCACGTTTACTATAAATATGCACAATATAATAAAAATAGTCTCCCTCGGGAAAGTTTTCCTCTTTTGTATGCAATGTATGTGCCTACTGACATGGTAAACTACCAAAATATTAATCTTTGAAACTTTGTTGCAGGTGGATTTATTAAAGAACAGTTTGTCTAAAACTAGGGTAAAAGTTTCTCAAGCGTTGGAAAGTATGGTTCAACATGTAGAAATTTACATGGAATACGACCCTTTAATAACTCCAACGCAACCGTCAAACCCCTGGGTCAGCGAGGATCTTACTTACTGGCAGCTTAACAGTCCTCTGTAAGTCGATATTTATGATCCTCTAAATTAGCATTTTCGATCGGTAGTTAACACTTCAGTAGTATTCTAAAATATGGTCACGCCCTAAGGCGTATAGTGTTATCCATTCACAGATCTTACAACAATCAGTTGGACTAAACATGTACATAAAAATCAGTTTTATATTCATAAAGTTGTGGGGTCGGGTCTAATTTTAATAAATGTGATGCACTCTAATTATTTACACGCTGAAGAACTTCTGTCAGTGGTCAATGGCTTCGGTCTGACCTTCAATAAATCACTTTTTATGTTATTTATTATTAAAAGTGCACTTCAATTTATCGAGTACACAACACCCAAATAAAATTTACTTTAGAAAAATAATTATGGCGAAAAAACTGTTTATGCTTACTAGTTTTTAGTTTCCATTTCTTTTATTACTATTTAAGTATACAGGTTGTGCAAAAATTTAGAATATTTTCGTAAACGCATTTTATAAAAAAAAAACGAAAGAAAAAAGCTTCTTAAACTTTGAAGCGATACGAGCACGGGACAAAAAAATATGATGTACTGTATAATTTTCTGTTTATATTATCTAATACGTCAGTAAATGCTCCCTCTAAGAATAAATCCTTATTTGAGTTTCGTACCTAATAATCGAAATGCAAATTAAAATCAACCTTAAGCTCATTTTCTCCAGATTACTATTTTATTGTGATTAATTTAGTGATACCAGTAAACCAAATGGTCAAATCCACTTCATCAAAATCTTTGTCTCTGGGAAAATAAATAGTAATAATTCGTCTTCCTTATCTTGCTGTTGGTGCATTTCGTAGCATAGTTACCGCAGAGCAATGGCATTCCAGATTTTCATCAGAAACAACAAACTGTCAAACATTTCTATTCCTAGATTACCTCCAGTAATGCTGACTGTAGTGGAACCGATCTGCCTTATCTGAAACACCAATCTCAGTCTTTAGATGAGGCCACATTCCCGTCTTTTGTGTAGGGCTGTCCCCAAATATGGTCCACCTGATAGGCTGTGTATGTGTTCCTCAATAGGCTATTTGATTCTTATTTTTAAATAGTCTTAAAATGTTCATATCGTAGTATTAGTCCATAGGAATTTTTATTTCGCCTAAATGCTTTATAGGATAAAATAACATTCAAAATTTCAAATATATAAATTGACGTGAAGACACGAGTCTCCATGTCACTATCTACTGTGACGTCATTCTTGTAGTAGACAAACAAGCGCAAGTAACGCTCGGTATCTTTTTTTATTTATCATATAATATAATGAGTTCCCATCATTATACGTGGTGTTTGGTGCCGAACTGCAAGAGTGTGTAAAGATACCACAAAAGTTGTTTATAAAACTGCCAGATGATATTAAAATGAGAAAGACGGTTATAACTTGCCAGGAGAGACCTAAAATTATTATCTAGTAAAAGTATACTGTATTTTTGTGAGGATCACTATGATGTAAATACTATTTTGATCTTTGCAACTAATGTAAACAAATGAAGTCTTTCACATATCTGTAATGTTTGTAATTTTGAGGTTATGTTGAAGATTATCTAATAAATAATGTTTTAATTACCTACATTATACACACTTTTAAAAACATAAGTAGGGGAGACCGGGCAACGATGGACACTTTTCTTGCAACGAGTTTTTCTAAATCTGTATACCGAAATTGTCTGACTTATTTCATTCTACGGTAATACACATTAATTTGGGACTTAGAAAGGATGGTTTAATTTTGATTTGTATTATCATAGACTATTAGATCTGCCATTTTTTTTGTTACTAAATGTCTCATTGTTCCCCACCACGGGGAACAATAAGGACACTTCACGTGGAGCAATGAGACAGACATAAATTTCTTACCTGCACGGGCAAATGTTCCTTGGGAAATAACAGAAACCGCTTAGATTGGTACAAATATTTATTTTCATGGTTCTGTAAGTCTTCATCCTCATACAAATGGCCCAGGACAATTGATTCAATTTGATATTTTCTTATAGAACAAAATCATTTTATTTTTCAATGTAGAAACACCTCCCAAGGCTTGGCCACAAGGTTTAGAGACACCCTGTATAATAATACTATACTTCCTTTATGATATTTTGTTCCGTTAGAATTTGAGCAACATAAAAAACACATTTTACAAATTCGACTAATACATACTCTCACTTTTCGGGTTCCTTGTTAATATATTCTTTCAGGTCCATAGGAGTTTCTTCATTTATAGATGCGTTGTCAGATTCTGATTCGGATGCGTAATCTTCAACGTGCTTCACTTTCTTGTCAATTTCTGACTGCCTGATAGTTTTAGATTCTTCCGGCAGCTTTAATTCAGGAGTATCAGTGGGTACAAAACTTCTATCTTTTTTCCTGGCCTTTCGATTAGTCTTGCGTTCACCAGATTTCGGATATCCTCTAAATTTTTTCGGCCAAATATTTTTTTTTTGTTGGCGGTTGTTGAACTGTTGACTCTGGTTCAATTACATTTGATAACTCAGATGAGATCTGATCTGACGGACTATTTTCTGTTGTAGAATCAGGGCGATCAGTAACCTTGCTAGGTAAAAAGTCGATTTCTGTACAAACATATCGGTCATATGGGAAAATACCCACTTTTTTAAATGCTGCCTGAATGTTTTCCGGAGTCATAGCTTTTGCATGAGCGATTCCTACGTACTCTGCAACATTATAAATGGAGAATGTTTTCCCCGGATTTCTGATCATCCAAGAATCATGAGCAGCACGATAATAAGTCTGGAATGGTCCGAATACTCCTACATCAAGAGGCTGCAATTTGTTGCTTGAGTGGGTTGGTAATGTTAATATTTCAACACCATAAGTCTTGGCCAACTTGAGTACTTCCAGTGAGAGGTGACTCTCATGGTTATCGAATATTAACAATGAAGAATTATCTAGAGAGCTACTGGTGTGCTGAATTAAATGTTTCATAACCTCAACGAAGAGAAAAGCCGTCATCCAGTCAGTAGGTTGGGCCAACCTTAAAGTGCCAGGTGCGGCTCCAACAAGCATGTGATCTTTGAAGTGCACCCGGGAAAAGACCATAACCGACCTTCCCTCGATGACTAAAGTCACAGCTTCTCTCATTGTGTCTTCAGAAAATGAACCCTTAATAGTTTTTCTCTTGGAAAATCTAGGCATTGTGACCTGGAATAAAAAAATAGTACTAAACAGTTACAAAAATATTTGCTGAGGAACAAAGAACATGTCTTATTGTTACTCACTAATGAGTGTATCACTGTTACCCCTTATACGCATCTGATTTTAATTGCCTGATGGTTATATTGCACAATAAAGAACCATGATCTAAATTCGTAAATTTACCTTTCAGTATCCCCACTTACTATCAAGAGAAAACAGGACATTTCCCAACAAAAAATCCTGCAAAAATTAAGTATTTAGAAGTAAAACTATTTTAGTTTTATTCTCACTTTACACCTTATACTCCCGTTCGACTCTCGCGTTTATCAAACTCGTACTACGACTACACAACATGAAAACATGTAGGTTTAGGCACTGTGTCACAAAGTGTCGTTCACGTAGACAGAATTATATTGTAAAAATTGGAACAGTCGCATAGTTCCCCGTGTGAAATCGGGATTAGTCGCAAAGAATTTAGCCACCATTATTGTGTAATTCTCGCCAAATTCGTACTGTCCACTTATAAAAAACCACCCTCCATGATTAAGTATTATAAACTTGAAAAAAGCAACACGAAATCAATCTCAATATTCACAAAATAGTCACGATAGGGTATTGCTAACTACAAGAGTGACATCACATTTGAAACCATCATGGAGGGTAGCATTTTGTGATATGTCGTTCAGAGTAGTTAGGCGATTTGAATCTAGTACAAACGTGTGTGATAACAAATAATGTTTTTATCATATTTTGGGTAGCTTTTATAAATAATCTAAAATCCTGTAAACCTGAGGAATCCTCGTAAAGCATGCGATTTTTGCTTCTCAGCCATCATATGAGCCGGCAAGTCATTAATTCTTCCCAGTACCTAATAAAACTTATAACTTCTGGAGATTTGCAACCTAGAGTTAATAATAGAACGAAGTAGCCAGCACAATAACTTCGGCGTCGACACTGATGATGACAATATTTCTGGTATAATTTTTAAAACAGTGTCCTTTGTGTTAAACAGCGTTTCCATTCTGCCTCTTCGAATGCATTGCGATAGTATCCCACAATTGAAGTCCGACAAAGTACAGAAGAAACTTTGATGTCGTCAACCACGTTGACCTTTATGATGTAAACTGCGGATGTTGTTAGAAGGTGGAACAATTGGTCAAGTTTTAAACAGTCGAATATTTTCTGACTCTAGTTCCAACATATACATACGAAGACCACTTCGTTAATAAAAATCGTTCAAATAAGAAATAGCCTTTTAGTGTTGCTACTATTCTATTTAAAGCAGGCCTGAGATAGAAATAGTAACATTTAACCGTGTCTTAATATCTTGTCATAAAATCTGTGAATGGATAATTTAACAAATTTGATTGAGGTACTTCTTGAATAACATTTCTCTAACATACTATTCATTTATTAATATTTCTAGCACTATAATGCCTAATTTTAATAGGTATAGGATTGTTTTAAGAATACACTTCCTCACATTAAATAGGATGGGGGAAAATAAATTTGGAAATATTGCTATAAAGCCTAAATAATTGTTTGCCTCCAAATAGAAACGGAACTTGTGTTCACAGATTTCAGATGATTCATCCAGAACTATTCAGAAGTATATATTTTTAACTGTCTTTAAAATAAAAAACCTAGTGTTTTATTAGGTACTTTCGAAAATTGCCCTTTTTCTTCTGAACCGTTCCTACTAAATTTCTTGGAATTTTATTGAATTATTTAACTTTCCATCATTAAAGAGAAATTTTATTTAAATAATTGTCACTAAAATTTGATAACAGTTCAAGGAAAAATAATATTTAGAAGCACTTTCAACTGATAACTTTATCCAAATTATGATAAATACACCATTACTAATATAATTTAATATTTTTAAATATCAATTAAATTTTCTCTCACTGGGGCTCTGTTTTATCCCCAGTCATAGGTGACACACAATGAATTTTTACTAAATTTGACAATTCTTTTCACAATTTCATATTTCAGACAATTTTTATATTTACAACTCACAATAATAAGAAATCTTAGATTTAGTTAATTTCGAAAAACTCAAATATGCAGGGTGTTTGATCTATTCAAATATGGGACGATTAGTCAGTAGACCAAGAAAATTAAGCAACTTCGTGTACAGAGTGGTTCCTATAAACTATACCCTCTCATACCATCTTATTTTTTCATTGTTAACATATTTTGATATTGGGTATTTCCTTTTTTTCGCATAGATTAATCCACGCAAGAAGTTCTGAAATATCATATCAATATTAAAATTAACTAACTTATTGTATGTTAACAGATTATAGGTCAAGCTTTTATATTCATTTCCCCACCACCACGCGGAAAACACGCTGTGCGTTTTTTTTACTAGGTATACCACCTAGTAGGTCTACTCCAGAAAACTAATTATTTTACACGATTTCCCTTTTTTAATAATTCATGTAGAGGTTGAAGTTTCTTCCATCTCACCTAGAAATTCATCCATTTCTAAAATGTCTTTTACGACACATTCGAGGGTGACTATATCTGCGTTTTCTTATCTTGACTTTGACTTGGATGAGTTAGGAAAATAAACTTTTGTGGCTCTATTTGTATTTCATCGTCGTTCTTAGTCTTGCTGGAGACTGTCGACGGCATTGTGCACAATTAATTGAACATATCAGACCTGCTTTTCTGTACCCACAAACTGGTCCACATCCCATTGCATATTTACCAACCATAAAAGGGAATAAGTTGTCTGGAATCGCATCTACAAGTGTATTCGATTTTTAGCACCATTTTTCAAAATTGGCGGCGAACGCTCACAATTTTGTCAGAAAAGTGTTTGATGTTGATTACGACCTTTTACAATTAATGCAATCAAGTCATCTCTTTTAGTTATCTACCGATTGGCTTAATATTCCTTATGAACTGTTTTAATTTTCTTGGTTTACGAAGCAATTCTTCCAAATTTGTATATATCAAAACGAAACGCCCTGCAAACAAAACTAAATTAGAAGCAAGTTAATTAATTTTAATCGAAGATAATTAAGTTACAACGTGATGTAATATCTGGGATAAAATAAGTTATTAAAAGATGCAACATATTATGTGTTATGTACTTACTACTACGCCTATGCATGATTCTCACTAAAATTATGATTAAAAAAAGTGGCATGTGGCACTTGTTGACTTACTAAAAAAATAAACATTTACTTTATCTGTATTTGATCGTTGTAATGTTTAGATTTATTTATTTTTAATTTTCAAAACAATTAACAATATTATTTTACGTTGTGTAATTTTCATGGAAGAAAAACACAACTTTTAATTTACAGAGTCGACGAAACTTTCCTGCATGCAAAGAAATATTTTTCCAAGTTGGCCAAGAAATTAAAATGTATATAAAGCAAAATGGCAAATTAGGAAAAATATAAGAAATAATTTATATAGTATTGATACTTGGTACACGTAAGGGGTTACAAGCCCTTTGGGAGATGAAACATACCCGTTTTTGCGGAAAACAACCCTGAACTTTTTCACCATTATCTGTTGAACGGTTGAACTTACGACAAAACGCGAATTTTGTCCCTTTTCAGAGCAAATGGCAAATTTTGTACGCCAAATTGACCCAAATTTATTTCCGGGGCGGGAAGTTGACATTAATTTGCATAACAAAGTGCAAGAGGGCATTAATGTATGCTTATAAAAAAAAATCACCTTAAAGTGGAACTAATTTGGTTTCACGACATATCAAACCACAAAAATATAGAAGTTATGTATTCATGCAAATGAAACTAAAATAGGTATTTATGTAAATACAAAACAGAAAATATTAATATCCGTAAATAATAAAATGAAATTAGTGAGACATATAAATTATTTCACATCGATGCTGTTTGAAACATAAGCAAACAAAATTCTTTAAATTATTTTTTATAAATATAAAAATACAGTTGCAAAGAGAAATTGACTTCATTCTCTTGATCCACAATATCCTGATATGGGTTGGAACCCTTAATATGAAGCACTGACGTGGTCTTCAACAAAACACATAAACACCATATATTACAATTGGCGCTTTTCGTCAATCAAGTTGGCATCATCTAGAGTTAATATCTAATCCAAGTGTACCTAGATTACACTGCTTGAGTAAGATATATAAACCAGGAAAGTCGACGGTGCGCTCTATTGTTTCAGCAATTGGGTCGCCGACTTACCACCTATCAAAATGACTAACAGAATAGTTCGAGAGCACTACCTAGTTTCTCTCTGATTAATTCCAATGATTTCATTAATAAGGTGAAAAACATCCAGTTACAAGAAGATGAAATTTTTATCTCCTTTGACGTTTGTTCATTGTTTTCAAGAGTTCCGACACCACAGATCTTGGATTTATTAGAATCAATCTGTCAAGACGTAGTAAAAGAATATATTCGATTCACTAAACTTTTCATGAAACAAAATTGCTTTTGATTCAATGATAATTTCTTTAGACAGTACGAAGGGATAGCAATGGTTAACTCTTTATCACCACTCATTGCCAAACTCTTCATGAACAAATTCGAAACAGAAGTAAAAAAAGAATTTGGGTTTAGGTATGTGGATGATATTTTTTACAAATTTGTTTCTAAATTGTTTCGCCTCAGTTAAATTCATATATGACATTGAATTTAGATGTATTAGTAATAAGGAAGAGTGAAGACAACTTAGAATTTGACATACAGAAAACATACCATTACTTTAAGATATATCCCGAAGGATTCGCACCATTTTGCTCAACACAAATGGCGAGTAATTATTAAGTCCATCGCCTATTAAGCTTCCCCCTCAATAGAAAGAGGTTTGAAAAAGAACATACATTTAAGGATATAGCTGTGTGTAATGAATAGTGTGTAAATTTAGTTGATAAAGTAATTAGGAAACGTAATTTTACACTTTTTTCGACAAAATGATAGAGAAAATTCGAAATCTGTACCAAATCCATAATATCCTTGTTTTTTAAAGATATAGGTATGACAGTGGGCCATTCATCGGGAAATATACTACAATAACTTTTAGGCAATCCAAGAGACAAAATTGAAACAAACGAAAAGTCGGGGATTTACGAAATTTGCTATAAGGATTATAATTAAATGTACGTTAGACAGACCAGACAATCTATTTAAACTAGATTCAAAGAGCATATGGCTCATCTCAAACATGTTAGAAAAGATGTCTAGTGTTGCCATACATGCGTCTGAGATATCTATAACATATATATATATAGTAGGAATTTAAGATTAATTAGGAATGTAACAAATACTAGATAACTGGATGCATTTGAAAGTTTGGAAATTACAAAGTGTAAAAATAGTACGAATAGTGACAGAAGGCCAATCCCATATGGTCCACTCTATTGGTTAGTGAGTCACAGTTCACCTAATTGTAACAATAGTTCAGTTATAAATAACATACATTGTTATCATAAGGTTAGTTTTAATCATCTCCAGATGTTGCCAACTTTTTTGGCGAAATACGCGTCGAGTGCAGTATATGATGTTTTGATATTTTGTGGAAAACTACATCAGTGTTATCTAGAGTATCCTTGTATTCTGTCTTTATAAGAACTTATGATATCTATAAATTTCAATAATACAACAGACAAATAATTCTTATTTCTGATAATGCAGTTTTTCCAAAAGTAACCGTATTTGGTCTCCATTCCTTGTTAGGACTTATACTGTTTCTAAATCGTTAATCTAATTTGCTTTGTAAGTGACGAAAATTATCAGAATCGGTTCTCTGGTAAAAAACTTCATTGTTTTGTTGAAACCACTCACATACATTTAGAAGGCATTAAAGTTAACTTTGTTGGGAAGACGACAAATTGATGTTTTCACTACCCTCATTGAATCAATTCCTTGCTGGATGTGAATTTTTCTTCCTAAAATTAACAGTAAAGTTAAATCAATCTTGGTATGCACGTCTCAACGTGTAAGCTGCCGAAATAATTAAAACAGATAGGAACGAGTGGTCATATGACATCATTGCTAATGCCGTTTCATACTGAAAAGGTATAACACTGTTTAGATTCATATAAAAAATAGATAAACAAAGGCAACGAATTATTTTAACGTGTTTTCTAATTGCAGTTGTGATGACGTGGTAAGATCCGTTGATTCTAGTATACATATTTGGTTGTATTGTGTTTCTTCTGTTGGTAATGTCAGAAGGCAATCGTGTGCACGGGTATATTTGCAAATTTTATCCCTTATTTGTTTTATATTCCACAGAATAAACCATTCTCTTTAAAGGTGAAACGTCGCTCGTTACCACCTTAATCACTTGCGATGGTAGAATGAATAGAATTTTGATTATGTCATTTCTAACTTGAAGGGAATTCGTATACTCATACAAGACGACATGCAACGTGAACTTTTACATTACAAGTAGGCACGACATGTTATGTCTTTTTCTGTAAGTATGGTACCTTTTATAAATTGCTTTTTTTATGGGAATTCGTTCCACTTTTTTCCAACGCTGCTGTACCAAAAGTGTTTCATCCGTACCCTGTACAAGGCCCCACGTAAAGAGAATTATTCCAACAAGATTTCAATAATTTTGTTGGTCTAGATACCACAACCGTCTTGTTGGCGAGACTTACGCTTCTGCTGCTTCCCCAACATTGTGTGTTTTTCACCAGTCTCTAATAAAGTGAGAAAACGTTAAATCTGGAGCAATAGAACTGGAAAAAGTCAGCAATACTTTATTATCTGTTCACATCTGCTGGAATTTTAAAAATAATTTCGAGGACTGGAACTTTATGTGACCGCATTAACACCAAGGAAGTTCAACAAACATCAAGACACTTGATACACTGAAGCACGTATCGCCAACCAAGTTGGCACGATAATACAAATTGAGTTTTAATCATCTTTATGTGATACCAACTTGATTGGCGAAATACAGTCCAGTATGGTACCGAGTATTTTGGTGTTCGTGGAAAGCATTAGCATCGGATTAACTGTTTAACAGATAAAAGGGGGAGAAATGCGCCAAGTCGTCATTTAGGTTGTTTTTTTTGCGAATAATGCGGTATATCATCTCGCACAGGGGTGAGAAGTTTCAAATTCTTATTTGTAACTCTTCCGAGATTGGGGTGTAAGTATCAATACCACATAAATTATTCCTTCTACTTGTGCTTTTTGCGTCTAACTGAGATGGACTATTAATATAATTTCTTTATTCGGAAGCACATTTTTAAAACTTACTAAAATCTGCTTAACAGAATATTCGACTATTCGTTTAATTTTATTGACCAGCTGTTAAGAAATATCCGGCACCAAACAACTTTTCAAAATAAAAGGATAACATGTTACTATGGACAGACGAAGTCCGACGTTATATATGGGGGTTATTCTTTCTTTGCGCATGGAAAACTTTTCAAGATTGAAATCGATTTAAAACCAGCTCTGATATGGGCCATATTAGTGTGACGTCACATATTTTGCAACCTACGTAAGGGAGTCATGACATACTGGTTGTGTATATGTAACACTCGAACTTGACCCTTATGATCATGAACATAAAGGCGACATTTTCGAGGGTTATAACACAGCACAGTATTTTTTTCCCTTGGAAGAAATATTTACGAATTTTCAGTTACCATTTACCATACGTACATATGTTAGCATAAACAGTGTGTCTGTGAAGTATGGAATAAATTCATTATTTCTTAAACCAAAAATATTTAGAAAAAATCCTCGGGACACGTCGATTTTTGATTTCAGTTGCGCACCTTATCCTTTATTTCCTTTGGTTATGACGTTATAATTTATAGTAAACGTTCTAACTGTATTCCATGTTGTAGCTGACAATACCCTAAATGATGAATAAAGTGTTGCTGAACCTTGTTTTTAGTTTCCTGAAAAATTTTGTTTATTTCTGTTCTAATTCACTCTTTTAATTCAACAATGTTTTCCGGTTTGGTTTTACAAACTAAGTTTTTTAGATGGCCCCACAGAAAAGAATCTAATGGATTGAGGTCCGGTGACCTTGGTGGCCATTGGATGAGTCCACGTCTACCAATCCACCTGTTCATAAATATTTGGTCAAGATACCCTCGAACGTCCGCTGCATAATGGGGGGGGGCGCACCATCCTGTTGATACCACAAGCTTTCATCATCATTTCCAGGATTAATTCTACTGGGGAATATATCTAATAACGTTGGGATGAGATACCCCTTTAAAAATTGGAGATGTGCCGGTCCGTTTACAGTTTCATCGAAAAAATAGGGCCCAATGATTCTATTTCTTTTAATTCCCGCCCACACATTTACCTTTTGTGAATACTGTGTATGCTGCTCCGGCATCTATCGAGTGTTCATTCTTGTCCAGCATCTACAATTCTGACAATTCACTTCACAATTTAATGTGAAAGTGCTTTCATCGGAGAAAGTAATATTTTTTATCAGAAGATCACCATTGCACATATTCATCATTGTTTCACAAAATTGTATCCTTCGATCTGGATCATAATCACTTAATTCTTGCATAAGCTGTGGAATCAGCTGTTGAAGCAGAATCCAAAAATCGAGAAATATATAGGGTGTTCCACTTAAAAAAAGTGACGTCAAAACGGAAACAGTGATGACGTCATAACCAAAAAAAATAAAGAAGAAGATGTGCAATTGAAATTAAAAATCTATGTTCCCCTGGATTTATTCTAGATATGTTTGGTTTAAGAAATAATTAATTTATTACATATTTTACGGTCACGCTGTATATACGGTGCAATATAAAATTTTTTTTTAATAATAATAAAAATAAAGAATGTACTCGTAAGGAAACTATAACATATTTTTGATTAAAAACCGTTAACAAGTACTTGGAGCCGCTTCTCAAGACAATAAATTACAATTCAATATGGCCACAAGAATACTAATTTATTGGAATTATTTAGTTGCTGTATCCTTTCAAGGATTATTGCGAATCGTATTTCACTATTGAAAATTACGACTAAAACTTCAATAATGAACAGTTTTCAGTGATCACAAGAATAACCTCCATTACAAAGTTTAATATTGAAATAATTAAAACAACCCTTAAATTTTTACAATAAAATAAAGTTTACTTGCCCTTTGTACAGTACCTTACCTCGTTGCTTAAAAATCCATTTTTAAATATTCTAAAGTATAATAATATTTCCTTAAAAATACAAACATCTATAAAAATAAATTTATCGACACCTTAGTGACGTAACTGACACCTAAATAGTTTTGTTAAAAAGCATGTCATGGTATGCATTTAGTAAAAATAAAATGTTTGCATCATGGTAATATGTGCATAATTTTTTTGCAGCGAGGTAATGATGCACCGTTTCAGGAAAACTTTTGAAGTTATGGTAAAAAGGCAAGTATTAAAACTTTATTTTCATGGATGACTAATTAGATTTGCACACAAAATAGAATAATGATTCTTAAATTGCCTGATCCTACTTAAAATTGAATACAGGGTGTCCCACAATATTATGACCTATTTTAGACGAGGTGCTGGGTAGCTAATAAAATTTGTTTTTAAAATATTATTTGGTGTATTCCAGAGGTTCCAAAATTTAGCTACTCAAGTATCCCTGTTGGAGAAAATGATGTATATAACACAACAATGATTTCATGATATGTATGTATAATAAAATAGCTCATTTAATGATGTGGATCCGTAGTCGCGTTGTAATGACACTTACACTGGAATCCCGGGTTCGATCCCCGGTCGAGAGGCTAGGATTTTTTTAATACAAAAATTAATCCTAGCATACTCGTATATTGAGTATGTGTCCGTTGTCTTTAACTGTGTAACTCGCTCCCGCACCTTGAGGTGTCTTTAGTAATACAGGGGCTTGTACTACCTCTAGTGTTTAATAAGGGTTAAGGATCTATGAACATGATTGAATTTTTCTTTTTATTTAAGATTTATATGAATTTATCTGAAGTGATGTTTCGTTGGTTTGAGGCTAAACAATTTTGGTTGCCTACTCAAGTTCAAGAGTTACTTTTTTTTTATTCTGCTTGACAATTTTTTTTTTAGTATTGCCATTTGCCGCACAATCGGTTATAATTTAATCCCTTCACTTACACTGCACACTATATTCGACGTTCTTTTTTGCCAGCCAAGTTGACATTATCTGGGGATTATGTCTGTAAACCCTCAAAAAACAGTAATAGTACCATTCACCCGGAAAAGGAAGCTGGAGGACTTAAGATCTCCCACCTTAATGGGTGAAACTATTCCATTTGCGGAGGAGGTGAAATATCTAGGAATCACTCTGGAGTGATCACTTAATTGGAACTCCCATCTAGAAAAGGTAATCCACAAAGCAAAGCTGTCCTTATGGACATGCCGTCGTATTTGTGGCAAATCCTGGGGCATCGGTCTCCAACAAATTTACTGGATCTATATCACGATCATCAGACCAATGATAACATACGGATCCATTGTTTAATGGCCGAAATCACAACGGACGGTCAAATCCAAACTCTCTGGACTGCAGAGATTAGCATGCATGACCGTAACGGGAGCAATTAGCACCACACCGTCAGCTGCAATGGAAATGCTCCTGGATTTACCCCCTCTTCATATATATCTAGAGGGAGAGGCCAGGTGGGCAACCTACAGACTGCAACAAGCGACCATTAATATGCCGTAGACTAGTATCACGGAGCGGAACAGGTTGTTGGATGACATGGAGAATCACAGCATCCTGGGAATGCCCTCGGATACAATGCCTACCATAACCAACTACGAGCTGACCTTCAACATCCTTTTTCCAGAAAGAGATGAGTGGGATCGGAATAAAGCCGACCTACTGAAGGCAGACAGTTGTTGGTTTACAGGCGGCTCCAAAACTCCCGAGGGAACAGGAGCCGGAGTACATAGCTACAGACCAAGGGTGAAGATATTCTCAAGCCTAGGTACACATGCAACTGTTTTTCAGGCTGAGTTTCATACCATTGAACTGTGTGTACGAAGGCTGGAATATATGCATCTTATACGCAGATCAATAAAATTTTCTCAGATAGCCAAGCAGCTATAAAAGCTCTTGGCTCCTACCGGTGTAACTCCAAAACGGTATGGAATTGTCAGAAAGCTCTAAATCATTTGAGCAGTAACAACAAAGTGACTCTGGTCTGGATACCCGGCCACTCTGGTATGGAAGGTAACGAAATAACGGACTCCTTAGCCAGAGAAGGAGCTGGATCACGATTCATCAGACCAGAACCAATACTTGGCATATCCGTACTGCCAAGATGGCTATCTCAACCTGGGCTGAAAGGAAAACTCTCCAGTATTGGCAAGAGTTACCAGGATTAGTTCATTCCAAGGCGTTTATAAAATACCCTTTGAAATCAAGAGCTAAGAAACTTTTAGAGTTAAACAGGGTAAACCTGAAAACTCTAACAGGCCTATATACCGGGCACTGCCGACTAAACTATCATCTGCATAAACGCGGCCTAGCGGAAAACGCCGAATGCCGTCTATGTCTGGTGCATCTTATGCACTCACAACAAACCTAACCTAACCTAACCTATCTGGGGATTAAATAAACTAACTTAAGTTAAGATATAGTCCATTTCTTGTATTTACATTCTCTTAGAAGTTTTGTCAATATTGACAAACTTCCAGTACTTTAAAGTATTAAATGCAAACCTCGTAAAAAATGTTCTTTAGGAGTCCCTTTATTAGATGCTTGGTGGTTTAATTTTTGCAATATGTCGAACAGGACAGATTTTCTGGCAATACGAATATAGACTATTAACGTATTAGTACCTACTTAAGTTATTACTACTATTCCACAAATACTAAACTACGAAGGTACGTCATATTGTTTTAAAATGTTGTCATTTCCAAGATTCCAAGAACCTCTGTTCTTTATTATGTTCCTAATTAAACTTCAATGACTCTATTTTTTAAATTATTCTCATACGTTTGCCGCACTAGGATTACTTGTTCTTTCATAGTTGCGATGGTTTGTACGATTCTTAAAGATAGTTTTAACCGACAATCTCGTGTGGCCAACATAATTTTATTTAACGAAAAATGAAATTGATTAAATATTTTACTAAGAGTCCTCTAACCCTCTACTCATTAAAATAAATTAAAGGGGTATAACTACGCACTATAGACGTAGAGTACATTGCATGCTGAATTATTTTCAATAATCTTTACAGAACATGCGAAGCAATAATTACAACGATTGTAGTACTTAACAGATACATACATCTGCCAGCAACAAGGAGTTCGTTAGTACTATGGAGCCAACATAAGTTAGCGACTTAAAAGGAACACCATCTAGTGGTGACTTTTATTAACGGTTTATTCAGCAAATTTTTCTTACAAAGAAAACTACCTTGCCCTAATTTTTATTAAGTTTATAGTTTACACATTAGAACAAAATTGAAATACAGAAGTAAAGGTAAATATTTCGGAAGGTGATACTACCGGTTATTATAAGAAAGCAAATCATATGAACACCTGTTATGTTCTGAATGGTTAAAGGGATAGAACTGTTTGTGTCTGGCGCTTACAGTTCTTCTTTTGCCCTCCACTGTGGCGCGCATAGCTTCCTGTATATTAAGTCAAGCGACAGCTGACTATTGACTATTGTGACTACTGTGACTGCTTGATTTTTAAAATGTTCTTAAGAATGCCACACACGCCGAATATATCAATATGACGTATCTACGGTAGCAGCTACTGCTGCTAAAAATCAATCAGATGGGGAGGAAGTAAAAAACGTTCTTCGATTGGTAAAGTGTGGTCCAACTAAGAGCTCAAGAAAACTGTCTATATGTTTACGCGATGTTCTACATACAAGTGTATGACGGATATTACATCATCAAGGCCTGCATAATTTTTTATATTATATTAATGTCCTGGCGAACTTTAGCACATTTCTATTCCACCACTCAACCAGAACAGACGCAATAACCATTCCCTCTAACATTTGCCAGATGCCCCAACTGAGACTCGAACTCAGGAAAGGTAGACAGTGACAAGCCATGCTGTGCACACAATAACGTTCTACACAATTGTACTACCGTCTCGGTATTTAATAACGCCACTTGACACACATGCCCTAGCCAGGATTCGAACCCGGGATCCCTTAGTCTCAAGCCTGACGTGTAAGCGCTGAACCATTTCACCTACAATGTGTACAACAACTTCAACTAAGACACGATGCGACGCGTCTGAAATTTTGTTATTGGCCAATGATTAACGCTGTTCACCGATGAATCTACATCACCTTTCGAAATAAATTGCTGGCCAAATGAAACTAATAATGTAATTTTCTTGTGTAACTTTGAAGAAGAATATCTTCAATACGATAGGAGATATCGAGATGCGGTCTTAAGGATCCTCTTGCAAATGTCATCAAAAATAAACTGGCTTAACCGTGACATCAAACTATGATAGAACACGTTATATACAGGGTGTACAATGACATCTTTGTAGTTTTTCAAAATTTCATTGGTTCCGAAAACTTAAAAAACAATTGGAGGTCTGTCATATTAGGATGATCTAGAGATAAATTAGAAGAAATTGCTTTTTGGCTGATATTTCTAGAGATACAGTTTTTTTCTAAAAATGAATAACACTTTTACACATTGACTTAGTGAACAGTAGAAACAAAGGTTTTTTACTGGAGTTCGATTCAGCAGATGTACCTTTAACCAACTCACAATACTCGCAAATAAATGTATTCAACATTATGCAATATTGGAGATTTATGAAGTTATCTGTTCAATACTCTGCCAAATGAAAACGAATATGAATTCAACAATATTAAAGCATGTTACGAAAAACTCTGAAACGTACCTGAACATTGTTATATTTGTACTTGTTTTCATGTGGCAAAGCACTGAACAGGTAACTCCATACTATCGTGAGTAGCTTGATAAATCTTCACTCTTAAATAATGTTGAATACTACATTTAAAATGTGGGTCTTGTGGTGTAGTTAAAGGCATATCTGCTGAATTGAATTAGAGTAAAAAAAATTTTGTTTCAATTACTCACTGAAGAGCGATAGGTCAATGTGTAAAAGTGACTTATTTTCAGAAAAAAATACCTATAAATATCAGGGATATCAAGAAACACCCAAAGCTGCGTCTTCCAATTTGTCCATAGATCATCTTAATGTGACAGATAAGAACTTACAATTGTTTTTTACATGTTTGGAATTGATGAAATTTTAAAAAAATGTTCAAGAAAATCTTCAACACCGATCATTTTGAAGATATTCTTCCTCAAAATTACACAAGAAAATTACATTATTAGTTTCATTTGGCCAACAGTTTACTTCCAATTCCCCCAGAATCACTCTGATATACAAAAGGTTAAAAATTGGTGAGATTAGCTACAGGAACTAATCAAAAAGATGTTGGATACACGAAAACATCAATTCTAACTGGATTTAGAGATCATACGGTCGATCTCATACTCGAAAACACAGAGAATAATAATGTCTTCTCAAATATATATTTGAGAACATAAAATCGATATTAGCAATATGACTTATTTAATAATTAGAAACATAAAAATGAATGCCTTGAAAATTCAAAGAGCTACCTCGCCTTGAAAAGTAACTAGACTCTTGAATGAGATACAACGCGCCACGTTTTAAACTTGTGATAGGAGCGTTCTTCTTTCAAGGGTGGGACAAATTCATTTGATCTTGACCATATGATCAACCTTTCTTGAAATATAATTTTCCAGATTTTTTTCCATTGTATGCTAGTGTCCTGATTTTATTTATTGTATGGTATGTTTTATTTGATGTTCTTGAAACTTTACTGTAATTTCCAGTTTCGCTGGAAAATCTAGCCGCATATTCACGTATATGAAAATAAAAAGACATCAAGTATATTTATCAACAAATATCTTTAAAAAATAGTAAAATAGTTTGTCCAATTCCTGAAAGTGAGGCTTCTGTTCTCAGTGAAACTTGAGGCTGAGATAAAAATTGATAACATCAAATGCGGTTATGACAGAATAAAGTAAAGTAGTGGACATCATCTCGATATCTCGAATGGCTCTGGAGATATTGTTATGAAAGTAGAACAAAATAATGTGGGATACCCTGTTCTGCAATTGATTAAACTTTAAACAGATACAGAGTTGTAGGTGTTGTAACATATTAAGAGTCCCCTTAGCTTTGAGGTTGGTTTCCTTCTCTAATCACCTATGTGATTCTGTAATCGCGCCTATAATGACGAGCTGCGCACTTCCTGTTATTAGTGCAAAGAGGACCTATGAGCCGAATTACATATTATTCACCAACAATATCAATATCCACTTTGGCATAGCATTAGTAGTTATAATGTTCTGTACCTATGTATAAATATCAATATAATAATTTGTTTTAGGTAAATCGTCTTTTAGTCTATAATCATTGTATTTAACTTACCTACTTCGGGTCTTTTTTACTAGCACCATATATTTTAACTTCAAGCAATTCAAAATTGAAATCTCTGAAAGCTCTGTATAAATAGCGACCACATATTTCCCAGACCTTAATAGAACGATTGAATCCAATGGTCAATAAACATGTATTACCAGCACAAATTAACAATAACATCCCCAATTTATTATAACATATTTTTCCAAACTAACAAAATCCTAAATAGGCATGACAATTTTGAGGTATAGATTGTAGAGCCACAAATTTTAACATGGAATGGAACTATTATATACATATTTAATCTATTGTAGTCGTAATGCTTAAGTGCAATTTAATACCATTAAAATATCTATGTGATAAAACTGCAATAATAATTACCCCAATTATTGTCACTATTTCCAACTAACTGATTATTAAACTTCGAATACGAAAAATTTCTAATTACTTTTATGCCAAACATTAATTAAATTTAACACAGTGGTTTATTTAAAAATAATCATTTGTTGATTTGCCCTTGAGACTAAGTAAATTGCTCGTGTATTTCCCCCTACATTCAATTGCTATTTATATTGTGTATATAATAAACAAATTTAAATTACTCGTAAAAACTATATTTTTTGTGTTACCGAAAGTTTTAGTTTATTTAAATGTTTAATTTTCACTTTATGCACAATATTCGTTAACATTTAAACCAAATCAGCGTTTACATGAGAAACAAAGACTCAAAATCTGAAAAATCCAATTTTAGAAATTTCTGTAAAATCATTAAAACCTCTGTCGACAAATTGAAATGTACATTATTTTGATTGAAAATTTTATTAGAAAGGTTTAGAAATGACAAGCTCTTCTTAAAAATATTAACATTTTAGACTCTTATTATTGTATCTTTTCAAAAATGATTTACATAATAGGAATAACAAATTTAAATAATGTCACAGAATCAGGATTCTGTGATAATATATACTTAATCGTGAAATTTTAAGCCAGTCCAACCCCTTCACGAATATTTGGTCAGTCAATATTTTGAAAATTTGTCGGAAAATAACCGTAAACGTGTCATCAGATATTATGACATTATTTTGTATACTGATCTATTGAATTTTTAAACGTTTACAAACATTTTCCAAAAAATAATACACACAGTGACGTTATCGGCACTGAGACCAACATCATATAAATTGGGTCTTATCCTGGAATTTCTTCAAAGTATATTATGCTTTTGATTGGACTAAAAGAGCATAATATTTCTACCAAATTTTATCCAAATATTTACAGCCGTTCCAGAAAATGATCTACTACTGTTTTAATCTAAAACCATGAAAACAGTTGACATTCAAGGGTAACTTTGGAGGTGTTTTGAACTCAGCTAAGTCTACTCTACCTCCCATAACACTGTCACTTTAAATCCGAAATTACCTGTATATAAAATTTAGTGTAATACAAAGTAGGTAGGAAAAAAAATGTGGTGTAACTAGTGATTTCATTGCCACTCTTAAAAATATTTGCACACGCTGTGCCCACCCAAAATATTTGCCCGGCGATGTGCCTCTCTTCAAGGCAGTCGCATATAAATAATAATAATTGAATAAATGTATCGGCTTTTGCTTGGTGTTTAGATTTATCGGTATTTGCTTGAAACCCTTACCTTTGAGTTTTATTTTCAAGGTGATTTATCTAGTTTTTCTCCAACACTTTAATTTAAACATTTGAATAAACTGCTGTCTTTCGATAACTAAAGTATAATAGTAACCTATTAAATAATTTTTTTTCCTTACTTAAAATCTCGAGTACATTCATTGAATAGAGGAAATGTTGAAATTAGTGTTTATTTTTTCCCCTTAGTAAAATTCATAAGCCTCAATTAGTGCGTTATCTAATCATCAGTAAATAAAAGGTAAATGCAAACATATAAATTAAATATAACTGAACCAGCAATGCAAAAATAGTACCCTCAGGGTAAGTTTTTATTACATGGTTCAATACACTTAAAATACATACATAAAACATATTCTTTCAAATTTTTACCTGATTTTTAGAAAGCCCATTCAAAAGTTACATAATTAAATGTAAAATGGCCTTATTGAAGATTTTGGTCGCTTCATTAGTTGTCTTATACTTAACTATTCAAAAATCATCATGTGAATCAAGAAAGATGACAGTGGAAGGAGCAAACGAATATATAGATCAAAACAAAAATAAAGTTAATCAAAGCTACAGATTAAGTTACCATGCGATGGCACCAATTGGGTGGATCAATGATCCTAATGGCTTCATCTACTTCAGGAGCGAGTACCATTTATTTTATCAATATAATCCTTACAGTACACCAGCAGGAAATATACGTTGGGGACACGCAAGAAGTAAGGACCTTGTGCACTGGGAAGATTTACCAGTAGCTCTGGCACCAGACCAAAGCTATGACAATGATGGGGTATTTTCAGGAACTGCAATAGAAAAGGATGGTAAATTATATGTCATGTATACCGGGAACAATGCAAATGGACAAGTACAATGTGTTGCTGTATCCGAAGATGGCATTCACTTTGAGAAAGGCCCAGAAAATCCAGTGATAGATGCAAGAAACTTACCTCCAAACGCACAACCACGAGAATTCAGAGACCCCAAAATATTCAGACGAGGTAAATTTTACTATATTATTACTGTTACCGAGACGCTTGATAAAACTGGACAGGTTTTATTACACCAATCAGATGATTTGATTAATTGGAAATTTATTTCAATACTCCTGGAAGGTACCAAAAAAGAGGGACTAATGTGGGAATGCCCTGATTTATTTGAATTGGATGGAAAAGATGTCTTGATTCTGTCTGCCATCGAAATGCCTAGGTCTGTAAATGATTTTCACAATTACGACTCTGTTATTGAGTTCATAGGAAAAGTCGATTGGAATAAAGGAAAAATGGTAGTTGAGTTTATGAAGGAAATGGACCATGGTCAGGATTTCTATGCACCCCAATCTTTAATTGACGACAATTGCCGAAGGATTGTAATAGCGTGGATGAATATGTGGAAAAGAGACTACCCCACAGCTGACCTTAACCATGGTTGGACAGGAGCTATGGCACTACCGCGCCAGTTACACCTTAATAATGGCTATTTAATACAAAAACCCATTGCAGAAATCGCTAGTGTCTACCAATCCATTACTGAAATACATGACGTCACTTTAAGTGATGAAACTAAAAAATTTGACCAAATTGCTGGAGAAGTTGAACTGTTGACTTTGGTAGTTAATTTAGAAGAAGCAATGCTCTTTAAAATAGAGCTAAGGGCAAACCAAAACGAAAAAACTCTCCTGATTTATGACAATGAAAGTAAAGAATTGACATTGGACAGGTCAAACAGTGGTGTGGATATCAATGGGGAAGAAAGTCCGTCCGTTTCCTCTCGACAACTCCAAGTACCTCTGGAAAACAACAAACTGAGCTTGCAAGTAATTAGATCGCTCCTCGTTGGAAGTTTTTGTGAACGATGGATTGGAAACCCTAAGCGCCACGATTTACCCTACAAAACTACCTTCTGATGAAATTTGATTTGTGGTCAAAGGCAAAGTTCACGTTCAGTTATTGAGCTTTTCCAAAATTGGGTTATAATCGTTTTATATTGTATACCTACTTAAAATTATTATATAGTCAAAACATGGCCAAAAATATTTATATAATCAGAAACTGTTATTCAAACAAATCCAAAACACACACTCAAAATATTCTTAATGACTTAGTTGTACTTGTATTAAATGTATTAAATTAAGTCTATATTGACAGGCTTATAATATTCTATTAAGCACCAAATCACTAAATACTTGATTGTTTTCCTTCAGTTATAATAATATAGAAATAAATTTTTATATTATGTCTTTGTTTTTTAAATTACAAATTAATAACTCCTTCCTTTCTTAAGCACTTTCATGTGTAAAATTAATATAAAGAATAATGGGTTAAGTAGTTATTAAAATTATAATTTTAAAAATTGTTAAATAGTGTTGTGATGCGTATTTAATAAAAATTTTCAAATGTCTTATGGGCTTACAAAGAATTATGTAGGAAATGCAACTTATCGTACAAACTGTTCTAAAAATTTACACAATTCATCAAATTGTTGTGAATTTGGGTTCAGAAGTAGGATTATATCCCTTGATATGTATTTCCGCAAATTGGTTGTAACCTAATAATTCCTAGATTATAATTGAAAGATAAGAAGAATGAATATAGTACGATGCATAAACATTTGTTTACAAAAGACATAAATTATACGCTTATCAAGACCAAAATTTGGTTTTTACCGACTACCACCTTTCGACGATTGAATGAATGTCGGCTGATTATTATGCGTAACCTTGGGTAAGTAGTAACACATTGCATATCACAAGAAAGCAAGCCAATAAGCTAAGCAAGAAGTTATGATAATGCAAGTAGGTACATCAAGTAATGCTAAGTTACGGAAAGCACTACCATCGAAATTTATAAGCACGCAGTATTTAAACGATTACTACTAGCATTTACAAAAAAAGGGACTTTCAAATATGGCTAAGTTACGGAAAGTACTACTATTGAAATTTATAAACAGTTAAGATTCAAACGATTACTACCAGTGTAACGGAAGTTCCTGAAAGGCGACAATAAAGTTACTTAGTTTTATAATCTGAATTTCACAACAAACGAGCCTTCTCGAAACACGACAATAAACACTTATTTAAGTCTATGGTCGGTGTTTCCCAATATTTCACACTTTCAATTCTACTTATAGAAACCACAATCTTAGCATAACTTCCTAGAATTACAATAATAAATACTATTAAATAACTATTTAAGTTTACAGTCGGGGTTCTCTAATAGTGAAGCTTTTAATTCAACTTAGAATAACCCACAATTTAACAAGCTATCAATGACCGCAGTAAAATAAGGAACATAAATATCCGTATCTGAGTGACATATAATAATAGTCTTATCACAACTCTCAAAAGATACACATTACGTATCATCACGTAGCTGTAATTTTAACATCAGCGCTATACGAGCATTTACAAAAACAAGTGAATCGGTGATTTCAAATAAAGTTAAGTTACTTCTACTACTGGTCAATAGCAAGCAGTTAATAACTGTAGAGTGACTAGTGCTGAAGGCGGTATTATGGCAGGCGGTGTGTGCAACAATGTCCAGGTGAACGTGGTTACGGTGTACAAGCATGACACTACGGCAGTATATCATTTCAGGGACAGGTGGTTGATGAGACATATCAAAATCGATTGTGATATAAAGCTAAGTTGACCCTTATGTCCGTTATTAGGGTTTATTGAATTCGTGTTTTAATTTTCGGGCCATTTTTTCAGATTCTATCCTTAACCAAGTGACTCTAGAATCTCACTAGTAGTTTTTCTGTGACATTAAGATCGAATTCTGTCCTTAAGTAAGTGACTCTAGAATCCCATCTGTGTATAGTATAATAAAACATCAAATGAAACCCGGATATTCCCGAGGGATCCTAACTATCTCGCAACTGTGTTATATAGGTTTTTGTTGGTCTTTATGTCCATTATTAGGGTTTATTATAGTCAAGTTTCAATTTGCGGGCCACTCCGTCAGATTCTATCCTTAACCAAGTGACTCTAGAATCTCACTAGTAGTTTTTCTAACTATGACACTGAAATCAGATTCTATCCTTAAGCAAATGACTTGAATACAATCGGTGTATAGTATAAACACCGAATGTTTTCAAAATACGTCTAACTAGATAGCACATTTAATCCTGTTAGTATAAAAATTTCTCTAAATTGATCCTACCTGAGATATCTGTGATAACTCGGATGTATACGAAAATAAATAGTTAGTAGCTAGTTACAGGTTCAAGGCTATCATATCGAATTCGAACCGACCGCGACCTATGTGATCTGATAATACATTAATGTCCGGGCCACTTTTTTCTTTCTAATTCTATCCTTAAATAAGTGACTCGAGAATCTCATTAGTGGTTTTCCTAACTATGACACTGAGATTATAAAGTGACTATAGAATTCAATCGGTGCAAAGTATAATAAAACATCAAATGACAACCTAATACTTCCGAAACTGATTCGAGGAACTGACGACAGTGCTCGACGCGTGCGGTATTATCCCCAAAATTCTGACGAGTCAGTCACATGATCTCGTGGGATCTTGGCTGATGCGCAAATTTCAACAAATTTTAAGTAAAGTTCGGCGCAACGCTCTTAAACAAACACTCTGCGTTATTTAATATAAACAAATATTTATTAAAAATTCTGAGGCTGGAAATCGCTTTTTCATAATTTTAAAACTTTGTTTCCAAAAAGAAATTAATTAAAACGGCCACGAATTAATATTTGAACTAAATCAAGGAATCCTTCCTCTCCTAAGGCTAATTCTATTATAAATTAGGATTCTACCCACTTGCATGTTATTTTCAAATATACCAAGTGAATCTTAAAATACAAAATCACAGTAGTATAAATTGTAAAAAATCATGTTAGCTAAGTTTTTGAAATTAAAATTGGCTTCATTACGAACTCACCTTTTACTTGGTTTAGGCGGACGATATTTAATATAAACACAATAGTTACTCTACTAATAACGTAAGGTAACATAATAAAGTAACTAATATTTTCTGAAACGGAACCGGTTTGTAACAACTGACTTGAGAAATAATGAAGTTATTTCAAGGGATTGATATACAAAATAAACTGAACTCTTGTTCAAAGCGGTTTTAAAATACAAGTAAATCCAAATTGTAGTATACAGGGTGTACCAAAGTGAAGGAAGAAGCATATTAAGTATTAGATAGATAGATAGATAGATAGAAACATTTTATTTCCCCACAGTATGCACATACACATATAATGTACAATAACCAAAATGAAATAAATTTTACATTATAACAAATATATATGATGCACACTAACAGCTATTAAAGCTTTAGAGAAAATGCTTAGCAAACACTAAAAAATAATAAAACATTTTATTTTCATATTATAGTAGAATTTTGAACCAAAAGAAAAAGATATATAAATAAAATAAACAATAAATACGTTCGTACAAATGTATATACGCATACCTACATATATGTACATATATATACACTCTCACGCACATATAGACAATCTGACTTTTAACTAAAATCTTCATTAAAAAATTCATTTAAGTCATAGAAGACTTTGGCTTTTAATACATTTTTGATTTCCTTCTTAAATGCATTAAGAGGAATCTGCTTGACCGATTCTGGCAAATGGTTAAATATTTTAATACCTGCATATATAGGTCCCTTTCTATTTACATCTAAATTATATAAGGGTGTCAAGAGTTTATTTTTGCATCGTGTTTCATGATCATGAATTTCTGAATGTGTGGGCGGTTTATTTTGTTCTTTATGTATAATTATACTAATTTTATATATATACAAATTAGTTAACCTAAATATATGATCTCTCTTGAAATACACTCTACACGACTCCCGTGCTTATAACAACGGAAGATCATTAACAGAAAAATCACTTCGTTATAATAATAATAATTCACAAAAGAAAAATGTATTAATTATTATGTAAATATTTCTTATGAGATCCTTTCGTTTAGTAGATTAATATTGAATGTTAATGTGGGTGTTATTTTCGAGACAGGTTGCTATTGCGAGGGTCGTAACATTAGAACATTTCCAATCAATGTTCATAACAACGTTTATTTTCATATTTGGTGAGCCGAATCGCATTCCAAAATTATGCTGTGTACGTTTCGAACTTGCCCTGTATATACAGAAAACATGAAATCGAAATTTTCCAAAAGTTTACAATCAACAAATTTTATAGAGGATATGAAATAATACACTTGAAAAAATATGTCATATGATATATTTGCATATTTTATTACTATATACTAAACCAAACGCACTAGTTTTAATCAACCCCTGATGATGCCAACTTAGTTGACGAAACACGCGTCGGGTGGTGTGCTAATATCTATTGAAATATTATGAAATAGCTACATTTCAAAGTTCACAGAAAAATATTGGTTAAACCTAGGAAAATACATATTTTTTATAGAATATGTCCGTATTACTGTATTGACTGTTTTGGTTTTATTTGTCGAGAATAATTTTAATCGGAAAGTTTTACGATGCACGCTATAGTGTAATTATAAAAATAAATGCAGGCATGGATTTAGTTGAATATATCTAACGACAGTCGTTGCATTGCTCTTGATGATAAACTATTAATATAAATTGTGTGATTTCAAGTCTGCGAAACTACACTTAAAAAATTTTGATTGACAATTATTAATTAATCTAATCAGTCAATAAATAACACTCTCGAGCGCAAGTATATAAATAACATATAAATCTTGTTTACTGTTGTCAAAACGAAAATAATACTAAGTAAGTATGTAGAAACTTAATTTGCTATACCAATACTTAAAACTGTATTCCCTGGTCTTGATATTACCACTTTTTTAAATTAGCCTATTTTTTTATTTTAGAGTGGCAATTTACATCTGTAAACGCAAAATGGTTTTATTAAAAATGTTTGTTATTCCGCAAATCCTGATATATTTAACAATTCAGCAATCATCATGTGCACCACGAAGTTCCGACTTAACCATAGAAAGAGCCAACGAATTTATCACCCAAAATAAAAACAATGTTAAACAGACATACAGATTGAAATACCATGCCATGGCACCCATTGGATGGATCAACGACCCTAATGGTTTCATTTACTTCAGGGGCGAGTACCACTTATTTTATCAGTATAATCCCTATAGTGCAGTGTGGGATACAATGCACTGGGGCCATGCAAAGAGTAAAGACCTCGTACACTGGGAAGAGTTGCCAGTTGCGCTAGCACCAGACCAAATCTATGATACTGATGGTGTTTTTTCGGGAAGTGCCATAGAAAAGGATGGAAAGTTATATGTAATGTACACCGGAAATAATCCAAATGGACAAGTACAGTGTATTGCTGTTTCTGAAGATGGTATCCACTTTGAGAAGGTCTCGGAAAATCCAGTCCTAGATGCAAGCGACTTACCGTCAAATGCACAGCCACAAGATTTTAGAGACCCGAAGGTATTTAAACGCGGTGACCTTTACTATGTGGTAACGGTGTCCAAAACAGTTAACGAGACTGGGCAGGTTTTATTATACCAGTCGGCTGATTTAATTAACTGGGAATTTAAATCAATACTGCTGGAAGGTACCAAAGAACAGGGAATAATGTGGGAATGCCCTGATTTGTTTGAACTGGAAAGCAAAGATGTCTTGATTCTATCAGCTATCCAAATGGCTAGATCTGGAAACGATTACCATAATATTGATTCTGTTATTGAATTTATAGGAGAAGTTGACTGGAATGAAGGAAAAATGAAAGTTGAATCTATTAAAGAACTGGATCATGGTCATGATTTCTACGCCACTCAGTCTTTACTTGACGACAAAGATCGACGAATTGTAATAGCATGGATGAATATGTGGGGAAGAACCTTCCCCACAGCTATCCTTAATCAAGGATGGACAGGTGCTATGACATTGCCCCGCGAGTTGCATCTTAAAAATGGTTACTTAACACAAACGCCTATCGCTGAAATTGCTAATGCCTTACAACACGTTACTGAATTCAAAGACGTCACTTTAATCGATCAATCTGGAGAATTTAATCAAGTTGCTGGAGAAGTCGGAATGCTGGATCTGGTGGTTAACTTGGAAGAGGCAAAGCTCTTTAAGATAGAGTTGAGAGCAAATGAAAACGAAAGGACTATCCTGAGTTACGACAATGAAAGTAAGGAATTGACGATAGATAGAACAAATAGTGGAGTGTATATCGCGGGTGGAGAAAATCCGCCAGTTAACGCTCGTAAAATCGAAGTACCTCAGGAAAATAACGAGCTGAGCTTACAAATATTTTTGGATCAGTCCTCGTTGGAAATTTTTGTGAATGGTGGATTGGAAACGTTAACAACTACCATCTACCCCACTGAAGAACGTTCAGAAATAATTCTATTTTATTCAGAAGGCAAGACTGTTATTAAATCTTTGAAATTTTCCAAAATTGTTTTATAGACGTTTTTAACTATATCTGCGAAAAAATATTGTTTTAAATTGATATGTCAAAATAATGTAAAATATACTTTATTATTAAAATAGTTCTGGAAAGTAAACTGTATAGGATCAACAGATATTAGAAAATAGAAAATAAAAACTTTTAGGTCCTGCCTGAACTGTTCAGAATTTATTTAAAAAAAAGCACCAAAAATCCAAGTTTTTTTAGAAACGTATTTTTAAATGAAACCTATGCATTTTTAGAAATAAATCTTTTTAATTTCAAATATACGTAGTATACCATAAAGAAATCTTTTTTTTTTTATTATTTGAATTACAGAAAAATAATCGTGGCGATCGTCTATGCTTGTCATAAGACTAAAAACTACCAATTAAAACTTGTCACGTAATTTACGGTATAGGCGAATTTAAATATTATTTTCAAAAATTCCCCGAAAATAGCATTATTATTTTAATTTAGGAAAATGTCATTATGAAAAGTTGTTTTTAATCTTAAAAATTTACAACGTAAAACTTTACCAATAAATAATATTAATAAACGTTTTTATTAATTATAAATGTATACACATTTAACCTAAATAATTGAATCAGGCTATGCAGAAAAAGCGTAGTCATATTTAGGTCCAAAATGACATAACAAAGCAATTCCAATTGTTCACTTTCATCTGTATGTTATATGAAGAAATGGTATAAGTAACATAAGCGGCTAACATTATACAGCATTAAAATCTATTGTTGTTATGCAAAAGTGGCGTTAGTTATTGACTGGAGGCTTTTTTTATAGTATATTATTTTAACCATAAAGAAAAATAATGGTTGGATTATATTGGTAGTGTATTATTTAAATCATTTTATATAAGTAGATTAATAAATAAAATCAAAAAGAAATAATTACTTGCAAAAAGGGTGTGAATCAAAAATTTTCAAAAATCCCTATTATCGAATGTGATATTTTTGGCCCAAATTTATATTAGCTCGTTTCAATATGTGGTGTTGCATGTTTAAAAAAAAATAACTAAACGAAAAGCAATTGTACTAACAGAGAAAACTAGTCTTCTCGCTTTTTATCGAAACCTGGTTTGGCTGACTATAATTCAATTAACAAACCATTTTCGGACACATGTCCATTGTCCATAGTACTAAATAAAATAGATTACTACAGAATGTTTTCATTAACATTGAATGCTCGATTTAACTATGTGCGATAAATCTTTTCTGATGCGTTACTAATATACTATACTATAAAGTCATCTGCAAGAAGTACAGCGTAAGCCAATAACCTATCCCAGTTTCTCTTTCGTTTATAGACTATTCTGGCATATAAACTCTAAGCTATACTTATTTCAGATTTTTCCTCTTCGGCTGTTGTTTTCAGAACAGAAACAGTTAACAACTGTTTTTAATCGATTAGTATAATTAAAATATATTCTGTATTACTTAATGTCGACTAAAGCATGTGCATATACATATTTTTTTCTATTGAAGATGTTGAGGAAACTAGAACCAATGGCATTGCAGGTAATTAAAATATATTAGTTGACCTGTTTTCACGTGATTAATTTTATTGTAAATAACACCTTGTCTATATTTCCTAATAATTATGTCTTCTAGGACAAATGTTTATATAAGATATCATCCTTTTGTTTATTCAACCTATACCTTAACTAGAATGAAACCTTACCGTTAAAATATTCCGGATTAAAAAAAAATATATCTATAATAAATGTTTCAGAAGTTATGAATAGAAATCGTTAAAAATAACTTTGTTTAAGTAACCTCAAAATATTTGGAATTTTTTTGAAACCAAATCAATTTTAAATATTATCTTTTATAATATGAGGATTAGCATTCAATTTGTGCACCATGTCTGGTAACAAAAGAATATCTGTTAACTTTTTTGAGCTTATTGGAAGTTATTCGCCGCCCAATAGTTTCAAATGTCAAAACGTCAGAAAATTCAAAGCGATATACAACTAGTCTGGAAACATTTTTGACGAAGGGCATAAACCAACAATAACTTCTTTATGGTCCTGAAAGAAATGCTTTCAAATTATCTTGTGTCGCTTAACGAAAATGTAGAATATTAAGTAGATTCGGTTCTCCAGAACTGGTCTGCGGACCCCGCTCTACACCAAAGTTCTAACGTTCCTTGATCCGAAACTAAGCAGCATTTCAAATATTTTGTAAAGTTGCCAAAAACATTATATTTTTAAACGAAGCCCATAACACAATGAAAACAGTCGCTGGCAAATTTTTTCTGCAACCGTTTAGATAGTTAACTTTTTTGCTCAATTTTTTGAGTGGAAAATACATATTTACTGGTCTAGCCCTGTAAAATAACATAAGGAATCCCTTATAACGTCTAACATCAGTCAGTTGAATTTTATGAATTTTGTTTGCAAAGATTTCAAGTTCAAATGTTTTTTGGCTAGCAAAAATGGTTGCAGAAAAAATGTTGTACGCAACACACTCGAAAAGTGTCTCACCGATTTTCAGGTAAAGAATCACATTCCAGTTTTGTTACGTAAACAACTCTAAAAACAACTTTGTAAATATTCCGAACGCATTTAGTGTTTGCATTTCCCTTGTTTAAAAACACTTAGTATTTTTAAAACGTTTACGAGGATAGCAATTTAAAAGATTTTGTTTCTTTTACAGGGTTGAGGTGCCAACGGAAAAAAGAGTCAGACGGTGGGGCCTATCGATGGAAGAGCTAGTTTCAGATCCAACGGGATTACAAGAGTTCACAAACTATCTTAGGAAGGAATACAGCCATGAAAATATTCGCTTTTGGATGGCTGTGAATGACCTAAGAAGATCAGCACAATCGCAGATATTATGGAAGGTGCAAGATATTTTTGAGTAAGTGTCATTATGATGGTTTAGTAACAATCTTTTAAAGCCGCTGCCGGCGACCAGTGAGTATTACATAAGTGTGATTCACTTCTTAGTTCTTACGCAGACTGGGATAATGTGATTTCGGTGTGTTTTGATTATTCAGTCTGTTCTCTGTCCTCGGTGTTAATAGGCTGCTCTTATTATTAGTTCTTTGTTATTTTTGTTATCTTCTTTGGTGAAGTTTTAATAGTTATTAAAATTGTTATGAAAAAGGGTTGGTGTTTCCTTTTATTTCTAATAATATTTATTATACTTTCACTTTATATGAAAGGAACGGGCAATCTTCAAACAATAGGGCACCATTTGAACATATACAAATCAAAAAGGAAGAAGTATCGACAGAGTCGTTTTCGCAAATTTATCCGAAGAAAAATACATACAAATTTAACTTAGAATTATAAAAAAATATATTTTACATATAGATACATGAAATAAGAAGAAAACATGTACCAATTATAATATTTTTTATTTTTAAATTTTTATTTAAAATGAGATGTACATTTTGACGAGTTAAAAATACATGGTAATATTCGTTTAGCAAATGAGGTACTATATAAGAAAAAATAGCTTTCAAACTTAGTAGTGTTATGTTTAGGTATCGAATATCTGTCAACATATCTTAAATTAGCATCATGTGTATGCGATCTATGTTCGAGAAGATCAGATAAGTATTATTGAGAGTGTTGTTAGCAACAATGTTATACAATAGTGTACCAAACAGAAAAGTAAACTTATGTCGATTTTTAAAATGTTTGTCAACGTAATATGGCGTAATGTGATTTCTTCTGTCTAAGTTAAATGCGAATCTCAAACAACAATTTTGCGTTAATTGAATTTTGTTTTGAAAATTTTTGGTAACAGAATTAAAGTATACACTGCTAGCATAAAATTACTTAAAATTAAGGTATTAACTAATCTGCATTTTATATCACTGGATCGAATGTGCTTATATTATAAATATATTTATTTTAGAATAACCCATGCTACACTTATTTATCACTTGTTTTTCAAAGTTCACATGTTGGTCAATGATCACTTCTAAATTTTTGGCACTATAACTTAAATTATTTTGTTTATTGTCTAGAAAAATATCACAAGTTAGGTTTTGATTAGTTTTAGTAAACATTACTTTGTTTCCAATACACAAGACTAATGTTTTACTTGGGTTAATCACCACACCAGGATTTCTGGAATATTCTGGTAAATTTTCATTTAAGTCAATGATTGATAGATCTGGATATTGAGGATCACTATTAATTTGAACTTACGGATCGTCTGAATAAAGATGCATAATGCCCGAAGAAGTAGTTACATTGGCAAATCACTAATGTATATTATGAATGGAAGGGGTCCCAGAATGCTACCTTGAGGTATGCCTTCACTAATTGACATCTCTGCAGATAGGGATTCATTTAATTTCACCATTTGGGTACGATCAGATATAAAGTTTGTAAATCACGCTAGTACTACTGATAGTGATGGGCAGTATCGATACTTTTTTGTATCGATATAAATATCGATACTTGAATAAAGTATCGAATAAGTATTCGATAAAAAGTATTCATTATTTTTTGTATTATTCTAGTCTAGAATATCGATTAATGTACTCATACCGATACTTTTTAACACGCTTTTATTAGCTTCACCTGTATGTTTGTTTGTTTGTTTGTAACCGACTCTTTGGACTCGATTTTGACCCACTATAAACGGACAGATTTAATTGAAACTTTGTACACTTACGAAGAACCGGCAACAATACAATAATTTGATAAGCTTATCTCATTATCCTGATCACGATCGCCAGTCCTTTCCTCACGTATCCTCTGCGTGAGAGCAAGAGGCTTAATATTGTAAGTATATTCCGTGATTCTCAGTTAGGTCGTTGGCCGAGCGGGCAAGTCTTAGTCGACGCGAAACGACGGACTCCTCGGGCGTGAGTTCAAATCCCATGGCTGAAATAAAAAAACATATTTTTTTTTTCAGAAATATCTGTTGGATCGTAATATGTTATAATATCAGCATCAATAAGCAATATAAATACAGTTTAAAAAAAACTACAAAACACGCTTTCATAGCACATCAAACTAAAAAGTGAAAAATAAATATAGTTTAAAAAAACTAAAAAACACGCTTTTAAAGCACATCAAACTAAAAAGTGAAAAATAATTATTAATGTAAACTGAAAACAATAATGAACGAAAAATACTAGTATTATTGTGAAAAAAGCGTGGGGCGCTTTGTGCCATATTTTTCGTATATCGAGCAACCCACGCTTTTTTCACAATAATACTAGTATTTTTCGTTCATTATTGTTTTCAGTTTATATTAATAATTATTTTTCACTTTTTAGTTTGATGTGCTTTAAAAGCGTGTTTTTTAGTTATTTTAAACTATATTTATTATAACTACTTTCTGGCGTTATATGAGATTATAATTATGTTTAGTCGATATATTTCTTCGATACCGCCCAACACTAACTGCTGGATGCATATTAAAATAATGACGTTTGGAAATAAGAAGGTCATGGGTAATTCTGTTGAACGCTTTACTGTAATCTAGAAGTGTTAAAAATATTGTTTGAGACATCGATATTGCGTAAGAGGTCATTGGTTACTTTTATTAGCGCTGTTGTAGTGCTATGATTCTTTTTAAAGGTAGACTGAATCAAGGGTATATTGTTAGTATGGACATGATCAGTGAGTCTTCTGTTCTTTATCTTTTCCACAATTTTCGACAAAGGTGGCAGGACACTTATAGGTCTTTAAAGTCAATAGCTAAACAAGCTTTCGGCAGCGGTTTTACTATGGATTTTTTCCAGAGTAATGGAACTGTGGGCATTCGAAGGGTACGTTTATATCCTTTGCTATGTTGAATGACATTTCTCGACATTAAAATGTATAGAAAAAAGATGAAAAACATCGCATCTCACCTCAATTACAAACAGTTTTGTATTTAGTTGAACGTATTTTAAAAACACAGATTTATTGGCAAGTTCTTCAGAACAATTTAAATAATCACTTTACACATTCACTGAATCACATAATAATTAATAACATTCAATATATTTGAAGCGATTATTTGAAACTGCATATATTCTTGCCAAACATTGTTTATTAAATAAATGAATAATATTTGGTGACAAGAAAAATTATGAATCTTTAAATATTTCTATATTTCTCCAACAAAATTGTTGTTCGATCATGATTTCTGACCATAAAACATACCTGTCAGCTCCCTCTACAATTTATTTACATAAGTAATTTATTATACACTGAAATATAAATGAAAAAACTACAAGAAACCATTTGTTTACTAATTTGCGTAATTTTTGTTTTCACAGTAATTTACAACATGTAGATATAATATATAATACTTTATTATGTAGTAAATTGTACGCTATTTGATAAAAAAAATATATTAAACTGAATTAAATTTTTCACGCAAACCAACTGGTTGCGTGTAAGTGTATAAGTCAATATTGGTATAAAAATGATTTAATTTTTGTAATTTGTGTTACATTTTAATTAACAGTTTTATCAAAGATTTTTCTGTTGAGGGGGAATATTTACTCTAGAATAAAAAAAACGTGTAATGTGATCTTAAGGAATTTGTTTCTAGAACTTTATATCATATACACATAAAAAAATGTTTAGAAGTGATTGTCTGATTCAACAAATAAAAAAAACTTGATACCGATAACCCACAAAAGATTCCATCATATTAAATGTTCGATTTCTCTTCATACATGCGAAATATACCTGGCGTAACTAATCGTATATCCTGTCGAATTTTTGACAAGGAAAATTTACGTAAACGCAACCTTTGAAGTATCCCCACTAGATTACCAAATCGCGCTATCGATTATGAGCGTAAGATAGAATAGTATAGAATAGAATTTATTAATTTCAGAAAACAGAAGTACAAGAATATACAAATGTTGTCAAATACATGCAAATAATTGAATGAATACACCATAAACGATTACAAAATTTACAAATAACAAATATAGATATAAAAACAACGCTGAGGCACAAGTACTCTGCTGAGATGTAGCCTGTGGAAACAAATTCAATATTAAAATATCAAAAATTACAGAAGCAACGACAGTAAAACAATACATATAGGATAAATAATATTATCTTTTTTTATAAATTATTTATTTTAGAAAACAAAATATCAAGTAGATATACATGTTCAAAAAATTTTGAATAGATACCTAACAAATTAAAAACAAGACAGGCCACATTTCAATATAACAACATACTATTTTATATATTACAATGTACAAGGTCAACAAAAAATGGAAAATGTAAAAATATAAAAATGTATATAAATATTTGATGTGGCCAGCACATGACTTTCTTATACCATTATATATCATCCCGATCTTAAAAATCATTCTATTTAATTCATCATATATCTCAATTAAATTTTAATAGAGTACCTTGAAATATTTCATTTAAATTTTTAAATAAATATTTATCAGCCTCAATCGATACTCTCAATAATAATTCATGTCATATATTTTAATAATTTCTTTTTATTGACATTGACATTTTTGTAACTAAATTAGACATTTCAAATGTCAAACTGTTAAATTTATCCTAACTCCATTTTATGAGGTCAAATGTGTAAAAAATTTCAGTTTACATCAGCTTTATTTAAGTACTTGGAAAATATATGTTATTGACTCGATTAGTAGACATGGTTTATAATCTTTTATCAAGAATATTTTTTTTTGTAAAAAGCAAATACAAACAAATTTTTCGCTGGCCAATTTTGCAGATCGCCGAATTTTTCGTTGTCTTTGGCCTTTAGAACATGTGTACAAAATTTGAAAGCTTTACCTCAAAAACTGTGGCTGCTAACGCGATACTACAGACATGCAGAAAGATTTTTTTTCATAAAGTTGTGTTTTTTTTCATTATAATTCGTCGAGATTCATCCAGACATGCAATAAAAAATTTTAATTTTTTTCTCAAAGTTGAACTTTTTTTTCTCACATTCAATATGTCTCTTAAGGTGTCACCTAAAATGTTGCTAAAAATCTTAAGTGTCAAATTTGGGAAGTCTCCATTAGTATTTTTTGAGTTATCGCGGGTACACACACACACACACACACACACACACACACACACACACAGCACACGCACCCGCAGTCGCACACGCACACGCCCACGCACACGCCCACACCCACACCCACATCCACATCCACACACACACACGCACCGACAGACATCAGTCAGAATGGATTCAGGAGATTCAGGATAACTAAATAAAGGGTCTATTGTCATTGTTTGCTGGTAATTGATGGCCTTTTCATCTCAGGAGAATTTATTTGTAATGAGTCTTCTCCTCACTTATTTCCCTTTTTCTTTCTTTTGCCCTCCTAAGATTCTTACTTTTTGTTGATACTCTTCCGATATATTTTTATATTTATTCATGCATAATCTTAAGCAAATATCTAAGAATACTAGACAGTTTGCATTTGCAAATTAAGTTATGTGGTTAACTGCTTATTAAAGCAACGTTTGCGTATGTGCAATGGGCTTAGCTTTGTTGTACAATTTAAATAAACTTACTGCATTTTTGGAAGAAACCCAAACTTTTTTGCTTATTTAGGACTTAATAGACTTTTGAAGGACAGTTATGATTTAAAATGTAAATTTGTAAGCTATAAACTTGACGGTATTGATATCTCGATTTTTTGTAAAATTTTAACTTAGTTGTTTTTGGAAAAAACATACCTGTTAATGTTTGTAAGTTAAAAATTTATGGGTGAGCTCGACTATGCATTTTCAACATTTGCAAATTCTTCGCAGTCTTCCTTGACGTGTGTACGTTGCGGTAAATAAATTAGTTTGTATAAAGAAAATGGTCGTTCTGCATATATAAATGTTATAGTCGTAAAAGAATTCCAACGTGTAAAAATAGGCTGTGTAGGTTCAGAAATGCCTGAAAAATGTTTATAAAATTCTCTTGTATATTTGGGTGATTTATGAAAAACTGCTTTTGTATTCACAATGAAACGATATACACTTGCATAACTTCTTCGAATGTGTGTACAATACGATGCAGTGCATGGAGTATAGTAATGTGTATCAATTTGGGATATATAGATTTGAAGGAACGGCCGACCTGAAACATGGTTGAAGCTTAATTACATACATTAAAACTTGCTAATACGGTCGTTATTAGTTGTTAAACTGCTTGGGTAGTGCCTTGTTGCAACCTTTTATTGGCTAATAAAAAGATAGCCGACAATGCATTTGCACTCAGAGTGCTTACCAAAACGTTACCTACACTGTGTTTCTTGGAGTCAGTGGTTTTGTCGACAGATACCCATAATTTTTTTACGTATTTCTTGTTTTATACAGTTTTCAAAGTTTCTTACGAGAAACCAAACATATAGCCGCATTTCCATTTTGTCATACTGTGAGTCCAGAAATCGCGAAATGTGTCATTGAATACTATTAACGTACGTGGGATACATTCACGACATATTTGAAATAAAATACAGAAATCATACATATGCCTTGTACAGCGTATAGTTTTGCACTGACATATTATGCCTTCTAGGTGACCCCTGTCAGATGCACCAAATGGCAGCGCGATTTGATAACTCTAATCCCCACAAAAATAAATCGAATGACGTAAAATCTGGAAAACTTGCTGACTACTCAATAAGTTTCTCGTCTGAAAATCCAGTGATTTGGAAACATTTTGTTAAGATATAAACGTACAAGAAAGGTGTAATGGGCTGGTGCACTGGAAATAAAAGTCGTCCCCGTTTTTTCAGTTTTCTCGGTTCTTATATACTAAAATTAATTTAGTTTGGTTAAATACAGAAACATTTTTTATTTAGAAATTTTACTAGCGTATGGCATATGGTTGAATAGAGAGAGAATTGAAGATTATATCGACAACTAATAAAAAAATGTGTTCTATTTTTAAAAAATCTTAATATCGTCATCAAGAAAACTGTAATTACGTCATTTTTAAATTTTCTGTACCAAGAGATGCGCAACTGAAATCAAAAATCGTGTCCGAGATCTAAATGTAATTCTATTTAAAAAGTGACGTTTATGATAGGATTATTATTAAACTCGAAATCTTTTTTTTTTTTCAGAGAATTTCTGGCTCCTGGTGCACCATGTGAAATCAACATAGATGGAAAGACCATGGAAAAAGTTCATCAAGAAATGAAAACACCTAGTAGATTTACATTTGATGCCGCTCAGGACCATGTCTACACTTTGTTGCTGAAAAAAAGATTGTTATCCTAGATTTATTAGGTCTGAATATTACAAAAATTTATTAGCCACTGGAATACAACCTTCCCAGAAAAAAAGGTGAGTAGTTTCTCTAGATCACGTATATCTACTTAGTTAATCAGTTAAAACCGAAATTCGATTTTTTTTAATTAGCCAATTGTAGCTATATTTTCCTTGATCAGGGAAATTATCTTTAGTAATATATTAAATGCATTCAAATTCAAATTCAAAACAATTTATTTAGGTATTTTTGGATACAATTGTTTCTCTCGGATTACCCGCGCCAGGAGCCAACCCAACATTCTCGCGAAGCTGCATCATAGCAATTTATTTATTATATTTAAACTTATATTTAGACAATACTAATCATGCTGCAATAGTGCACCTTAAACTAATTAATATCTAATATTTACAACTTAAAAATAGAGTATATACAACATGTCGCGACATACTCCAGGGAAATAAGATAAAAATAAAGGCCATCTGCGGAATGAGGCCGAACAAGCTGAATTTTTGCAGACCTTCGTTTTGATGTTCCAATGAAGCACAAAAAAATCTCATATGCCTACCCTTGTGCGTCTTGAGATATCGAAGGTCAAAGGTCATGAAAATCGGTTTTTCGCGAAAATCTCGCTTCCGGTGCATCTGACGTCATAAGAACCCGTAACAAAACTTACGTAAAATAGTATTCTCTACAAAATTGTTCATATACGTACGACCAGCCGTTTGAGAAACATCCCGATTTGACTCACTCGGCTCAAATATTTCAAGCAGAAAACTGCCCGCCAGATACAGTATTTCAGAACGGAAAGCGTTTTCTGTTAGCTATGTATGGTGCTCCAAAAGATGAAGTGAACCTTGACAAATTTAGATACACCCAATTCATTAAGACTACACGACTTAATAGACATGTTAAATTGTCATCCCTTCCACCTACCAGTGAAGCAGCTCGACAGCATATTTATCGGGTCTACTACCAAGTACAGATTTGGCTAGGGAAAAATCTACAACCCGAAGAATGGGGTTTGGATTTAAAAAACGACATATTACAGCCGAAAACAACACTACTGCCACCTGCTCCAGGCGAACTATTAAATACAATATTCTGTAATTGTAAAAAGGGGTGTGGAGCGCAGTGCGGGTGTAGAAAGTCGGGCTGCCATGCTCCAAAGTTTGTGGTCAGTGTCACGGACAGGCATGCCTGAACCCGTCAACAGAGTTGCAAAACATCGAAGACTTCAGTGACCTTGAGCCTGAAGAGGTTTTGCCAACAGACATAGAGCCAACAGATATAGAGGAAGCGTCTGACGAAGATATTGTGTTGATCGAGGTGCTAGTGGAACCCGACGAAGACGAGGAGGAAGGCAAGGAAACATAAGGCGTGGTGTGGAAACGAATTTATTTTTTGTTATTAATTATTATATATTTTTTTATAAATAAACAAATTTTTAACGGCTTTAATAATGGGAATTTAATTTTCCAGTCTAACAGATTAAGAAAAATGCTTTTATATTTATAGCTCTGCAGTATAATACAGTATTACCTATTACGAATGCGCACTCCCGCTTTATCATGCTATATCTCGAAAACGGTTGGTCGTACGAAAAAAATGTGTATGAACAATTTTGTAGAGAGTACCATTTTACGTAAGTTTTGTTACGAGTTCTTATGATGTCAGATGCACCGGAAGCGATATTTTCGCGAAAAACCGATTTTCATGACCTTTGACCTTCGATATCTCAAGACGCACAAGGGTAGGCATATGAGATTTTTTTGTGCTTCATTAGAACATCAAAACGAAGGTCTCTGGAAAAATTCAGCTTGTTCGGCCTCATTCCGCAGAGGAAGTTTTATTTCTCTGGAGTAACAGTGTTTTGTTGGTTTGACGAAAAAATAAGTCATCGCAAAAACCCGCTTAAGGCAATTCTGATCTGGAACGCGCCCAATTTTTGAATTTAGAAAAAGTGTAATACAATTTTTAGTAAAATTACATACATGGGAATGATTTTGAAGAGGAAACAAAAACGTACAAAAATAAAGAAGAACTGGATTAATTTTGAATTTTGACAGATTGGACTATATTTGTTGTCGAAAAATTGGTAACGTCTGATATGGAAACTTATGCTTAATCCTGAATTGGGCATTATGTTCTCTAACTTGTGTTATATTGCGTGTTAGTGGATTGTTGGAGAGTTGAGTAGTATAAAATTTTTGGGATATATTGGCGATATATTGTGTAAGTAGTGGTATGTCGGTTATTACGTGTAGATGGTGAATGGGTGTATATCTATCTAAGGAAGTTATTAGTTTAAGCATTTTGTTTTGATGAATTTAAAGTTTCTTTAATGCTGTCACGGGAACTGCATACACTAGAGCGGATCATGTTAATATGTCGCCCAAAAGTTAGCCCTTATCCAAATGAACCCCTAAATATTTTACAAATGATTTTGTATCACCCTTCTATTCTATGTACCTAAAGACAACATTTGGACTCATTCCTTTACACATCTCGATTCCATTCTCCGCACCTTTGTTATCTCCTTGTTGGAACCTACAAACATGATGCCTTGGTTTTAGGGCTAGAGTGATACATGAAGAATAAAGTCTTAAGTGACATTAGAATCAACCAAAAATATGATTGTATTGTATGTCTATTGTCTACATACTGATTTGAATAAAAACCACATCTAGTATTAATTAATTTATTTGAAAAAATAAGGTATATTTTGTGATTTATCAAAAGTTTTTGACTGATTGAACCACAATATTTATTAGAAAAACTTTGTTAATACTCTATGAGAGGTTTAAATTGTGCCTAACAGGTCGTATAATATACGTAGAAATTGAACCCCAAGATAATGGTGTTATTGATAAAGATCTATCTGCAGAAAGAATCATACAGTGTGGTGTTCCACAAAGTTCTATACTCTGCCCAATCTATGTTATAATCTATGTAAATGATATTGTTTGCAATTTTCCTGTGAAATTTTTATCTATTTGCTGGTGATATAAATATCGTCTTCAGTACTCGGAATATTTACCGTAGTAAATCATTGTATCTAAAAATCGACAATTATAATTTAAAAGGCACTCAGACGTGCATATATGATCCCAGAAATAAATCTCTTCTTATAACCCGGTGGTTTGGTGGCATAGTTGGCTAGAGAGGGCAATTGCAATTGTTACTAAATAATCTCTCTATCGTAGCTGCTGGTTCGAATCCCGCCACCGGCACTGGCAATGTCGGTGAAAATGTTGTATGTCCGCGTTTTTTCCTCAATGTAATCCTCTCCCGTGCAGCTTCGGCTTTGAATTCAGACATTATCTAATTTCTGTGATGTAATTTTAGATTTTGATTATAATATTACCAGAAGAGACTCTTTATATATTGGTATAAAGATTTTTAATACTAATAAAGGTATAATAAAAAATATAGTACTAAAGTATTCTAACAGAGGATAAAAATTTACAAAGTAGTAATAAATACTCTATAGAAATAATACCTACGAAGTAATAATAATAATAATAATAATAAAACGTCTTTATTAATAGTGAAGAAATACAATAAAAAAAAATTGTATTTACAATGATAATGTTAGATGTTGGGGAATGCTCGGCGAAGTTTAGCCAAGGCTACTCTTACACTTAACCGTAATAGTTACCAAAGTCGAAATCCTCTTAATTTATTTAATTTTAGATTAAATTCATTTGCCAACACACACTTCTTACCGATTTATAAATTTGTATCATACTAAGAGAAGTGATTAAGCTTTAATGAGGGCTACCGGTTTTAGGCTCACCAGTTGGCGCCACTGGCGAGTACGGTAGCAATCAAAAGTTATTTTTAGGCGCGGGACAAGTTTATAAGGTTTTATTATAATTATTTTGTACACCAGTAAATAAAAAAACTTGTTAATTATGTCTCAATGTTGTGCAGTTCTATTTTGTTCGGAAACAAAAGGCGGATATATGTTTCCGAGAGACAAAACTCGCCTAAAATAGTGGTTGGTAGCGATTTGCAGGAATAACATGACTCCTTGGAAACATTCGCGTGTTTGTAAGAAACATTTTAATCCTTACGATTATGCGTTATCAAAGGAGCCTACTATAGAAAATCGTAAATAATAATTATGCACATTTGTTGTTTTAATAGGTACAATAATTTCCTACTGAGCAAGTAAATTACAACTTTCTCCTTTTGCCATCATCTTGTCAGCTAATTTTTATAAAAATCACTGAATACCCGCGTTAAAAAACCATAATAAACATTACGTTCATTGACATTTACCTTACCCTACAGTAGCACCTCTTGTGGTGAATTCAAACGCGGTTGCAATTGCCCACTAGCAAAGAATTTTTACCAAATAAATGGAAATCCCTCTTGAGGCCGTCGTGCATACCATTCGCGGATCGGTTTCTTGTTTTTGCCTTCATCATTGCGAAGTAGGTATATACACAACGACAAAAAGAGAAATTTCAGAATCACTAGTTTCTACGGACTCTAGTGTCTACATGAAAGCAGAGTACCAATGAATTGAAGTCAGCTCCATCTACCAGTGTTAACTGCAATGTAATATAAATCGGAAAACGCCCGACAAGCGATATCTACTAATAAAGTATAATAAAAATTATAATACCAAAGTTTTTCAACAGAAAAGGCAAAAGTTAATTTACAAAGTAGTAATAAATACTAGAAATAATACCTAGGAAGTCGAAATCCTCTCAATTTATTTAACTGGAGATTAAATAAATTTGCCAACACACACTTCTTAATGATTTTGTATCATACTAAACGCCGTTTTACACGATGCAATAAATTTTACAATAAATTGTGCAATTTATTGTCGCAAGAAATTGTGAACCTGGCAGTTTGACCTTGGGGTTTTTAGACGATGCAATTTATTGCACAATTTTTCATACTGCCAACTGATAATTCCTTTTTCTATTTCTACTAAACAAAACAGAAGACAGAAGTGTATAAACATAACCTAAAAATGGAACACCAGGCGGGAACAGGAGTGAACAAAAATAAATTAAAACCAATATATTAATCGTTTTGTTCTGTCACCTGTTTTTGTAATTTTGTCTTAAAGCCTCACTGTTAGTACCACTGAAATTGCATAAAAATTGCCAGAAAAATAGAACCTTCTCTAATTTCGCAATTTATTGCACAATTTCTTGTCAACTTAAAATTGCAACAATTTCGGATATTACACGATGCAATAAAATATTGCGCAATTTATTGTGAAATTTATTGCATCGTGTAAAACGGCGTTAAGAGAAGTGATTAAGTGGATGGAGCTGACTTCAAGTTTATGTTATGACGACTAGTCAAATTGTTATATAATTATATCACATTCTACATTTCGAAGTAAAAGCGCACACATTTTTAAAATATACAATTTACTATTTTAAAAAGGTAATATTCTTCAGACATAAAAGAAATATTTTGTATATTTTATGCATTCAATTAAATCCAAGTTTTTCTTATTTATTTCCCCCATTGCTCAATAGAACATAATTTACTAGAGTTTCTTTATGAATTCTTTATGTGATATATTCTCAATAAGCGTGTTATAAATAGAAATCGATGAAAAGAATTGCAACGTTTTTTAGAATAAAATAAATTGTTTGCCGTCTATTATTACTTTCGAGGACCATGGAAAATTGGCTTTTCCAATATTTCATAATTGGATTATCGACATTATTTCAATTAGAATTTTCAAATCATAAGACTGTTAGTGCCTGTCAGCTCCGACAAAATCAGACATTAATTTTCAAAACATGCACAAGAAGACAAGATTGCAGCCAAAAATTAAAAATAACCGTTTGCCTAGACGTTACCCACTCTAAAAAATTTTATAATTTTTCTGGTTAATACGATCCCATTCTTCCTCTAATGCATCTGCCATTTCTGCGAGACTCTCCGGAGGCCTCTCGCGAGAACGTACCCTTCTCCCTAATTCATCCCATAAATGTTCTATAGGGTTCATATCGGGGCTTCTCGCAGGCCACTGTAATGTGGTGATACCCGTAGCTTCTAAAAAGTTTCGCACTATTGCTGCGGTGTGTGGTCGGGCATTATCCTGCATCATTCTAAAATTATTGCCCACTAACTCTGCATGAGGTAAGACATACTGCTGTAAAATGTCATTGTACATTAGGCCTGTTAACGTACGCCTCACCGGAAAAACATGAAGGGGTGTCTTTCCATTCATTGAAATCCCTCCCCACACCATAACCGACCCACCATTAAAACTTTCGCATTCTGTTACTAAATTCTGATTAAACCTTTCACCAGTCCTTCTCCACACTCTTTTTCTTCCATGCACCATGTTAAGGCAAAACCTTGACTCATCCGTAAACAAGACATTCGACCATTCAGGAATATTCCATTCTGCATAATTTCGAACGAAATTTCTTCTAGCAGCACGATGTTCGGGCAATAATTTAGGACCTTTTGCAGGTCTCCTAGCTTTTAAATTAACTTCTTTAGATGAGCGCGAGCGCAGCGGCGTAACGTTTACTACGCCCATCGTTTACTAAAGCAACTAATCTTGCTACTTGTTCAGGATTTATTTCAAGCATTTTATGTAATTTTAGTCTCTAAAACTTTTTTAATGAAACTTAATTAATGACACAACGACAAAGAGTCAAATATGGAGGCATACAACAAATTAATTGCTATGGCAACGGCAATTGTTTTTTTAAAGGCAATGTGATCCTACAACGAAATAAATTTGTGGGATATACGCAAGGTTTCAGCAAAAAAAACTGTAATTCGGACAATTTTAGAGATAAATCAATGAATAAAAAAACAAAATGCTCGTAAAAGAAGCGTCTTTCATACAGAGTGTAAGCACTTTATATACCATTACTTGATTAACACACAGGGTGAGTCAAAAATTAAGAAAAAAACATGGTTCGAGTTTTTCCTCTACCATCCAGGAGGCTTTGAAAAAATTTCCACCTCTTTATTTTTTTGAAAGACAAAGGAATTACCTACCAACAAATAAAAAAAAATTAAAAATCGACCCACTGATTTAAAAAAAAAAAAAGGAAAAAAGTTAGGTCAAAAATCAAGTGCGTCACTTTTTTGGAACTGAGTGTATAAATCTCGTCAAAAAATCAAATAGGTATTATGCGCAAAACTATCATTATTACACTGTTCCATAATTTCTTCTGAAACCTGAACTCTTCTATCATGATCATCTTTAGAAAACTTCTGCACCAAATCCTACCTACACGACGAAGATTCAAATTTCCATTTAATGCTAGGCTGTGTGGTCGATGTTTGTGAATTATCTTCGAGTCTTAACAGTACATTCAATGTACTGTCACCAATGGTTACTGATTTCATTTTATTATAGAATTTTTTTAAAAAGTTGCTCACTACAGATTGGATCATCAAGCTTCGATTAGGATAAGTTTTAGCTTTGTTTTGGTTCCGTTTATTACTGTTCTAGAACTGTTCTTGTGATGCGCAAATAAGTTCCCGTCATGAGCAATATACCAAAATAGGATATATTTTTAATTTGCGCATGACGGGAACTGTCCTAGAACTGTGAAAATTCGGAACCAAAACAAAGTCTTAATAATTTGTATAAGTATAATAATAATGACCATAATTATAAACTTTTTGTATCCTTAGGATAAGTTCGTTTTCTTTTTTAATTGTAGTTTTAGTTTGTGTACACACGATTACTTTTTTCTTTGTATTGTTATTTGATGTGTAGCCTATTTCGATATTAAAGTGTAGTAAGATCGAGTATACTGAATCGGTCCCGAAGGTTTTACAGATCCTTCTTGATGTGTGAAAAACAAATAACTTGCCAAGAAAATTAAGATATAAATAAGTTTATTAATGCAATTACATTAGGCGAAAAACTAAAAAAAATCTCTTTACTTTTGCCTACCCTTTATAGTTAATTACGTAAATATCTTTTGATAATCCAACTTCAATTTAATTTCAGGTTTTTTGGATTCGGCCAAACAAAGAAAAAAGCATCGACCAGTACAGCCCCCAACCAGCAACTACTTCAACAACAAGCCTCCCAGGGCACGGTGGTCATGTGCGGGGCTTTAACCAAACGTAGAGGAAGCGACAGAAGCCTCTCAGGATCTGCACACGAACTGGCAGTGTCCGGCGTAAAAGACTCTAAAGTGCCACATTCTCATTCTCAGAGCAATCTCAGCGATATTCCGTACAGGTGATTATTATTTCATAGAAACTTAGTTCAAAACAAGTGCCAAAGCTGCACGACAGCGCATGGCTTTTCATGCCGCTCAGTGTACCCACACGTGTTACTGTGGCACACTAGATTTTATTCAATATATTTACTTGCCGCTATTTAATGCGGTAACTTTTTTTATTTTGTCATTATTTGTACCCGAGGATCAACAGGAATTTTATGAACATTTGCTGGGAAACATATAGGCCCCATGCAAAAAATATAATTTTGGCATTTTTGGAATCTCTACTTAATACAAAAAACAGTGTGCCAAGATTTTTTTTTATTTTGTCTTTTACAAAAGTTATTCAGAATTAAAATTTGAATTAATCCATTACGCGCACAAACACCGCCTGCCGGGCAGATCGATCCTGTGACGTCACACAACAGGAACTATCATAATGCAAGTGAACACAAGGCAGGCAAAACACGTTGTTAAATATAAAACGGTGGTGATATATTTTGTGTTGTGATTGTTGTGAAATTTTAAGTGAAGTAATTATATATCTGTAATTATCAACTTCTCAAAATCATCATATTACTGGTGTATCGTGCTGATGTGTAAAAATACTTCAATAAAAGCACCATAAAAACTTTTATCCAAGTTCCAAAAAGCGAGAAACGTAGGAAATGAGGGCTAACATTTTCAGGCTCACCAGTTGGCGCCACTGGTCGAGTAAGGTCGTGTCAAAAGTTATTGTTAGGCGCGAGAAAAGTTTATAGTGTTTTATTATAATTATTTCGTACACCAGCAAATAAAAATCCTTATTAATTCTGCCTCAGTGTTGTGCATTTCCATTTCGTTCGGAAACAAAAAGCGGACATATGCTTCCGAGAGACAAAACTCGTCTAAAACAGTGGTTGATAGAGATAACTTTACTCCTTCGAAACATTCGTGTGTTTGTAAGAAACATTTTAATCCTAACGATTATGCGTTACCAAAGGAGTCTACTACAGAAAATCGTGAGTAATAATCATGTACATTCGTTGCTTTCATCATGCCCATTCTTGATATAACCTAACTTTAATGACATAAGGCACTTCTGATAAGTACAATAATTTCCCTACTGAGCAAGTAAATTACTACTTTCCCCTTCTGCCATCATTGTGTTAAATGTTTTTCAGCTAATTTTTATAAAAATTACTAAATACTAACGTTAAAAAGCCATAGTGAACATTAACGTTTAGTGACATTGACCTTTCCGTACACTAGCACCTCTCGTGGTGAATTCAAGCGCGGTAGCCCTCATTGTGGTTAAAGATGATTAGACAGGATCCAAAAAAGTTTTCGAAAAGAAGTTGCGTTTTTGTATGCGTGGATCATTTTGATGTGAGTGATTAAAAAAATAATATAAAAAAATAAATATGCAAATGCAACAAAAAATAATATATTATTTAAAACGCATAGCAGGGTAACAAGAGGGATTCTGGCTTTCGAACGATTTTTCAGATTTTCTTATATGTTATTTTGGGACTCTAAAGAAGATATTTTTCATCGTGGAATTTTGTGTGAACCTACTGGCTGTTACTGAAAATCATCGGACACAAAGTTGTGATATATCCCAATTGGGTGAGACTTATTCTTAGCTAATATTAATTTTTAAATGGATTTCAATCGCAAATTAAATGAGCTTTTACTTCAAAACAATAAAGGGACTTCCAAAATTACTTTTTCCAAAAGTGCTTTTATACAGGGTGTATTTAAAATTCCCACACATCTAACAAAGATACCTACATCTACTTTTTGATAAAAAAAACATTTATAAGGATTTAGGGATATTAATTCCTAGGTAACTGGACGAGTATGGACTGTAAGTCATTTAATTTTTATGCAGGGTCAAACAGAAAGCCACATGAAAAATGGCATTATCAATTGGGTTGAAATAATTCGTATTAGCTACAATCAAAAGATTATTTTAATTTTTTTAGAGTAAATGAGATAAATATTTGTGCATATTTTTATTTTAATAAAATAATACATTCTCTATTTTAAAATTAATGATACATGATGCTGTTCCACATAAGTTTCAGTGCCAGACAAAAAGACAATCAATATTTTCCGCGGAAGCTTCTGGTTTGTTAAATATGACGTTGTTGCATTGTGTTGGCATATAAATACAACTTTATTTTTACTTTTTTACTTTATATACAATTCATATAAATAAACCAAGACACCCGCAGAGCCAAGGCCGTCCGCGGTTGATAAGTAAACAATAAAAATAAAGTTGTATTGATAAATATTATCCATCATTGTAACATTTATTTTGAGTAAAAATAAATGTTATTATTATTATTATTACCTTAGTTAGCTATACAAACATATTTACCAACGAAACTTCTTCTAACCTAATTTATTTAAAATATACAAGCTATAGAAATATTAAACTTAACGTACATGTTTGCTTTTATTCCTCTAATTTCTCCAGACGAAAACAACACACTTTTTGAAAAAAACTCTACGATCATCATTGAATCAACTTTCGGTGAATTGTGCGATTGAGCTTTGGCATAACATTGTTCATTCATGATTAAAACTAACAAGTCATATTTAAATAAACACTGCAATATCGATAGCTCAGACAGGACATAACTAAATAATTTCAGAAAACAATCACCCGTACTTAATTAATTCATGCACTATATAGGTATCTCCCACCGCACAGTGGACGGAAACGCCGAAAACCTGGCCAAAATATAAAGGCATTGAGCTATTTTACTGAAATTGTGCATACAGAGGTTTTTTGTGTCGCTGATTAAGAATCCGAAGTTGAATTTTGAAAAAACAAAATGGCGGCCATGAAATCCCCCAAAACATACCAAAAATCGCCAATTATCGCTGCATTTTTACAAAACTTTGTATACAGTTTTTTTGGGTCGCTGATGAAGAATCCCATATAGAATTTCAAAAAAAATTACGGTCAAAAATATATACATAGTTCAAAAATTATTATTGAATTGAAGCGAATTCATGTGTTTCATTTGTTTCGGGAAAATTAGGATCTGGGGAATGGAATAAAAATGTGTAATGACTTTGAAAATTAATTTTATTCAATTACTATCTGAATTACATTCATCGTCCTCATGAGAACGCATTAAAAAGGAGCTCACTTTATGGTGCACGAATGTGCATGCATCCGTGCATTCGCGCACAATTTGGTCAATATCTCGCAAAGATGCAAAAAAGATGCAGCTAATTTTTTTATACACTTTCGAAAAAATTTTCATTGAACACATTCCAATAAGTTTCAAGACCAACCATCACTAACCGCGTAACTTATGGCTTTTTTTTGTGGAGTTTATAAATCGTTGCATGTACAAAAATGCACTCCACTTCGATATTTATTTACTAATTACCATATAAATAAACTGATCTGATACTGAGATATTTTAATTGTACTTACTTTCTGATGCAGAATCCATTTTTATGACACAGAAAACTGCACTTTGAGAATTTTTACGCTGCAGACAAAATTTATCGATTTTTGAAGCGTTGCGAGCTGCCAAAGTGACGCGCTGCACAGTCGCACAATAAGTAATTTCCTCGCTCAGGTAGTAAACCCGGACCGGTATTAACGGTCGTTCCTAATGCTAGGGGTACCACTACAACGATTTAAAACGTTTCCATTTCAAAAAAAAAATCTTCATTTTTTTAATTTTGGCCAGCTTTTTGGCGTTTCTGTCCACTGTGCACCGGGAGATTTCCTGGCTTATGAAGGTGCACCAATAGGACAGCGCTTTCAGACACATACGCCTCTAGCATCTGATATTCAAGTAGTAATTTAGGCATTTTCTAGGTAGAATTTATTGAAACAGATTTGATAATTGCTCATGTTTAAAAAGACTATATTAGAATATGTGAATTAATTTTAAAAATCCGGGGAGTGCAAGGGGCCTGTTCTTTCTAATAACTAGTTCTCATGAAAAAAAAACTATAAATAGAAATTCATCATACATAGAAAAAAAATTAAATACTTACTAATTTATCTTAATTTAAAATGAATTCTAATCACATTTTTTATTTTGCATATTCAGGTATACTGTGTGACATTGAAATTGCAACACTTAGTACCCAGTAAGTGATAACATTTTGGTTGTGAACAGTTTAAGGATACACTAGTTCTTTGGTGATTACTCAAAAAACATATTTTATAATGAACCATAGTTCCATTTTTAACATACTTTATTTTTATGGTTATGTTTAAGGTGGCGTTAGCACTCCCTCGTCGCCATAAAACTTTAAATCGTTGTTAAAATTTTTCTATTGATAAGAACGAAAAATGAAAACACTTGATTCATCTTAAATGCCATTATAGATTTAATATATAAAGTAAGAGGTAATACCAATGCGTATTTTTTGTTTAAACCTATAGAAAATACGAATATTTTCTTTGGTGTCATTTTCTGAGACTAAATAATCGTATTTTCTAGGTTAAAAAAAATACGCATCAGTATTGCCTGTAATTTTATCTTATTTTGTTGTAGAGATATGGTGGATATTTGTTTATTATGATACGATGGTAAAGTATTAACGAATGATAATTGCGCCTTATAGCCATATTCAGCCATTTTGTTTCTTTCAGCTTATGTGAGACACGTTCATATTTATGTGTGCCATAAATAAATCTTAAACATGACTTCTGAACTTTTCAATGCGATTTTTATCTATATTATCTAAGCAGGGACCATAAAGTGTATCACAATAGTTGAAATGACAATACCAGAGCATCTGTTAATATAATTCTAATTGAAGTGTTAAGTAGATGTCGATGTGAAAGCAACATTTTTAGATTTATATACGCTTTTTGCAAACACTTTGAGACATGTTTTTTAAAACATAGATCTGTGTCCAATTCTACTCCTAAATTTTTGGAAACATTAGAACAAAGTAATTTTGTATCATTTATTGTTACATTAATAATTTGTTCAACAGATACACGTGACTTGCCAAAAACAAGAACTGATAATTTGTTAGGATTTATGTTTAAATTATGTTTCTGGGATGCATCAATCAATTTTTTTTAGCTCAGTATTTAGAATTAAATTAGTGTTCTTCAAATTAGTAAAATCAAAATATATGTATAACTGAGTGTCATCCTCATAACAATGAGTATTTACATTTTTCAAATTAGAAACTATTTCACAAGTATGGATACTAAACAACAATGGCCCCAGGATAGAGCCTTGTGGTACACCACATAAAATAATCTTAAAATTGGAAATCCCTTTGGACGTTTCTCCAACTTGTGACCTACCAAACAAATAGTTTTTTATCAAATCAACTGCGATATGTGAAAATCTAATGAAATGCAAAATTGCTTATAATATAAAATACCTGACGGTGTCAAACGTTAATCTAACAATATCAGGACTGTCGTTTTTCCCTGATCGATATCTCTCAATATAACGTCAGTTATATTAAGTAACGCTGTTGTACAACTATATCCACTATGAAAACCTTACTGGTGACTGGGTAAAATATAATACTTTTCAAGATGTGTTCAAATTTGAAAATTCATGATTTTTTCTAGAACCTTTGACATAACAGGGAGAATACTTATTGGACGCAGATCATTAAAATTATTTACATCATTCTTTTCAGGTAAAGGTACCACACGTGAAATTTTCCAACAATTAGGAAACACGTTATGTTCTAAACAATAGTTAATGATGTTAGAAAAAAAATGGTAGAATATACGGACAACATAGGAGTACATATCAATGTTAATTTCCTCTGAACCTGCAGCTTTCGATTTTATTTCTACAAATATTTATAAACAGTATTTTCAGATATGGTCTCAAATTTAAATAACAAATTGAAATTACATTTTCAATAATTATGGTAAAATTGTAAAAGATCATTATAGCCAACAACATTCGCATGTGCATTTTGAAGAAAGTTATCATTAATATCATTTCAATTGGAATATAAGCTGATGTATTTAAATTGTGTAATATGCTACTTTGGCTATGGCATCTAAAGGAAAGATTTGGAATATTGAGCACCCTGTATTTCATGAGATATTGAAGTTATACCGCACCGTGTTTATATTTTTCAAAAGTATTTTTCACAAGTATTCAAAAATATAATAATATAAAAAAATACCAATTTATTTGACCAGGGAATATTTGAACACTCTGTATAAATTTTGAATACATCAATTTATAGTCCGATTGATATACAACAACTTTTGTGTAAGACCTTTCTATATTTAAGATAATAAAAATATTATTTGGCCTTACATCTTAAGTGGTACACCCGATATAGAGACTGTACGAGAATACAATATACATTTTATATAAATATCGACTGATACTACGTACATTCTTATTCATTTTAGGTAACAGAGAGTATAGCACATATTTCTTCTAATTTCTGCATATACAGAGTACATTTAATATTTGCAGGGAATATAAATGGAATAATCACAGTATATTTTTGTGCTATGTGGGTAGCGCGCAAATCTGCTGCTTCAACTTGTAGATTTTCAAACTGTTGCTGACTTTTGCTGATAAATTTGAACTGTTTGGAGTCAAATTTGGAGACGTCAGATTTAATTTCGAGGAAATGTTTATTATAAAAAAATGCTGCCTGCAACCATGACCCCCATCGTTATAATGCCGGTTGTGGATGTTCGCTAATTCTTGGGTAGACTTTGTGAAATTCTTTAATTCGTTTTGTAGATTTTGCAAAAATCGTCTTTATATAATTTGTCGACTTCCGGATAGTTACTGCGAATTTTTTTCTACCACAAGGTGCAAGGCATGAAGTAAATAGGTTATATGCAATAAATTAAGGCAAAACTTTTTTAGTGATAAACCTGCTTTTGGCATATACGCAGCTCCATCGGTCATAAACATTAAAATATTATACTTACGTATATAAAATTTTTCCAAACTTTTTATTACCAGTGGTACTGTTTCAGAATTGGCATTTTCTAATCTTTTATGTGCGATTAAATACGACGTCGATAGCTGATTTAGTTTTAGATTACTTACCAAAACGTGTTCTTTGTCATGTAAATCGTTTGTAATATTACAACGTAAAAATAAGGTTATACAAAAATATCCAGTATCGAAATTGTAGTTGGCGATTTTTCTTATGCCTTTTACTTTCGATATGTCTCTTACAATTACTTGAATTCCAGCCAATTGACTTGACTTAGAATTATGGTATCGTGTACCGTTTCATCGTATGTTAAATCGGCAAATCGTATTATGAATTTACGAACGTGATGCCATAAGTGGCAAAGGTCGCTGAGAAAGTGCGATTGCTAGTCGAGAGTGTCGGGTCTTGACTTGCTCGGGTCCCCGTTCAGTCGTGTGCTGCTATGTTGAATCGGATTGCACTAACTCTAATTATTACTAATAATATCTTATACGAATTATTTTTAATTTTGAATATATTTGAACATTATTATTGTAACAAGAATAAATCTCAATAACTAGTTGGCAATTCCTGTTGATTCTCATAACATAATTATTTCGCATTGCGATGTATAGAAGTAGTTAGATAGTGGACCTCATGCTTCATTGCAGGGGGAGACATGGCGTGCATACAGAAGGCCCCGGTGGCAGCAGCCACAGTGCCCAGCCCGTAAGTTCGCTCGCCGTATGCAAAGTATTAACATTTTGATATACTCGATGTTCATCGTGTTGAGTATTGTTGTTGCTGTTGTTATTTGGTGTTTTCAATCGGTGTGCTTTCTTACCAAACCTTCCCTTCATTCTTTAATCTCCTTTCAACTTGTAGTTTGAGACGTTGATATGAACTTTTGCGGAGCTGGATATTAGCTATTCTTTTAATATTTACAATAGCAAACATGTAGTGGAATTCATTACTAAAATATTAAGAAATTTCGCAGTTTTGTCATCACGACAGACATGTTTTTATTTCATCATTGTTACCGCTATTATTGATTATAAATGTTTTACTCTTTGGTAGTTTTAAAAACTAAAATTATTTCATTGCATGTACGCCACTGGGTTGTACGATTAAACTGACCAAACATCACTTTCTTGCAAATAACAAGATATAAATCTAGTATTAAATTTCAATTCTCCATCCAATATTGGTTCAGACTATTTGCAAAAACTTAAATTGCTTCGACAGCGTTCAACACCTTATATTTCAGTAACGGTGCTTTGTCAAACACATAACATTTTTTTGAAGTGCGTCCTAGACGCGCGTTTCGCCAACTAAGTTGGCATTGTCTGGAAATAATTAGAAGTTAGTTATATTCATCTCCAGATGATGCCATTATGATTGGCGAAACGTATGTCGATTACAGTACTGATTTGATGTAAGAGACAATTTGCATATAAATAAAAATCTTAACAAACAATTAAAATTTCTCACACTAGAGTTACAATTTTAGTTTTAACAATGATTTGTCAAAAGTCTGAGAATAACGCACAAGGAACCTGAATTTGGTTTAAAATCTAAGGTTACAATTATTGTTCTAACAATTCGTAAAAATCAACAAAATGAAACATATCTTGGCAACGGCAGCCTATTCCTTTAAATTTGTTGAGTTAGCCTCCTCTTTTTTAAACGATTTTCATGAATGGTATAAATGGATTTTAAACTAAATTCAGCTGAATTTTAGTTGAACCAGGTTAGTACAACTTGCCCTAAGAGATTTAGTTGCAAAAATACAGGTTTTTTCCTCTGTATCTACACAATATGATGATTACTATAATAATTTATCTTAATAGTGGACTACACATATTTTGCAACAAATCTATTTTCACTAATAATACCACAAAAAGTTTCAATTTTATTGGATAAATTCTTATTTACACGAAAACTTAGTTGTCATAATAATATAACGAAAGCAAACTGTCGTACAAAAACATAAGACATAAGGTCAAGTGTTTTTCGCAGTTTGCTTGGGTTTATCAAAATGACAACAAAGTTTAATTGTAAATTAAAAATTATCCTATTCAAAATCGAAACATCGATTGGCATTTAACATGACAATTCCTCGAGTATGTAATAATATAGAAAATAAATTAAAAATTAACAAATTTATTTGTTAATAATACAATGATTATTGATTAAATGATTAATAATAAAAATAAATTTGACATTAGATACAAGTTAATTTCTTACAAAGAACAGTAGCGTTTTTATGGTTGCCAAAATGAAAAAATTTTGCTATAAAAAACCACCAAGTTTTTTCAGTTTCGTTGCTGGTAAATATTTTAAATATAATTCTAGAGTGTGTACTATTTAACAGGAATGGAATTGTCTGCATTAAACCAAGTGGTGAAAATGTAAACAAAAATTTTGAATTAGCAGAACGTTTACTTCCATTTATACCAAAATACCATTAGACACTATATTTTATTTTACAAACACACATAAATCAGTTTGTATTTGACAAAATACTGTATTAAAATATTTAAAGATTAATGTAAATTCAAATGCTTTATGAAGATTGGTTAATTTTCACACATTTTTCTATGTATATTTGCGTTTCCAGCTCCTAAAAGTCATTAACGTAAATTTCTATATATTTATTGTGTATCAGCTGCTTCTATTTGATGTTTTAAACTTTATTCTCTGTTTTAGAGCAAGCTATTACTGCTATATTTTGACTGGTGTAATCATTTCTCTGTTCTGTACCTTGTAATATTGGAACGTTGTATACAGAGCATTCCATTTAAAACGAAACCCCTGAATAACACTTGAAAAAATGCTGTGACAGTTCTATTTTAATTTTTAGGGGAACATCTTTTGACATAAAACCCTCAGTTAGTATTGCTTCTGTCTCATCTATGGAACCACCCTTTCAAAAATTTCAAATTGGAACCGTGGTTCTACAGAGAAAAAACGGTCTTGGCATTTTTCATGAAAATTTTTTTTTAAAAAGTTATTTCACTTTAAATGGAACACGCTATATAAGTGTTTTGTTGTACCGAAGTGTATCACATTTAATAATACCTATTTAAAATTAGCCATTAACTACATTAAAAGAAATAAAGAAATAACTTAAGGCAGTAATACAAATTAGCATTCAAATTATCTTAATCATAGGTATTTAAACAGTACTAAATTAATGTTATAATTTTGTATAAAGTTGTCGTTGCAAGGTGAGCGGAATAAAAAATTTAGATTGCGAAAATGGTGTGTTCACCTAGGTTATATTATGACAACTTGTAAAATATTTGCAAAATTTTTTTCTTCCATCAGGAGGACATTTTATCGATATATTTCGAATATAGTTCGGAAACGTAGATTTTTTTTGTAAAATTATGACATTTTGAACTTTGCACACTGAAAAATTAATTTGATATTTCAAAACGTTGTAACTGTAAAGAATCAAATTTCATAATGGAGTTTGAAACCTGTCGAAAAAATGTCCTGTTTATGAAGAAAATGTATTGTTATTATTGTTTCCAAATTACGAGCTTACTATTGCATTTATTAAATAATTAAAAAAGAAAGACGACAATATTCGAATAATTTAGATTTAGATTTTTAAATTCTCATTTCCGGTTTGTGTGCTATACAGTTGTACATGTGGGTAATGTTTTTTGTGTATTTTATTTATTTACACGGTACGATAGAGTTTTTCTCTGATTTAAAAAACCAAGCAAGCTATATTTCTCATTTCTCAAGAAAATTAAATAGCAATTTATTTTAAAAATAAATGTTTTTCTCGTACATCCCAATAAAAATGGAACAAAGTACATCTCCAAATTTATCTCCAATAAATTGCTCCTTCAGAAATTAAAATATGGCACATAAGTCATAGTTTTGTATTACTTCATTAGCAACTGATTAAAAACAACATAAATATATTTTTTAAAAGCCCGATGGAAATCCCAATCAACATTTCAAGTTGGTCACGCCAACATTTTGACAACTCTCACAACTCGAAATGTTTATTGGGGTAATAACTCTCATAAGAATAAGCTCTGAAAGAATAAACGTTTATGAACAGTTGATATGTTGTTTGTCTTTGCAAAATGTAACATAAATCCTGTAAATGCAGCGCAATGATATGAAGAACTTTATCCTGATAGAAGATTGCATTCAGCATTGAGGTTATTTTAGAAAATTACAGTTTCGTTTACCTACGTAGTAAATGTTCAATAAAGAAGGAACCAGTAAAAAAACTATCCTCAGTGACGGCAAATATTACAAAAATAGATCAAATAGTTACATACGTAAAATACAAAAATGAAGAAAGGCAACCAATTCTTTAAGGGAGATTATTTAGTCACACTGCAATATCAAAAAATATAGTTCCTGTAAAATATTAAAGAACAGGAAATATCATAATTATAAATGAGACTAAAATACAACAGTTATGAGAAAGTGAGTCTATAAGTGGATTCTGCAAAAATTTAGAATGCGTCCAAAGATATGTGATTTTAATTTTGTGATGAGTGAAGACTCTCAAACAATGGCTTCTTTAAACGAAATATTGACTGGAGTGGAGTTATAGACTATCCATATTCAGCATAAGTGACACAATTTCAAAAACGTTCTGGTGCCAACTGTATGCGAACCAAGAACTGTATCTAAAATCAGAGAGAAAAACTGCATCGTATAGTGTAAATAAATAAAACATAGGACAAAATTACTCACACCTATTTATGCAGATATAGCAAATTTGCCGAGTTGTATAGACATCCTCTATAATCTCCTTCATCGTCTTCACCAAAAACTGATAAAGGATCTTTGCTGTGGCAATAATAACATACTTTTCGTAAATAAATAAAAAACCACAGATTTCCTGTCTTACTATTGGATTTACGTCTATCTATATCTCCATGTATTTACCATTTTGAAATAATGAGTAGAACAGTACCAATGTCACAATTATCAAAATATAAATACATTATTTTATAGTAAATTCTAATGTTGATTTTAAGATTTTTCATATTAGATCCATTGTTTTAGAATTACTTAAAGAAATCATCCAACTAAATACAACTCCGCTAAAAAAATCCACTTGGTAATGTGTCCAAGTACCGTCAAAATAAACAGTATAGGATTAACTGAAGAAAAGCAAAATGTTTATTAGAAACAATTTTTTTTATTTACAAGCTCACCTTACAACTTGTGCATGTAATCAGTGTTAACATTGCTGCAACAACTATATGCGACCTCACATTTTTAATACATATTAATGTTGCACCTGTATTTTTGATACAATGATGGCAGCTTCCATAGTGACAGATGCCGATACTCTATGTTGTATATTCTCACCGTAAACTTCTGCATGAAAAAAAATACTAACAAAATAACCATTAATTCAGGGTGAAGAAACCTAGTATAGCCATTGTGGCTGGTGCGTCTACATCAGAGGATGTTTGTCCTTGGGAAGCAGGTCCTCCTGAGCCAAGATCAAGAAAGAATTCGGCCCAGCTGGATTCTGGAAGCTCTTCGTCTGATATAAGCGTCGCCGTGGCTGAAGTCACTGAGAAGGTACTATTAGTAGAATTGGGGTTTCTTCCTCAATGCAACAATCCTAGCTACCACAATCATAATTAATGGGATGCTTTGACATAGAAAACTCTAAAACTAGTTCAAATACATTTACATTTTGAAAAATAATGGTATGAGAAATAAAATTATTAAAATGTGTCACATGTATTTAATAAAGCCTTAGTATTAGTAGGCCAAGGAAATTTTTTTTTAGGTTTCAAAAATTTTGTAAAGGACAGAACCAGTAAAAACTTTTAGATCTAATGGTATCTTATAAGGATCTCACTTTGTTTACACCAATATATGATGAATAATAATCAAACACAGAAGCAAAAAAACACTAATTCTAAGCTTTCCAATCGGGTATAAAGGAATCTTTGCCATATATAGGGTGTTCCACCTAAGAGGGATTCTTCTGTAACTACGTAACTGTAAAATTTATAAAAAAATGATTTTAATAAAAGTTATCTGGAATAATGTGGGCAATGTAAAGAAAATATGTTTAACTTTACAGGGTATTCCATTTCGCGTGGGCGCTACATAACTTTGTTATTTTAAATAGAATACCCTGTATATTATTGCATTTTTGAATTCCTTGGTTAACATTAGGTAGAGTTTATTAAATATATATGGTATTTAAATCTTACCGTTTTCGAGATATTCAGTTGTTTTTGAGAAAAATCACGATTTCAGCTCTCTAAATGAGGCTAAATAGCATCTAAACCGTAACAATTAGCAACGTGCAGTTTTCACAGTTCGTTTTGGCACAAATTACTCTATCTTGTCATCTGTGACCAAAATGTGTACGTTATTCAGACTCGGAAATACTGAGACCTACATTTAATAAATTTACGAGTTGAAAAACCTTTTTTTCCAAATGGAATGACCCATATTAATTATCATGGGTGAAATCAAAATTGAATGCCCTTTCGACTGATATAAGGTTGTTCATACTTATCTCTAACAGTTTTCCAGAAAAATCAGGTTCTTTTCTAAAGTCCGAAAAAGTAGCTATGTAACAGCGTCAAGAAGGCCTTGCAAAACAACTTTTCCCTCACATTTTATCAGGCTTGGGACTGACAGTATCAATATTTACTGACATGTTTAACAAGTGGTTTGACAAATAAAAGTAAACCACTAACAACAACTAAAACAAAACTCAAAACGAAACAAACTGAAACTCGGAACACAACAAGGAGAAGAATACTTAGACCGCTGATTTACATCAACTGCTCGAAGTGTCCTCCATTTCAATTAATACACAAACGAATTCGGTTTTTAAAAGACTAAAACATTGGTCAGCATGTGTGGTGTAATTTCTTGAAATGCTACCGTAATGCGCTGCCGCATATCTTCCGCGGTAGTTGGTGGTGTAACGTAAACTTTACTTTTTATAAATTCCCATAAAAAGAAGTCGCAACTTGTCATATCTGGACACCTTGAAGGCCAACTCACTGGTCCCCCGCGCCCAATCCATCTGTTGGGAAAAGTTTCGTATAAAAACTGACGAACCGCAGCAGCATTGTGAGGTGGAGCACCATCATGTTGCATCCACATTCTTCGAAGTGTAGCTAAAGGAATGTCGCCTAACAAATCTTCTAGAGTGTTTGTTAAAAAATTTTAATAAACTGCTCCAGTTAGATGCTGGTCAAAAAAGAATGGTCCAATGATATGGGTTCCCAAAATTGCTCCCCACACGTTCAAAGACCATCTGTGTTGGCTATGAATTGTCCGGAATTGGTGAGGATTTACTGTGTCATAATAATGGAAATTATGACGATTAACGAAACCTTTTTTTATGGCTCCGTGGTCTACAGGTAACGTACTTGCCTCGAAACCTCGGGGTCCCGGGTTCGATTCCCGGCCGTGGCACTGGGATTTTTCTGTGAGAGAGATTAATCGTAGTATACTCGGATATTGGATGTATGTCCGTTGTCTCTTATTGTGTAACCCTCTCCCGCACAATGTCATTTAAGACATTCAGGGATAAAGGGGTTGTCATTACATGTGGTGTTATTATTATGGTGTTATTATTTTTTATGAAAAGTAGCCTCATCGGAGAACATGACCCGTTTAAAAAAATCATCATCTTGATTTAACATCTGCCCACTGACAAAACTCCAGTCTCTGCTGAAAGTCTACTTCTAGGAACTCTTGGTGTAATTCGATGCGATAAGGATGATTACTGTGCTTTTTTAAAATCCTATGTGTCAACGTTGTACTAATACCCGTTGTGTGACTAATTTATCGCACAATATTACCAGTATTTAAAAACCTAGCAAGCACTAGTTGAAAAGCTTTAAGCCGTGGTCTGTCTGGATAGCGTTGTGCATAAATTTGTGATGCCAATAACGGATTTCTTTCGCACTCACCGAGGATAAAAACCATATCAATCATTTCTTCCTGCGTCAGCGACATTTTGAAAATATTATAATAAACTTTTACTCTCTACTTAGCAAAATAACTACAACGTCAACGTTAATCAAAACTAGGATGACATTTAACTTGCTTTATATGTCAAACAGTGCAATAAACATTGTTTGCAAGGCCTTCTTGACGCTGTTACATAGCTACTTTTTCGTACTTTAGAAAAGAACCTGATTTTTCTGGAAAACTGTTAGAGATAAGTATGGACAACCTTATATCAGTTGAAAGGGCATTCAATTTTGAATTCACCTATGACAATTAATATGTAGGTCTCAGTATCTCCGAGTCTGAATAACGTACATGTTTTGCTCACAGATGACAAGATAGAGTAATTTATGCCAAAACGAACTGTGAAAACTGCACGTTTTTAACTCTTACGGTTTAGATGCTATTTAGCCTCATTTAGAGAGCTGAAATCGTTATTTTTTTCAAAAACAACTGAATATCTCGAAAACGGCAAGATTTAAACACCATGTATATTGAATAAACTCTACCTAATATTAACCAAGGAATTCAAGAATGCAATAATATATAGGGTGTTCCATTTAAAATAACAAAGTTATGTAGCGCCCACGCGAAATGGAACACCCTGTAAAGCTAAAAATATTTCCTTTACATGGCCCACATGATTCCAGACAACTTTTATTAAAACCATTTTTTTATAAATTTTACAATTACATAGTTACAGAAGAATCCCTCTTAGGTGGAACACCCTGTATAGCAAAAACGAGGATAAACGAGTTTTTAGGGAATAACATGATCTGAAGAGAAGACTACACTGATAATTCCTAAAAATTCAACTGTTGATTATGTGTACCATCAAATTCGAATTTTTGAACGTGAAAAATGATTTAATTTTTGGACGGGGCATCAGTCTAGTGTAAAATTTAAAATCGGTATTAATCATTGGATATTCAAACTGAAATATTTATCTAGTCACCTCAAAGAGTAGCACGCATATGTTTTTTTTTCTTTATTTTTGTTAATGTTACAGCTATATGAAATTGTAATGGAAAAGTCGCTCTTAAACTATATGGATTTAAAACAAATTAGGTATCCTCTTCTTGATAAAAGTTTAAAATATAGTGTGAAATGAAAAAATAATAACGCTTATTATTATTTTCTTACTTTTTACAAAAAACTTATCACAGATAAGTATAACATATATCTTTTTAAACAACTATTTTCTGGCTATTTGCCAAAACGCTAAAACTTGGATTATAAAAAAGATAATATGCACATTATGTTCAGTACAACTGACTCAATAATGTTAATTTTAATTATAACTACTCTGTTCAGTAAAACCAAAAATAAATAAAACAAAAGTACTCACCAGTTGAACGATCTCCTCAAAACTTTAAAGCATTCACAGACACGTGTTTCTACATGTTTGTGTTATCAGTGTGGCCTCAAAAGTAAGTGTGAATCTTAGTAAATCCTAATGTAATAAATATTAATGGCTTCAGAGAACTGAATAATTGAAATTATAGGTATTGGAAATTCTCCGTAAAGTTAAAATAATTTAAAACATTACAAAAAAACGTGCATATTATCTTTTTTTATAATCCAAGTTTCAGCGTTTTGGCAACTGGCCGGGAAAATAATTGTTTGAAAAGATATATGTTATACTTATCTGTGACAAGTTTTTGTAAAAGTTGGAAAACAGTAAATAGCAAAAAAATTTTTAAGCGTTATTATTTTCCATTCCACTCTATATATGCATTTTATACAGGAATGTCTCCTGACCCTCAATAGTTTTTATATGTAAAACCATAAACATAACGGCTTAATTACTATCCAAACAAAATACAATTTCAGAAATCAACGTTAGTGGAAATAAAATTACATCTTCACAAGGACCCACTAGATCTAAAGATTTTTATTGGTACCTTCATTTACAAAATTTGTAGAGCGTCAGAGGCAAACATAATTTGATATGACTGACCTACATACCAATACTAAAAAAAAAAACATTAATTGTAGACCTAGACCAGTAATTAATAAATGTAAATACAATTTTAAAAAATAGTAACAAAATGCATTTTTGTGATTATTTTTCAAAAAATGGATGTATGTATACGATTACCAATGTTTTATTACCAAAATTATTCTACCCCAACAGTTTTTACTAAATTAAGTTGGAAAACAAATCAAATATAAATACTCTGCTGTCATATCGGTATTTAAAATTTAGATTTTATTTTCCCAACGTCATTATTCCATATTGATTTATATATAGCTTCGATTATGCTAAAAAAAAATTATTTGCCCAGTTTCATCAATCATAAGTTTGACATCCTACACCTACAAAATCATCAATCTTTACAAGCGTTTATTAATATGCTATTCCAATACTTAAATTCCTCCAAAAGGTTTTTTGTTATATAGAGTGTAACCCATTTAGAAGGAATAATATAATTTTTTTTATAAAAACATTAGACGTTTTATTTAAATATAACACTTAAATAATAGATTGATTAATGTAAAAAATGTTTCTGTAGTCACATTTTTATCTTCTGATCTAGATTCTAGATGTATGTACATTTTTATTATTAACGAGATTTTATATGTATAATAAATTATTATATTTTCAGTATTTTAAATTGTATAGAAAAATACCGACAACTGCTAAATTTATTCATTTTTAGTAAATACTAAACTTTTTTTAATAGGCCAAAGAAATTTAATACTTGAGATACCGACACTGATGTTCTATTGTTTTGTCAAGTTATTTTATATAACGTAGTTCTCTCAAATCTCTTGCTATTCAAATTTATTTATTTACTGGTAGCAACATACAAATAAGACACCCTCAACTATGACACATTTAATTAAAGCTAACCGATGTACTATAGGTAAGTAAAGCAGTGACTTTTCCACCTGAATACAAAATTTTGTGGTAGACAACGTTAATCTTACAAAATTTTAACTTAGACCTCACATTATCTTAATTTAGATTTTCTCCAAGTTGGCCATGATGGGTAGTTATTTTCATAGGCATCCTCGGACTTCTTCAATATGCCCTCACGCACTAGTCTAAGCGCTAGTCGGAGCTAATTTAATTTTTGTCTCCCAGATCCAACGTTCCTGCATGTTGACTCAACAGCATACTCTAGATGGGGGAAGGAAACTTACAGCCAACCCCACCGATCCCCCTCGGAGAGCATCAGTTTCTGTTCCCATAACACATTCTACAGACTCCTCCAAACGTAAAGTCTCATCCTTCGAAGACAGCTCGGCAGCCACCAGCACATCATCATCGGTGTTCGTAAATCCTAGTGACACAGACAATAAATCCGAAGAAAAAACCAGTACTAAAACTCTTAAAAAGAGCCATAGTCTTGCAAAGACTTTTTTCAGTGGCGGGGGCAAACGCCCCCATAATTAGTGTAAGTTCCGTGGTAGACGACTTACCCAGCGATAGTGGTGATCATCAAGAAGAAGAAGAAGAGGCAGAAAAAGTCAAAGAGAAAACGGAAGAAATAGGGATTGTAGCTGGATACAGTCAGGAGCCTCTGGCTCCTCTTGCAGAACCTGATAGTGAATCTCCAGCCAGCGAGTTCCCACCATCTGAGCCTGGTGAATGCGCAGAAGGAGAAGGCGAGGGTGAGGCCAAAAGCAACGATGTGTGTCCTTGGGAAGACGAGTAAGGATATTCACTTTCCAAAAAATGTATGAAATTTGTCGTCAAATATTATTGAAAATTGGTAGATACGCAACTCTTTAATGATTCCGTACATATCTAGAGAAAATCATACCTATATCTCTCTACCCTATTATTATTATAAAATAAACAATGAATCCTAAGCGTACATAAAAATTTTGGTACGGATGAGAAGTTAACTTACCCAAAAATATGTAGAATATGTATCGAATATTATCAAATATTCACATTTTTATTCTTTTTTTAAGTCGATATAACCATTTATTTAAAATTCGTTAGAAAGAGTGCCAAAAATAAAACAAGCTCAGAAGTACAATAGAATTTTCATGCTTCTTAAGAAACTTTAATTTTTAATGACAATACATCAATAACTTTGGCTTATAATTTTTTGAACATACTTTTGATATTTCTTTAAAACTTCTGTAAAGATGTCCGAGTTCAAATTGCTTTAAAAATACTCTGGGAGGAAAGATCGAGGGGTATTTTCAAAAAGCAATTTTCTAGAGAATTATTCTTAGAAAAACTTTATGGAGATGTCATGTCGAAAGTATAAGATAAATAGGTCTGTAAAATTGGCACCTTAATCATCGGTGCTAATTGCGAAACCTAAATCATCATTTAGCACCAATTTAGTACCATCCGAATATGTAAAAACCAAAGGTGCTAATTGTTTCAACAAAGTTATTAACAATTTTATGATATTGGTGCCAACCAGTACCACAACTATCGGCGATAATTATGAAACCTATACCATCATTTAACACCCTCGGAAAATAATTAAGCGGAGAATACCTGCGGTACAGAAAACAGTCAGAATAATCTTGTAGCGTTCCTTGAATTTTTCTGGCAGCCTCGCAATAAATAGCTATTTATATAACAAGGGAGGAAAGTGTAACGTTTTATCCCGCCGATGAAGTTTAATCAAATAATCATGTAAGAGATGAAATGTCACTTTCCTCCCATGTTATACATTATTTTTTCTACGACTTCTAATATAAAAACGGGGACGGGGAAATAACATCTCTTTAATGTTTTGAGTATTGACATTATGACATTTTTAATAGTAACTTGAATAGTAAGCCGTGGAATATTAAAATACCAGCTTTAAAGATGGTTTTTATGGTGAAAAAACATTGTAAATCCTAGCAAAAATTGAAATTATGTTTCTAAAATAACCTGTATTGTTTAAAATTAATAAAACATTATAATACCTTATTATGAAATTACTTACTTTAATTTTGACGTCTATTTTGACATTTTATTAGATATTGAGATTTCAAGGTAATTATGTAATAGCAAAAAATTTTTTTTAGAAAATTCTATCCTCCCTAAGAAGGAAAACTATTTTCCCTACCTAGGAAGAGAAAGTACTATTTTTTACCCGCATTTGCGGGAGGAAAATATTACTTTCTATAGAAGTCGTAGAAAAATATTTTGTTTTACATGTCCATTTAGTTTATCATATTAATCCTGATCAAATTATAATATTAAGAAATCCAAAAATTATCGATAATTTTCAATGCGCTTCTTATATTACTACTGAAAATTTCAGAAATAAACTCCTATGTATTTTGCATAGTTGCAAAGGAAATGATTTCAAATACCGAAAAATAATATTTGCTTTCTATTTGAAATAAACAAGTTTTACGAGTTTGATCAATAACAATTTTTATTTTCATACTTTGCTTAAAATAAATCCTATGAAAGCTATGTTAGCATAACTTTGTGTATAAACGTATTACCACGTTGTTTTCATTTAATTTCTTAGCCAACTTGACAAAATTTTGAATTATCTTAGTAAAAGCGGCTGTAATCGATATTTACGATTTATCGCCATTTTTAATCAAAATATTTCTTGCGTCACGTCGTCGTAAAGGAAATTTACAGTAGATTATGAATATCTAAGAAAATATGTAGTATTCCATTAACAAAGATAACCAAACGTCTGGTTAAACCAGAAGTCCTATAAATGTCCAATTTAGCTAGAAAAATAAATATTAACACTAGCAAATATAAATTCTTTTTATTAAAAATTGTGGAAATGGCATGCTATTTAGTACATACGGCTTTAGACAACCGGTAGAGCTATATGTATATCACACCTTCTTATCTGACTCTGTTGATAATGAATTTGTATCTATACTATATACGTGATATTACCACGATGAGTTTATTATTACCAATAAAAATACTGGCACTCTTAAATATTCAATCAGTCAAAAGTTTTGCACGACCATACCACACTGAATTGTGGATATACAGGGTGGGGCAAAAGTGCGTCCGACTTTGATATCTCGAGTTCTATGATAGCTACAAACTTGATTTAAAAACATAACTAAACTAGACAAATAAATATATAAAAGAAAATTGTTTTCGAGTATACAAAGTGAGCCAAGACGATTCTACAGGGTCAAGTAACATTTTTTTTAATGAAATGCCATGCATATCAGAACATTTTTTGAAACCTCCTTGTGGCGTCCTTTCACTTCTGTATTATTATTGACTTTCTCCCAACTACTTATCCAAGTAGTAATGATTTTTTTTTGTTGAAATTATACCATTTATACGTGTATATTAAAAATATCACTACAATCACAACTATCGATTTAAGCAAAAATATGTTAGTACCAGTTATGCGACATCTGTGTGATGACACTCAGCCAATTTTACTTCCTAAGAGTATACAGGGTGGCCAAAAAGGATTTTTAAAAATACAACCCTTTGAACTTATTTTCTCAATTTTTTTCAAATGGAACACCCTGTATATTTTTCGACAATGTGATGTAGCATTGAAAAACGAACATTTTTGTACGTACATTCCTATGGCTTTTTGTGCCCATTTTTAATTTATTGAACAATAACTGCAAAATTCAGCAATAAAAATTAAAAATGGGGTTTTTTCAAATCATTCAATAAAAGGTATTATAATAAGCGTGTTACATGATGCCCATAAGAACATCACACCAACAACAATTCAAAATTTTAAGGAAAGGATAATAAATGGTTTTAAAAGTATAACTCTGGCAATTTTATGAACAGTAGAAACCTCATTCCAAAGACGCATATAAATGTGTGTCAATCAAAATGGGCAACATGTGGAGCACTTTTTATGATATCTTCTCTTGAATTCCAAAAAAAAAGTTATTTTTAATTTTTATTGCTGAATTTTTCAGTTATTGTCCAATAAATCAAAAATGGTTACAAATAGCCATAGAGATGAACGTACAAAAAATGTTCGCTTTACAATTCTACATTCACATTGTCCAAAAATATACAAGGTGTTCTATTTGAAAAAATTGAAAAACTTCAGTTCAAATAGTTGTAAATTTAAAAATTATTTTAGGCCACCCTGTATACTTTTAGGAAGTGAAAATGGCTGTGGCATCACACTGATGTCCCATAACTAATATATTTGTTCTTAAAATCGATAGCTGTGATTGTAGTGATTTTTTAATATACACGTGTATATGGCATAATTTCAACAAAAAAAAAAAATCGTTACATCCAAGTCGTTGATAGAGAGTCAATAATAATACAGGAGTGGAAGGAGGCCACAAAGAGGCTTCAAAAAATGTGCTGATATACATTCCATTTAGAAAAGTGTTAGTTGACCCTGTAGAATCGTCTTGGCTCACCCTGTATATTCGAAAATAATTTCCGGTTATAGATTGTTTTCTCTAGTTTGCATATCTTTTTAAACCAAGATTTTAGCTATCATAGAACTCACGATGTAGAAGTCGGACGCACTATTGTCCTAACCTGTATATGTCCGCGGATTGTATCAGAGGCTAGATCAGTTACAAAAAAGACAATAATTTGCGTTAATAAAAAATGTGTTGAGTTATGAAAGAAAGATGACCTATAACAACGAAAAATATAACCGTGTCAAACAACTTGTTGGTTTTACCTTGTGGGAAATGATTTAATTCTTGGGTGGACATAAGAATTAACTTTGGAAGACTATTCTATAAAAGTTATTTCAATAATAATAAAACGCTCCGTACATGTGTTCTCCATCAGTTTTATATTAAGAAATTGGCCGTCCAATCTATATTTAACACTTCCCTCACTAACTACATCTTCACAATGCTCTAAGTATGTGATCGAACAATATCATCCATGAAAAAGTTTGCACATATTTTCTCTGAAATTATGTACCCCTAATATTATCAATGTCCCTTCGAAACAAAAACATGGATCAATTCTGATCTAAAACTGTACATGATTTTTTTGTCTTCCACTGTCTTGGTACCACTTAAAGGACTGTATTCTGTCATGGCGTAGTCTCTCTCAACCCGCAAATCATTGGTATTTAAAACAAATCTCCGCTAAAAATTAGGACGTACGTCCACTGCGGCAACAATCACAGGGCACTTTAAATATTCTGCGCTCTAACGTGTCATCAAGAAAGTTCGCATAGGAAGCAAAGTAAAAGATAGGTGATCACTGATCAATTATGCATACGCAAGCAATGTGAGTATCGTACTATGATTGTGCAAGACGTTTGACGTTGATTGCACTCGAACATTAAATTCTATTGTCTATAGTTATTTATTTGTAGCATCCTATATATTTCTTCTCACCTTGTTTGGGTATTAAATCACTTGCAATAAATTATTTAAAAAAAATCCAAAAAGGATCGGTCAGAGGCTGCTTTTTTGAAAAAAATGTTTTTTCCTATCCCAAGTAACATTTCGTCGACTACCGACTATTTTTTTTACTAATTTCAACATCAGAATTATTACAAATAATGGTCAAGTAGTGCTTTAAATTTTATAGTTGTGATACAACGTCGGAGCAACGTACTTTGAACCTCGCAAACCTACTATTTACGTCTAGCACATATACTAACGTTGGTTTGACATCAGATTTCTACTTAATACGTTGCGTGTGTTTTCAGATCATTATCCAACGTTGATTAGACGTTGGTAACTGACTAAGTAGGTTTAAATAATTTTTGGGTAACCTTCCAACGTTGGTTAGACGTTGCTGAGTGACGTAGTCGTCTAGCAACATCGGCTGCACGTTGGTGTGAGACTTTTGGGCCTCGGCTTAACATAACCTCAAAATTAATGTCAATAATAATGAGATTTATACACCAAACGGAACGCATGGTCGATATTGCTGTGATTGTTTGGAATGAGCGTTTTTCAAAAATCAACCTCGCACTGATCCTTTTGGCGCGTTTATTTATCAATTTTTTAAAACAGTGGCTTAATGCCCAAAGAAGGTGAGAAGAAACATTAAATTCTATCTACCAATTTAATTAATAAATCTGAAGATACAATTTCATACATGTAGGCACCGCATCGCACAATACACGCTGATTAAATACACTAGATTTAGGTCCGTAGATTAGAAAAAATTGTAAGTGAATTCTGTTTGGTCCACAGGGAAACTTGTAAAGTCGACACACCCTTTGTGAAGACCTACGCCACCTTAGGGTATCTTTAACAGGCCGCATCTTCAACAAAGCTACTGTCATCATCTGAAGCTAAACACACACGACAAAATCTCAAAAAAAAAATTAATGTCCACGTCATATTAGGCTACAGTGGGAAGGGCGATAAGTGTAAACCAACCTGAGGGATAAATGTTGGGCATTTTAAAAAAATGCAGTGTTCGTTTTATTTGTTGTTTGTGTTTAGCTAATACTTTTGCTCACAATTCATTAATTTATGTTACAGACCCATTAATGTCATGATGGATGTAAGTGTCATAGCAAAAAACTTAATCATATACGAGACTACAGTATTTTTGTACACAAATTAATTAAGTTTTAAGGAGAGAGAAGGAATTTATAAATTTTACACACTAACTGTCATACTATGACGCATGATATATCCGCATAAATTGTATCAAACAGATATCTTAAAGAGACACTATTTATCTCATTGATAGATTTAATTAAATAATACGTAATCAAATGAAGAAGGAAGAACCAGGTAGGTCAGAATCTAGTAGCGTATAAACTAGGAGAGAAATTGTATGAACGTATAATAGTTTAAGCTATTTGGCCATTGTACAGGTAGGTAGTCAACTTGATATCACTGGTGAAGCGCACACATATGGTATGTGCATTTTTGGGCAAAAATGAGGTAAATACATTAAATAACAGTGTTTGCACTTGTTTAGTGTTTAGTGTATTTAACTCATTTTTGCCCAAAAAATACACTTACCACGTGTGCGCTACACGTTGTAAGTTAATTCCGGCTCAAATAATATGCAAAAATAAGTAAATGGGTCTCTTATTACTGATTAGGGATTAGCCTGAATTAGCCGCCATAGCACTGAATAATAGAAGCTAAATCAGTTAATAGATTAACTGACGACGGATGAGTAGTTAACCGGAACACATCGGGGAATTTATTGTTGCTTCACTAAATCGGAAAAGTAATTTAGGACATCAAAATATAAGTATGCTAATTAAAAAAGCTTGAAATTTCAAATATAAAAAAATTGTCTCTGATATTAAATAATTTGATTATATTTTACCGCATTGTATTACATTACATATAAACTATACCATAAATAAAAATTATATTGTTAACTCCAGCTAGTCTACTAATTTTATTTCGAATTATAACAAGTTAAAACAAAGTAAAAAGATGACCGATATCCGATATCAATAATGCTTATAAGTTTTAACTCGTATTTCTGATGTATCGGTTCTTGTAAATATAAAAGTCCAGTATATTGAATGCTGGAAAATTAATGCAGTTTAAAAGTAGAAACCGCGTTTTAAAATTTTATTTCAATATTGAACACAAATTAATCATATATTTAAAATTCAGAGTCTATACCCAGTGAGAACATGTGGTTGTCTAAACGTTTATCCCACGTTAATTAACGTTTACATAACGTTAATTAACGTTATATAAACGTTTCAACAACAATGTGTTCTAATTGGGTATTTACAAACTGTATACCTTTTTCAATACAGGATATCTGTAACAGATCTGTACAAGTATTTCAGATACGGAAAGTATATTGGGGAGTGCTGGAAAATTAATGCAGTTTAAACGTACAAACCGTGTTTTATAATTTTATTTCAATATTGAACACAAATTAATCATGTTTAAAATTCGGAGTCTATTTACAAACTGTATACCTTTTCAAATACAGGATATATCTAATAAATATGTACAAATATTTCAGATACGGAAAAAACAACCTCATTTGAGATTGTCCGTGTTCCACACGGACTATAATAGCTGATTTGTGGTTTAAGATTACAGCAAGTTTTCAGATGAATGATTGATGGTGGTTTACGTGCCTAAAATTTAAGCTCATCGAAGCCTCCTAGTTTATATCACAATTAAAAGCGAATAAGGGAAATGTTCAACACACCAATCTATTCAGTGATATTGATATATTTAATGGTGTTGTTAAAAGATATAAGCACATATAACCTTAGTAATAGCATCGCCTAACGAGAAAAAATAATGCTCAACAGAATTACAGGTAAAGAATATTTATGCTGATTTATTATTTAAATTATTTTTATTGAATTAGACAAAAAAACAAACCTCATTAATTGTGACGTCATGATGTATGTAACCTACATTACATAAAATCCTAACAAAGCCATTATATTTTTTCATGTACTGTTAAGATTTTAATTTATTTATTTTTCTACTATCATGTAAAAAGTAGGCCACAATTTACTAACTTCCAGTATAAAAAGTGACTCTTTATTGCACTAGTGCATTTTGTTGCAGTTTACTGTAATCTTCACAGATGGAATTTAATTTAAGACACATATTTAAACTCAGAGAATTTGGATGTCATGGTATAAATAACTAAACAAAAAATATCGAATAAATAAGAAATGTCTTTATACTCGCCGTACATACAACAGATCGCTAGCTAGAGTGTCTTCAAACTGAACAAATTACAAGAACAAGAATGTAAAGTAAATGGAAGGTTATGAAGCAGGTAGTCACCTAGGGACACAAACGATATTCGCCCTTCTACACTATATACATAAATAATGTATTTCTCGGCCTCCCATCAGTGCCAATATAATTTTCGGCAGTTGACGATCGCTCATTGGTGCCGGTTTTACATGCAAAAGATTAATTAATTGATATGTAATATACTATTAAACATTACAATTTAATTTATTCCTAATACATCATACATTTTTCGGAATATAGTATTAGTTTTAAAAATGTGTCTCTGAGATAACATCCATCCCAAAGTCTAAATGTTTTACTTATCTATCATTGAATCACAGCATAAATTTTTCGCTTCTTACATGATCGTAGAAAGAATGGTGTGTGGAAACTCGAACAAAACTACTACAAAAAGCTATTTGCACTTGTTGCATAATAGTCATTTATGATGTGTTAAGTATCATTTTATGTTGTGAGTGAGGAAGTTTGCGAACGACGAAGCCGAGTGAAACACTATTTTATTCCACGCCAGTGATAATAATTGAAAAATATACAAAAATATGTTTAATTTGACATTTAAGAAAATCAATGACACAGAAACTAGAAGCGGCTTAAAATAATCAAAGAAATAATATATATATATATATATATCAGATTGAAATCCAGCGGTCAAAGCGTAATAAAAGTAATACATTATAATATGCTGGACAACGTATGACGCCCTGTCTTGTTGGTATAAAAATTTACGATTTTGTTCATATTATATAATCAATTTTTAGTATATGCCGAATATGGTTACTTTTTACATGGTATCCAATAGACATGATTGTGCATTTTGAGAAAGATACATAATATGTTAATAAACAATTGAGATATTAGGTGTAAAATGAAAATATATAAGGAACATCTGATTGAATTCTTGCGGCACTTTAATATAGTGTGCCAGAAGAAGCATTTCGCAATAATTCATCACTTGGACCTAGTTAATAATCCTAGCATTTGCTCTAGAAAGGGTACCGAAGAGAGAACGCTACATAACCTAGCATTTTATATAAAAAAGTGATAGCAATGAATGCTGATTGTTGACAAAAACCAAACCTAATAGGACACTTTAACGTTTAAATCAAGAAAGATTTCATGAGAATGAAAAGTGTTGTCTAGATATATTTTCATATAAATTTTTCCCTACACAAATTTTGACATATTTTTTAAATACACAGTGTTATAATTAGACACCGGACAATTTCTGTGGTTCCCAGGACTGGCTTCCCGACCGGCCTGTCTTTCCCATGGGAATGGACACTAGCTGTGCGTTCGCAGCGACATCTAAACCATATTTCCTATTCAGTTTAACTACAAACGTCGCAATGTGTAGACGGTAGTAGCAAGGATAAAAATGATTAGTAACAACTGTGTGGACAATATTACGGAGGATGCAAAAAATCAGTACGTGTAGATTTGTGTCGACAAAGCCATGGATTTTAAAGGACATAAAATCGTTAATGTTATTATGCGTATTTTATGTGCTATTCAGAGTACGCCTCCACTGTTAATATGTAGTAAACGGGTATTGCAAACCAATACGTGAACAGTTGAGGAAGTATTGGTAAATGTTTTGTGTAATATTGGTGTTAAAAGTGAAAATGTTTTACTGCTTGTATCAGAATGGATGTAACAACCTCATGTGCCGGCCCTGAATGCACGGATATTGGCTGGTGTCTAGCTATAATATATATACAAGAATAGATCTCAACTTACTATTTGGTGAGTTACCATGAACACTGCTATAATTACAAGCAAACAATGTAAGTGAAAATACATATATGCATATTTCGATAACAATTTTAATTTTGCCATGTTCAGTAGTAGGATAGACCAAATTTTAAGAAGTAAAAGTCTTCATTTATACTAAATAACTAAATCAGGTTGGTGTTTATAATCGGTAATTAATACTGACTAATTAACTACAGACACGTAATAAATAGTTTATTTATTTGTTAATACATGTGATCAGTAACCTGGGGTACCTCCTGTAGAAGTTATTTTTTTTAGTTCTATATTTATTCATATAGTTTGAGAGTACATGATATGCGACTTTGTGTTTTATTTATTCCCAGGAACAAATTATGTGATTAGTTCTTAAAAAAAGGCATTACTAAATACCGATACATCGACTTGAGTTGGACTTCACTGAGCCCTTAAGTCATTCTCGTTGAGATTTCCGTATTCAGTGATGCGTTTTCCAAGAATAGTCAAAAATTACACAAAGAGCCTTATTATATTTAATCGTACGTGTATGTACTTGAATATGCACAATATGTACAATGTGCAGCATTTATCGTTACAATTAATTATATGTATGTAAATGTTAATTATATAAGATATTATATTATACCTAGGTGTCAAAAAATATTTAAAAAATGGACGCGGATGATCACGGTGCAGTTTTCAGCTGATTCGTCCAAATAAAAAATTCGATGTTATTATACACTTTCGTATACTACTTAAGCACAAACTATCCTATTATATTAAATATATGTGTTGTAGGTGTAGAATTAGTCAATGTGCAAACTAGGGAACTGATGTGTAATTTTTGACTAATAACGTTTTGTTTATTTCCACGTCTAAAGATATATGTTTGATATAAAATCATGCGAAATGCTGGAAAATAGTATAACCCAATATTAGCTCATTTTTTGAAGAACATAACATAACAGGTAAAGATATATCAAAACCGCACGTAAAAATTTTACCCTTACAACTACTTTTGAGGGTATATTTTTGTGGTTTGTCAAGATAAGTAATATATTTAGAATTAAATGCACTTTAGATGATGGGTTTTTCAGTTGCGGTTCCTCTTTGAGGAGATTTTGCCAATGCTCTTCCTAAAAACAAGAAAGAAGTTTTTACTTTCATGTATTTCTCTAAGTATTTTTTCGTCATAAACTGCTTCCCTCAAAGTCACATGCCGGGAAGACATCTCATTATTACAAATCTTCCAACCCACCTAGCCTCAACGGGTATTTATGGTGTATAATGGAGTTATAATTTAATCGGCTTAGCAGGTTTAAATCAATACATATTCCCCTAGAAAATTATGATATTCCCCTAGAAAATTATGTACATCTGTTGATCGACGCTTATATACAAATATATCCGCACTTATTTAAGTGCTGTGTAGCAAAAATGAAAAAAAAAACTAATATTAAATTATGTACTTTAGTTAAGGGATCAAAAGTTTCTTCACTATTAGAATCTGCTACTATAATGACTGTCTTAGATTCTTAACATCATAATTACCTAGTTCAATCCCTACCCCTTAAGGGATTTGTCCGGAATTTTTAAAAATCAAATACGTTTTTTTTTTTTTCGGTACTAAGCTAAAACTGATAGATATGCCTCTGTTTTCAGCTCAGTTGGTTTGTGCCAATGTTTGGGCATGTGAAGCAGAAGGAGACTTTGCACCAACATATAAAAGAATGCTAACCGCACAACATTTAAAAAATAGTTAATACATATTAATAATATTGGTGTATGTTTGTGTAGACAAAAAAGAATTTTAGGGAATTTTGCTACATCGTATCCATCAAGAAAAATACATGTTTTTCCATAATGTCTAGTGCGTATATGTTTGTACTGATTATTTTCTTTATTTTCGATTAAGGTGTTGTGAAGAGGACTTTCGTACACCTTTTTTTATGGCACATATACTAAAAACTATTTTGTACGGGATTTTGGCAAGTTTAAATCCAAACCCAGATCACGATGTACTATTGGGAATACTCTAGAAATTGTTTTTCTTGATACTATGGTTTAGTAATTATTAGTCTTTAGTATGTAAGAAAAAACTGTGAAAATATACTTTAACGGTAAATCTAAAGTGAAACAGAAATCAAGCCCCGAGGCAAAGTTAGTTTTGATATGCCATTACTAGTGCCATGTTGATCATGTTCTCCAAAAATGAACTTCAAACTGTTTTGTTAAATCGTATTTTGTGTGAGCTATATTTCTTAAAAATGATAACATGTTAGATAGAAGTTGTAAAGTGAAGAGTTGGTATTATTCTTGGAATTTGTTCCTTAATAATCCTTTGATGCATTATACACTAAATAGTTATTTCACTTGCTCCTCAAAAATTCTCAGAAAAGATTCTTTAAAATCGATATGTGTTGTTTCGGGATTGACATCATAAGACTTATTATTGTTACTGTGGAAAATAATGTACACACTAAATCGTACATGTACTTGCAAAAGTAATGTCCTCCCAGGGAAGACAATTTTTGATTTTACGGGATAGGGAAATGGAAACCTGCACATTTCTGTGCTTCATACAATTAGTTTACCTAGTTACTAACTTCATGAACTCTCAGAAGTAATTTACAGCATACTAGAAAATCTAAAATAGTTTTACATAGCGGACATTATTTTTGCGGATGATAGTACATGATATTGCTAATAGGATTTCGTAGCTAAAATTATGAGCACCTTAAAAGTGTCAAATTTGTTGTAACGAACGCAATTTACTACATTAAAGACTAGCGACAAATGTTTTAAAGTGAACGTTGTGAGCAAATCCATAATATTTGTAAACTTGAATTATACCCAGGCCACTTGAAATAAGATTGGCCTACTCGTATATACGTATTATTTGTTGTTAATAACCGTAAAATGTAGATTGATTGTTATGCTTTTGGAAAAATAATGTATAAAAAAAATGTAAAAGTTAAAGAAGGCCTCATATGATATAGTCCAGTGATGTAAATACAGCCCTAAAGTTTTAGAATCTTGGGGTTTCAATTAATGAATACTCAATTACAAGTTCATTATAATCCTTTGCAGTGTTACTTAATAAAGCTATTTTTATGATAAATGTATCATCTATTAGAAAAAAATGTGGTAAGCGAAAAAATTACAATTGCTGCCAGAATGAGAATGTTAGTGATGTATATAGTTTTATAATAATAGCCATTGTATGATTAATTATTATACCATTAAAATGTTACCACTTAATGTATTTTAAGATTTTATTTCTTAGATTGTTAATAGGCAATGTTATTATTAAATTATTGTAGAAAAATAAATTAAATATGTGATAAAGTGTGCGAAGTTATTTACCGTCCGAATTTAAAGATTACACAGCCCCACAAAGAAAAAAAAATTTCTGACCTAGCAATGAGACGAGTATATCCTTATGTATTTTTGATCGCTGATTCCGAATCCGGGGTCAAAAAAAGTCGTACACCCCCAAAAAAAATTTTAGAGCCAAAAAACACCCCCTGAATCGTTTTGTTTAATATTTTCGGGAAAAATTGAATGTATTACGATAAAAATAAAGTTGACTGCAGCGTTCACCCTATCGGTATGAAACGCACCCCCATAGAGGGTGAGAATCACCCTCATCTGCGATCAAACCAATTGATAACGACAATGATTGAAAAACATCTAAAAATGTTTAAGTTTCGTTAGGTTTGCAATAAACTGACGTAGAATTCACGTAATACCCCAAAACTACCCCTATATCGTTATGAAAAACAACCCTTAACTTCAATTACAGAAAAAAGAAAGAAAAAACATAAAATTTGATAACGATTTCATTATATGGATGTTCTTATTTGCAGAGATCCTTATGGCTAGGATATTAGCAGTCATTTGTCACCAATCTTAACACCATTTGGGTATAAAACGTATCCCTGAAGGGGGTGAGAAGTACTCTTACGTTAGTAGCTTTTAATTCTTCTTTTTTTTAATATTTTTTTTATGGTATCTTTTAACTTTATTTTCAAACGATCTTCTTACTGACTGTCGTTTGTGTTGTTCTTTCGTGTCTATTTTCAGAGACCAACAGTAGTCTGCTATAATGTGAAGTTAAGGGTTGTTTTTCATAACGCTATATGGGTAGTTTAGGGGTATTACGTGAATTCTACGTCAGTTTATTGCAAACCTAACGAAACTTAAACATTTTTAAATGTTTTTCAGTCATTGTCGTTGTCAATTGGTTTGGTGGCAGATGAGGGTGGTTCTCACCCTCTATGAGGGTGCGTTTCATACCGATAGGGTGAACGCTGTAATTTACCTTTATTTTTATCGTAATACATTCAAATTTTCCCGAAAATATTAAACAAAACGATAGATTAAAATGATAACATCATTTTCAGAGCGTTATCTCATATCCCTATTCAGGGAGTGTTTTTTGGCTCTAAAATTTTTTTTTGGGGGTGTACGACTTTTTTTGACCCCGGATTCGGAATCAGCGATCAAAAATACATATGGATATACTCGTCTCGTTGCTAGGTCAGAATTTTTTTTTTTGTGGGGCTGTGTTATCTCGTTTATCTCAAGTATCGCTTAGTATTGTGAGATGAAATGGAAAGCTAATATCATGGAAATGTCATAGCCTACCAATATTTTATCCAGTTTAAAATAATAAAACTCTTCAAAGAATTGCACCAAGGGCACCGATTAGAAGGGCGATACAGAGTATTTGCCCCCCTAAAATTTCATGCCCAGCTTTATCAATAGAGTACTAGCATTTGATGTCACAAGTTCAAATATTCCGATAGTATCTGATCGCTGGACGTCAAAACACACTAGAAGAAATTTTCTGTCTAATATTGTCACACTCCGCTGAAATATTTTTAGTGTCGACCCCTATGGTATCTGAACATTGTTATACTCGCTACTAATACACTTTTACTAAATTGTCTAAAAAGTGGATTATCTAATTTCAACCACGGTATGTTATATCCAACCATTACTTCCACTAAATCCGAGTTAAAATTGCGTTACTTGTCACTATCAGTAAAGCTACTCACACTCATTTTATGGTTTTCTGAGAAAACGTTTGTTAATTTTTCTTTTTCTTTTTTTGGGATTTACTACCACATGAATAATTTTTCATTATCTAAAAAATATAGTCAGTTCCCCAGTATGTTACATGAAAAATAAACCTTACGTCAAAGAATTAATCAGAAGGTATTTTTTGACAACTAATATGAGACGCAAAAATAACGTTTCGGAAAACGAATCTTTTTTCTTTTTCAGTTATTTATCTTTCTGTAGAATATGTCAAGCGTGAAACCTGACACCTATATTATTTGTTTATGTAATATCTATAGTTACTTATATAGAACTGTTGATCCTTAAAAATTATATAGTATAATTTTGTTCAATTCTTCTTTTAACTTCGGTAAACACGTTGTATCAAAATCTACAGACCAATGGGATAAACATTTTTCTACATTCAATAATTGCCGATTCCTTAATTTTTCTTTTTTGCTGTCCGCTTCTTTCAATAAAATTTTTGGTCGAATCCTAGTTTATTCTGTATGTCCATTTTCCCAAGCGTGTTCGCAAATTTTCGATTTTTCAATGTCCTTTCTAATATAACTTTTATGTTCACCTAATCTTACACTTAGGGGTCTGGATGACTCTCCCACATAACGTTTATTACACACAACCCAAGTAACAACTCTCTTTAAGATACTTTTGATTTATTTAGGTTTTAAAAGTGCTTTAACATGTTCAATAAAATGATAGTGGTTTTAAAATTACCTTAAGATAAACTAAAAGTTCTTAAAGACCACTGATTCTTATGCAAAGGATTTAATGCACTCTTTAAATTAAAATAAAAAACTGTTTGCTCCTAATGCCCTGTTGATCTTATACTAGTTTTATAATACTCTTGTCATTGGCTATTTTAAAACTAATTTGCCTTTTAAAGAATTAAATAGCAAGTTGGTTTTAAAACAATCCATTTTGGAACAAATGGTTTTAATGTAGTTTTATGGAGTATCCTTGATGTATTCATTAAAACCCATTAAGAAAACTATTTTATCTTAAGCCTATATGCTCAATGAAATTCCACATTAAATCCTAAAACATAGTTTTTACTTCTTAAAGGGTAAATTAAGAATATTTTAAAGTTCAAAGGTTTTAATTTAGTCAATTTGATTAAAAGAAATGCCTGTTGGATTTTTGATGACTTTATTAAAACTAATTCTACCCCCCTCCATAATCGGAGAAAACACGCCATCTGCTCAATAAACCACAGACTACATGTGCAATAAACTGATTGCTGATTTAGTGAACCAGTGCAGTCCGTGTACCTACTTTATGCATGAATGAAAACTAGAAGACATATTTAAAATGGAAAATATTAGTGACAAGTATTTTAAATTAAAACGAAGTCACTAAATCCAGCAATCACAAAACCGGCACCATTTTAAGGTTAGGATTTCATACGCGCGCCAGATCCCTTTAAATCAATAAGGCCACGAGTTTGAACATATTAAAGCAACTCAGTTTTAAAAGGAAGAGTAAATAAATGTCTGGGAGAGTAATTGTACTTAAAGTGGTAAATAAAACGCTATTTTAAGTCTTGTAAGATTTAAAATGTTCTATTAACTTGCAATCAGTTTTTATCTAGACCACGCCATTTTTTATATAAGATACAGACCCGCCATGATGAATATTTTCAATAGCCAAAGAAAAAAATGTTATTGAAATATATGCGCTTTACATCCTCTTAAATAACTGAAGGACGGTGTGTCCAAACATGCAAATTAATTAAAAAAAATGCATTTGGATGTTTAGATGCAAAATAAAAATTGACGATATTTTTAAAAAAATGTTTAGATAATAAAAAAAAAACATTATATTGGTGGCGCTCGAGTTATGTAGAAGTATTTTATTATATTTTGTCAGAAAAGTGCCATCCGTTGGTAATTTTTACCAAAATAGTTTGCATTTGAATATTATTTTTGATCAGCTTTATATGCGTTACGTTTAAAATATTACCACTCTGCCCCATTAGAGACTTGCCGTTGTTTTAACTATTTCACGCATAAAGTTGTCCGACTTTAAAACAAAATAAAACCCTTTTAGGATTAATTATAATGATTCTCAAGGCAATTTAGTCTGCTGCAATTTTATTTTAAATGCAAAATGCTTTAATACATAAATTTAAGGTTGCCTTGGAGAACTCTTTAAGAATATGAAATTAAAACTAAATGGTTTTTAATATAGTTGTAAAATTTAGTCTTCAAGACCCTTTTAGGATGGGCCCTTTTTGGCTAGAAGCTGCTTTATGGTGATCCTAAACTTGTCTTGAAGATCATTTGGTTTTATTCGAAGTTTTATTGTATAATTTTAAAGCGACCTTGGAGATCTTAATAAGAGCATTAGTGTTACCTGGGAAGGAATACTGTAAATATATTTTTTTGAATTTTGCTCACAATTTACCTGCTTTGTTTTCGTTAAAATGAAACTCGAAGTATTACTTGTTTGAAATACTGTCCTATTCTAATGGTAATGGTAATGGTGGGGGAGGCTGCCCCCTGGCAAGTAGTCCACAGACGGGCCATTTTTACCAACCCCCAGCTGTCCCCTCAGCCATGTGCTTCTCTTGCTCCCTCATCGAATCTGATAAATCAATAGTATATAAGCAATAATTATTGTTTTATATTGGTATTCAGTAGTGATGGGACTCGAGTGACTTTTTTTCACTCGAATAACTCGGTATGTTTCCGATTTTACTCGAGTTGAAAGTCGAGTCGGGTTGAAACTCGGTTTCATTGTTATAAAACTCGAGTCAAAAGTTAGGTCGAGTAAAACTCGAAAAATCGACTCGACTTTTGACTCGAGTAGCTTTGTGAATCGAGTCGATTTTTGACTCGAGTCGCTTTTTGACTCGAGTCGCCTTTAGACTCAAGTCACTTTCTGACTCGAGTCAAGTTTCTTTAATTTAATTGTTTATGGTTTTATTAATATTTTTAAATATTCTTTAGTGCCAGTGTGATTTATTTATATAATATTAATATGAAAGATTATTTACATGAAGGCACTAATCTTGTAAAAGTAATAAAGATGAAAACATGTAACCATGAATGAGATCACTAATAAATTACTATATCATCGGGTCATCGGGATCGGGAATTCCCCTCCAGGTTTGTTGTTTCATGTTTGTAGGTCAGATTGTATAATTATTAATTAATAGGTTTGTTCGTAGAGCAGTTTCCAACCGTTTGAAACTATCAGAAGCATGCGCACATTGTTGTAGAGATGCGCTTATTCAATCAGAACGTTTGTTATTGCAGAGCTCTCGTAATACTCGCATCTCTATAGTCAGAAAACTATCACAAATCGCCTCTACGTACAAACCTATAATAATTGTTACATACGACATTATTACGACGTATTAGAAAATTAGAAATTAGAACTTAGAATTCTTTAAAATCAAGACTCACACGACTGCAGCAATCAAACTGGCACATTCATGTTCATAAAGATTTGTTTTTCGATTCAATTAGTTCGAAATAAATAAAAAACCGTAATCGGTGTGTATTAAATATTAAATACTGTATTTATTTAATATTTGTGCTAAACAAGAGTTTAATTTAATGTTAATTTAATACAAAAAAAATTATGTTGGTTTTCTTTAAATGTCATTTTATATACAATGTTAATTAAATATTTAATTTTGTATTTGAAATGTGTTGATTTGCCAGAAAAATAATATTTGACCTGGGTCCATTTATTATTTTGTATTTCAATTATTATGATTTATGTTTATTCTTTCGATTTTTCAAACTTATGTTGGAACTAGATGGTAGTGTTTTAATTGCTGAAAGATTACCAAAAGAGAAAACCTAAATACACTTTAAAAACTTACCGTTTAGCAAACCACTGAATCATCTCCAACTACTTACTCTATAGTTCGCCTCGAGTTTGATTTCGACTCTGCCCTGACTCTAGACTCAAACTCAACTCGATTTAAAACTTAAATCATATTAACTCACTGATTCGAATAGCAATAACTCGACTCGAGTAACAACTTTACTCAAATTGCAACTCGACTCGATTTAAAACTTGAATCATAGTAACTCACTGATTCGAATATCAATAAATCGACTCGAGTAACAACTTTACTCGAATTGCAACTCGACTCGAGTTAAAACTTGATTCGAGTAGCAATAACCCGAGTCGAGTAACAACTTTACTCGAATTGCAATTCGACTCGAGTTAAAACTTGATTCGAGTAGCAATAACTCGACTTGAGTAACAACTTTACTCGAATTGAACAGCCATATGACTCGAGTCACTCGAATCGGATTTTGACTCGAGTCACTCGAGTATTTTCACATTCGAGTCCCATCACTAGTATTCAGGTTTTTGTTATACCGGACTATTAAGTCTATTCTTAATATTTATTAGTCCTATCAACAAAATATTCGGAATAATCATTATTTATTAATACCCCTTTAATATATTTTTCTCTCATTATTTAATATTTGATCATTAAGTGAAATTATTTTTACTCTGTCATACAAACATTTAACGACATCTTTAACATAATTTCAAATGTGTTATCAATTTTTTTAACCAAAATATCCAAGAAGGGTAATTCATTATTACTCCCTACTTCCAAAGCGAATTTAATGGATGTCTATAATCTGGTACAACAAAAACCTGGATACCAATATACAACAATAATTACACAGGTCTACAAAAAAAAAATTTTGTTATAGAGACCTGACCCCACTATTCTTTAGTAAAATTTTCCGCTGAAGCCGAAAATAAAAAAATTATCGTGTGGGTTCCACCACACCCCAATTTCTCCCAAAAATTAAAAAAATGCAAACTGGGCGAAAAACCTACCTATCTTTAGTAAAACTTTCCACTGAAGCCGAAATACGAAAAAAACAAAGCCATAGATAGACAAACTAAAAAGTAAACCTGCAGCAGGCACACTTGAACTGACGCTCAGAGATATAAACTTAAATTTAGACGTGCAAGTTCAAATTTAATCTTAGATAGGCAAACTAAAACTAAACCTGAAATAGGCAAAATTCCAAGTGACGTTCAGACATGCAAACTCAAACTCAGCCTTGGACAGGCAAAATCAAACTAAATCTCAGACAGGCAAACTAGACCTCAAACTCATACAGGCAAAATAAACCGTGCCTCTCATCGGGCTTAAATAAAAATTTCGATATTCACAAAATCTTTCTTTTTTTCTTGGGCTGCAGTCTCTGTTCCTCAAAGGAACGGCTCATACTTTTTCTCTTATGGCTTGCATTAAGTGTCTCTCTTATTTAAAACTGGTAGATCAACAGACGAGACTGATCCGTAGGTTACATTGGCGAGGCGCGGCGTTGTGAAATTTACTTTTTATATGGACAGACGCCTGACAAAAATTGCAATCCTCTTGTGAAGATGGTTTTCTCCATATCATTGGAACCTTGAACTTAACTGAACGTAAGGAACCGTCTTGCTTCCTATCCATAGCTCCTACGAAAATAATTAGCAATGTTTACGACTCTACTCTCGGGTAGAGGAAGCAAAGCGATTAACCAGATAATCAAATCAAACTTATAACTAAATAAAGTAAGAACAAGGTCATATAGGCAATCGTCAATCTAAAGGGTACAAAAAAATATAAAATCAACTAATTTATTTATTATCTGGCGCCACCATCTTTTAGGTTTAAAATATGGTGTCTTTTTTTAACTTAAGACAACACGTGCTACCATTATAAGATGGAAAAAAATGGGTAGCTATTTAAACAGTCAATGATAATCAAGCACAAATAAAGGTGAAATGCATTAATCGAATTTAGTTCAAAGGCACGGGACGAATTTTCAAATCTTTTAGAAATTCATGCCAACAATTTCTTGTTCACTCGGGATGCACTTAAGTCTGACCACAAGTTAATGGGTAGTGCCTAGGTAACTAGGGGTTGGAAGTTAAATTCTCAGAATTTACATATCTCTTTTGTCGTCGAGACGTCAATATAATGAAACATTCTTACTCATTCCTCCTAAGTCGAGCATACAGACTGGGCCTTACAACTTGCAAAGTTATCTTATGATTAACAATGACTTTCCACTGCCGTGTCTCTAGATTGTCTGTCCAGCGTTCGCCCTTTCCTACTAAAAAACCACACTTGTCTATGGGCGCGCGACCGAGCTTCTTCGTAAACTAAATAACTAGTACAATAAGGCTTAGTAAAATTATTTTCCTCGAATTTGGAACCTTATATATCTTTGGAAACTTATATTTCAAACAATTTCCATATAATTTATAAGGAATTTAATCCAAATGATTTATTTTAAAAAAAAAAGGACCGTTACATGGTTAGTTCCCAATGGGAACCCATTGGGTTATGTTTATGAAAATCACCACTCATAGTACTCGCATTATAAATGTAACAACATCACAAGTTTAGGTGTTAGGTTTTCTGGACTGGACGGCATTTTTAGAATTATATGAAATGATTCGTGCATAATTGCATAACGCAAAAGCAATGATCTGTTGGTAAATATATCTAATGGAGACTTATCACTTGTGTACGTACATCTCTAAATTAAAACTATTACTACAATTTGCAGATTTTGCTACCTATTATTTTGCAATGCCACACAATTTGTAGCGAAATCTTCCGTTAATATTTTTAGTAAAATCTTTACAATATGTAGGTACTGTACATAATGTTTGTTTGAGTTCAACATAGACCGCGTAGTAATTTTCTGTACATTCTACTTGTTTTCTTACTTTGATGTAAATGGTTACTTTACCATCCTAAGAGAACAAACAGTTAAACAATATTTGTTGTTTATAACTACAATAATTTTACTGAAAATATTTTACAGTCCCTTCATATGTATCATGTGGCAATAAATTAAAAACTTCCTCCATTACCATTACGAATAAGTTTTTTAGCTATCGTAGAAATTTCAAATAATGCTCTTTTGCACAAGTCGATTTTTGGACGACTTTGCATATAATATTGTTAGGTGTTTGCTATCTTCACAAACACCTATACTCGTAGATTCATTGATTAAAAGTTCCGGTAATACCTACTCACTACTTTATTGATTAATTAATAATTAACAACAATAGATTGATGACTGTCTTAAGTATAATCACAATTAAACACTTATAAGTCTCTTCCTTATTTCTTTTTTACTCGATCACTTTCAACTTAAGATTGAGCTTGTGGACGCACCGTGTTCCTTATATATACATCGCTTCAAGATTCAGGACGTTCTAGAATATTGCCGGCGGTTCTCATACAATTCTAGTTTCATCTAACCAGTCTACACCGTTCAGTGGCGTAACACTGCCCGCTCCTTAAGCCTGAACGTCCCGATCAGGCAATTCATTGATCCCTGCATATATATAGTGCATCAGGATAGGCTAAATAGGCTAATCTCGCCACAGCAGCCTCAAACTCCTGGAGACTTTCTCCACTTCGTTGTCTACGTGATTTCAGCTGAGCCTGATACACTCGGGCGTGATGTTGGCCGCCATATCTTAGTTCTAACGCTGCCTCCAGAATGCTAAAAATAGGGTAGCAAATTAGATCTGGTGTCCAGTTGTGCTTCTTGATATTTATATTAAAACAATATTAGTATAAATTTTCAATTCTTGGTGTTATTTTTTTTCAACTGTTTGTGGAATTTCCACTTACCATACATGTAACAAAAGCTATTTGCAGTGTTCTGCAATTATTGTGACGGCTTGTTGCATTAGCTGCATCGAGAGCCAAGTTACCTAACTCTGATGCATTACGGTTGCAGGATGAGGACGGGTTGAAGCCCGCTTGCACACTTCTAGACCTGCCCCTTCTGGGTTTCCGAAGCCCTGTCGCGTAAGATGTTTCTCCCTTAGCACTCTTCATGATGGGTTTTTTTCTGGGTACGAGCCCATATAAATTGAAAATTTGGAACGACCAAAAAGATCAATTAATATTCAATTGAATCTCAAGCCCCGAGGCCACGACAAGACGTTGACCACCTCGGGGATAACACTTGTGTTAGGTCTTTGAAAAAGATCCTATCATGAAACAGATTGAAATGTGAATGACAGTAAAGGTAAAACTGGACACATTGCATGAGATGAGAAGAATAGTTTCGTCTGTATAAGATTCAGTTTGAATTTGCCTTTCCGAGGATAAAATTGAGTTTCACTGTCCGATGTTTTGAAGCCCAATTATGATTTTTTAAATTTTGGAAGGGGGAATTAGGGTGTGTTGGGGAAACCACATGGTATTTTTTTTTTCATTTTCGGCTTCAGCGGAAAATTTTACTAAAGATAGGTAGGTTTTTTTCGCCCAGTTTGTATTTTTTTTTTTTAATTTTTGGGGAGAATTGGGGTGTGTGGGGGAAACCCACACGATAAATTTTTTTTTTCATTTTCGGCTTCAGCGAAAAATTCTACTAAAGGTAGGTAGGTTTTTCGCCCAGTTTGCATTTTTTTAATTTTTGGAGGGAATTGGGATGTGTGGGGGGAACCCACACGATAATTATTTTTTTTTTTTCATTTTTGGCTTCAGCGGAAAATTTTACTAAAGATAGGTAGGCTTTTTCGCCCAGTTTGCATTTTTTTAATTTTTGGGGGGAATTGTGGTGTGTGGGGGGGAACCCACACGATAAATTTTTTTTTCATTCTCGGCTTCAGCGGAAAATTTTACTAAAGTACTAATAGTAGCTTTACTTTGTAATAAAATTTAAAAAAAAAATGCATAATATTTTTAAAGGAGGGTTTGTTTTGTTATGTTTTCAGTTCTCTTAAAAACTGAGGTCGGTGAAAAAATTCTCTAAACATTTTAATGTTTCTTTTATAATCTAAAAATCTAATGGTTGACAGTGTTTACATATTTATGAGATAAGGACGAAAACTGAAGTTTTAACTAATGAAAATAATAAACATTAAAGAACCACATTCAATATCTTTTCCAATGAATCATCTGTGTTCTATGCATATTAAATAAATTAATCAATAATCATAATATAAACTCTCTTTTTGTATTTATTTCGAACTTATATTTGCATCGGATTTTTTTGCAGGTGCATTGTTATCTTAGATATAAAATATTTGTAATACATGCAGAAAACCAATTACTCACACGAATTATTCTCAAACAATTTTATCAGTTGAAAAATAACAAATACAAATAATAATATGCTGATTCTGTCGTAATTGTAAATGTATAATAGCAGACTTTGCTACGTTAGCTTTGATTTACTACCATTAAAATTAAAGTCTGGCTAACACAGTAGCGGCTGCTGAAATTTAGGCTGTCATATCTTAGTATTGGAGCCTGGGACCCAAGCAATACTTTACTTTTTCTATAAAGTTACACCGTTTTTCAATTTTATTTTAGGTTCAATTTTCACTGCAAATTTCAAAAAGTGCAACTTTGTAAAAAAATCAATATTTTTTTATGAAATTTGAAATCTGACGATATATTTTCCACCTGATTCTGAAAAAAAATGTTTCGCAAATATTTTATAGTAGACCACTTTAAGAGACACATAAAAAATCTCAAAGCTTTGCCGCCATGCTCCTCAGGATAGAGCAGGGCATGCTTTATTTTTCTACAGCATATTTAATAATAAATACAATGTATTACTTAATACATAAAACATTATTATTCTCATGTAGAGTATGTTCTGGAATGATTAAAATAAGAAATTAACGGAAACACGCCTATATCAATTATAATTTCAAATTATTTTGATATAATTACGCAACTCCCTCCTAAAATATTTTACGATTTAACGGTCACTTCCGACCCAGCTGTAAAAGCATAATAACGAGAAAGCATGCAGGGACGGACGGTCATTATTCCGCGAAACATCGAACAATTCGTGCCTTTTAGAATTTATATAGGTTATGTGCTTTATAAATACAGTGTATTCTTCAATGCTTACATTTTATTTGGATTCTGAGAGCCTAGAATGTATAACACTTTAACAGATAAGTGAAATTTTCTTTTGTGTTTAAGCGTATTTTATGTAGTTGTGCTTTTATAAATATTCCGGCGGGTGGTGAATTATTCGAGTGTTTTCTATTTATAAGTGGCCGTGGTAAAATAATATTGTGATAATGTTCAAGCCTTCAGAAGATCCTCAACCTAACGCTAGCAGAGAATTTCACGAAGATATGGGGAATAGTAATAGCTCACAAATTATAGAGAAAATGTCATTGCTACCAAATATCGAAAAAGACAGCGTAATTGTTTTAAACAAAGCTTCGTATCATTCGCGACAAATCGAAAAAATACCAAATACTGGAACAAAGAAAAAAAATATTCAAGAATTTCTCCGAAAACATAATTTGGAATTTCAAAAAAATTTTAAAAAGAAAGGTCTTTTGGATATTGTTAAGAAGCAAAATTTCTTAAAACAATATGTAATTGATAAAATGGCTGAAGCTCAAGGACATACATTTTTACGGTTGCCCCCCATATTTTTGTATTTCCAACCCGATCGAACTAATATGGAGTCAGCTGAAAAGAAGCATTCGAAAAAATAACACCGTTCCCAAATTTGATGCTAAAGTAATCGACCTTATTAAAGATGAAGTGAGAGAACTAACACCAAGTTATTGGCAAAATTGTATTCAGCATGTCATTAAAATTGAAGATGAATACATTAAGTTAGGAAAAAGCATCAGCCCTAATGAAAACCGCTTAATAATATATCTTGATTCAGATACTGCTTTAGAAAGTGGTTGTGAAATGTTGAGTGAGTATCGTGATTAGTGTTTTGAATAAAATATTATGTGATTTAGTGTACATTGTGAATTTATCGTTTTATCAGTGTTTTATATACGCGCAAGTGCAATATAACATTATTTTTATTTATTATATTTTTGTTTTCCAAAATTGAATTTATTTATTTGATAATTATTTATTTGTTTTCCAGAATTGATTTTATTTATTTGGTAATTATTTGTTTATTTTCTAGAATTTAATTTATTTATTTAATCTGGATCAATTAGATCAAATTAGGGTTATTGATATAAATATAATATTTTATTTATTTAAAGAATTTAAAAATTTGCTTTATTTCTTTTTACCTATTTTAATAATATCGATAACCTTAACTCTGAACCCACATTTTTTGGCAAGGAATTGCTCGTACTTCCTCGCTGGGCAACAATAATAATTCGATATATTAAATTATTATTGGCTAAACTGAGCAACAAGAGAATATTGGATATAATTTTAATTTAGACAAAATTCACAATGCTCCACCAATGTATAAAATATTATTCCTATCTTGACACAAGCAAAACAGAGTAATTTTTTCTAATAAATCATGGTATCAAATAACTATTTATTTATCAAAGACACAATACCTTTAAATTTCTAACATTGTGTGTCTCAACGCACAAAAATTTTAAGTAAGGTACTGAGTCGCATGTAATTACGTCGGCTTTAACACTTTTATAACCGGTTTTTATGGCCTTTTTTAGGTGTCTCTTAAAGTTGTGGTCTACTTTACAAATCGTATAAAAAATAACCTGGGCCTCACAATTTTTCCAACTTTTTTTCGCAAATTTCAATCTCAATTTTTTTTCTTCAAAACTTCCTCATTTAGTCTTGATAGTTACGCTTTAAAGTATCTCTTGGGGCCCATGCTCCAATGCTAAGATATGACATAGCCTAAATTTCACCAGCCGCCACTGGGCTGACAGACAAAATACCTATTTTCCTTATTCAATGTGTTCGGAAATTGCTTTCGCATATTTCAGATGAGAAAATATGAGGAAAAATTCCTGTGAATCTGAGCCCGAAGATGCTTCCTGGAGGAGCAACGGCCTTTTAAAGATACTATCCGAAAGATGGTTTTATTTATTCCTCGTATTTTCTCATACTAGAACACCACCTCAAATATGCGAACGGAATTCCGGAGCCTTAGTTTCATGTACCTATAACGGTTTAAAATGTTTGATTTTTGGTTGCGGCGTTGCCAATTATTTCAAAATAATGTATAAATTTTTAAGTTTGCACTTCATGATAAGATGAATGGTGTAGCCTTGATAATGACTTTTAAGAAATAATATTGTGCAGTTATGAAGCTGATGGTCTTCTTTATATCCTAATTGTAACATAAATATATGTACTATAGAGTAGATTTTCTCCAAAAGGGCTAATTTGTTAATTTTTAATTGTCATTTACTTCAGGTTTTCAAATTTATTATGCAATTTTATTTATTTCTTTGTACACTTCAACTTTTATTAAGAATGTTGTATGCCTACAATTGCTAATTATGGAAATATAAGAATTTTTCCAAGTAAAAATCTTATTTAACAATATTATTTTCACCTTTAGAAATTTCAAATAAATTTTTCATGCTTATTTTAAAGAGAGTACCCTATATTATCGAATACGATTTAAAATTTCCTTTCGATGGACTATAGAGTTCTCTATACTTGACTCTCATAGGTTGGGTGGTTAAGCTGGATAAGAACGTATCGGGCCAAATTGGTGTGGTAGAACGTGTTTCATATTTGTTATGGTGGTCAGATGAACATCTGGTTAAGCTGTGCTACTATTGTATGAAATACCAAAAGAATTAAATACATGACTGGTAATATTTTTTAATACAATCTTAAATTATAATTTAAGGTAAGAGTTCTCAACATGAGTGAAATGTCTGTCGTATGACACAAAACAAAACAAAATCTAGACCAAATGGATAGCACTACCGTTGGAGTATTTTTTTCTTGTACGACATGCACTTTGATACAATACCCCACACAAAGCTATAAATTAGTAATGTCGTCAATTTATAGTTAAATCAACGTTGACAACAGGGAACATGCGCTTAGATAATTTCTTGTTGAGAATAATATACCTACTTATATTTCCGTCTTCTCTATTCAGATATGTCCCTTTCATGAAGATAGTAGTTTGGAATTTATGCTAAATAGCCAGACATAAAACTATTCTCAAATCTCCTTTCTTATTTTTCTTCCTGCCATCTTTTTTATGACTTTTCTCTTCCCTCCCCTTTTAATTTCTCACAGACCTACAATATATTACGACTACAATTTTTATAAGGTTCAGGTTCAGTAGTTCATCTAGGAGCCCAAATATATACTATAGAATCTCTGTTTAGTTTTTCTGTTGCATGGATGGATTTTAATATTGATAGAAGCGTTACTTTCTAATAACACATAAAGATTCTTTACTTCTGATTTGCACATTAGTTCATGGGGTCTAGCAAGTTTTAAAACTTTTCGTATCTGGAAAAACTATTAAAAAATATTAATAATTTGTGATTTCCCCGTTACCTAATTAATTTAATTAATTAATATTAGCGCTAATATTTTTAAATGTTGCGCTATTAAGTATCTATTTATACAATATAGTACAACATGGGAAATGATGATTATTGAAAAAGATTTTTTAAGTAGAACAGATTATCTAATAATATTTATATACTTGGTAATTTCCTCTAAGAATAAAACAGAAGATTTATTTCCATGAACTTAAATCTACTACTTACGCCTTCTTCACAAAACGTCATTAAAGAATTTTTTAACAAATAAGGCTTTCACAATTCAATGGAAAAGTGGTAATTCAAAGAGAAAACATGGCCGACGATCCATACAAGAAACATTTTTAATTTTGTAATGAATAGGTGAATCTTCAAGTTTTTTACACTCATTAATTTAAACACCTTTGAGAAAATATTTATTTTTGATTTGTTTAGTTGTAAGAATGTTTTTGGTTTTTATTTAATTTGTACAATGTAAATAAATAGATAAATAAATAGTGTCTTTATTCAGTAATAAAAGTGAATTCAAAACAATATTCTCTAAAGATGGCGATATTTTATCGCACTTCCACACAACTGTCTTGGTACAAATATAATTTGAGTAACGTGTACATATATAAATATAAAATATATTAATTATACAGGGTGTTTCAGGATTAACTGGACAAACTTAAAATCTGAATTCAGGATCTCAAAATAAGAAAAAGTTTCCCATTGAGGTATGGCCGGAAATGCTTCATTAAAGAGATACGCCCCTCCAAAGATGAAGGGAAAGTTAGGTTTTTAATTTCTGGAGGAAGATAAAAAATGAATTTTGGTAAACTAAAATACTCTAATTAGGCTGTTTTAGTCCAAGTCGAATGAATTGGAATTCATTGGAAAATATTTAACAATAGCTTATTTCCAAACCTCGGGAAACCTTCCTGTTATTACATCTGTTATTAATATACTGATTGGTGTAAATCTTTTAGGTATACGAGACTGCCAAACAATTTGTAAACATACATGATCTACGTTTGTCTTGCGGCTAAGCTAAGACAGCTCTCCTTTAATACATATGTTCTTTGTCGCACATTCATCCTTTTACCCGTTTGACTTACGCCACCTTGTATAAATAACATAAGCAAGTTAAATGTGGAAAAATTAGGTTTAATATTTTTAAGTTTATGCCATCAGTACTCATTGCACTGGATTTTACTTTACGTAAAATTGTTTCAACTTTTTCTTCCGACACTATAGTAAAATGAAAAACACCATTAACGTTAGACTGCTTTTGGTTTCTATATTTATTTATTAATTATAATGTTTTCATTATTTACCTTAATAAAAATTGACTGAAGAACATTATTAATAAAGAAAAAGTTTATTTCATCAGGACAGCAAGTTCAGTAAAACAATCATCAGATTCCCTCGTGTTAATATTAAGATATTTTAACGTAATCCAAAAACTTTAAGAATCAGTTCTAGCTTTATAATTAAGGCAAGCTTTTTCCAATTGTACGGAACGATTTACAAAAGATCTTTATATTCATTAAAGGACACATCAGATGTATTCTTTTTATATAAGTGCGTGCTTTATCTTTCAGCTTCATCATTAGTTTTAAATTTTCTGTCAACCATGGGGCAGGAGCTTTAATTATTCTTACTGAGTGTGTTTATCAAATAAACGCACAATATGCAAGTTCCAAAAATTAATCAAATCATAACATTTTCTAATATAACTTATAGAGTTTAGGCCAAGGACGAACTCATTATAGTCGATAATTGCAAAATTTCTTTAAGTTTTAAAAATAGGAACAGGTTTACATTTCTTCATTTTAAACTTATAACATAACTAGTTTTTGACACAAACAGAAGAATATGCAGACAATAACATCTTTGTTGTGAAAATAAGAAAATAGTTTGCACAAACACCAAAATACCACAAATTGTACATAAATTTGATGATCTCCATATGATGCCTACTTAATGGACTGAACCGGTATCGAATATGGTGGTAATTTCAGTGTTAGAAAATATTGGGTTACAATTTGGAAACAATTCATTACTGATAATGCAGTAAGAAGGGAATGAGGAAATAGCATTTGATCGGAAAAACCCATGAAAAGCGTTTAATGTCATATGAAAGGACAAACCAAGTGAAATACCTCCATTATAATCATGAACTTTAAAATGCACCAGTACTGTTGCCCCTACTGAAATGTGTGACAGATGTATGTCATAACATACCTTTGGGTAAAAAGAGAAAATGAGATAATATAATGGAAGTGAGGATGTAGACAAAAGTGGCCTCTCGTAATGGCCGATTTCCGATACAGAAGCGTAACATCTATAATATTCAAGTGAAGTAAATAAAATAGAATATTTTTGTATTATTACATTTTGGTTAAATGAAACACTAAACATATTTTTTATTATTATATTCCTGGACTGCGTTGGATCCTTTGATGTGAAGATAACAATGGCGTAGTTTTCCACAAAGCATCAAAGTACTATATACTACACTAGACGCGCGATTCGCCAATCAAAATGGCATCACCTGGAGATGCTTAAACCAGTTTTAATCATTTCCAGGAACTACGTCAGTTTTATTATTATATTACTAAAATCTAAATAAAGTAAAACAAAACATACAAGCAAAGTATTTTGCAGTAGAATATTTATTATATTAAATGTGTCACTGATTGAAGTATATTTGACGTTAGACTAAATTTAACCTTAAAAATTATTGAAAATGTTTTTTGCAAATCACAATAATATCTGAATGTTGGACCATATCTATTTTAACTAGTTGGATTCGAATATACAAGATGCAGATTGTCATATTTAAAAATGTTATGTTCATGTAAATTGCATCTAAATCAGAAGTCGGTCATTTTGGCTCTTTACGTCACATAATTGGAAATTTTATCTCATATATCTACGCTAAATTTAAAAAAATCCATTAATCCAATCAGAAGTTACAAGAGCCACGCTTTACCCACGCATTCGCCTTTTTTTAAATTAAATCGACAAATTAGTCATAAAGTAGACGTTTCAGGAAAAAAATCCTGTACGAATTGGGGCTTTAGTTCAGCACATATACGCCAGAAGTCAGTCATTTTACGTATATCTTCGACTGAATATGGCATACTATGTGGTCAGATCCAGTGAACCATCCTTGTTATTCCTGGATGATATAGTGACTGATGAAGGGCAAATAAAGTATTTTCTTTACTTATCACACAGATTCTGGAGGAGCTATCAGCTACGATACTACCCCCCCCTCAGGTCGATATACAAATATCTTAGCGATAGTTTCAAACATCATCTCAACATTTTCATATTTTTAATCTTACTAGTATGTTTAGATACAGATTTTTGATCAATTATAAGATTGAAATTTTTGCCAATAAGAAAGTGTCGCTATTTTCTTAAAGCTTCCACAATAGCATATACTGCTTTTTCTACTGCTGAGTACTTTTGCTCACTTTCAGATAAAGTTTTTGAAAATAACGCTACCAGCCTGTGGATTGATGAGAGGCATCAATTGCATATTCAGAAGCATTGGTCTCAACAACATCATCAAGTGATTCTGATATATCATTTTTTAGCCTTTTAAAATCGGGTACAACTAATGATGGTAATGGAAATGTTCAACATTTCACTAAACGATGAAGTCTATGAAAGTTGTGGTACCCATCGTGAATAATGACCCTTCGCAATGACAATGAGTCATTAGTTAGAGAAAGATTCAATAAAGGTTCAAGCCTAGTAGGGTTGGGTTTGATTGTTCTCCTTTTTATTAAGAAGTAATTTGATAGATTTCCGAAAATAAAATGTTTTCCCTATTAAGAGTTAAGCTATATTTCTTTTCCACAGACAAAAATTTTTCAAGATTTTCGTCATGTTTTAATTGGTCTTTCCCACAAACCGTGACATCGTCTAAATAAGCATACATGTCTAAGAGTCCCTCTTTCCTTATAATGTTATCAATAATGCACTGAAAACAGACTACTCCATTTGTTAAAATAAAGAAAATTCTTAGAAATTGACAAAGTTAACCATCCGCCTCAAGAATAGTAAAAGTTTAGCATTGTTACGTATAAATACCTAAAAATTTAGATACGGTATCGACAATCTCTTCAATTTTAAGTAAAGGATAAGCATCAATGTATGTAAATTGATTGATTGTATAAATAGTAGATCACAATACTTTTTCTGTGATTGTCGTTTTTCCTTACGAGAACTTGTGCACGCCAGAAAGATTTACTTTCTTCTATAATCCCATCAGAGAGGAGTTTTCTGATTTCCGCGACTATAAATTTTGCATCGTCATACGAATAACGATGAGATTTTACCGCTGTAGGTCGACAATCTGAAAACAAGTTATTAAAAAAGCTGGTGATTCTACCTTAACCAACGTTAAACTGGAAACTCTCATAACTGGTGTTATATCACTGAAGCCTTTGAGAATGACCAAAAGTCTTTGCAAGTAGAATCTTTAGCTGAATGTTATGGGAATGATTTTTATGACGGCAAAAGTAACATTAACAAAATTAATATCTGCAGTGCACTTTCATAGATTTTCTCAGATTCTTCTTTACTATCTGAGGAAGTATTGATTAGACTAACAAGTAAAACATATGCTTTGGAATTTGCCTGCGCAGATTCAAGTCAGCTTAATTAATAACGTCTTGGAGTTTTAGTGAAAGACTCTCTAAGAGGCATTGTCGTTGTTTATTCCGAGCATTGAGAGCATTGTGAATGAAATCATCTCTATATTCGTCGGCAGTAACTATCTGGAAATCTTTACTAAGTAGTCTAAGTAACTGTAAGCATTGATCAATTGATTCTCTAGGTTGCTGTTTTCTTGTTATGCGATGTTTTACAAGCATTTCTTTTCTAGATTTTACATACAGAGTATTCAGAACTTGCAGAGCATCTTCGTCAGTTAAGCAGTTAACAATATTGTTACGCCACTGAATTATGTAGACTGGTTAGATAAGACTGGAATTGTACGAGAACGGCCGGGAATATTCTGGAGTGTTCTAGACCGTGTTAATGGATGTATAAATAAGACGCTCGGTGGGCAGAGATTCAGTCTTAAGTGGAAAGTGAACGAGTAAAGAACAAATAATGAAGACTTATAAGCGTTTAATTGTGATTATAGTTAAGACAGTCATTAATCTATTGTTAATTATTAATTAGTTAATAAAGTAGTGAGTAAGTGTTACCTTGAGTTTCAGTCAACGATTCTACGAGTATAGGTGTTTGTGGGGATAGCAAACACGTAACGATATACTCATAAGTATAGAACGTTATACACCTAGTTAATGAGAATTTTTAATTTATCATTAGTTTTCAAATTTTCAACGGACGAAATGAAGATTTCAAAAGGTTTCAGCTAGTGAACCCATTCTTGAAATGATAGTAGAGTTTTTTCCGGTTTAAAGAATTTGCCCATTTCAGTCAATTGATTAGTCGGTTGTAACAACGTCGTAAGTCGCAAAATCCGAAATACATGTTTTGCATGGAACAACATTGTATGTACCGTGTATTATTCTATAATTGCCGTTAGTGGCATTATTATTAAATACTGCAATATGTATTTATTAGAGCAGTTGAAATAAGATATTCATGAATAACTCTATATAAACGTATTTTCTTAATTCCAATTAAGCCTTTTGTTACTTACAACGTTGTTATAGCCGACCATTCAATTTTATTTTGCTGATTAAATTGTAATAAAATAAACCTTTGTAGAACTAGGCTTTAATCAGTAAAATACAGCAAGACATTGTATAGAGTCAAAATTATAACATTTGGCAGCTATAGAAATGTACAGTTGCGGGCAATAAAAAATAGGACGGCTCTTTTTGTGTAGTGTAAAAGTGACTTTTCAAAAGCATATCAGTCTTGACGTATCAATATTATGTAGCCTATTAATATTAGTGATGGGCAAAATCGAGTCTTTTTAAGAATCGAGTACTTGATTCTCGAGTAATTTTATGGATCGAATGATTATCTGAGAACCGAAAACAACAGAGATATGCGATGGAATCGATTGCTCACTGCAGAGCATTATACGGAGCATTACCTTACACTCGGTTGTCGGATTCTCATACACTACACAACTATACAAATGTGCTTATCAACATTATTTACGTTTAGCTCCATTTGGAAGCTGATTATACTTTGCTGCAATTTTATATAATTTAATTACGTATTATACAGTTGATAATATAAGAAATATGAAACTTGGAAAGAAATCAAATTAAATTATATTACGTATTATACAGTTGATAATATAAGAAATATGACACTTGGAAAGAAATCAAATCGACAAACGAAAACGGCAAGAATTCTCCCAAATTGATCAGAGAACTCAAAGAGGATTGAGGATCGATGCGCAGACTGCAGAGTCCGAGACCGCGAACCGAGTCTGAGTACAAAATCGAGAACCAGTCATCTCGATCCACCGTTTCTATCGCGGTATCGTGCTGTTAGTACCCGATACTCGAAATTCAAATACTTCTGTAAAGGTACAACCAATTCACTACAGGTACAATTTACTAACGAATTTAGGTCTTTTATAATGAGTTAGGAGCTGCCATCTGTTGAGATTTTTTAATATTACGTGTGTGCAAATTCAGTTTGATTAAATAATTACAATTATTTAACATAACTTCTAAGAACATCATATTCTCCAATACCAAAAGATCTAACCTTCAAATTCCAAATCACAAACCGACTTTATAAACACTAACAATAAGTTTGTGTCGTAGTACGCATGCGCAATTTGAAATTTATGCCACAATTGAAGTGAATATTGGCAATTTCCAAGCATTCAATTCTAAGCTGAAGCGCAATTCAAGGTCGTGCCGACTTAAAAGTTCTCGAGAATAGCGAGAAATTTTGAGAATCGAGTACTTCTCAATTCTTGCATTCGAATACTCACCACTAATTAATATTAGCAGTCCTAATACACAACTTAATTTTAGCAAAAATATGTGTTGAGTTGTCTCATTTTTCATTGTCCGCAACTGTATATATCAATATACACACCACATCACAACAAATTAGTTTTTATAAAAATATTTACTTCTTGAAAATTATATGTTATGATATATTCAAATTACTTTTATTAACAGCGTTATCAGTTATTGTTTATAAATATAAATAGTATCAAATTTCGCGTTAACTTTTGCTTCTTCATGAAAAAGTGTTTGTTAATACTTTTATCATAATTATTAATTTCTAAGAAATAATAAGTAGAAATCAAAAATACACAGGAAACGTTTCAGGATTAATTTATCACATCAAGAACTTCAAAATAATAATCCTGAGTAAGGTTGAACTGAATATAAATGGGTCGATCACTGACAACCCTTACGAGGTGGCTGAATATTTTGCAATGTGTAATTTAAAAACTAGTGTAAAAATTGCGTTTTTAATCGATTGCATTGAAAAGTGTCTTTTTTTTGGTTCGAATATCTGGACGAAAAAATCACCATTTTATATTAGGTATTACTTTTTGTTGTGGTTGCTAGGCGAATATTTTTCCCTTCCAAAAAGTACATTTTGGACGGTAAAAAAATTATACACAATAATGCATACCATAAACAAATGAAACAAACTGTCATGATATATTTTTATTAGATTGTGTCAAAGTGACGTGAAGTTGATTACGATCAGATTTTTCAGTCAAAATAAAAACTTATTATTTTCTTCTTACAATGGAATAAAAAATAGTGTATAACATACGGACGAAAATGTTTTTCGTACGGTTGCCAAACTCGGCTTCACCTCATCCGGCAATTTTCCGAACCGCACGAGAAATTACATTTTTCGTCCTTGTGTCATAAATAACTATTAATTGAGTAACGGAGTTTTTAAATTCTTTCAAGCTATTAATGGATCATTAGCACAGTTTCAAAAAAAATCGTTACACGGACACAGTAACTATTCAATTTTTGCAATTTGTTTTAAATAAAATGAACAATGTAAAGTTCGTCATAGGATTATTCTTTGACTTATTAAGAACTTTCTACTCAATCTGGCTAATTTTTCCTAATCTCTGCGGTGGCCCCGCCCCGTTGGCCCTCCCAGATGCATTTTCTGGCTGCGCCACTGAATATCTATGATATTCTACTTCTATTTCGCTTCAAAAGTCTAAGAATACTCCGATATAAGACTAAAACATTATAGAACTGTTTACCAAAATAATACAAAGCCAACATATTATTGTAACGTTACTCATTTTTATTAAATAATCGCAGTTCCAATTAAATCAAAATAAGAGTCAGACCTCGGTTTGTCACGGGTCACTATTAACTGAAGAGGGGAATGCGAAGTGTATGTTATAAATATAGCTACTGTTCATCAAATCAAATGATATTATATGTTCCAATACTGTTATTAGTAATTATAAAAAGTGAATTGTTAAGTGTTAAGCCCTAAGTTTAAAAAAATGAAATTAATACTGTTTTTTAATTTGTTACTAATTTTAGGTAAGATCTTTATTTAATTGTTTACTTTAATAATATTTTTTTTATGGATGTACCTGTTATTTTTAATTCATATATTTGTATTAACTTTAATTGGATGCAGAAACATCAAAATTTTCAAGATATTTGATTAATCTTTTTTTGTAATTATTCTATAGTTATTAAAACATTTTCATGTCAAATTATTGATCGATAAGATACATATTTTTTCCATTACTAGCACTACCAAATTTTCATAACTTTTGACACTTTTAAAAACGAACATTTCTATTTTTTTAAATTAGTTGTTCTATGTTTATATTTAATTTAAAGAAATACTATTTTTTTAAATTATAGGGTGATCATTTTATGTACCTCATAGGATTTCCTGGCTTTATTTTGAACTGGGATGAAATTCAAATATGCGGGTTATATTCGCAATCCTAAAACAAACGAATATACAGTATGTCCGCGGATGGTGTTTACAAGTGAAATTGAATATTCAACTTTTCGAGAAAAAATGATTCTACATAAAAGTTTTTGCTTTCCTAAAAAATACGATTCACGTTGAGAAACTGTATTTTTTTATACAGGGTGCTCAAGAATTACAAAATTTAAAATTCGCTTAAGAGTAAATTAGGCTTTATTTTAATTTTGGAACAAACTGTTGAATAAAAAAGTTGTTTCAAATTGTATACCCAGTTAAAATCTAAAATTTCAATTGAATATTGGAATGTAAAATAAGAGAATTTTAGGAAAATTGCTACCTTTTCAATTTAGCTAATAATTGCATTTGAATTAGGTGAATAAGAAAAACCAGATAGACAATTCTGAATTTTTGAAATACCTTACGATGACTTGGTACTTTATAGGAAGATATGTATCAAATACATCCATTGTAACTGGTAATTTACAAAAATTCAATCGGAATTTATGATTTTGGCTGAATAAAAAATTTTAAACGTTGTTACAACGATGATTTTTGACGACCTCGGGATGTTGAAACATCAGTAGATATTCAGCTTGTAACAACGAAACACTCGCAGTACTTACTTTTACACATATAATTGGGCGTCGAGCACTGGCACAGAGATATTGCTCGCGACAAGATGACCATGAACAAATTATAAACAAATGCAACAATTGAAAGTTCTTTGTGGTGATGGTGGTTTGTATTGTTAATTATTTTGTTAAATAAAGAAGAAAGTGGGCACGCGAAGACAAACCATGTACAAATATGGATATTGTTTTAAATGCTAAAGTCTTTATACAGGGTGATTTATTAAGAACGGGAAATCTCGAAACTGAAGATACTAAAGACCATTAAACCAAAATATGACAATTGAACCCAGCATTCCTTATACAAACATTCTGGTTTAATAGATACAAGTTGTTCAAAGTTAGAATTTTATTTTGAAATTTCTTAATAATTTTGAAAGTTTTATAGTATCAACTGGAAAATTGGCTTTACGCTTTTTGGCATGACAAATAAGAATTTGCATCTAATTTTAAATTTTCCCATAGAGGACACTAGTTATACTCTATTGCTTTGATAAATTGAGGCATATTTTTTTTGTCTGTAGACTCATGGACAAAATTAATCGAGAATCTGAAAGATCGTCCTACTTTACATAAAAAGTAACTATTGTTTAATTTCGATGTCTCTATCCTCTTTCGAGATATCTTAAAAGTTTCAATGCATTTCGTTTTTATGCAATTTTTAGTCCTTAAAATACAAACTGTGTAGGGAAAATCATAAATATAATAGAAATAGCACACATAACCATAATTTAATATTAGTTTTTATTTTTACTCTCTACAAATAAAAAATCTTTGTATTTTAATGATTGCATAAAATCGATATGAGTTGAAACATTTAAGAGCAAATATCTCGAAAACGGATAGAGACATCGAAATTAACCAAGAGTCTCTTTTTTATGTTCAGGTTCTTTATTCATTTTGCCAATAATTCTACAGCAAAAAGATATGCCCCGATTTATCAAAGCAGTGGAGTATAACTACCGCCCTCTATGAACAACGTTAACATTAATTGAAAATTCTTATTTGTCATGCCAAAATGCTGCCAATTTTCAAGTTGATGCTATGAACATGTTTAAGATTATTGAGATATTTCAAAATAAAATTCTAACTTAAATCAGCAACATTTGTATAAAGCATATTGGACTCAATCGTCATATCTTGGTCTCCAATTTCTCCAGTTCCAAGATTTCCCATTCTTAATTAATCGCCCTGTATAAATTTACAAATATTTCATTGTCATTATGTTTTAAAATTGGAAAATTGAGACAAAATGAACAATTAAAATAATTAGTTTGTTATCTCGACAATTTGCACATACTAAATAAGATAAAAAGATAAGTTTAGATGAAAATATTGGTTTCTACTCAACAGACATTGTATACATAGCTTTATGTAAAAACAATATTTATTTATATATTTATTTATTTATTTAAATACAACATCCAACAGGCAGATAAATAAAGAATACAGTAGCTTACAAATCATCAAGGTGCAAAACAATCTTCGATTTTAACATAGTTGACATACATTTGGTGTATTGGGGAGGCCAAGAAAATATTAGTTCTTGGTATGTGTGAAATAAATAAGTTATGGCGAGCAGAAATTCTAGGTACCTACTTTATAATTTATTTGATTTTATAGGTTAATACAATCCAGACGATTATTAACAATTTTATATAGAAAAAATTATTGATTGAAATATTCTTTGTTTGGTAAGACTTGGTATGATAAATTTTTCTAATAATATATTTTGCGGAAATCCAATAGGTGGATATGTGCTCTCAGGAGATTTTAAAAACTTACGCCGAATATTCTCTAATTGTAATATATTGACATTATAATTTGGGTTCCACACAACTGAGGCATTTATTGCGAGATCTAGCAAATGTTGCATAGAGTAAACGATGAGTGTTGACATTTTTAAAATCTTTGCAGTTCCTGATTACAAAGCCAAGACTCTTAAAAGCAGAAGTAGTTACCATTTCGACGTGCTTATTGAGTGACAATTTATGATCAAAATATGCACCAAGGTCTTTAATAATATCAGGTATTTGTAAAACAACATTATCATTATTATAATTGTACACGTACAGATTCCGGCCAAATGTCATGACATTACACTTGCCAGCATTGAGGGGTAGATAGTTGTTGATGCACCAGGAATTGATGCTATCCAAGGTTTTTTTGCAGAATTTGACAATCATGGACATTATCAATAAATCGGTACATTTTTAGGTCGTCTACATAAAAGAGGAAGTAGACATTAGTATCCAAACTTTTAAAAATATCAATAATGTACATTACAAAGAAGAGCGGTCGGAGTATCGAACCCTGTGGCACGCCAGATGTTTGCAAGGAACTTTTCGATTAATGACCATGGTACTGAACGAATTCATGTCGATTCTCTAGATATGACTGTATTAAAAGAAGTAACGATTTTGAGAGACCACATTTGTCAAGTTCAGAAATCAAAACACCGTGGTCAATCTTGTAAAAAGCATTAGAAAAGTCTGTGTTGATAATATCTACCTGATCCCCTCGATCAAGAAATTGCGTTTTGCACACAAGGTTCGTTACTATAGATTGACCCTTCATAAAGCCGTGCTGGTCAATAGATATTAAACCAGATATGTTAGTGTACATAGAATCGTGAAGATAAATTTAGAAATTTTTTCCGAAATTACAAATAATAGTGATGGACCTATAGTTCGTTATGTCACTCTTTTGTGTTTAATGAACAGTTGAGAAAGATCTTATTTTTTAGTATTAAAATATATTTTTTTAATCTTTAAATATGTAATTATGTTTTTAATGTTTTTACATTTATTACTAAATTTACTTTTTTTTTACTATTGGTATATATTTGTGCAATTAGAGAAATTTATGAATTTTTAAACTTTTTTCAAAACGTTAATATTTTAAATCTTTTAAATGTTTCTTTTTTAAGCAGTTAAGTTAAGTTTTTATCTACTGGATTTAGTTAAGAATATGAGTATTACTAAATTTTAAAGACAATAAATACTGTGGAAACGTCGACTTAATAATAATGAATTTGAGGTTTTCTTATATTTTTATTCAATTCAGTTCCGACAAAATATCAACATACTGAGAAGTGTAGTACGATGATACTCTCGTTAAACAAAATATTAAATATTTCATTTTTATCGTACAATTTCTTCCACAAATCGACCTCGCTAGCAAGATATTCTACCAGAATCTAACTTATTTAGGCTATATTCCGCTATTGGTGCTACTACTAGTTACTAATTGACGTTATTAACTGATTTATAAGAAAATATTATTACAAGTTGCTCCTGTTGTGAACATTTTATATACGAATTTTGAACAAAATTGTTTCGAATTACTATGACGATGTTATCCTCCTTATCGTGATTACTTATATATTTTTATTATTATTTTCAGGTTTGAGTTTAGCTAACTCATCCTCAGGTAGCAGTGAGGAAGATAGTAGTAAGTATCACAAAATCACTTTAATAAAATTATTCTTCTATTATCGCATCAATGTCTCAGTACTTCTTTAGAAAATCAGAATTAGTCTCATACAGTTAATAAGTCTTTTTTTGGCTTGTTGAAATGCAATCAAATGTATTAAGCCCTCACTTTAAACGCTTACAAAAAAAAAAACTAGACGACCGAATTAGACAATTTCTTCACATATACTGTTTACTATATTGTCAAAATTTTATGAAAATGGGTTTTACATTTTTTGAAATATTGAATGATAATGTAAAAGATGTACCGAGTTTCGGTATCATTTTCGATATAATGGTTTTTGCGAATTAATTTCTCAAAAACTACTTGAAATTTTCATGAGTTATAAAATGGACCTTTCTTTGCAAAAAGAAACTGCATTAGTTGTTCAGTTATTAAACAAATTTTTGCTAATTGATATTTTCATTATTATTAATAATATAATTAAAATATTTTCCGAAAAGATAACAGTTGCACAACAAATAGCGATTCTATGAATAACGTATAGTTTTTTTCAAAAAATAACGAAATATCACAATATACATATATATATATATATATATATATATATATATATATATATATATATATATATATATATATATACAGAGAAGAGATATATATATATATATATATATATATATATATATATATACTACACCGTGCTGATGAAGACCAATTAGTCAGAAACACGTGTCCACGGTTTGCATCTTTCTGCCAATTGCAATTTTTGCATTTTCCACCGTGCAATTTTTTTCTTTTTTGCGGGCGGTACCCGTTAATTTCATTTATTTTTTACTGTAATGTAAATAAACCCGCGTTTAAACTCTTGCTCTGTATATATATATATATATATATATATATATATATATATATATATATATATATATATATATATATATATATATATATATATATATATATATATATATATATATATATATATATATATATATATATATATATATATATATATATATATATATATATATATATATATATATATATATATATATATATATATATATATATATATATATATATATATATATATAGACAAATATTTTTAATTTTTAAACGGGAATTGCAGTCATGTGACAGATAATAAAAGAAAAACTAATTCTTCTGTTCAAGCTTTCGAAACCTTTATTGTTTCTTCATCAGGAACTCTACAATAAATTATAATTAATTAAACAAAGTTGTGTAAAAGGTAAAAAGTACTTACGAAAGTGAGGTTAAAGTTAAAATTACATTCATTGAAAAACTACAAAATCTTGAAACTTGTTTGTACTAATAAAATTGCTTGCTTAAGATATACAGTGATGCCACAAAATATTTTTTAAATTTTTTATATTTTTCTTTTAATTTTTTTCACAGTGTAAAAATAAACAAATGTTTTAAATTACACTCCAGATTTCTTTCGAATATCTTAATAATTCATGAAGTTATACGTAATTAAACATTAATGTGTCTAGAGGTCGCGTAAAAAAAGGGTACATTTTTAGATTCAATAATGTGAAACTTGGTTAGTTTAAAAAATAAAATGTTAAAACTGTTATAGAATATTAACATATGTCCAAGCAATAAATCCTAATTTTAATTTTTCCAAAATTTTTAAACTGTTAGTTTTTTTTGTAATTCGCACTCAAAGTGAAGGCTCAATACATTCGATTCGCATAATAGTGACCATTATTCATGTACAGGGTTATTAATTATAAATTCCCCACCCCTTATCATAGTTATTATTCCTTATAGAAAAAAAAGTTTTAAATAAAAGTTGTGTGGTTATGACTGAATTTTTTTAAAATGCTATCAAAAGTACAATAGAGTGCAGATTTCAGGGGATACAAACAAATAATATTTTTTTTAAAAGGGATATCCTGTATATTATTAAATTTTTAGAATGATCTTTTATTCCTGATTTCAAAAAATATACCATAATATGGTATATTTTTGAAATCAGGAATAAAAGATCATTCCAAAAATTTAATAATATACAGGGTATCCCATTTAAAAAAAATATTATTTGTTTGTGTCCCCTGAAATCTGCACTCTATTGTACATATTATGTTACCCCTACCATATACCGTTTTTGAGTTATTAAACGTCGAATATCTTAGTTAAACTAGTTACTGTAAATATGGAAAAGTTAACATTATTAAAGTGAGCTATGAAAATAACAACTGTTATGTTTGACAAGAGACATTTCTTTAATGAAATAATCAAAAAGGTTTGCAGTGAGAAAGAAAAAGTCCAAATATTTACTTGTTATATTTAAAATTTCAAAAATAAACGTGCAACAAAAAGAGCATATAGGGTGTTGTATCCAAATCGTCCAACACCATCAGAAAATATGTTTAAAAATATTTACCGAAAGGTGAATATACCTCCAGTTTTAATAGAAAAAAGCGTATATTTCAAACAAACCAGGAAGAACAGCTAGATATACCGATTTATTTCGAAGAAAAACAAAACAGAAGAAGAATGGTAAAACAAGTAAAAAATCAGGAAGAAAAACTGTTAGCGTTTGGTGTGGAATTTTCGGAAACAAAATTGTTGGGCCTATATTTTATGATTATACTCTAACTGGAATTACCTATCTGGAAATAATTATCCCAGAATCAGAAAATATTCTTTTGCAGAATTTTCCGGAAGCAGAACTTGATGATATGCTTTGGATGCAGGATGGGGAAACTCCGCATAGTGTCGTACCCGTTCGAGATCATTTGAATAATGTATTCCCAATATGGATAGGGAATAATGGACCTATTAAAAGGCAATTATAAATATAAGAAAACGTTATCAATTCTGCATTGACAATAATGATGGACACATCGAACATCTCTTATGGGTTATCATTTATCTATATTTAAATTTCCTAAAAAAAATCTTTATCTATTTTGTAGAAATATTTGGTTTTTTTCTTCCTCGCTGTAAATCATTTTGATTATTTCATTAAAGAAATGTCACTTATCAAACATAATAGTTGTTATTTTCATAGCTGTTTTTCCTAGTTTGCTTGAACTACACGCTTTCTTCTATTAAAACTGGAGGTATTATTCAACTTTCGGTAAATATTTTTGAACGTATTTTCTGATGGTGTTGGACGATTTGGATACAACACAGTATATGCTCTTTTTTGCTGCACATTTATTTTTGTTATTTTATATATAACAAGTAAATATTTGGTTTTTTTCTTTCTCGCTGTTAACCATTTTGATTATTTCATTAAAGAAATGTCACTAATCAGACATAATAATTGTCATTTTCATAGCTCACTTTAATAATGTTAACTTTTCCATATTTACAGTAACTAGTTTAACCCATTTTCTCCCAATGGTGCGTTATCGCACCACATATTTTATGATTTTTTTTTGTTAAATTCAGTAAATATTTTTGCATATCCATTTATAAATTTTATTATTATCAGTATTAGAGAACTTAGTACCGTACGAACTGTTGATTTTTATTTTAAAACAAAAATTTTGTGACATCTCAAAAATCAAGAAAAACGCTGCATAATTTTATGTCAAAGGTTGAGGTGATTCTAAAACAGTAAAATATTTTATTTTTGGAAAATATTGTCATTTTTGGTATGTCTATAATATGTAGATTACATGGTAGAAAAAATACATTTAAAATATAATATAGATTATGATTTATTTTTATTAAATAATTACTGGTGCGTGAACGGACCACTGGTTTTATCTATGAAATAAAAGCAAGCTATTGCCATTCTCGACAAGTCAGCCTATGTAGTGTAAACAGTCGCCGATTAGTGTGTTGTTTAGTATTTGTTTGTTTTTTGTGCAGTACACGTGATATTTAATTGAAATCAGTAAAATATGCCGTTTTCGAGGTATTTGACTCGAAGGAAATTAGAAGCGGCTCTGGAGGAGATCGTTACGGATTTGGAGAATAATGATGAATTTCGTATTACTCGTATTTACGTATTTTTATATTTTATAGATACAACTCATTCTAGCCTTGGTCTTAGCGGTGACGTTGTCATGAGTCTACTTTCTGTTGTGGATAAGCCAGTGAATCACCAAATTTTTTTCGACAACTTTTTTTCGTCATTCAAACTCTTCGTACATTTAAAAAATAATCGTTATTTTGCCACCGGTACTATCCGCGAAAATAGGACAAATAAGTGTCCAATCGAAAATTGTAAATCATTTGGTAAAAAAGACCACGAGTCCCATATTTCAGCATATGGTTCTGAATCAAAAGTTTCTATTGTCCTTTGGCACGATAATTCGGTTGTAACGGTGGCAAGTAATGTTTATAGTGTAGCTCCTGTTCAAAATGTTAAACGCTATAATAGAAAAGAATGAAGAGATGTACAGATACCCCAACCTTATGTAATTGCCCAATACAATAAATATATGGGTGGGGTAGATTTACACTACAACGGAATTGCTAATTATAGATGCCAAGTATTTGGGAAAAAATGGTGGTGGCCTTTATTTTGTAAATTGGATAGCTTAGTCGTCAACGCATTGAAAAATTTATAATGTCAATGAAAAAAAATTTCCCAAGTAGATTTTAAATCTTACATAGCCTTGCGACTTTTAAAAACTGATAAAACAATAATTGAAAGGAATCTTGCTCCTGCTATAGATGAACTGCGTTATGATAATACAGGTCACCTCATGATTTCTCATGCCAATAAAGCACGAAGGAGGTGTAGAATTTGCCATAGCCACACAATTTACATTTGTAATAAATGTAATGTACATTTACATACTTCATGCTTTGTACAGTATCAGCAAAAATGAAACCGGGTGTTACCAGTGGTGCGTTCACGCACCATGAAATATTATAATGTTTTTTTTATTAAGTAAAGTTCTATGTAGAAAATAATTTATGCTTAGTTATTTTATGTAAGATTGAAACTTTCTATGATATATTTTCGTTAAAATCATTAGTTATATCTTATGTGCCTCAAAATAATATTTCATGTATCCTCCCAGTGGTTCGTTTACGCATCAGTATTTTTTTTATATACGTTAATTTTTTTTAATTTTTTTTGACACAAGGAATGTATTCTTAAGAGTAACAAAATAAATATTTACAAACAAAAATGTTCGTTTTTCGAATTTTTCGATGCTTGGTATATAATGGGTTAACTAAGATATTCGACTCAAAAACGGTATATGGTAATTTAATAATATATAGGGTATCTCATTTACAAAAAAATATATTATTTTTTTGTATCCCCTGAAATCTGCACGTTACTGTACTTTTGATAGCATTTTAACAAAATTCAGTCATAACCACACAACTTTTATTTAAAACTTTTTTTTTACAGGCAATAACAACAGTGATAAGGGGTGGGTAATTTATAATGGATAACCCTGTACATATTTTTGAAATTAGTAGGGATAAAGTCGGCAGAAAGGAGAAAAACAAGTTTTAAATAGTCCACGTAGTTTTTTGTCTTCAGAGTCCTGAGGATGTGTCAAAATAGACATTGACACATCCCCAGGACTCTGAGGGCATTTAAAACTAAACTGTTAAAAAACCATTTTTGGGAGTTCGACGCCATTTTGTTTTATGTTTCAACGACGGTAGTCTTGAGAACTTTTTTGTACTTTTCTACAAGCAACAACATCTCAGCTGATAATCTCTGGAATCTGGGGATCTCTGGGCTATGTGTTTAATATGCATTTTTGTGTTGGGCACTTTGACAATTAAGATGCTGATCTTGGATATCATTTTTGGTCATTTTGACTAGTCACTACTACATTCACCAGAAATTCCCATGATTAGAACCTATAAAACAAAACAATTTTTCTAAAATAATTTCTGAATGAAAGAAACTAAAATAATTTACTTTCACCATTAAATAGTTAACACCGACGTGGTTTTTTACAAAATATCATATACTGCACTCGCTGCGCATTTCGCCAACAAGGTTGGCGTCATCTGTAAATTAAAAAACTGTTTTGGTGTTTTGTGGAAAACGACGTCAGTGTTAACTTCACATCAACGGTTTCAACCCACTTCAGGATTAAATAGTTGTCATCATTATCCTCCAATATGAACTTTTTGATTTCGTCTCTAGTAATAATCTTCGTCTTCTTAGCCCAATATCGCACAGACGGTTTCTTAAGATTTGGAATCAATTTCGGTTACGTGTTAATTTCGATGTTTTCTTTAATATCACAGGCCTACAAAAAAAATGTTCTGTCCTACAAATCAGACCCAACTTGTTCCATGTATTTTGATCCGCTGAAACCGAATTTGGCAAACATAATTTTTTAATCGTCAATTTTTCTCTACGAACCCCTATAACCCTCTATAATCCCCTAATGCGGAAATTTTCTGAGAAAATTTCTATAAGGGTTTTTGGGTCGCGATGACGAATCTGGTCAAAAATAAATTTTGATATAATAGCAGCTGTCAAGAAGCTGTCAAATTTCATGAAAAATGTGAAAAGTCAATATTTGGAGCATATTATTAAGTTTTTTGGGATGTAAAAAGTAAATACGTCAAAGTTCATTTTTGACTTCTGATTCATTTTTCGTGAAATTCGCCTTGTTGACAGCTGTTATGTCAAAATTCATTTTTGACTTCTGATTCATGATCAGTAGCCTAAAAGACTTAATAATGTGCTCCAAATATTGATTTTTTTACATTTTTCCTGAAATTTGACAGTTGTTTGACAGCTGTCATTATATCAAAATTCATTTTTTGACTTCAGATTCGTAATCAGCAACCCAAAAAACTCTTACTAGGATTATTTTATTTTGTAGGCCTGTGTATTTAAAGTCACTTTAGAATTGAATATATATACGACAGTGTATATAATTTTACGGCTTTTCTGTTCAAAATGCGCCAAAATAGCCCTTTCTGAAACGTATCCAACTCCTTTCTTCCAGCACCTTTCCTTAAACTCATTGTAACAGTGCTCCTCGTACTGTCGTTTTAAATTTTCCGGCGAAAGATTCAAAATTGCTGAATCTGCTACTTCCGCTATATCTGGAGGCGTACATGATAAAATACTCATACCCACTTTCACTATCCATTTTTTAAATCGGTATTACAAAATTCGTTTACTTTGATTGTTGATATAAACACAGACAAGCATAAAAACATCTTTTCTACAGCAACACTCAAAGGGTACGTTGCATTTATCTTTGCATAAAAATTGAACTATTTTACATCGTTTTTGTTAGTATTAGAATGCAGTTGAACAAAAATTGTATGCAATTTTGGTGCTGTCTTTTTTTAACTTGTTCAAAAAAAGAATCACTGCAGACTGGTGGCATAAATAACTATTTTAATTACATGTTCATCTTTAGTAGACAAAATATTTACACGAAGTCTGACAATTAGCAGTATTGGAACTCACACCATGTACGTACATTATTATTAACATTCAAGAATACAGAAAATATGAACTCTCACCAACATTGTTACCAAACACATGTGATCTGTGTTATCAGACCTCTCCATCACGGTATGTTTCTGGTGACAAATAAAAATCCTTAAAAAGTTCATTTACAGAAATACTGATGAGCTTATCTCTTTCCTAATCCAAAATATTAACATGTACATAAATACCGTGGGAATGGTTTTCATTTTGCTCAGTTCTAGACTTTAAAAAGTCCCATATATGTATGTATTAATTTATATTTTTAAATTGTGTTGTAGATAGCCAAGAAAAATCTTTTCTAGATGAAATCGCTTACAAACATCGGGAGAAAAGAGGAGGTAATAAGTATCTTGTACAAGTAGATTATAATATGTGTATACCATCAGAGCTGGGCAGTACTCGAGTACAAGTACTTGAATTGGGTACTTAGAGTACATTTCATGTACTCTGTACTCTGTACTCGAGTACTTTCTTAAAGTCTGTACTTTGTACTTGTACTCGTAAAATTAAATCCAAGTACTTGTACTCGAACTTTCATTCACAAGTACACAAGTACATATACATTTCAGCTCGTATGAACCTGTCAGCAATCACAGAATTGCCATGGTATGCTGTGGCCTGTGATCAGTATTTAAATCATTTGTATGTGTTTATTAGTGCTTTCAAGAGCTACCATTCGCTAATCTAACAGTATTTGCTAATATTAGTTATTACTATATACTATATTATAGTTTAGTTTGTTGTTGACATTTGTATGTATATGGTACAGCGATTAGGCTACCAAAATACCAAGCAATAAAACATTTTGTGTTTGTGTTGTGATTTATGATAGATAGCAAAATAAGGTAGTAACTTTTTTATATTTTGTAAATTGAGAATCATAGACAGACTTAGTTTAAGTACTCAAGGCTGATTTAGTCAACAAATATAGGGTTAATTTTAAACTTAAATTTAACAATATTTTTAATTCAAGAGTTGAAAGTACACAATCACATTCACATATGAATGTTTAAATAGAAATTTCGAGAGAAATTTAGTCTTAAATTTGATTTTAAGTGACATTGAAAAGTTGTAATTTAGCTGTACTTTAACCAAAATATGCGCCTTACTCCCGTGACATTTGTTTACGTGTCTAATTTTTTATTTTTCGATTATAACCATAAAAGCCGGAGGCCTGCTACTGTAGAACTACTGTGATAGAAAGGTATTAATAGTAAACTATCTAAAATTTATAGGAGCAGTTCTTATAATAATTAGATTTTCTGAATTAACGATACATTATTATTAAAATTAAAAAGTTTACAGCTAAATTTTAAATTTAAAGTTGATACTAAACCTGCTGACTAAATCAGCCTTTTTAATTTCGAGTAAAAAAAGTCACTTAACCCATATTATTTATGAACTAAAACATCTAAAATAACCTCAATGTTATTGTACAATTGGCAATTTTTAGACCTAGTGTAGTGTCAATTTCATTACATTTATTATTATTATAAATTAATATTATTTTTTTTATCGATTGCCTTATTACCTTATGATATTAAGTATATTATCTGCATGTATTTAGTGATTGTAAACTTTGCAATAATTTTTTTAATAGTACATACTGTACAGCATAGAATATTAAAAAAAAACCAAAACCAAAGTATGTACAGTGTCGTGTCGTTTGAAATTGTACCCTCTTTTATTTCATTCATTTTTTAAACATTTACAAACGTATTTTACGTAATTATTTGCGTAGATTTCGAATCGACTAGCAAATTTTAAATTCTCAAACTATATACAGGGGCAAGAAAAAATAGTTTTTTTTTAAATCGGCCGCCCTATATATTTTTGGATTTAGATTCTACTTATATTATTCTAAATATAAGCACCACACCACCACACTCCGCACTCATAGATTTGCTTTCAAAATAAAAGCTATTTAATAATTTAAAAATGTGATATAAATTTAAATAACAACAATAAATAAAGACGTGCAATATTTGCAGGAAAAAAAATTCGACTGGGGTCTAGTCCTATACTTCCTACCCTTTTGTAAAGAAATCTTATTCAACGATAATAAATAGTCCGCGGCGTCACGCTCTAAATGATGAAAACTTTCAAAAACTAGTTATCATGAAAGCCAATAAAGTCTACCAGTAGCAAGTCGGTAAGCATTACAAGGATCTTTGATTCTGACTGTATTTAATTTGATTTTTTTTCTTAGCAGGGAACTTCGAAATTACGAAACTAGAATATACATATTATTATAATACACATCACATAATATATATAGAATATAGAAATAAAAATTATATCAATATAGAATATAGATTTCTTACGTTATTCATTTCCTCTTTTTACCATGAATCAAATGTACTCGTATGAAAGTACTCGGATGGTTCAAGTACTTGTACTCGAGTACTTGTACTTAAGTACTCCAAATTTATGGAAGTACTCGGTACTTGGTACTTTGTGAGAAATTATTACTAGCACTTGGTACTTGGTACTCGAGTACATTTTTTGTGTACTTGGCCCAGCTCTGTATACCATATATTTTCTTTAAATTACACAAACCAAAGGTCATCAATTTGAACTTCACAAATACATATATTACAAAAAGCTTTTACTAATTAATTCAACTATTTTCCAGCTCTGAAGAGAGTTGTCAGAGAAACATTTGCTGGCATGAGCCAACAGTTTCTACCACGTATAGAAGCCACAATTATTTCAAATTGCAAGGCTAATGGACACATCGAGGCTGCAAATAAATTGCAGGTAAACATCCATGAATTGACTAAATCATAGAAATAATATTAAAAATACCAATTATCTCAAAAAAAGAATATAAGAAATCATTAAGCAATGCTTTTAGTGGATATTCTGTGCCGTTTCATCGGCATTCGTTTCTAAGAAAACCGCCTGCTGAGTGGTAAAATTAGCTGTTGTTGGAATTATACTTGTTTATTTTGCTCCGACTCCATATAATAACAATTTTATACCACAGACACTGTCAAGCCGGCTAAAGGTGGCCTGCGCGGCAAGGGGGAGTATTGCCAGCTTTCTGCGAAACCGTATTATAGTAGGGATATCACCCAATGAGTAGAGCAGATGAAAACGATCATAAACATTTGCCATGCACTAATTCATTTATTTTATTTACGCTTAATTGTAATGAAATGCAGAAATCGCATTCTTTCTGCGGGTCTTCTTTCCCCAACAAGACAGTAATTTGGAAACATGGAGGGAAACGAGATGAAAGATATCCTTGCATCTTTCGTTTGGGATACACTAGCGTAAAAAAATTTGTAATTAAAAAATATGTTTTATATTTAGAAATGGAACATTTTGCATTTTGTAAATAGTAATAAATATTCAAAGTAAGACTTAAATACAAGAAACCAAAATCCAAAGTACTAAAGTCATTTATTTGGTAAAAATCTATTTCTTACTAGTGGGTAATCGCAATTAAAACTTAATCATTTCTGTTTGTATGATACAAATTTATAAATCATCAAGAAGTGTGTGTGGCAACTTTATTTAATCTTGCGTTAAAATTATTACTAATTGTAAATTAATCTCACCTCTCTGTTGGAATATTTTGGTATTTTAATTTTTTTATACCTTTATTGATAAAAAATATTGTTTTACTGCTTATATTTCGTCCATTTTCAATAAAATTATATCTTTAAAAATTGTAAATAGTTGTCTATTTCCAAACCACTCCAAAGGGGTGTACAGATCAGCGATTCTAGCTTGACAGTTGAGTTGGATTCGTAGTGACCTAAACCCCACCCCGCCTTTTTGGTTTGGTTAGTCTATGTTTCACACTAGCGATATTTATTCTCTCTGCACCTCCAAGTGCCAAGCTACAATAAGTAGTATGTTTACTACATAGATATTTTTGGCTTCTTGTATAAAAATTAGTAAAAAAGAATATTATGCAAGATTAACGCTATGGTATATTTATTTTTCTAGAGTGCATATGACGTAATGAAGATTTGTATAAAGAAGAAGACTATATTCATTACGCCCAAAAATGAATATATAGCTCATATCGAGGAATGCAGTAAAGATTCGCTAACACTTACTAGAAGCTGTTTAGCAGTAGACCAAAAATATTTCCCAGACTTTATTCTCGATTTGGTGAAATCTGTAGTCAATTTTATGTATGATGATTTCGACATAATGCGTGGTAAGTAGTATGTTACCCAAACTTACAGTCAGGGATCATTCATTCACATAATTTCACCTAACCAAAAAAAGTTGCTTACAAAACAAAAAGTCAAAAATTCAACTAAACTTCTAAAAGTTGTTAACATCTACAATTCTCAGATAAAATCACTCTCTGAAAATATGTTCAATTCAATATGATCTTACGATTACATAAGTAATATGCATTTTATTTTTCAGTGGATCTGCCTGTATGTATTCCAAGATTTAACAATTATTCCGTACAAAGGAACTATATTCAGTGTTTAACAGATACCGCTGTACAAACTCATGACACTAACCAAATACCAACATCAAAAGCCTCATTCTGTCAGTAAGTACAAAATGAAACGTTATTTACATTCTCCGAATCTAATATTTTTAGTAGAACAAATTTCTAGAGTCCTAGAGATTCAAATTTTAGTATGACGATTGTATGATAAATCCTATAGCGGTTAAGCTTTGACCGCCAACTTAACGAATAGAGTGGAAATTCTAAATACACACTCCACAAGAATAATTATCGCATCATTTGAAATGTATCATAAGTTTGATATTAACCGTTTCATCGATTTGGATGATCTTTTTTTGCATTATAGGTTGACTCTTCAGAAATGTTACGATTTTTTTAATTCAGTTTTGCCTGAATACCAGGTGTAACAACCATGTTGGGTTTTGTTTCAAAAATTCGTAGCACTCTATAGAATACACAACAGCTGGTAACTGGAAGCCCTTCAAAAAGATTATGTATGTAAATCGTCTTCAACATTTTGTACACTGTCATAGGTCTATCAGAGGGATACAGGCAAAATCTCGATTCATCCGTGAAAACTACATTGGACTCTTCTACATTGGACTAATTATCAAGGCCCCACTCAGCGTGCTGTCAAGATAATTGTAACCTGGCAACTCGGTGTGCCCTGGTAAGACATGGATCTGTGACTGAAACCATTGGTCGTTAATGCCATTCTCGAAGACAATTTCTAGCTGTTTGTAAAAAATTTTTTACATTTCCAGCTGCTAGTTCGGTTTGATGCGTTCGGATGGTGCAATTTCGAGTTCTTAAAACCTTAGCCATAAAAAACGGTTTTCTATGGAGACCGTCCATAAAACTCGTTACACTATTTTCGGCTATTTTGTACTACCTCTCCCGCGACTGTGACAGGCCAGATAACAACCTCCCCCCAAAAAATTTAGGAACAGCAATGTTTAGGACATTTTCTTAAAACTTTATATTAATTTACTGAAAAAATTAAAAAGAATAACTGATTTTTGCGTCTCGTGTCACGCGACGTATGAGATGAGCCCATCTCCTATCGATATTTTGAGACGATTTAACGGGCTCTCTTCCACCCTTAAAAACATGGACGGTCCCTACAGATGTAGTATATCTTCTACGTCCTTTTCTCTCCCTCCTGGAATACTATCCAATCTCCCTATATGGGCCTGGTGATAACTCTTGAAATGACACTCCGTTGAACACCAATTACGTTAGCCACGTACCTTTGACTTCGCCCACCTATTATTAGGGCAATAATTGCTCTTATATTCTCTTCCGTCGGTTAAATGAACTATTAAATGTTGTTAAGCCTCCATAGTGGTGCAAAAGTAGCATCAACGGCGGTTCGTGGGTCAAGAGATAGGGAGGTCAATTAGAAAAGTTTACTGTATTACTTACCTTTTAAAGTGATTTAAATTCCAAGTCGATCCTCTGGTCTTTTTGAGATGCAAAGTGGTCAATTACTTTTTCATTAAAGTCTTTTATCTTCTTTATTAATGCCCTTTCTATGGTAAGTATAGCTAAAGCAGATAACCTTTCCTGACCCATGGTATTTCTTAAAAATATCTTTATTCTTTTTAAGGTTGAAAAACAACGTTCACTTTCGACGGTAGTCATAGGGAGAGTACACAAGATTTTTAACAGTTTGACACTTTCAGAAAAAGTATTGCACAAATTATTGTTAATAAAAAGCTGTAACAAAGCAACTGCACCTTCACTATTGGAAAAATCTTCTCGGCTATATAATATACTTCTAATTCAGTTTTAAGTTTCAAATGATTTATGACTGGATACTCCGTTTTAACTAATTTAAACATATCTTGAGGAAAGCTTCTTTTTATAATCTTTAAATCGATCTGCGTGAAATAACTGAGACACTGCTAAATGATTACTAAAGCCAAACCTGTTTCTGATCTCAGATGTAATTATATCACAAACTTCTAATGAAATTCTCCTTTTTGATTCTTCCGTTTTACATCTCTGGGCAGACTGCATGGATGTCTCCTCCAAATAGTTATTCAAAATTTTATTTCTGATGTCTTCAATTTTACTATTAAAAACGCCAATACATTTATTTACTGTTATGACATCGATATTACATTTTTGTAATTGATTGAACAATATATCACAATGAGGCATAACTAAATGAAAAAAATTTAACCAGTAAAGAAAATGTTCATTTTGTAAGTAGTTTTTTAAATCAATAGCTTGGTTTAGAGTGTTGTTTTCTGATTCATTATCAATGATTTTTTTCTAAACAATCTAATAATTCTGTTCGATAGGTATAAACAGTCTCTATGCACTTTCTATTAAAATTTCATCGTGTTGGAGCAGCTTTAGGTAATATCACCTTAACAACATTATCTAACACGGCTGATCTTTTTGGCGATTTTCCAAAGAATGAAGAGAAGCTATGTAAATTAGCAAAAAAAAATTTTATGCTTTTATCCTGACTTGATGCTTTTTTGTAAAATTAAATTCAGTTGATGAGCGTAACAATGAATAAAATTTGCTGAAGGATAACTTTTTTTAATTAAACATACCTATTAACTTCTTTTTTCTTATCAAGAGATGTTTGCTTTATCGTCATATTAGGTTTTGGACGGCCACCACCTTTGAATTTCACTCGGTCTTCATAACCCAACTTATGTCCATCTTTCAGTTTTAATATATTTTGTACAACACTCATATTTAATAGTAAACACCAAAAACACTGTTTTACTTAATTTCACGACAAGTAGAGATTTACTAATGAAATGTTCACAAATAAAAACATTAAAAACAACGCGATAGAATTTATCGACCAACGCGTACTTAGTCAACATTAAGACCACTGACTAGCGACTGCTGTACTAAATTTCGTGCGTTACCGTGTCAAGGTCGTCAGGGACATTGCCCCCGCCAGTGTTTTCTGTCTCTTTTGCTTTCTGACGATTCGCGCATAAGTCTATTTCACTATAATTCGTTATAAATTCGGTCCGTAGCTAGCTTTGAGGACACGTTGTGGATTGACCCAAGATTTTTTAAGTTCTATAAATGAATAATGTAATGATCTAGATATTGGAATAGTATTGTGCATAGAATGAACTAGAAACTTTAATATATTTTTTAAGAATATTAAAAATATATACATATATATTTTTAAACTTCAGAAAATGAATAGCTCTATTTTTTTATTTGTATGTGGGAGATCATTGACCAAATGACCCTATAGAAGAACCGCCAGTGTGTAGCATACAATTTAAATTAACGACAAAACCAGGGCAAGGAGTATAGAAATCTAACGCAACAAGCAATAATTAGTACCACAAACTGACACTTTATAAACTGATGTCGTGACTTTTAATCTCTTGTTTTCCATAGCCTGCTACGTATTTCAGTTTTCCATTGTATTCATATAAACTGGTCAATAAATGTGCTATAAAACTGCATATCTCATCTGATTACAGAAATAATAAAGTGAATCAAACTGTAAAATAATAAGAAGAGATGATGCGAGAGTTAGCTCTAAATTGTAATGAGCCGTTGTTGCTGGTGCACTCCACAGGGTGTTACGAGTTTTCAGAAAAAAACCCAACATTATTATTATACCCGGTACTCAAGCAAAATTGAATTTTTACTAAAAAAATCGGTAGCACCATTACAGTCCTGAAGTGGCAAAACTATAATGCAAAAGAAGATCACCCAAGTCGGGCAAATGACTCGGGAAAAAATGTACATCAAACTTATGGTAAATTTCAGGTAATGCGATAATTCTTGTGTGGTGTATTTGCTATTAATTGTTTACTTTATCATTTAACTGAAGAAAAGATACTTGCCCTTCTGCATAGTTTCATAAGACGGAACACCTGTATACCTTATACTCCACAATTTTTCTTATCTTGTGCGGGCAAGAGTGATATATACCTGAACATGCTCCTTGCAGTTTCCACCACTAAGGCCCCGGTTTACTAAACTGGTACTTTTAGAATATACATTTTTTTTAATTTTACATTTATCTTTGAAGGTTTAATACTAAAGAAATTGTTTGTATAAGTCAACTTTTAGTTGGAATAGTGTATATTAAATTACAATCTCATCAGTTTTTATAAACATGATGTAACAATTAACTTTTAACTGGTAATTTAAAATAAATTGGGTATCCTTCCTGGTAAAAGCTCTAATCAAATAAGAAGTGAAATGGAAATATAATAACGACAAAAATTTTTGATAATTATTATTTTCTAACTTTTAAAAAAACGTACCATAGATAATTATAACATATCATTTTAAACAACTGCTTTCCAGGCTATTTGCCAAATGCTGAATATTGGATTATAAAAAAGATAATATGCACATTATGTTCAGTACGACCGACTCAATAATGTTGTTTTTAATTATAACTATCCTGTTCAAAAGTGGGATGAAACCTTTAATCAACACAGTCAACACAGAGATTTTTCCACAAATCACCATATTATATTGCACTCGACGTGTGTTTCGCCCAGCAAGTTGGCATTATCTAGGGATAATTAAAACTACAGTGTTAATAAACTCAGTTTTTATCATCTCCATATAATGCCAATTTGGTTGGCGAAATGCGCGTCGAGTGCAGTATATGATGTTTTGATGTTTTGTGGTAAACTACGTCATTGTTATTGTGTTCAGTAAAACTAATTTCTTGTTTAGTCTAATAAAAATATTCGCTTTTTAGGAAATTTATCCCCGCTAGTTACTGTTTCACCAACATGATTAAGGATACTTGTGACCAAACCAAAAACATGGACCAATTTAGGGGAAGATTATATCAATGCTATGAAACGTCCTTGTGATAAAAAAAGAATCATCTTATTAAAGTATAATATGTATTTATTTTTTCTAGAATTATAATTTTTTGAGTGTGACCAAAATAAAAATAAATGAGATTTTTAATAAAACGTTGTGACAAAGATTTGTATCCCATCCACCTTTAAAATTTGATAGGTCCTTCTTTAAATTACTCAGGTTTCTTTGTACACCATTTTTTAATTTTTCAACGACGAACAGGGCTACTACATCGAAGAAATTCAGCTCCTGCGAGAAGACTGGATCTTAAGATTTGTGGTAAATTCATTACGTTTATTTCTGAGTTACTTTATAATCTAAAGGTAAGTAAGGTTTTTCTGTTTATTACTGATTGCCTATATCTAGGGGCAGTGGTGGCTGGTGAAATTTAGTTTATGCATCTTCATATTGAAGCATAGGGCCCAAACAATACTTATTGATATAACTATTAAAACTAAATGGGTTTTACAGAAAAAAAATTGCAATTGAAATTTGCGAAAAAAAGTTGCAGCAATAATCACCCTCCCAAGTTATTTCTTAGACATTTTGTAAAATATATTTTTTTATAATCACTAATAATAAGAAACAATTGTCGACAGATTTTAATCATTAAAAGATATTGATTTTTTATAGTTAAACTTTTGAAACTTGCACATTAAAAAATTAATCTAAAATAAAAGAGGTAATAACTAGACTGGGCAAATTCCGAGTAATTCAGCGGCACTAGAGAGGCCATGAGAGTTCTATGAAAAAAATCCCATGTTATTTCTTATGGAGGTTCATTTTGCAGAATTTCTTAAAGGGGCCGGCTTAACTACAATCGAACTAATGGGAATCGAATATATGTCTATTTGATAATCTGGACGTTTATATCAGAATTATAATTTCATAAATATATTATCCTATAACTTGAACTAGCGGAATTCAGGATACCGGGAACGATGTTTGAATACATATTTAACAAGCACGGTGATGTAATTGGCTAGAACGCATGGGCAGGCATGACTATAAATCTTCCTATCATAGTTAAGAGTTCGAATCCCGGCATTGTCAATAGCGATGGGAATGATCAACGTTTTCTATATCTGTTAACATGGAGGCTATTTTTGACAAGACAGTCCTCTGCAACTTATATTTATACACTGCACCGGGGCATACTGGGACAAACCGGGACATACTGGGAAATACCGGGACATATTGAGACATACCGGTACACCGAACCGGGGCATACTGGGATATGCCGGGACACACCGAACAGGTGCACAATACAGTAAAGTATAGCTGATCGTGACGATCGAAAGAAATAAAAGACAAGTATTTAAAATATTATTTTCATTGAACTTTATTAAATATACAATTTACAGGTCATATGAGAGGCCATCTTTAATAATATAATAAGTAAATAATAGCGAAAGTATAATTACAAATATCTATAGATTAATAAATATTATAACGCGAAATATTACAGTTTTACAGGTACAGTTTAGTACATAATAATTAAGTAATTGCATAACATAGCTTTTAAAATAAAGTATATTAGCTAACAATTTTCACTACTCTATCTAAACATTACATATTCATTATAGAATAATTTCCCTATGGTAAAGTACTATGCCAATTATTAATTATATATCTTATATCATCAAGAGGACTAAGCAATTTTATTTTAAATATATGAAAGAAATTTGCTTTTTAATGTTTTAAAAATATTTTATTAGAAACTCTACACGTGTTTCGGCTTTTTAGGCCTTTGTCAAGAGAGGGAATACTGAACAGTAAAATTTGTGTTCGTTGCTTATATAATCACATCTGGTACCTACTATAAAACTGTTGTAAAATATGTTTTTATAAGTTGAATATTACTTTATTTTTTAAATCTAAATTATTTTATTTAAAATATGGTGGCCGGTAAAAATTTGTTGTTCATTCGTTAAATTTTTCTTATTTTTAACAGCCTTAGTTATTTCTAATTGTTCTAATGGATCAAGTTTCTTTCCTTTCTTTTCCGAATGGAGTAATTTGACATTATTTAAATCTATAAAATGACTGTTTTCTATACAATGTGTTGACATGCCCGTACTATATACATTGTTTACAATAGATTTCCTGTGTTCCTCGAATCGCTTTTTTACATTTCGTTCAGTTTGTCCAATGTATATAGCATCACAGACTACAGTTTAACTCATATACTCCTGTTTTTTGTAGCTTTTCAGTTTTGTCTTTATTATTAATTAACATTTTACCTAAATTATTTTTATTTACTGAAATTGTTCTATATCCCAGTTTATTCAGTTTATTACTAACTCTATTGCTGATCTTAGGCCTATAATTAATACATTTATATCTCTTATTGCATTCCTGAGAAGAAGCGACATAAAACTCTTTACGTAAATTTTTCTTTTGTTTGTTTTTTATTAGTTTATCTATTAGGTTTTCTTTATAGCCATTGTTTCTCGCAATTTGTTTGATTACGTTAACTTATTTTTTAAAATTCTCTTCGCTTATTGGAAATGTTAATAGACGATGTATGTAGCTGTGGAATGGTGCCATTTTTATTTGCAATGATTGTTTAGATTTACTATGAATTATTGTATCTGTGCAAGTAGGTTTATGATAAATGTCAAACTCTAAGCTATTATTGATATTTTTTATATTAATGTCTAAAAAGTTTAAACCCTCGTCATTTTCCATTTCTAATGTAAATTGAATTTTCTGATTAAGTGAATTTAGAAGACCTAAGAATTTATTTAACTGCCTTTCCGTACCTTTTCAAATGCAAAACACATCATCTACGTAACGAGTCCAGAAAAATATGTTTTCAACTAAAACGTTTTTTGTATTAAAGAGTACATTTTCAAAATCGGACATAAAAATTTCAGCTAGTAAGGGAGATATGGGTGAACCCATTGGTAATCCGTCTAATAATTTATAAATTTCCCCGTTAAATTTAAAATAATTTTCGTTAGTACAATTTTTGGTCATTAAATTTAGTTGGGTTTTAATGTCACTGTCAATATTGGAGTTATTTATAAGTTTGTCTGTTATTTTAAATCATGTCTGCAACGGGATTGACGCAAAAAGACTTTTTTACGTCGAACGAAACTAATATATTTAAAATATTTAATGATGTTTCACAAGGAGCCAACCTCAGAATCAGTTCAGTGTATTAAGCAATTTTAGTTTGAATAACTGTATTCGCAGATATTTAATATAGTACAAGGTAAATAGCCTAAGATAAAGGAAAATTTCTTAAAATAAACTATAAAGCTAAAAATAGGTAAACATACAGATTTGAGTATGCTGATTCCGAAAATCTGGTGTTGCGGGGTGTGCGGGGTGGTGGGATGGCGTGGCGAGGATGCGTAGGTGGGGAGACGCAATATGCAGACGGTTATGAGCACTCAGCGCAGTTCACTTCTTACTTTCACTTACAAAACAGTAAATTGTGAACGCGCAGAAGTAATTGGTCAAGCCTCTTTGACCAAATTTATTGGAAAATCTTTTAACAAAGCACAATTCTTGCGTAAAGATAAAGTAAAAAACATTGCAGCGATAACAAAGACTATAAAAATCGGCAACCAAGAAGTAAACATCAATTCAAATCAGCTATTTCATCGAATAGTTTGTGTCGTAAAGACTGATGAAGAATTGAAACCGTGCTTAAAATATCAGTTAGCTCCACAACTTACATCTCTCTTTGATACCATTTCACTACGAAAAGGAAAAAAGTCCTCCCTAATTGATATACTAGAACGATGTTGCCCGAGTACCGAAGAACTACCTGTAGAGCCTTCTTTTGTTATAGACGGTGGTGACCTTTTACATAGAGTAATTTGGCCGAAACCTGGGTCATTTTTACAAATTTGTCATAGCTACATTGATTATGTAAAAAGAAACTATGGTACCAAGTGCACCATTGTTTTTGATGGCTACACTGAAGGCGAACATAGCACTAAAGATGCGGAACATTTCAGAAGATCAGGAAGACCTAAGAAGTCAGTGGACGTTGCTGTAAGTGCTGCAATTTTTCCATCAGTAACACAGTCTGAATTCCTTAGCAATGTCTCGAACAAAAGAAATTTTATTTCTCTTTTGTCAGAACACCTTGAAGCTGCTAACTTTAAAATTCAAATAGCTCCTGGTGACGCTGATATTTACATAGTTAACGCTGCCATAAAGTTGTCTGTTCAAGGTCAAAAAGGAGTCATCGTCGGTCAGGATACTGATTTGCTTGTACTAATGATTGCCCTAGCAAATGCAAATAATGAATGCCTCATGCTCCTGCCGGCATCGAAGCTTAGGACACATAGAGTGTTCAGCAGTCAGCATCTTCAAAGGGCTCTGGGAGAAGTTGCAAACCACATTCTCTTCTTACATGCGGTCACAGGTTGCGATACAACCTCTTTATTATTTAAGAAAGGGAAAAATCGAGCTTTCAAACTTCTGAAATCCAACAAAGAATTAAGAGAAAAAGTAGCTGTATTCAGTGATAAAGATTCATCGCATGAAGTTATTGCTTACGCTGGAGAATATTTCTTGGCAATCCTATACAATGGTCGTGTTTCACCTGATGACCTAAACACAACAAGATTCAAATCTTATAAGAAAATTATAGCGAAACAACCGATCTACGGGAAGTTTGACCTCTCGGTATTTCCATCAACTTCCGGAGCAGCAGCACAACACAATTTCAGAGTTTTCCACCAAGTGCAGGCTTGGCGTGGGGTGTCGCTTTCAGCTACTACATGGGGATGGAAGAAAGAAGGAGGTTATTTGTTACCAATTCCTACACTTGACCCTCCTGCTCCCGAAAATTTAATAAAACTCGTTTTCTGCAACTGCAAAGTAGATTGCAATCAAAGATGCGAATGTCGTCGAGGGGGCATTACCTGCTCCCCTATGTGTGGAAAATGTGGTGGCGAGTTGTGCAGCAATCGACCTGCCCCGATAGAAGATGATGAAGAGATATCCGACTAACAGGAAAATGGAGGGATACCAAGGATGGAACAGTGTAACCAACTAAACGAATCTGGACCATCACGATATTCTGTCAATTGATGTGATGCTAATAAAGGGTTGTATGGTAAGCAATTTTTATTTACTTAGGGGGGATACAGTAGGAGAAGGGGAGGTGTGTTCTCCATGTTAGAAAGTCTGTAACCAGAGACAAACAATACAGGTGAACAATTTAATGTTTCTTTATTGTAGGTGGGAATCGACATCTAATACCAACATTATTTTCAAAATGGCATTTGTTTATATTCAGCAGTCCCACAAAACCGTGTATTTATATCCAAAAGATTTATATTGGCATATATACTAATTTTAGGATTTACATTTTGTACATAGTTTTGTACTTAAGTTTAGAAATAAATTTTTTTTCTAACAAAATCGGAGTTACATCATTGTTTTCAAGATGGCGGCTTTCCACCACTGCGCACGTGCTGCAACACCACTAAATTTTATTCAGTAGCCCTCAAAGTACACTCTCACCAATTTTTAGCTTTATAGCTTGTTTTTAGGTCAAAAAAGGTTAAATGCCTTGTACTAATAAATCATTCATTGATATTCGATCTCACTTGAATAGTATCATACGTCGACACTCAAATGGTATTGTTTCATTATTATAATTGCTATCATTCGTCGACACTCGATGGTGTTATTATTATTATCTATGCATTTTTTTTCCCTAATATTATTGAATCAATAAGCTTGCAAATTGTACATATTCCATGTTAACCGAATGATACACACAGTCCACATTGGTTATTGACAAAATACCATTGTTAATGTATTATTAATGTGGCCGTAATGGTATCACAGATATAATATATACAAGATGCAGCATAACTACTTGTTAATGGTCTGCGTAAAGAAGCCGCATTGCAGGAAAACCTCCTTTGTTTTGGATGAACATGAAACGTACTCTTCATCAATATTTCTTTGGAAACATACTGCCAACAATCCGTACAATATAATATCGTATAAAAGAATGCTTATATTCCACCAGATAGATCGTTCCAAATTATACAGGTGCTACAAGAACTAAATTTTAAATAATTTTTTTAGTACCCAAAATGGGATAACTTAAAATAAATAAAAAAAAAAAGTAATTGGCATGTTTCAAAAATTCAGTTTATTGAATTATTCTAAATTGTACGATTTGTCTACACCACAAACATTTTCCATCAAAACGTAGTTAATAAAACGACTGAAGTGTCCAGATCTGAGAATATGGGGAGGATAAAAAAACTGGGTGTCAGATCGATGCCCTGAAGGTTACCTCCCATATCATATAGCTCTAAGGATACATATTTTTTAACCAGAATATCCGAAAATAGTTGATTGCTGTTATAGAAAGTACATCAGTTTTGTGATATTTCTAGAGAAAATTTCACATCTTCACGTTATGGTTGAGTGATGTCAACTATGGTATTTGTGGTGTATCATTTGCAAATATACTTATATATTAATTATATTTCGAAGTAATATTTTTAGTTAATAAAATTAAAATTTGGCGTAACAGACTATTAAAGATGTAATCTGTTTTATTTTCTCAACCTTAAACAGAACTTTGTAAATAATCTAAAATCTTCTGTAACTTACCAGAGTATAAAAGCTTGTCTAGAAAATAATAGAGGGTGTATCATAATTAAAAACTCTTTATGGTATTCTTATCATATCAGAAAACTTTGTATACATATTTGTATTATTAACAAAAAATTCTCATTTCAGGAAAAAAACAGTTGAACACTTACAATATCAAAATAGTCCTAATAAGATTACATCAACATTAGTCGTGGTCAGTCATTACTCATTAATCCTTTAAAAAAATATGTTGTAATATTTTGTAATAGTTTTTAAGCATATATTTATATACTATGTGATAAGAAATGTGACAAAAAAAATGACTAAATGCGATTTAATGATGTTCCCGTCAGATGTATTATTTCTACTTACAAAAAAGGCGTCCTGGTTTTAAGTATATTGTATTGTTACGCCACTGGACTGTGTAGACTGGTTAGATGTGACTGGAATTGTACGAGAACGGTCGGGAATATTCTGGAATGTTCTAGACGGTGTGAATGAATGAATGTATAAATAAAACGCACGTTGAAAGTGAACGAGAAAATATGAAATAAGAAATAGACTTATGTATTTAATTGTGATTATAATTAAGAGTCATTAATCTCTCGTTTTTAACCATTAATTAGTTAATAAAGTAGTAAGTGTTACCTGGACTTTTAATCAACGAATTTATGAGTATCGGTGTTTGTGGGGATAAAAAACACGTAACAATTTAGTGTCGGAAGTGGATTGGAAGAGAAATTTCTGGAATATTCCAAAAGGTTCTAAAGTGTTTTTCTCAGAAATTAGTGGTAACACGAAGAATTAAACTACTGGACAGTGTTTGGAGGACTATTTCTGAACTGAATAGTTACTTTAAAGTGGATTTTCGAGAAGTTTCTAGATCATTCGATTTAGAAATTGCTGCAGATACGCGAGTGCCGCTAGTAATAACGTGTTGTGGATTGAGAAAAAGGACTATTGGTGCAATTTCGGTAAAATTCTATTTGGGAACTATAGGAGATACCTGAATTGTGTCGACGGGAACGTGTTATAGACTTAAAAACAAGAATATAACTGACTTTTAGTGACAATTCTAGAACATTTGTTTTGGAAGCCACAGAAGATATGTAAACTGTGTTAACAGGAACGTGTTATAGACTCAAAACAAGACTTATTAGTGATATTTCGTGAACATTCTCGAACATTCCATTGCACAATTAGTGGAGATAAGTGAATTTTGTCAATACAAAAGTAACATAAACTCTAAATAAGACTTTCTAGTGCTGTTTCGAGATTTTTCTGGAACATTCCATTATTAAAATAGACGTTATAGATACGTTTTATGGACATTATAGCATAGTCAACATTATTGTGAACTGATTTACGTGTCGTGAGAATGCCAATAACAAGAAGTATGGAACACAGAACTTGCTAACAGTGTTATTAGAACGGATGAACGATCAAGAAAGACAACGCCAGGAAGAGAAAGATGAACAAAGAAAAATTATGGAAGCTCAAAAAAAGAAAGTTTGAAGGAGAAATAACTGAAGTTGAGGAAGAAGTAGCCCGACTCAAATAACATTTAAGAGAGAAGGGCGGGCAATTAGTACTGTCGTCTGGTGCTAGGTTACAACTATCTTCCTTTGACGGTCAAGGTTCATGGTCAACTTATAAGAGACAGTTTGAGGCAGCTGCACGTTCAAATAACTAGAACGATGAGGAAAAAGCATTGGTATTAGCACTAAGGGGCCAAGCATTAGACCTGCTCCAAACAATTCCTGCCGCACAGCAACACAACTTTAGCATTCTGGAGGCAGCGTTAGAACTAAGATATGGCGACCAACATCTCGCCCAAGAATAACAGGTTCAGCTCAAATCACGCAAACATCGAGGTGGAGAAAGTCTCCAGGAGTTCGAGGCTGCTGTAGAGGGATTAGCCCATCTAGCCTATCCTGATGCACCAATGGAGTTTCAGCAACAGTTGGCAGTTGGAGCGTTTATTATGGAGTAAGGGACCAGGAGGTTAGACGAATCCTTAAATTTGCCAGGCACAAGCGAAGTAGTGAGGCCCTACTACATGCACTTGAGATTGAGACTGCCTATGAGGATACCACACAATCAGACCAGAGAGTGCGAGCCATGACTACTGATAAACTCGAATCTCCAGCCAAGACAAAACCAACAGCAAAGTAGTGGAGGAGGCATGCGGTGTTATAAGTGTGGCAGAGTGGGCCATATTCAGAGTAACTGTCGTCAGCGCAGCCCTGAGAGGGTAAATGTCGCAGTAATGGAAAAGCCGCAGGAAAACTGGCGAGACGGTACTTCGGGAAATATAGCAGATGGCTTTTCCAAAAAAGCGTGTCAGAAAGACTGCAATTCTTGCCACCGTGAGGAGAAACAGCGAAATGTACAAATAATGAATACCGTTAAGATTGATGTTCTGGATTATTGGACAAATGAGTCGTTAAGGGAAGCACAGTTAAACGATAAGGAAACTGGTCCTATTCTGAAATGGAAAAAGAGGAGCCCGACCCAATAGGAAGGATATTTCAAATAAATCAGTGGGGCTGAAGGTTTTATGGGCACAATTGGACTCCATTAGAGTAGAGGATGGACTGCTGAAGAAAGCGTGGAAAAGACCAGATGGGAGGAGAGTTATTTTGAAATTGGTAATCCCCAGGTGTCACGTAGCAAATTTACTTCAGCAAGTGCATAGTGGCACGTCTGGCGGACATTTTGGCATCAACAAAACCCTGAAAAAAGTAAGAGAACGTTTCTATTGGGTAAACAGTTGTCAAGATGTGGAGGAGATGTGGCAAGAATGGGGCCACAAATAAGAAATAAGCAATATAAGGGCAGGGCTCCTTTTGAGCGAATTGCAATAACAAATGACCGTATGAAGGCTCCTTATGATCTTAAGGTTAATTCAGGAGGGTACCAGGTGGGAGAGTTGGTTTGGTTATATAACCCAGAACGAAAGAAAGTCCGGTCCCCGAAGCTTCACCACCCTTGGGAAGGACCATACACAGTCGTTACCAGAATAAACGGCGTCGTATACCGAATTCAGCAAAGTCCAAAATCAAAGATGAAGGTGGTGCATTTAGAGAGACTAGCCAAGTTTGCAGGGAACAATGAATTGCCTGATCGGGACGTTCAGGCCTAAAGAGGAGGCAGTGTTACGCCACTAAACTGTATATACTGGTTAGATGAAACTGGAATTGTACGAGAACGGCCGGGAATATTCTGGAATGTTCTAGACTGTGTGAATGAATGTATAAATAAGACGCACGGTGGGCCGAGGGTCAGTCTTAAGTTGAAAGTGAACGAGAAAAAATGAAATAAGAAATAGACTTGTGTTTAATTGTGATTATAATTAAGACAGTCATTAATCTCTCGTTGTTAACCATTAATTAGTTAATAAAGTAGTAAGTGTTACCTGGACTTTCAATCTACGAGTATCGGTATTTGTGGGGATAACAAACACGTAACAGAAGTACCTAATAATGAGTTAATGAGGATGTCAGCACATTTAAAATGCTATTATCTATGTCGATGTTGTTATAGAATATTAAATAAATTAATTTAAGTTTCGTTAAGATCTCTTTTACCACACTTTTTCTTTCTAAAACAAGAAATGAGTTATAATTGAAACAAAATGTATTTGTTTGGGCAATAATAACAACATTTACTTTTTAAGTAAATTATAGAAAAACGTACATCGTTCACTTTATTAAAGCTAAAAATAATTTGACTTATTTGGAATTTAACATCAGATTTTCTGACATTTGTAATTTTAATTATAATAATAATAATAGTAATAATATTAACGTGGAAACTTATTATTTTCACCGACGAAGATAAAATACTGAACAATACACGTTTGATTATGGCTTACCGAACTCGTTTGATTGCAGGAGAACTCGGCTCATCGCCTCGTTCTGGCAATCAAACTCGTTTCGTTAAAGTTATCATAATCAAACGTGTATCGTTAATAACTATTATAATATAATTTATTAAAATGTGTTTCAAACATTGTAATTAAATAATATTTTTACAGATGCAATAATACATGAAAAACGACTTTTACGTTTTCTTCTCTTTGTTAATAAGCTCATTGCTTTTTGAAATTTAACTAAATATTCTAAATGTCTAAATTTTTTTATTTTAATGTCTATAGAATTTAGTTTTATGATAAACTTTAAATTAGGCGCCTTTTTTTTACAACTATAGACATCTAGCGAGTTCCTTTTGCTTTTCCTTAAATTTAGATATGTGAAACCGGGTTTGCCCTTGTAGGAAAAACGGACCATATACTTGATAAGTACCAATATAAATTGATTTTTTGTTTTAGTTTTTTTTTACACACTTTGAGTGCTTTCTGCAATTCCCGCTAATAAATTACAGTACGACTCTGAAATGCAACTTTGTTGTTAATTAAATCAAAGGCAAAAAGTAATTTAAAATCAATAAGCATGTTTACCAACAATTTTAACACTAATCTCAACTTACTGTTTCTGTTTAATTAAATGATAACCCCTGCTAAAGAGCGGTCACGTATTATTAGTTTGACCTTTTTTGTGATTATGAGTTTAGATTAAAATTGAATAAATTCAGCTTTGGTTCGTAAGACAACAAATCATAAGGTCTTATATTAAAGAGATAAAAGTCTATTTTTAATTGTGCAAAATGAAGTGTATTGTTTTCTTTTTGATACTGTTTGTAGGTAAGTTGATTATCTTTAATTAAAGCATATTATAATAAAGACATAAGACATGCCTCTACAAAACGTCAAGAATGTCAATGATGATACTAGTAACAGAAATTAATCCCTACGATTGTAATTTACAGACAAAAATTAATCGAAAAAGCGATTTTATCACACTCGATCAATTATAAGTTGCAAACCGAGAAGTTTGATCGACATAATATGTATATAATTTCAAAAAAATTAAACCATTTCTGAAATTTTGTTGTAAATGTTAATTATTAACACTTTGATCTTTGAATCATTGGACTATTTATCTGACTTTTGATACTGATTCATCGTCATATTATTTGTTTGTTATTGTTCCTCAATAATCTGATTTCGATTAACCAGTGGCGTCTACGACAAGGGAATAGGTCAATTACAACAGAAAAACTACTTTTTTTATTTTCTTATACCTAATATAAGGAAGTATAGTAATCGTGATTTTTTTCGACCTCGAGATTTTGATTGATATATACATTTTGAACCCTCCTGAATCCATTTTAACTATTTTCCGAATGATGTCTGTCGATGCGTGTGTGGATGTGTGTACGTGCGTGCGACGTGCGTGCGTGTGTGTGTATCCGCAATAACTCAAAAGATACTAACGGGAAACTTCCCAAATTTGGCAGTTAAGATTGTCAACAACATTTTAGGTGACACATTAAATTTGATGAATGTGTCAAGTACCACCATGATGAATGAAAGAAGAAAAAAGGTACAGTTTTGGAAAAAAATGAAACATTTTTATTGCATTTCTGGACGAATCTCGACGGATTATAATGAAAAAACAACTTTATAGACAAAAAATCTGTCTGCATGTCTGTAGTATCGCGATAGCAACCACAGTTTTCGAGATAAAGCTTTCGAATTTGGTACACATGTTCTAAAGGCCAAAGACAATGATAAATTTGATGATGAGCAAAATTGGTCAGCTGAAAGGAGGTCCACGGGACCCAAACTTTTTTGTATTTGCCTTTAAAAAAAATATATATTCTTAATGAAAGATTATAAATCATGTCTACTATATCAAAACAATAAAATATATTTTCCAAGTACTTAAATAAAGCTGATGTAAACTGAATTTTTTTACACATTTAACCTCATAAAATGGAGTTACGATACATTTAACAGTTTGACATTTGAAATGTCTAATTTAGTTACAAAAATGTCAACGTCAATAAGAAGAAATTATTAAAATATATGACATGAATTATTATTGACAGTATCGAATGACGCTGATAATTCTTTATTTAAAAATTTTAATGAAACATTTCAAGGTACACTATAAAAATTTAATTGAGGTAAGTGAAGGATTAAATAGAATGATTTTTTTATATCAAGATGATATATACTGATATAAGAAAGTTATGTGCTGGCCACATCAGATATTTTAAATTTAGTTCCGTTATATTTATTAGCATCATCAGGGCTAATTTAATTAAATCTTTCTTGTTTATCATAAATAATTTAAAAAAATTGGTACAAGACGAATTGAAATTCATACAACATAAACACATGAATAGCGTTTAATTTTGAAATATTAAATTAAAAAATAGTCGAGGATGAATTGCCAAATATGTCAGCAACACGTTTAGCAGAAACTACCGGCATGTTGAATGTTATGAATTGAAAATACGTATTATATTTACAAGAAAACGAAGGATCCGGCAAGAAAATTAAACAAATATAAAATATATAACAGAATCTTATTATTCTAATTTCGAAAGTTGTACAATATAAATATATGGTATACAAAATTACGACATTAATTTGATTACTCACTGATTTTGAATAAATTATTAGGGTTGTGCCAAGCAGAACTACCAACAGAGATACCACACTTAGATGAACTTGAGATTGTTAAAGAAAGGTGTGACAAAAAAGGAGGTGCCGGCACTTATGACAAAATAAAGGTAACATTTTTTTATTTAAACCATCTAATTTTTTTAAGATAAATACATATATCATTCTGATTTGTAAGTGATTTATGTGATTTTATAAATTATTTTTGGCTTCTGCATAAGTTTTGAAATCTATTTTGGCAAATTGCAATTCTATTGTTTTAAAAAATGATATACGAGTACAAGTGCAATATCTGCACAGTATACCCATATACTTAGAAGGTATGTTGGTTAATGGGAACACCCATATAGTACATCCGTTTTATATCCATTTTACATGGTAGATCTCACTGTCACTCATATGGAAAGTTTGTATCCGATACTTAATACATACTCGGATGTACTTAATACAAAATATCTTTCAAATTACTAAAAATAGAACGTATTTATAATTATAAGCTTATACCGTGTGTCCCAAATTCGGATCTCGGAAAAGATAAGAGCTACGAGATCGATTAAAGTTATGTTTTACCAAATTTTATGGTGATTCCAAATCCGTTAAGAAATCACGGCTTACTGAAACCGTTTTCGAGATTTTCCTAAAAAAAATTAAAATTTTGTGATTTCTCTTTTTTGGCTGTAGCCAAGTAATCCTACGTCACACAGGTTTTAGACTTGTACATTACTAAGACACTTTTTGGAGACTATTATTTTGGTGTAGAAACGAATGCTCGATAGTCTTTTGTTTTCAAGATATCCGAGGTAGCTTTTGTTTTTCTTGTGGCAGCCATATTGGATTTCTTGTTTTTCAGATTGCGCTAAAAAAGAGCTTTCAGATGATGTATCGCATGTCGAGGAAAATTGTTTTTCAAGGGACTAATTCAAGAACAGTTTATAGTAGGCAGCGGAAAATCAAAGTTTTTATAAAGCCAGAGACAAGTTGCTTATTCAGACGGCGACTATCTATGTACTTAAAATCTACTGTAAATTGCTATATTTGTACAATTTTCTAAAAATATCAATTTTTAGACGATCATTAAGGTTTTATTTATCATAAAATTGTCAATAGTGTTCAAAATTTGAACAAAGAAATCCTCTTCATCAAGGTCATTCTTGCATGCAAAGTTTAGTAATGAATAAAATTTTAAAAATGCTTTTCTAAAAACGACCAAATTCACGCATAACTTTCAGAAAAATTTAGTAGGCTTTGGTTTAAAACAAATAATAAGCATCCCCGCATATCAGTGCAACAAATTGCAGGCGAAAGAAATATTCCTAAGACAACTGTACACAAGACATTAAAACAAAAAAAAATCATCCGTAAAAACCTACGATTGTCCAAGCTTTAAACAATAATGATTTTGGTAGAAGACTTGAATTTTGTCGTTGGTTTAATAGAAATGCGAAAAACAACAACAATTGTGCTACCTATGTTTAATCTATACTATGGTTATAGCCATTTGAAGAATCAGATTCAAGATATTTTGCTGAGGTCCTCATTTTTTTTACATTTCAAAAAATAAGATAACTTATGCCTCAATCTTTCATCTATGTTCTCAAAAAAATAATTTTCTGCTTCTAATATATCAATTTGTGTCCAACTATGAACGTTGTGGACAAGAAATAATGTTAAAACTATCTTCTTTCTTTGTTATAAGTGGTAGAAGTAGCTCGTGGCAATGGTAAATACAAATAATGAGGAACGTAATGGTAGTAATGTATTCTCCACCCAGTCCTTTGAATTAGGTGTACCTATTGTCTATGTTATTGCGAAAAGCAAATAAATACTTTTACTACATACTAGTTGTTAGTTTTTATGGTTTTCATTGTTATTTTGTTTGTCTATTTATTAAATGAATTTTGACATCTTATAATTTTAATTTATAAACTTATAGGTTTTATTTACCTTTAGCATTATTTTTTTTTATTCAATTTTTTTTGGCATTGACAATAGTCATATATTTATAGCATGAAATACCGCTAAGAAAAAACGTAATTTTTTTAATTGCCTTTACATGTTTTTCGTCCAAAAATTATGCAAATTTTAATGTGAACTAATTTTCCAACTATTTTCTGAATAGTAAATATTTTATCAGTCCACCCTCTCCCTGGTACACTATTTACTTATATTTGGTTTTCACTTTTCCTCCTATACTACTCAACTAAAATTTAAAATGCAAATTAAAATTTTTACTATTTTAGAAAGCCGAACAAGAAACTCAAACTTGTATCAAAGGCATAATTAACATTGAAACGGTAAAAAATGAAGTGGAAGAAGCCAAAAAAAAACTGGATCGATGGATGAAGTTTTTGGAAAATATTGTGGTAAACGACCTCAAATAAGGGAATGTCTTAAGAAAATTAATGATGCGATACAACCGTGTTTGGAAGAGAGTGAAAAACAAGCTTTGAACGTTACCAGTAATATTCTTAAGCAAATTGGTGATTTTGCTTGTTTTAAGGATGGTGACAGAATTGCCAGTGAGTATATATAAACGATTTTTCGTAAAATAAAATCCAATAGGTTAAGAAAGTTACTCATGTAATCAAATTAAAATGGAGATCTAGTCAAATTTGAGATTTGCATAAAACAAAATTACTTTCAATTTAATGATAATTTCTTCGAAAAACATGAAGGGACAGCAAGGAGTAACTCTTTGTCACCATTCATTGCCAGTATGTTCATGAACAGATTTGAAACAGAAGCAAAAGAAGAATTTGAGTATTTCCCCAGGGTTTGGCTTAGGTATGTGGTTGATATTTTTGCAGTGTTTGATACAAAAGTCACTGATAACTTTATTTCAAAATTAAACGTTTCATGTCAGTTAAATTCACATATGAAATTTAGAACTCTGGCCAACCACCATTTTTAGATATATTAATAATTAGAAATAGTGAAAATAAGTTAGAATATGACCGAAAAGATACCAGTTTTTTTAAGATATATTTTTTAAGATATATTTAAGATATATTTAGGATTCTCACCACTGTGCTCAATACAAAATGGTGAGTTTTAATTTTGTAGTTCATCACCTATTAAACTTATTTATTTCTGCATAAGGATAGGTTTGAAAAAAGAAAAGGCATTGATTAAGGTCATGTTTACAAGTAATGGATATTTAGTTAGATTAATTGATAAAATAATCACGAAACGTAAATTTAATGATACAATTCCTCGAACTTTCAAAGTGAAAGAGAAAATCCGAAATTTGCATCGATTCCATACGATCCTCGATTCGCTCGTGGTAATAAGATGTCGAATCTAGAAAGCAAGAGGTACATTTAATAAGATGCGTAACATACTATGCAACCTATCCCTCAGCGTCCGTACTAGAATCAGGGTTTTAAAATGTTATGTACTCTCAACCCTCCTGTATGGAGCAGAAGCGTGAACCCTTATCGACGCCTCATGCAAGCGTATAGATGCATTTGAGATGTGGTGCTATCGTCGCATGCTTAGAGTATCATGGATACACCACGTGTCAAACGAGATGATCTTGCAACGCATCGATGGAGAACTAGAATACCTACCAAATGTCAAACGTAGAAAATTGGAGTATTTTGGACACATCATGCGAAACGAAAAGTACCACCTGCTCCAACTCATCCCACAGGGGAAAATAGAGGGTCGAAAATCAGTAGGACGCAGATGAATATCGTGGCTGCGAAATTTAAGAACATGGACTGGAATGACATCAACAGCTTTGCTCAGAGCAGCAGTAAATAAAGTAAAATAGACCAATGTGATAGCCAACATCCACAGAGGATAGGCACTTCAAGAAGAAGAAGAAGAATTATTTATATCTATCTGATTCTTTAATATTTTTTTTAACTTATTTATTTCTCTAGCTTCCAGTAAGTTAAGTTTTTTACATGTTTCAGAAATATGTAATACTTTTGGCATATAATTATTAGTTATAGTATGGCCTGAATCGACTAAATGTTTATAAAAGTTTGAGTGTTGTTTTTGTGTGTGAATATGTTCACTATATCTTATATCAAATGATCCACCTGTTTGATCTATATATGCTGCAATACATTCTGGACAATCTAACTGTGATATACCCCACACTTTTTGTAAATTCAGTTTTTTCTTTTTGCGTTGTATAAAAGTCTGCCAATAACATATGCAGGAGACCTCTCTAATTCAATCAGTAATACCTTGTCAAAATTTAATATTAAAACATCATTCAGTTCGAAAAAAAATGTAAGCAGACGTTTATACAATGTGATAGATATAGCAGTAATAATGATTATAAGACTATTGTTCTTCAATAAATATGTATTATAATAACAGATTACAGTTTGTATTTAACATCATATAATTCAACTGACATAGTAACTTGATTATTGTTTTTACTAAAAACTGTAAAGACATAACTTAAAGATTATTGAGTAGATACTAAATCTTAGTCTCAACACAATGCAAAATAAAAAACTGAAATTTACAAAAAGTGTGGGGTATATCTGTCAAAGAAGCTGTTGGGACGTTGTCCGCGTTTTTGCCTTGAATGGATCGGTATCCACTTGGTCAAATATGTATTAATGATTCTTGTGTAGTATTATTGGTTGTAGTAAATTAAGGAACACTGTATTTTGGTACGAGTAGATATATTGCGATTCTTGGTTTCTGGTTACAATAGTTTAAATGAATAATGAATAAAAACGGGATAAAACAATTCCCTCGAGAGACTAACTCCTACTCTTATAAACAGTGAACCCAGTGCTGCCAATGATGAAATGTAAAAATATCCACCGAGCATACTTAAATTACACGATTTTACACGCACTCCAAAAATTTTTAATTCTGGTTTTAGGTCGAGTAAACATGGAATTGCTTGGTCAATGGTTTTAGTGATTTCGTGAATAATGTTTTATATAAAGGGTTAAACAAAATGAGTAAAATATTGAATAAATAAATCATTTAATCAGACATGGGCCGCCAGATATACATATGGAAATATACCTTTTTAATTAGACATAGGCAACCAGATATACAAACAAGTGGAAATGAAATAAAACTTACAAATACATATTTATATTATTTAATATACTACAAAACTACATATAAAAACATCTAGTATTAGATCTAGTATAAGAATATATAATAAAGAAAAAAATAGGATAAATTCATCGGACCCAATATAAACAATTTTTGTCCCAAATTTGTAGATTTTTACAGGATGGTAAAAATAAGTGACAAGGTGAAAGAAACTTTTTACATTTAAAATTACACGCATTTCGTGTAATTACACACTCATTGGCAGCACTGAGTGAACCACAACTGCTGACTATTGCGCTTATGTAGCGCGTTTACTCAAGGTTAATGAAAAGGCCATCACACATAGGGACAAGTAACTTAAAATATTAAATATTACAATATGTAAATAAAAAACATGAATTCCACACAGAAGCCAACGTTCTTTGTGTTGCAAATAAGATTGAAATAAAACATACATGTTACTTTTTTAGTGTTCGTCGCCGAAGGTGGAGTGGAATGTTTAAAATCTAGAGTAGAGAATATAAAGGATTGTGTTAACCAAACTCTGAAGTTTAATCCAGCCACTTTCTCTCCTAATTCTATTCCCAACTTGACTATCGATAAAAAGAAATGCGAGTAAGTATTTGTATATAGTACCTATAGTTATATGCCCATTTCAGACGTATCACTTCATTTCCGCACTTTGTTTTTGAATTTGAAATGATACGATTAATAAAGTTAATATTTCTTCTATAGCAATCCGAGCAAGTTGATGTAATTTTTCCGGTAGAACTATATCTTATTACACACTGAAAGAAATTTTTTCTAAGACAAGTTCTTCACACTGAAATTGTTTATTGTGGCCAAACGACATTATTGTTAATAAAGAAAAACCTTTACGGATACTCGGACACCTTCAAATAATGCAATGTTTTGCGTTCCCAGAATTTTTAAACGGGGATTTCTTTTTACTGGCACATAATAAAAACGCATCCTTTAATAAACGGACGCGGCCATTTTATTCATACTTAGTATACCTATACTAAGCCAGACAGAGGCAGGTAAGCTGCGACAGCAAATCGGCGCTGTTTCTTTTGACTTTTTTTCAAAACGCACTGGACTTTTTAAGATTTTTCCACTTCCATCTTTTCCATATTCTTTTATTTATGTTTAAAAAAATGGCGATTGATAAAGAAGTGGGTGAAAAACGTTATAAAACTGTTTTATTAAAGATCTCCAGCAGCAATTATAACAATATTTTGTACAAAAGAGGATATTTTTCTTATACATGTTCAACACTGTTTGACTATTTATGGTATAGATATTCTTAGAGTACCTATAGGTACTTTAAGTAATTCAATTAAAATTACTTTAATTATAATTTAAAAAAGCTTTTATAAAACAGTTTTATAATTTAGGTGTAAGAATATTTTTACAACATGAAATTGCAACTATTTTGCTGAAAACAAGAATGAGTTATGGAAGACAGTTATACAACAAATTTACAAATCCACAGCTTCTACAGGGTATATCACCACGAACTGCATCGATCGATATAGGGAAAAGTACGCATCAGAAAATTTTGAACATTTTAGGGAGCTACTAACGGCAGTGTGGCCAATCCGCATCTGGCACCTCCGGTTATACCGGAAGTCGATACCAACTTGCTTATTATAAATGGAACATACTATATATTTTAGGGTTTTCGAAAAGAGTATAAAATTCTGAGTCAAATACATGTAGGCTACCCTTTGCCTAAACCCAGCCGTTTCAGACATTTTGACATTTTAAAACAATTTTGACAGGTGTAATGGTTTACAGTAACCTGTATAAGGGGGTTTAAGTTACAGCTTTCTGAAATATTTGCGTTTTTCTTAGAAATTCAAGAATTTTTAGTAAAAATGTTATCAAATTAGCCATGATTAGAAACAATCAGTAATGTCAGTCATTCTCTTATATCAAACAATGCTATCGCGTTTAAATTACACCCAAAGACTTTTTGAACTTGTTCAATATTTATGGAGAATGTAATAAAGTAATATCAAGAACTTGTAGTACATTTGTTACTAGATATCCACAAAAACGGAAAATAACACTAAGCACTGTAACATGCCTATTAATTGGATTGAAGACACTTTGCATAAATTAAAATAGCTAAGATAAAGTCAACTAAAAACATGATTCCATTTTAATTTAATAATTGTTTAAAATTCCATTCTCGAACCTCCACACATTTTTCGCACCTTCGGATTAGTTCTTCTAATTGAATCATGTGATAAATTTTGAAATACATTTCTTACTCTCTGCATACAATCTTCAATGGTTGTTAATGGGCTCTCATAAACTTTATTTTTAATAGTTCCCCAAATAAAATAATCTAAAATTGATAAATCGGGCGAGCGAGGAGGCCATCGGAAAGGTCCATTATTGGCGATCGTAAAAAAGTTTCTTGTAAAAAATTATTTTTCAAATACGCGTTATGTGGAGGAGCATCGTCGTGCTGATAAAAAATATTTCTATGTTCGGCGAAAGGTAAATTTTCCAACTAGTTATTATTCGAATTTTGTAAAATATTTAGATATCTTTCACCTAAAAAAAACAAAAACAAAAAAATTAATTATACATATGCAGAAGAAGAAATCTTTATAACTCACTGTTTAAATTTTCCTGATAAAATTCGAATGCCATCACTCTATCGTTTCTTATGGCACAGTAAACATTACTGCCAACTTTCTTGAAAATTTCACTCCCTGAACACATGAGGATTCGAGTCACTCCAATAATGCGAATTGTGTCGATTAAAAAAGTCCATTTTTTGGTAAATTTAGCTTCATCTGACCATATAATATTTTCCAAATAACAATCGTTGCCTACAGACCTTATTAGAATAAATTCACAAAAATTGTCTCTTAGAAAATCTATTTCTTATAATCGTTGAACCGTTTGGAACGAAAACGGGTAAAATTTATGTTTAATTAAGATTATGTGAACTGAATCCCTGCATAGTCCCGATTCCAGAGCAACTTGTCTTAATAACATCATTGTAAATGCATGAAAATATCCCAGAATTGCAATTTCTACGTTTTCGTCATCAACAATAGGCTTCCGCTTTTGAATTCTTGCCTTGACAGAGCCATAGTTTTTAAAATTACTCATCATGCGTTTTACACTGTTTGGTGACGGTTTCCATTTTTGTGGATATCGAGTAGCAAATGTACTACAAGTTCTTGATATTACTTTATCACATTCTCCATAAATAATAAACAAATTTAAAAAGTCTTCGTGGGTGTAATTTAAACGCGGTGGCAGTTTTCAACATAAGAGAAGGATTGACATTACTGAATGTGTCTAATCATGGCTAATTTGATAAAATCTTTACTAAAAATTCTTGAATTTCTGAGAAAATCGCAAATATTTCAAAAAGTTGTAACTTATATCAGAAAAAAAGGAATTTAATTATACATAACTTGATGTAAAAAAATACAGGGTGTTCCATTTGACTTAAGCAAGTTTTCGCGGTTTGAAGTTTACAAAATGTAACGTCAAAAATGGAACACTTGGTGTACTATTATTGAATATCATGTCAAATATCGCTGAAACGGCTGGGTTTAGGCATTCATGTTTTCGACTCAGAATTTTGTGCTCTTTCCGAAAACCCTAAAATATATAGGGTATTCCATTTAAAATTAGTAAGTTGGTATCGACTTCCGGTATAATCGGAAGTGCCAGATGTAATTATTTTAATTAGATTGACCACACTGCTATTAGTAATTTTCTAAATTTTCAAAATTTTCTGGTGCGTGCTTTTCCCTATATCGATCGATGCAGTTCCTGGTGAGACACCCTGTATATACAATAATTCCCTCTTAACCAAATGATTATATTGATGAGTAGTTGGGTAGTTCCACTTGTAATTCCTCCTATAAATCTACATATGATTTAAAATGAAATAATTTTCGTTTCATGAATTTTAAAAAGTGATTTCCAGATTAACATGGCCTATTTGATGAAAACACTGCCTTAATTAAATATGTTTTCCTCGGTAAACACCAAAGTATGGGCCTTTGCTGGGCCTTTACCGGATCTTTACTGTTGGTCGAATAAAAGCCCAGCAAAGACCCACACTTTGGTGTTTACTGGGGCATGTTTCTACATTACCAATTTACTTTTTCAGCGATCTGAAAACAATTCAAGACTGTGTGGTAAAAGATTTAGAAGACAATTGTTCTGACAGCACTCCTGCAAATATCATCGACGCTCTGTTCCGATTCGTTAAAAGAACTGCTTGTAAAGATACTAAACCGAAGAGAAGTATCAGTATGTTAAGAAAATTGACATAGGATAGCTTATACTTTTTCTTACATCATTTAGTGCAGCTTATAATAAGGCTGAATAAAAATAGAATATGAATAATATAGTTATTTTTTTGAGTTGACTGTGTATACAGGGTGGTTAAGTTAATGGTCACACAAGTATTACAAGGTATCTTTATCCTTATCGAGTTATGGTTATGATAAAACACCAGTTTGCAGGACATCACAATTTTTGTAAATTATACAAACTTATTACATTTTACATAATATTAACAGAACCTTAGTGTGCGTCAAATATGGAACCCGTTATTTAGCATTGATAACATAAATTAACATAAACATTATAGATTTGTATTTCATATGATTTCATTCATAATAACAGGAATGAAAGGAGGCCACAAAGAGGTTTCAAAAAATGTTCTAATATACATGGCATTCCATTTAAAAAAATATTAATTGACCCCGTAGAATCGTCTTGGCTCGCCTTGTATATGCGAAAATAAGTTTCCGGTTATAGACTTTTTTGTCTAGTTTACTTATGTTTTTAAATCAAGTTTCTAGCTATCCTAGAACGAGACATATCGAAGTCGGACGCACTATTGCCCCTCCCTGTATAACTACTACAATTAAGGTTGACTGGGATATGACAAATTATTGATGGGTATAGATATAGTATTACAGATTAACTGTTATGTTAATGTTTTATACAGATAAAAATAAAACTGCAAATTTTTACAAGGAACGGACATACAGTGAGGTCCTGGTCACCCCCCCCCCCGCTATTTTAAATCGTTTCGAATTTTTATTGAATTTAGGGGCGATATTCCCAGACAGGTTACAGGTTAGGTACTTTTTGAGCATAAACTCGAATATCGGTAATCCAATATGGCGTCTGGCCGCTATAACGAATTTTACTGCAGCGTATTATAGGGTGTGTTGCATATCAAATTAAAGGTATTTTTGTTCCCAATGTCGCTCTAAAACTTTATGTTGATTCCTCGAAGCGTACGAAATTGTTGGCCTAATCATTTTTTGTATGCGCAACAACTGGGCACAACATTTACATATTAAATACAATTTTTGGGTGAGGACTTACAATAAAGCTCTAAATTGAAATCACAAATCTCAATATTTTAAAAAAATATGCATGGTGCCTGGTAAAGTCTAAAGACCTATGAGAGACAAGAGACAGTAATTGTTCTTATTTACTATCAAGTTAATCAAACTATAAGGGTATATAATATTGATGTCCACATGAAGGACTTGTCATCGCAATAAGTCAGTATTAGATAAATGTTTTATGTTGTACTTACATTAAGTAGTGCCTTTTCCTAAAAACTTTTATTTTGGTCAATTCAGTTTATAATATAATAATAATATTTTATGATAATAAATTTGAGGATCCGCTTTATATTCTTACAGCTTTCGTGAAACATTTTAGTAGTGTTTTTGATATTCTGGATGACAGCTGCAAATTTCAGTACAATAATTTTCCATGTATCCTTCTAACGCAGTTTACTACAGAGGCCGATATTATGAAAATTTGTTGAAAGCTCAAATGAAAGATGTCCAGTGAACAAGATGGAATTCTCGATTTCTTAATAAAATATGGCATTCACGTTTTTGCCACTCCATTATGCAACATTTTTAATCTGCCATTGAGAACATTAACTTTTCTTATTGCTGGAAAATATCAAAAATTTTTCCAATTTTTAAAAATGGTGATATAAATGATATTACTAATTACCGACCAATAACTTTAATCTGTGACTTTTCAAAACTATTTGAAATGCTTCTGTATAACTATGTCTACTCAAACACCAAACACTTTATAAAGAAACGATCTACTTCTACAAATTTATGTTGTTTCCCGAACTATTATTAATACATTAGATGTTAGAGGACAAGTGGATGTAACCTTTTTTTTCGATCAATTTATTCGATTTTCTCAATTCATACTTAAGGGGCTGACATCAATACGTACAATACAATGGGTTCAGATCTCCAGAGGTCATCTCCACTTCAGGGGTATCCCAGGGGTCAAATCTGGGACCCCTTTTATTTCTTATATTTATTAATGATATAGCCAATGTGATTACTGTTGAAAAACAACAATTTGCAGATGATTTGAAATTTTACTGTAGTGTTGATGATGAATCCGATTGTACCAATTTACAGGAGAATATTGATAGAATCTATCAGTGGTGCTCAGATAGCAATCTCAATATGAATGTCTACAAATGTAAATCCATGACGTTTACCCGTAAACAAAACTTTATTGAATACAATTATTCCTTAAGTGAGAATATGCTTACGAGAACAAAAACAATGAAAGATCTGGGTGTTATGCTGGATCCAAAACTATCATTTTCTGATCATATTTCCAAGTTAATGCTGCTGTTTCCTGTAAGATGGGATTTATTATACGTAATTGTAAAGTATTTGAAAACACCACAATGCTCTAGTCCTTATATTTTACGTAAGTAAGAAGCAGGTTAGAATATGCATGTGTTACTTGGTCATCTATATATATAAGAAGTATATATATTGACAGTTTGTAGCAAGTGCAGAGAAAATACTGAAATTCTTTTACTCAAAAAGCGAAAATTTATATGTACCAATTGGATACCCTAATTCTGATTTACCGCAAAAATTGGACACGCTAAACTTGGAGAATAGAAGATCTCTATAAAGCTGCTGTTTAATATATAAACTGCACAATTATCAGATGACAGCAGCTACTTATTAAATAATTTAAAAAATTCATATACCTAGACTAAATAGCCACAATAGTTTTTTTCTATATGCCTCAAATTAATCCAAATTTAATGGTGGCATCCCACTTTACACAGATTATGTAAATGCGCGATTTAGTAACTGGTAAAATTGATATCACTAAGCCTGTTCTTGGGACCCACTGTTTTAACCATACTTCTATATGAAATTATGATAAATTTAAACGATGGGTGATACTAAATGGAAGCATGGCGTACAAACAACACACAAGGCTAGTTTGTCAGGGCTTTGCACATATACATTCTCTACTTTAATTGATGTCAGTACGTATACGCATCATGATTAAAAATAATACAAAAAAAAAAAAGCATTACATCTTTTGACGTAAGTACCCAAATAAGTTTGGCACTACTTCCATTTATCATCCTTCTACGAAGGAAGAGAAACACTACAAATGACCTTTAGACAATACGGTTTTATTTAATTTTTTAGTGCTATACATTTACAAAATCAAAAAGAGTGGTACAACAGAGTATTGAGTTCACAGTTATAACGAGATGTTTTCCCTCGCTATTTTAATTACTTTACTGTAGTTCTTTAATGAAACAAGAAGATTAAAAAAAATACATATATTCGTTATTTATTATACAAAAACTCTTTCAGGGCGTGAGAACAAGTAATAAACCCTTCAAAAAAACTTAAAACTAAAACCATAGAAATCATTTTTTTTTATCCACTTAAGGAGTTTATGTAGGGCGCCACCCGCCTTTCTTTTTCCTTTTCGTATTTTTAAGCGTCTAAAAAACTACCGCACTAGTGCCGTTGAAAGGAGGAAAGAACGGTTGCTTTTCATAACATTGTCTCACAAAGTTCAGCAGCAAAATTAAAACACTAGGGGGCTTTCTCCACCTCTAACGAAGCCGGCTGGGTAATACTTAATAGGTACCTATTTCACTAATAATTGGAAAGAAAATCACCTTACCATCTCACATAGCTTTCCTAGGTTACATGCCTAGTAACTTCTTAACCATAACATCTCAACCAGACACAATCTATAATGTAGTGCCCATAAAAGCAACGTACAAACACACACCTAACTGTCTCGATCACCAGTCGTGTCTTCATCAGAAATAAGATAACATAACGTACTTCACACAATGGAACCATAGGTCCGCACTCGGCCGTGGCTCGGCAGAGTCCCCGCGAAATCTAACTGTCCTCGTACCAGCGTTCCCCTTGTTCATACACAGCGGTGTTCGCGCTGGTGCACTAAAGGTCCAGTGGTCGCACAAATTATCAAAGATTTACAATTTTGGTGTCGGTTTTAGAATTTTTAAGGTTGACCTCAAACCAAATTAGGCAATTAGCATTAAATAAAACGCAAGTTAATTATATCTAAAAATGGACCGTTACACAGTGTTTCATATAGACAGAGTAAATAAATTTCAGTATAAACGATATGCAGAACAACTCTTAAATGCTCGTTTTTTTTTCTATCTAACTAGAAGAATAAGGAAGTTGAAGTATACTTCGTCTGTTTCCCTATGATGTATTATATCTTGCTATGTTTACTCTGCAATTGTGTTTTGAACCTGTTGGGTAATAAATAAATAAATATTGTTCTACCATAAACAATAAAGCTACGGAATTCATTAGCCAGTCATATTTTCAGAATCTCTCCATTCAGGCCTTTAAGAAATAGGTATAGCCTTCAATCTTCCCGCACCACAGCACCCGTGCCCTTCGTCAGGTACCTACTGTTCAATAAGAATATATATATATTGCTGTAGAGTCGGCGTAGGTTAGTATTGTCTAAAATTTAACAAACCACAATAAACAGAAACAATATGTTTTAAAAAAATGTATTTACATAAAAAAAATACAAACGTTTTTTAAAAACATCGCAAATTGTCGACAGTCTAGGTTTTGTCCATTTCATTTTAACTGACAAACTAAAAATGTACAAAATATTTATAACATTTAATGTTAAACAAATTACTCTTTAGTATCAATGGGATTGCCACTATGAGTCTCGACTTTGTTAGTTTCACCATGACTTAATGCAGATTTTTTCTGGGGTAATTTTATTATCACTTTTAGATTTTTTTAAGTTGTCTTTTTTTGGAGGTGGTTCCTTTTTTCTTTCAACTGATTTGGGTGTATTTTTTCTCTTTGGCGGTGTCCTTTCATTGCCTCTCCCTTTCACTGACTCTAAAAAAGGTCGGTGATTTACAGCATCTAACAACTTATCCAGAGTTGCATTCGTAATATCAGATTTTTTCTGACCAAATTCCAAATGCAGTAAGTGCATTAAATTAAATTTGAAAGGCAAGCCATTTACAGTTGACATGATAATAACAGTGAGAATGGCACAAAAAATCAGCATTAGGGGGGAAAATTAGAATATTCCATGGGAATGGCAAATTATCTGAAAAAAAAAAGAGTATATTAATGAATGAAAGAAAATTATTTCAATTCAATTTTTCGGATTATTTGCAACATTAAAGACAAAATCGAAACTTCTTGAGGTGGATAAAAATAATGGGTGTCTCAACAAGAGTGTACGATTTATTTTTTTTATTTTAATAAAACACATCATTTAATCAAAAGTTGCTGATATTTTTATTTCAATATAAAGTACATATTGTGATGCGTGAAACAAAATGTCCAACAAATGGCTGCCACACTTGCTCTTTTGCCGAAATTTCCTATTACATTTTCACATAATTGCGGCTCAATTTTGCCAATTTATATCCACAAATTGGATACCCTAATTCTGATTTACTGCAAAAATTTGACATGTTAAGCTTGGAGAATAGAAGATCTCTATTAAGCTGCTGTTTTATACATAAACTGCACAATTATCAGATAGACTGCAGATACTTATTAAACAATTTAAAAATGATGTCGGATCTAATTCTTGAGCTCGGCAATTGTTATCGGATAGTTGGAGTAACTTGAGACTTCATAAAACCATAGAGAAAGAAGTCGCGCAGTGTAACATCGTATGAACTTAGTAGCCAATTCTGGGTCTCCATTGCATGAGATGACACAGCCAGAAAATTTCTGTTGCAACTCCATTGTTTTATGCTTAGTGTAACAGGTTATCCTATTCTGCTGGAGCACAAGTGTTCCAGATCCATACCATCCAATTCAAGTCACAAAAAATTGAGCCGCAATTATATGAAAATGTAATCGCAAATTTCGTCAAAAGAGCAAAAGCAAGAATGTGCCAGCAGAGTCGTCTAATAATACTAAAATAGAAACCTTAACCTCTTTGTTGTCAGATAATCCAACAATATTATCGTCAATAAATTCATTTAATAATTTTTACTTCCTTAGGATCAAATATATGAATCTGATGGTTGCTTGTACTTGTCACAATCCTCAAATAATTTTGTTTACTTTATTGCAGTGCATCAACTTTGCCCAAAATCCGATGTACCAAATAAAAACCATGCATTGATGGATGGTGTACACAATAGTCAATATAACCTCAAAATTAATAATCACTCGTACGTGAACAGTTGGGAGCATTACGTTTCGTCTAAATGGAACAACAATTTAATGTATCTGAAACTCTGTGCTGCTATGAGTAACAATTTTATTGAAAAGGAAAACACATGATACTCTCTTAATGAAAATGTCATTGATTCTTTCATAGTCGCCCATCCATTTATTTTAAATACTTACTCCAGAGTCCAGCTCCGAACTGGCCCATTCCTATTCCAATTGCTGACAGTGGAACGATTATAACACTTTTTATTTGAAGTAGTCCAACTTCTAGAAGAGAGACATTTTTTTTCTCACACTCTTGATGGCCTGAAACAATACAGATAAAGGATACTAAATCAACAATATGAAATTTATTAACAAATATTATACTGTTACTACCATTACACCCAACTCTCTGGCGTTTCTTTGAATAATTAAAAAAAAAATGCCATTCAGTGGATTATTAGTTTATTTAGCATGTCATAAATGGCAAGCTAATTCTTGAACAACCAGGAAGTCACCAACATGTACAATTAACTAATACCGCCAAATATTTTACGAAGAGAATGCAAAATATGAATATTCTCTTCGTAAAATTTAATGGAATGTAATAGAACGTTTTCTGTCGAGTTCATAGTATATGAAAGTTTACTAATAAAAACTACCCAATCATAATACTGCCAACATTTTTAACAATTTAATTAATTTAATTCCACCCTTGTCACATAATACATATATTCTTAGTATCTTTCTGTTTCGATAAAAAATTACATCAAAACCATTACAATGCTGTTCCATTTAAAGTTGTTCTATAAAATAAAACGTACCAGTCATAAATTTAACATATTGCGCCCAAGTCATTTTATCAGTGTCACATTTTGCAGAATATTCCACATGCATATTATGTTCCTCTGCATCCTGCAATTAATATTATATAAGTAATTCTCAAATAAAAAATATGCACAACATACAAACCTGATATAACTGTTGATACCTTTGTATAAAATCAATGAAAATTACAACAACTATGAAATAACGAAGAACATACCAAGTTGAAAAGTTGGATCTGAATAAATTATAAGTAACATATAGCAACATACATAGACCTAACAATGGCAAACTATTTTTACTAAATAAAAATTGAAACACTTTTTCTTGCGAAGAAAGAAATACTTCAGAAATATCATCTAAATAATTCTTAGTATAAAATATGTGACTTAAGATTGTATCCAGTTTCCTTAGTTGATCTAAATTAACATGCTCACTATTGGAAAAATCCCTCAAAAACTTAAAACTTTCATTATCTAAAATGAAATGTAATTTACCATTATAAGCCTTTGGATCACTTTTATCTAAATTGGCAGAATTTATTAGCAAATTAACAAATCGTTTAAGGTATATTAATGAGTTATTTTCTTCTACATTTATTTTACCATGTTCTTTCATATGAATATCCAAATTTTCTGAGTCAGGTTTCTTTAAGTTCTTCTTTGAGTTAGTATTCATGTCATGAGGATCTAGCCACTGTTCTACTGATAGAACCTGGGAAAATATTGTGAATAGAAGAATAAATAACGGTTTCATCTTGACAACTATTTCCTAAAATAACAGAATAGCATTTTAACAGTCGCCATTAGTGGCGCAATACGAAATAATTATTTAAAAATGTTTGGATACTTACCTGATTACGAAAAGTTGTCAATTTTTACTTTTTATCGTTCTACCAAATTTTATATCCCAATTGATTTCTATAATGTAATAAAATTGCATAATCTCAAATCGAGATGGAAATGTGGAAATCACAGAAGAGAAAAATTAATGAAAACTACTTCGGAGATTTTTGCAGGTTATAATTTTATAATACGACAGACAGAGACAACTCTCTGAATACAACTCTTTTTCTGTTCTGTGAATACAACTACTTAAGCTGGGTTCTCACAACGACTTACTGCTTCCTGCGTCTCGCGTCGTCTGTTGTCTGTTTCTCATTGGACATTTGACCCAAAGAAGTTGAAAATATTTAACTTCTTGGAACGAATCACCAATCAGAAGCAGACGACGCGACACGCAGGAGGCAACAAATCGTTGTGAAAATCCAGTTTTACACAAACAGCAGTGATATTTCGTTTCAGATTTAGTTACAGTTGTCACAGACAACCATGTCTCTGCAGTTGTGTATTGGTCGTTCGTTACGTTCACAGGTTACGTGTCACAGAATGGTTACGTTGTAATACCAAATAAAATCTATCAGGATTCTATTCTATCAGTCGAATAACCTTCAGAAATCGTCAGATCTTGGATTGAATGAAATATGTATTTTTTTAAGCAACATGCAACAGATTGAATGAAAACAAAATAATAGAACGATAGAACTATTGATTCATAAGTTGTTTCACATTACCAGAGACATTATACGTCTGATATTACTGGTTATTTTGTATTTTACAATGTATATTAACAACATTGATTTCGAGATTAAATGTTCACATCAACTAGAATCGTGAAATGAAATATTGCTGCAAGTTCCAGGTATTTACGAATAGGACTCTCAAAAATGTTATCTGATTACTCTTAGCCAATCAGAAACCGTCTTTTTGGAAAATCATTATTTCTGATTGGTTATAACTCTTTACGGCCCTGTTATTGTAACGAAATAGGATACATCATAGACCTGGATTATCACCCTGAATGCTTTGTTACCAAAGACAAAGAACACTTTATACGTAAAAGATAAGTAACTAACCCGCGTGGCAGCTGAACCATTGTGTTGGGAACTTAATAAGCAAATGAAATTTATGTAAGTGGCGTCATCTTGTACTCAATAGAAGATCTTAACAAGTTCTATGTTGTATAGTTCCATCTTGTATCCAATGAGGATAATACATTTATCGTTTTCTACAAAATGTACCGGTAGAATTACTAGAAAAGACTGAGAAAAACACAAAAGCATCAAAATGGCTGCATGATCATTTCGTGCGAGTGTTTATTAATGAAACATTAATTAAAACGGATATTTTGTTATATAAATATAGTGACGTAGTGTATTTAATAGAAGTTTCATTAATAAAATTTGTTGTGAATTAAGTTGTAAGGGTGTTTTTGGGAAAAATAATTAAATAGTTTTGTGTCAATGCACTTTTATGTGAAAGTACACTCCAGTATACAACATCAAGGTAAATAATTTAAATGCCAAGAATATTAATATACCTATTACTAGTTTTATAATTAAAATTTGTTTTATTTGAATAGTAAATTAAATGAATATGGTAGGTTCTAATTTTCACGTCTCATTATTTATTTTAATATTCCTATTCCTACAACGAGTATAGATGTAATAAGTTTATCAATTATTAATTAATATTGAGTATTGAGTTCATTATTCAGCACACAGGAAACTTTTTCAAATAGAAAACGTTTTATTTATTTACAAACAGTATAAACTTGTGAAGTTTGTATTTTTTGATTGACGGAATAATTTCAGTATACCTACCACCTACCTACCTTTATTCTAGTGAATCATTTCAGGAACAAAGTGTTTTTTAATTAAAAATTACATAACATACGCGATACTATCATTTACCCCAGTTAGTACGAAAGGTGAGTCATCACAAAAACAAGAGAAGCCTGTGAAATATCACCCTTAGTCATTTGTTTTCAAGGGTCGATATAGACACACTAGACAAAAACTGTCAAGCGATGTTAAAAAAAAAACAAAAGGTACTTGAGAAGCTTCTTTGTTTTAGATGAATACCTACTTTCTTTTTCGCCTTATATGTAGAAATATGAAGAGCTTCATATCATCCACCGTTCTGCCGCGTTTGGCCGCCTAAACCGGTGAACGTGGTTTAATTTATTTGCGCGTGTTCAAGGGAATTATCGCGGTATATTTATCCACGAAAGAGATTTATCCTTGGTGTTTTGTGGATTTACAGTGTTATTATTCCGTTTCAATAAAGGTGTACAATGTGTGCTTATTGAAGGGATAAATTAAATACAGATGGGGCATGTGCATTATTTTTAGTGTACCTGGTGTTAGTGGAGGGTAGGTATGTCACTGTTTTTTATACTCTTAATTTAAAAAAAAAATCTCGAAAAAAATGCAATCGTTTATCCTCCTGCAGCGAATAATACGGTTTCACATTGTAGCTAAAATTAAGAAAATCCGAGAAGATTGTAGTAATTGTTTTCGGGATTCAAACATGCTCAGCATGGATGCTCTCTAGGTTTTTCTAAAAACAGTAAAAACACACCTGTAACTGATTACCGTCTATTTACTACGGAAAATAAATAATGTTTCTTTCACTAATGTAGGTATATTAATTAATCTTATATGTATGTACACGGTGTTCACGTATATTTTGAACCACCACATACCTAACTTCTTTATTTTCAATTTGACAAAAAAAGCTTTGTTGATAAAAGTTTTAATAATTTTTCAGAAAAATCGAACCATTTTTCTAAATACTTAGTATATTTTTATGAATTCGGGTAGATATTCCTCCCGATTTCAAGGATGTATTATTGTTGTGTTCTGTTCCATAGATTTTGAGATATTTAATATTAAAAATAATAATTTCACTCTTACTATAATGATTATCGGAATAATTGGCCAGGCAGGCAGTTGGAATCTCCCGAAAAAGAGTTAATACTTTTATTAACAAAGTTATTTTGTGAAATAAAAGATAAAGAAGATATGGGATGGTTCAAAATATACATGAATACTCTGTAACTAGATAAATCTAGTATGCAGGTTGGGGGGTAAACCGTTGAGGAAATTTTGTGTACACGTTATCGTTGGGCGACACTACGCATTGTTAGAGAATACTGAGATAATTTGGAGAATATCAAGTAATCCTTAGGTAATCCAAAGAAATACTAGAAAATATAGAAGTACAAAGGTAACACTGTGTAATACGTGGTATGAATGAATGAATGAATATATGCTTTATTGTCTAAGAAATACATTCTTATTGACAAAGCTACTAGTATATATTAATACAATATATGGTCAAAATATAGATCAAATAATAAAATACAAATATAAAACAAACAACAAACAAAATATAACGACATACAATAATATATACATATTTATGGACCTAACTATACAAGCATGTACTAATACAGTTGACAAACAACGAAAATTTAATAAATATCAGGTACATAGTCTTAAATTAGTAAATATAACAGTGAAGATAAAGAAAATAACAATGAAAAAAAAACATACTAGAACAGTTTAAAGAGAGTCATTATAATATTCAAATAAACTATAATAAGCCTTCTCAATCAATTTCCCCTTAACTGCCTCTCTAAATTTCTTTAATTGAGTCACATTTCTAAGAAACAGTGGTATGTGATTGTATATTTGTTTACTTTCATAGATTAATGAGTGCTTCGTTGCAGTTGTTCTGGGGATGGGTAAGGGAAGAAGTAAATTCAATGTCTGCCTCGTATTATATTGAGGCTGAGAATCCGAGTTTACCCCATTCAACATTTTCTTATGTATTAGACATACTGTCTCTAGGATAAAGATACATATTACAGTTAGTATTTTATTACTGATAAAAAGAGGTTTACAGGAATCTCTTGAATTCACTTTGCATACATATCTTAGAGCCCTTTTTTTGTAACACAAATATACTGCTTAGCAATTTTTGACTACACAATCCCCAGAAAGGTATTCCATATCTTATTTGTGACTCAATTAAAGAATAGTATACTGTTTTTGCTATATCATGACCCAATTCGTTTGAAACAATTCTCACTGCATAACAACCAGAAGCTAACTTTTTTCCTAGATTAGTTACATGCTGATCAAATTTTAATTTATCGTCAATATATAGCCCAAGGAATTTTGTGTGTGATTTATTATCAATAAAATGATTATCTACTATAAGATCATCAAAACTAAACTTAAAAGTGACTATATTAGTTTTACTTATATTAAATGTAAGTAGGTTAGAATCACACCATTCTTTGACCTTATATAGGTCAGACTTTATGGTCTCCTTCAGACTATTAACGTCCTTTCTATGCCAGAGAATTGTAGCATCGTCAGCAAAAAGAGTAAAATTACCAAGAATGTTTATAGTTGCTAAATCGTCAATATATAACAGAAACAAAATCGGACCTAGCACAGATCCTTGAGGCACACCACAGTCAATACCTGATACGTCTGATATCTCGTCTCCAATTTTTACTACCTGATCACGCTGGGAAAGGTAAGATTTAAACCAACTAAGTGTCATACCTTTAAAACCGTAACACCTAAGTTTCTGGAGCAGAATTTCATGATTAACGCAATCAAAGGCTTTTGAAAAATCACAAAACACTGCACTACCCAAGGAAGAAAGTAGTGTATATCTTATTCCTTATTGGTCAGTTGCTTATAGCATAGTGTACAAATAATTTGGTGTTTGTCTCAATGTAAGTAACAAAAAATAAAGGTAGGCTTCTTTCACTTGTTACCGCCATTTGATATATTTTACTATACCGCCCAAACTAATCGTGTTTCTATCGTTGTTGGTAGTTTATGGCAGGTCAAGTCCAATTGGAGTCATTTAAAGTCCAAGTAGCTCGCCATGTAGACAATCATATAGGAAATATAACTTTATATTCTTTTATTAATAGCGGACTAAAGACATATTCCTTTATTAGAATAAGTTTAGGAGTAGATGATAGTAGGTTTTTTTAAATGTATTGACACGCCACAAGGGATACGTGCCGCTACGAAAAATTCTAAAGTGGTAAGTGGCATTTCATTCATTTGCATCAATTTTTGAAAATCAGTTAATCAAATAATTATTAGTACCCTGTAGAGGCATATTTAGTTTTGACAATATAGATACTAATTCCACATTTGTGAAATTAGGTATACTTCGCATAATACACATTTAATCAAAAATTAATAAAAGAAAAAAACATTAAAATCGAACAAGTATAGTTTATTACAGAAATCTCGACAGAAATACTGTGCACTTAAAAATGGCTACAAAAAACGACCATAAAAACCTCAAAGCCAGCGCTCTCACATGCCAGGAAGAACTAATTAGTGGCATACAGAGCCGTACTTCAAATTTCTGTGTATTACAATGAACAGAATAATACAACAGATTTAAAAATACCTCGTGTCTTAGATAAATAGATATTTAATATCGCTTCTGTTTTACTCTAACTTACAATCTAACTAAATTAAAATTGTAAGGAAAATTTCTATTTTGTCCGTTATATTATACCTATTGTGATTATGATTATGTAAATGATAGGACGATAATTTAGTATTTTGTTGATAACAAAAATGTATTGGGCAGTTATGTTAGGTAATTATGGTTAAAGAATTAGCACAGTTATACGTATAGGATCACATCACCGTGTATATACATAATTTCTTTATTCTTCATACGTCACTATCATTAATAACCGTCACTTTATAATTATTTATCTTTTGTATTATGTAAGGGTTTTTATAGGAATGATATGATACTATTTAGACACAGTTGTGCTTAGACATTTGCACGATACATACGTCTACTAGTTGTGTTGAAAAATCCCTTGTTATTTATTATATAGTGTTAGTGTAGCAAGTTAGCTAAATTATTATTAATGTTAAAGTGGTGCATTTGATTTGTTAAGTGGATTAGGAGTTTGTCAAGTGGATCTTTGGATTCAAATCGGATGTGGCAGTCATTTTGCCTGGTTTGCCGGCACATATATGTATTCAATTTAGCCTGGTTTGCCGGTCTTGTTTATATTTAATTTTTTCTGGTTTGCTGCCCGTACATGTAAGTACTTAAGTGGTCTGGTTTGCCGGCACTTGTTTATGTTTAATTGTCTCTGGTTTGTCGGCACATGTTTGTATTTAAGTGGTCTGGTTTACCGTCACATGTTTGTTTTTAATTTCCCCTGGTTTGCCGACACTTTGTTCATATCTAATTTGGCGTGATTTACCCGGCACTTGTACAAGTGGTTTGCCGACGCACGTTTGTGTTTGGTTTGTTTCTACTGAATTTAATGCTAAATGTAATAATTTGAAATGTCACTGCTGAGATAAAATTATCAGTCGTGATTAAGTGTTGCTATTAAGAGAAAAAAATTAAACCTTACAAAATTAGCAAGTAATTATCTTGTTGCTCAGTATCGGCAATAATAATTTAACATTAAATTATTACCTATTGTTGCCTAGCTTTTCAATTCATATTGTCCTTTCTGTATTAATTTATAAACAGTAGACTATTTTTTCCACGGCTCCTTTTTCTCTTTTACTTTCTTTCATATTTTAGTAAACATTTAAACTATTTTTTGGGTTGTTTTGAAACTTTTTTGTAATTTGTGAAACATTAGTTAGTGCACAGTATGTCTGTAATAAACTAACTGTACCTAGTCAATTCCTTTCAATCGATATGAGATAAACATTCAACCTCACGTTTAAAATAGTGTGCAATTGGATTCGGTTACGGCTTAAGTGTTTGCTCATTTTAAATTGAGAAATAAAACTGAGAAAACTTGTTTATGGATTATAAAATCGTCTTATGTAATGTCATTCCGAGTATCATTCCATTCATTCCATTTAAGTCTCGATTTAAATAATGAGGGAAAATAATTCATATTGTATACACCCATAATAGCTAATGTGGTTACAAAAACCACATTAATTTGATGTATTGGCATCAACGATGATATGATAAATATAAAATAATCCATTTTCAGAGAACCGCTAATAACTATTATAACGTCTATATTATATGTTATACCTACAAGCTAAGATCTCCACGAAGAAACGGTAATTAGTTGTTCTCCTGCAAAAAACATTAGATCATTTATTATGATTTATTAATTTAGAATTCACATTCTTAAAGTAATTCCAATTAAAAAAAAAAGCGTTTCATAAGAATAAGTTACGGCCACTCGCGGATGATAAATATACACGGTCGCCACATTTCAAATTTTGCTCAAACTCTAGCCAATCAACACGTCAGTGTTAGGTATCCTTGCACTTAATTGTCTGTTTGACATTTAGATTGCTAAATATTACTGTTACGCCACTGGACTGTGCAGACTGGTTAGATTAGGCTGGAATTGTACACGATCGGCCGGGAATATTCTGGAGTGCTCTAGGCCGGGTGAATGGATGTATAAATAAGTCGCACGGTGGGCCGAGGTTTAATCTTAAGTTGAACGTGAACGAGTAAAGAAGCAATAAGAAAGAGACTTATAAGTGTTCTAGTGTGATTATAGTTAAGACAGTAATTAATCTATTGTTATTAATTGTTAATTAGTAAATAAAGTAGTGAATAAGTGTTACCTGGACTTTCAATCGACGAATCTACGAGCAGAGGTGTTTGTGTGGATAGCAAACACGTAACAATTTGGTGTCAGAAGTGGGATTGGAAGAGAAATTTCTGGAATATTCGAAAAGGTTCTACAGTGTTCTTCTCAGAAATTAGTGGTAACACGAAGATTTAAACTACTGGACAGTGTTTGAGGACTATTTCTAGACTGAATAGTGAATTTGAAGTGGATTTTCGAGAAGTTTCTAGAACATTCGATTTAGAAATAGCTGCAAATACGCGAGTGCCGCTAGTTATAACGTGTCGTGGACTGGGAAAAAGGACTATTAGTGCAATTTCGGGAAAATTCTAGAACATTCTATTTGCAAACAACAGGAGATACGTGAATTGTGTCGACGGGAACGTGTTGTAGACTTGAAAACAAGACTATAAGTGATTTTTAGTGACAATTCTAGAACATTCGATTTGGAAACCACAGAAGAAACGTAAACTGTGTTAACGGGAACGTGTTATAGACTCAAAACAAGACTTATTAGTGATATTTCGTGAAAATTCTCGAACATTCCATTGCACAATTAGTGGAGATAAGTGAATTTTGTCAACACAAAAGAAGTATAGACTCTAAATAAGACTTTCTAGTGCTGTTTCGAGATTTTTCTGGAACAATCCATTATTAAAATAGACGTGATATCAACATTTTACGGATTTTATAGTGTAATAAACTTTATTTTGAACTGATTTACGTGTCGTGACTTAATGCCAACAACAAGAAGCATGGCGGAGAAACAAACACAAGACTTACTTGCAACATTGGTGCAACAAATGGAAGAACAGAAAAGAGAACGCCAGGAAGAATTAAGAAAGATTATGGAAAATCAAGAAAGAAGACGACAGGAAGACAAAGAAGAACAAGAGAGAAGACGACAAGAAGAGAAAGACGAACAGAGAAAAATTATGGAAGATCAAGAGAGAAGACGACAGGAAGAAAAAGAAGATCAAGAGAGAAAACGTCAGGAAGAAAAAGAAGACTTGATAAAAATGATGGAAGGCCTGGAAATAAGACGCCAGGAAGAATTGAGACAAATTATGGAGGGACAACATCAAGTCATGCTCTCAGTCACTGAACAATTGAAGGAAGATGTACAGGCTGAAGTCATGGAAGTTAAAGAAGAAGTTAGTGAAGTTAGAGGAGAAATAACTGAAGTTAAGGAAGAAGTAGCCCGACTCAAACAACAATTAAGAGAGAAGGGTGGCCAATTAGTACTGTCGTCTGGTGCTAGGTTACAACCACCTTCCTTCGACGGTCAAAGTTCATGGTCAACTTATAAGAGACAGTTTGAGGCAGCTGCACGTTCAAATAACTGGAACGATGAGGAAAAGGCAACAGCATTGGTATTAGCACTAAGGGGCCAAGCATTAGACCTGCTCCAAACAATTCCTGCCGCACAGCAACAAAACTTTGGTATTTTGGAGGCAGCGTTAGAACTAAGATATGGTGACCAACATCTCGCCCAAGTATATCAGGCTCAGCTCAAATCACGCAGACAACGAGGTGGAGAAAGCCTCCAGGAGTTCGAAGCTGCGGTAGGAAGATTAGCCCATCTAGCCTATACTGATGCACCAATGGAATTTCAACAACAGTTAGCAGTTGGTACATTTATTGATGGAGTAAGGGACCAGGAAGTTAGGCGAATTCTTAAGTTGGCCAGGCATAAGCGTAGTAGTGAGGCTTTAGTACATGCACTGGAGATTGAGGCTGCCTATGAGGATACCACACAACCAAATCAGAGAGTACGAGCTGTGAGTGTGGAGGAAAACAAGCCAGACAATACAACACAAAAACTGATATCTGATTTACACAAGATGTTGACCCAACTACTGACAAAATCGAACTCCCAGCAGAGACAAGACCAACAACAAAGTAGTGGGAGGCCGAATGGAGTCATCCGTTGTTATAAGTGTGGCAGATTGGGCCATATTAAGAGGAACTGTCATGAACTCAACATTCAAGATCCGAGACAAAACCAACAGCAAAGTAGTGGGAGACAGAGTAGAGGAGGCATGCGTTGTTATAAGTGTGGCAGAGTGGGCCATATTCAGAGTAACTGTCGTCAGCGCAGCCCTGAGGGGGTCGCAGTAATGGAGAAGCCGCAGGAAAACTGGCGAGCTGGTACTTCACAGAATGTGGCACATGGCCTTTCCAAAAGACCATGTCAGAAAAACTGCAAGCCTTGCCACCGTGAGGAAAAACAGCGCAAGGTACAAATAATGAAAACCGTAAAGATTGATGTTCCGGATTATTGGACAAAAGAATCGCTAAGGGAAGCGCAGTTAAACGATAAGGAAACTGGTCCTGTTCTGAAATGGAAAGAAAGAGGAACCCGACCCAATTGGAAGGACATTTCAAATAAATCAGTGGGGCTGAAGGCTTTATGGGCACAATGGGACTCCCTTATCGTAGAGGATGGACTGCTGAAGAGAGCGTGGGAAAGTCCAGATGGGAGGAAAGTTACTTGGAAATTGTTAATCCCCAGGTGTCACGTAGCAGATGTACTTCAGCAAGTGCATAATGGAACGTCTGGCGGACATTTTGGCATCAACAGAACTCTGACAAAAGTAAGACAACGTTTCTACTGGGTAAACAGTCGTCAAGATGTGGAGGCTTGGTGCCGCCAATGTGAAGTTTGCGCGGCAAGAATGGGGCCACAAATAAGAAATAAGCAATATAACGCCAGGGCTCCATTTGAGCGAATTACCATTGCAAGTGATCGTATGAAGGCTCGTTATGATCTTAAGGCTAATTCAGGAGGGTACCAGGTGGGAGATTTGGTTTGGCTATATAACCCACAACGGAAGAAAGGCAGGTCCCCGATGCTTCACCCGCCCTGGGAAGGTCCTTACACTGTCGTAACCAGACTAAACGACGTTGTATATAGAATTCAACAAAATCCAAAATCTAAGATGAAAGTGGTGCATATAAAGAGACTAGCCAAGTATGCAGGGAATAATGAATTGCCTGATCGGGACGTTCAGGCTTAAGGAGGGGGCAGTGTTACGCCACTGGACTGTGCAGACTGGTTAGATTAGGCTGGAATTGTACACGATCGGCCGGGAATATTCTGGAGTGCTCTAGGCCGGGTGAATGGATGTATAAATAAGTCGCACGGTGGGCCGAGGTTTAATCTTAAGTTGAACGTGAACGAGTAAAGAAGCAATAAGAAAGAGACTTATAAGTGTTCTAGTGTGATTATAGTTAAGACAGTAATTAATCTATTGTTATTAATTGTTAATTAGTAAATAAAGTAGTGAATAAGTGTTACCTGGACTTTCAATCGACGAATCTACGAGCAGAGGTGTTTGTGTGGATAGCAAACACGTAACATTACTAATCACCAAATATTACGAACTTTCAAAATTACCCTATTAATATTAGTTTTAATTTGAAATAAGTTATAATGGTCTATGTTTGATTCTTATTTTTTGATCGTTCTACCATTAAAAGTTTGACATAATAAAAATGTTGACGTTATATGTATTATGTTTGTACTATTCATTGGTTTCCATGGCAACTTTAAATCCCAAGGGAATAAACGCTTTGCTTTACTTCGTGTTTTGACGCAGTAAAATACTGTTTCATTTTATAAAAATGGCTGGGCAGACGTTTTTTTAATTTTAACTATTTTTTATCAACATTTCAAATTTTGATCCATTTTCCGCCACTTTGATGGCAAATTGCTCAAAAACTGACCGCTAGAAATGTCTGCCACCATAGTACAGTACTGTACACAATAAACCAAACATTTTGCGCTAGGTTTGGTCCAGTAACTAAAAATTTTTTCCCCATTTCCGGTTACCGCGCGCCGACCGAAAGTTTTGTCTGCCAGCATAATTGGGGTATGTGAAGTACATATACTCACTACCTATGCGGACAAATATCGGTAACCATTCGATAATAAAAAAATGTTCCCCCCCTCCGTATCCGGCCGACATACCAAAAATTTCAAAAGAGAAAAAATACTCATATGGTCTCTTTGATTACCGATTGGCAGACGGTAACGTTTCATGGTCGAATTTGCACGGTATTGCTTAGACTAGTCCGGGTAAATGTGCGAACCTAAACAGCATCCGGTGGCATGTGTCCGGCTAGGTGGTGTAGTTACTAGAGCGTGCGATAGCAAATGTGACTATAAATCTAACTATCGTAGCTGCGGATTCGTTTCCCGCCACCGGCACTGACAATGTCGGTGGGAATGGTTGTATGTCCACGCTTTTCTAAGTGTAGGCTGCCTCGACTTTGGTTTCAAGGATTGTTTCATTTCTTTGGTCTTTAATATTATATTAATTCAGAGCCGTTCAGTTTATAAACGATAATATTCGGTATTTTTCGTCGACCATTCATAATGAACAAACACTACAAGACCAGACAGGAGCTGTAGGTACACTTTAGGAGGCTGCCTGAAAGGAATTTCGCGTGCATTCATGAGAATTTCCGTTGCGGCCGTACAAATGTGCTTATTCAATTTCGCCCCAGATTTTTGCAGGTCGATGCGGGCCGATTCTGCCCGGTTAAATGTGCTTCAGGTTTAAATAACTATTATCCTCTATTATTTATTATATACACAATTCCCTGTTCTGTGGCAGTCAAAGGCTCATGTGAGATAAATAATATAGCAACAGTATTGATTTCCATATATGTTTTTGTGGGTACACGTTTAATCCGGTCAACAGTAAATTCGGTCAATGCGATATACCGTGTTTTCATATTTGCAACTACATAGGGAAGCAGCTTCGTTCGAACTCGTACATTCGGACTAGAGGTGAGAGTATGGACTGCATGGCTGGTCGCTGCGACAAATTTGCGACGTTATTCACATTTTGTGTCTAGGGAACTCCCCGAGCTTGACCGAACGCTTCCATATGTATGTAGTGTTTTGAAATTAAAGCACGGTATAGATACAGTATGGTCTGCTTATAATTCTCATTATTTGAAGACTTACGAACAAAAAGCCGTCAAATAGTGTTGGAAATTACATATAAAGTATAAGTACACCATAATCGTAATTTGAAAATGTGCGTATCCAAAAATAATCAAGTTAAATGTATACTATGTGGTATTTTTAACAAGGTCGAGAAATTATCTATCCATCCATTTCAGGAGAATCTCGAAAAAAGTAACTGAGAAATTCGAGTATATTTTGGTAGTATATAGGTACATAAAATGCTCTATTATTTTGACGTTCTAATTTTATTAAGTACACCCTGTATAATTTGATCTTTACAATTCTAGCTGACCAGCACTAAAAAATGTAACTAAAATCTCGATTTCACAATTTCAGACTGTTAAGTGAGAGAGTACCAACGCCCAGCCTGATTTTTTTTGAACAAAATGTGTTTTCTTATATAGTTGTGAGTGTATTTATCAGCGGAGGGTTTTTATGTACTCCCTTATAATAAATACAAAGGTATCATGCACGGATAGGGTCCATTTTACATATGTAACAAAGGACTAGGGTTTAGCCTCGGGTTAAGCTTACCCCACGAATATTGACATATATCGAAAAAAACAAAAGCTTTGAAAGTTTGTTTTTCCCTTAGTTTTTCGTGCGTTTTTCCTGTAGACAGTGTTAAGGATTATTAATTATGCCTATTTATTTGACAATAGCCAGAGGTTTAGACTTATTATTTTCAATTTCTTTTCTTTAAATATATCTTATAGTACAAGGTACAGATAATTTGGTGCTTTTTACAATTTGACAAGAATGAAAGAAAGGCCGCCGCCTATCGTTTCGATTTTTTTTTTGTGGCACGTGTCCTTTGTTGTAAAACTCAAATGCAGTTGCATCCAAAAAAAAAAACACAAAGCGTGAATATTGAATATTCATGATCATTCATCATCAGTACTGGATTTAGATAATTCAGTGTGGTAAGCTCTGAGTGTACAGGAAATAAATTGAAGAACAGCTTAAATTTCACTGCTTTATTGCTAAATTGAACCCTGAAACACATTGTAGGAATAATAAGAATTTAGAAAAAGGATACGATCGATTTAAATTATGCAAGTGAAATGAATAAGCCTCGAGTTCGCCGTATGAAGGAACATGACTTTATTGACTGATTATTGTATCATATGTATATTTAAACTACCAATGACGAATTTAATATCCATCTATTTGGGCAGGGCACATTAGCAAATAAATCAAGTAGTGGTGTAATCGACCCCTTTTTTTGTTACTGACATCAACGATAATAATCTTTGTTTACATCTAATTGTGACAAACACCAAATTATTTGCACAATAGTCTGTTTTTTATTGAGCAAGAGTAATAATTTATTATTGGACTGGGCCTCATCATTCCAAGGGCATACCTTTTTTTTCGAATTGTTTTCTATCCCCACATCATTTAAAACTGTACGCGACGCGTACACAACCAGATCCCAGGTCGCTACTTCAACTGACCATTCATGTCTTAGATGTACGACGTAAATACCGATCGAAATTATCTGCGCCTGTGACTGCGGCCGCAAGTGAGCATCTCTATTGATAAGGTTACCGCAATGACCTCCACTGAGGCCTTCACCTTAGGTGACCAAATAGAATATTCCGAGGAATATTCACAATTTAAGGTCCAACAAACCGAAGCGTTTGTTTGCACATTCCATAATAAACAATCGTAAACAAACACCTACTACAGTTTAAAATATCTATACCGAATAATAATATCCAGTGGCGTAACCACAGTTGGCACACAGGTTTATTTTAAAAATAAACAAATGACTGATATTTTTACTTCTTTTAAACCACCTGTACACTCACAAAGGATGAAAATAACAAAACGAGCATTACAGGCTTTTGAAGTTAAGAATTAAATATCCTGTAAGTTTCATATTTTTATCTCGTAGCCAACACATTCATATTATAGCTTAAATAATGCGAATTTTTTTAAAATTTCAAAATTTCAAGCAGAGATTTTTTTATAAAGAGTAGGCCGAACGAGTCAATTGTAGGTTTTATTTCTTCCACGATATGTGCACTTGATCTCTGAGAAATATTAGCTGTTTACATTCAATAGTCGAGACACTGGAGTCAGTTAAAAATCACAAAAAATCAGTAAAATATACGTATTTTCATCACCGTGTTATTTTTCGGGGGTATTGATTGTGTGAATTTATATTCTTTGCACAAAAACTACTATCTTTCAGCTTTGAAATGCCATCTTGAACGTGTAGATATCTTCAGTAGTAAAATTTTTACGGCTAAAAATATTGGAGCATAAAAATTACGTTTTTTAAATGCTTTAATTCGGGCAGGCGGAAACTGACGCATGCGAAAAATTAAATGACGGTGGATTTCCTTCTTTGGAACTCTAAAGAAGATTCTCAAAAAAGTTGAAGCAAATCTAAAATAGTCGAGCCACAGATTTTTTTTTTTTTTAGACGATTTCATATGGAATGACTCTAATGTATAGTCGCGCAGCTACTACTAGGCATGCCCACAGAATTAATGAACCTAGAAGTGGAAAAGCATGTTGGAAATTTGTGCTTTTTGAAGGCCGAAAATGGCGTTAAACTCGGCAATGACTTTGCGCAGTATGATTTTATTAAACGAAACTATAAATAAAAAAAAGAGTACTAAAAAATCTGACTAAACTTGAAAATAAAATCCACACTAGTACAAAACTGAATTATATACCAACATTTGACCATTTATAATGGTCGAAGATACCAATATGCATGCCCACTGCCGGTTTTTCGCAGCCATGTTACCCCTAACATGGCTTCAACTCGTAAATTAGGTGTAATGTTTATCACTTCTAGTTGTTTAATTCTGTGGGCATGGCCCGACCCCGACAAGATTCTGAAATCCGACCAGCCGACGTCAACAAAGCATGGTTTATGTTATAGGGGGTAGCCCATAAGTAATAATCATATACCTACTAATTTTTGTAGAAGAGATAGAATCATGGAATTTTTTTTTAGTTTAAAAGTCGGGGAGATTATTTTATAAAATTTTAAAAAGAAAAAGTCAAACGAATATTTAGAAGAAATGAAAACATTTCAAAAATTAAGATTTCGATAAGTGCTATGTAAGTAATGAAAATTTCATGATCCTAAAACGTTCTAAAAGTTCTAATATGTTTTTACTTAAGCATTTTCTTAGTAGTTGATCTGTTAAAAGAATTATCAGTCCTTTGACCCTTGTGGGAAATTATCCCCTATGGCTACACCACTGAAAATACCACTTTTCAGGAATCTCGTGTTCGGCTTGTAAATTTACATGTTTCATATCTTATTTGTAATTTGATTTAAATAAAAACGCCATAAAGCAAGCAATAAATGTCTAGAAACACATCAATGATAATCTAACTACCGAATTTTATATTATTTTTAATTAAAAATTCGGATGGAACAGTTATATTTATGTTGCCCATAAATTAATCACAAATAGGTATACCATAGTACGTCGTTAAAGTGTCCTTTTCTTTACTTGTTTATGCTTTTCAAGCTTATTCTCTCACACTCGGATGACATGCAACAACCTTGTCGCTTGCTGCATCCGAAATTAGCTTTCTTGATCTTGAATATTATTACCAAATGCTATGTTATATGTTGTAGGAATTTGTCAGATTTGAATTGCTAATTAGTACGTATTATTCATATTCCGAGAGTGTTATAATAATTATCTTTCCGTTAGTAAGTAGCATTGTTACTTTTATTTTTAAAATTTATAATTAAATTATATATCTATTTTCTACTGTATAGAGACTAACTAGTTCGGCTGAAGGGTTAGCTCTGGAACTTCCCTCTCGGAGCTTATTGGTTTAATTAAAGAATAGCATAATAATAAAAATAACAATAAATTGTAACTATAGTAACTATATTCTGTTTTTTATTGCTAATTATTATTTCAAAACCTAGTCCGGTTGTAAAGAGAAAAAAATGGTGATTTCACACTCCCATTTTTTTCTTTCACTTAGAGGCGACTTGCCTAATGTCAGGAAACAAATTCTTGTACATTTTGAACGACTTCTTGGCTAATTCTCTACTACGACTACCAATTCAATGTTTCATACCCTCATTCGTCGAAATGACGTTTTCTTCGAATCTCGGTTGAAGGTAATCAGTTACTATACTTGAATTATGTGGAGGAGTGTCATCTTGTTAGAAATATATTCCCTGTCCTAAACCAAAGGTAATTCATTTAAAAACTCCTCAATCTCATTTTGCAGGAATCCCAGGTATCTGGCACCAGTCAAGGTTCCTTCTAATATTATTGGACCAGTTATTGTACTACCGATTATTCCAAGCCAAGCATTGAAACCAAATCGCTTTTGACAATTACCCTCCCTTAATAAATTTTGATTTTCTTGTGACGAATATCTCGTATTTTGCCGGTTAAATAATTCCAAATTTATAAACCTACACTCGTCCGATAATAAAATCCTTCCCAAAAAATCATTGTTTGGATGCACGTTATTCTATAAAGTCCAATTACAATAGTCTATCCTACGTTGGTGATCATGTTCATACAAGTGCTGGTACAATTGGCATTTAAAAGATTTATAGTGGTATTTATGCAAACTTCGGCTTACTGTTTGGTGACTAATTTCTAATTCAAACGCAATTTGCCTTAAAGAAACTTCTGTGAGAGCCAAAACATTAATTTCCGTTCCTTCATCAATAATAAAATTTTCTTCAGGATCATTGTTGGGCTCTCGGAATTGTTTTTCAACACAATTACAATAATTTCTCGCAGGACATTGTCTATCAGGACATCGTTCGGCATAAAGGGTGCAAGCCTCAACTGCATTTATTCTACAGTTTCCATAAAAATTAACATATCAACTTTTTTATATCTTGTATAAATTCGCGGCATTTTGAACAAACTTAGCAAGAATTTTAAACAATTTTTAAAGACACAATAAAAACACCGGTAAACCAACAAATGTTTGACAAGCTAAATATTTCATTGTCTCCAAGGCCACCTTAGTTACTTCTTACCATTTAGTTACAACAAAATTGTATTTTTCATTTTCTCTTAGCTGTAATTTTGATTGTATTTATAGCACATTTTAATAATGCATATGAATAAATTCCTTATTAATAGTACTAATAATTGAGACAACGGTACACTTGATTTCAAAAAAAACTGGTACGCTTTCTTTTAGCTATGTAAATCATTCGTTCTTTGATTGATATTAATAATCTTACAAATGTCACTTTGACGTTAATCAGTGGCGTCATTATTAAAAATGGTTCGACATCTAATAGATATTCAAAAATTTCGAATTGTTTCTAAAATTGAAGATGGTTGGTCCATAAGAAGACTTGCTGCTGAATACAATGTGAGTAAAACCACGATAATGAGTGTTAAAATACAATGGGAAACCAACCAAACGGTATCCCGTAAAGTTGGTTCAGGTAGGCCCAGAAAGAGCAATAATCAAGAAGATGAAAATCTTATAAATTACCTAATAGAAAACCCTTTTCAGACTGCAGTAAATGCAATTTCAGAGACAAATTTCTCTGCTTCGGTATCTACTGCTTGTAGAAGAATAAAACCACAAAGCGACTTGAAGAGTTGTTCAGCGGCTAAAAAATACAAACTTTCAAAAGAAAAGAAGCAGGGTAGGATTATTTTTGCACTCAACTATATAATCAATGATGAAAACTTCTGGGGACAAGTTGTCTTTTCTGACGAAAAGGTTTTTAAATCCAGTAACGATGGACATGTTCGCGTATATGGGCCTCCTTCCACTAGATACGACGAAAAATATACTTTCGATCCACAAATATCAGGAAGGTTTTCAGTTAATGTCTGGGCTTGGATGAGCCTAAATGGGTTAGGTGTGTGTTGGAACAGTGGTGGTCATCTCAATTCCATTAAATATATTGAAATATTAGACAATATTATGTTGCCGTCAGTAATAGAGGTGTTTCCGGAAAATAATTTTATTTTCCAACAAGACAACTGCTCCATACATACGGCCCATCGTGTCAGGCAATGGTTTCATATTCTTAAATAACCATCCAAATAATGCCCAAGAATTGGAAGGGATAATTGAAGACGCTTGGGAGAACTTGTCGCAAGAAGTTGACCTTGCAAGAAATCTGATTTTGTCCATGCCTGCAAGACTTCAGGCAGTTTTAGACGCTTATGGAGCAATGACAAAATATTAGTCAATTCTGTATTACGTACCTAACTGAAGTTCATTTATTTTATTTTTTTTATTGTATTTTTATGTTCAGTTTGCATTGTTTACATTTTTTTTAATCTCAAGTGGTATTTTTGTGTTCTTATTTTAAAAATAGAATTATCATTAAGTCATTTTCTGTTATAAGTCTTTTCCTGTTTCCTCATCAGTGGAGTCTGTCTCCATAATAAATAGAGATCTAAATCAACTAGTAGATTCAGCTAGAGATCATAATCTTAAAATCAATATCTCTAAGTCCTCAATAATGTATTTTGGTAGCAAAACTAATATAATAAGAGTACAAAACTTGGGAATACCAATAGAAATTAACAATGTTCCCTTAGAAATAAAGCAATCATGTAAAAATCTCGGTTTAATACTTGATAACAAATTAAAATACGACTCTCATATTAACAATTTAATTCGATGTTCCTATGCCAGGCTAAAATTGTTTTACAGTTACAGAGACACCCTTCCAGTAAAACTAAAAACAATAATTTGTGATTCACTAATTCTAAGTAGGTTTAACTATGCTGACACTGTTTATGGTCCTGGACTGAATAAGACCATACAAAACAAAATTGAAAAGGTTCAAAGATCATGCGTACGCTTTATTTTTGGACTTAGGAAGTATGACCCCTCTTCAAATAAGATCAAGGAGTTAGGTTGGCTTACTATGGAACAAAGGCGATATTCACACCTAGCAAATTTGGTTCACAAAATATTATTAACAAGCGAACCTACATATTTGAGGCAATTATTGATAACACGCTCAGCTATTCACTCTGTTAATGTCAGATCAAATACTCTATTATCCATCCCGACATTTAACACCACACAGTTTAAAAAATCTTTTACATATAGTGCCTGTCATCTCTATAATAAATTACCCAGTCACATAAAGAGATTAAATAAATACACTTTCAAAAAAAAATTCGTCTTCACCTACACAACCGTTAACGTGAATGAATCTATTGGGATATAATATGTAATACTGACTTATTGTGTTTCTGTATTATGTGATATGTCTGCATTTGTGTGAATGTAGATCTAGTTTTTTCTAGTTTTTTTCTTTCCTTTTCTCTTATTTCTAATTACAAATTTGTTAATTTAAAAATTAAACGCTCGTATGTAAAACTGTAATCACTTTAATTTTAATATGATGGTACAACATTTTAAGGATATAATATGTACTTGCACAATATTTTATGTATATGTATGTGTGTGTATATGTATGTATGTATATGTGTATGTATGTGTATGTGTGTATATATGTGTGTGTATATATATGTGTATATATATATGTGTATATATATATGTGTATATATGTATATATATGTGTATATATTAATATACAAATAAATTTTTGTTATGCTCATAAACTGCTGTCACCGTATTATATATGTTATATAGGTATATATTTTTTTTTGGTATAATTATAATTGTTTTCTGTAATTTTAATTGTAAGGGTTAAGTGGAAGAGCGCCTTATAAGCGAACTTCGCCCTAATAAAGACGTTTATTATTATTATTATTATTATTATTATTATTCAGTTAGTATTTTAATTTCAACCATTAGTAGAATTATCCGTAACAAATATTATTTTTTTAACACGCTTTTATTAGCTTCACTTGTATGTTTGCTTGTTTGTTTGTATGTTTGTTTGTAACCGACTCTTTGGACTCGATTTTAACCCACTTTAAACGGACAGATTTAATTGAAACTTTGTACACTTATTAAGAACCGGTAACAATACAATAATTTGATAAGTTTATATCATTATCCTGTTCAGGATCGCCAATCCTTTCCTCACGTATCCCTGCGTGAAAGCAAAGGCTTAATATGTCAGTAGATTCCATAATTGTTAATTAGCCCGGTGGTCGAGTGGGTTAAGGCACTCGACGCGAAACGACAGACTCCTCCGGCGTGAGTTCGAACCTCACGGCTGAAATAAAAATTTTTTTTTTTTTCAGAAATATCTGTTGGATCGTAATATGTTATAATATCAGCATCAATAAGCAATATAAATATAGTTTAAAACAACTAAAAAACACGCTATCATAGCACATCAAACTAAAAAGTTAAAAATAAATATAGTTTAAAAAAACTAAAAAACACGCTTTTAAAGCACATCAAACTAAAAAGTGAAAAATAATTATTAATATAAACTGAAAATAATAATGAACGAAAAATACTAGTATTATTGTGAAAAAAGCGTGGGGTGCTCGATATACGAAAAATATTGCACAAAGCACCCCACGCTTTTTTCACAATAATACTAGTATTTTTCGTTCATTATTATTTTCAGTTTATATTAATAATTATTTTTCACTTTTTTAGTTTGATGTGCTTTAAAAGCGTGTTTTTTAGTTTTTTTAAACTATATTTATTAAACAATAATATGGCAGGCTTGAAAATGTTTTGAAAAAGTTATTTTCTAATTATTTTTTAAAATTCTATTTGAATAAAATAAAAGAGAAAGGTTTAATAAGTTTAAAAACACAAAGAAAACCGATCTCCAAAAAACCCAGGTCCGGGGTAAATCACCTCTTCTCCACCCTCCTCTCGACATGCCTGGCCAGCCCTATTTACAGACATATGCACACAACTAAACTATTAAGATTTTCGATTACAAGAGTTGTACCAGTTTTTTTTTAAATCAATGAACCAATATGGTTCCATTTGAAAAAAATTGTGTTTGTTCCAAAATCACATTATTTAGTATTTTCGACGGAATTTCGATTTTTCTGGCATTACAGGGGTAAAACAGCCATCTCATTGTCATTACACACTTAAATGGAAATCTAAAAATTAAATTAAAATCTTAACGTTTGAAATGTCACTTATGGTATCATTGGAATCAGAATAGTATGCAGAATTCAAAAATGCAAGAATATACAGGGTGTTCCATTTGAAAATCAAAAGTTAGTGTCACTTCCGATGATGTATATGAAAAATTTCACCATTTTATGTGTTGGTTAACATAAATTGCGAAATTGCGAATCTATAAAATTGTATCAAAGAAATATAAGAAAAATTGTCCTTCACCTCTACAAATTAAAAAATATTTACAATAATTTGTAAATGTATATAAAGCTATAATTGATAAAACTTTCGAAGTTTCGAATTAATTAACGGATAACGCGAATCCATTATAAATAACCAATTTATTTTTTTATTTTTGATAATCTTCTGAACTTAAGAGATAAACTTTAAATATTATTAATTAGAAAATTAATGTAAATAAAAAAAAATTGTTTGTCCTTAAATTACATGCCTTATTAATTACATAAAGCGAAATTTTAAATTGCATTACAAAACAATGGTTGAAGATATTGTGGAATTATTTGTAGAGGTACCTATGTAGTTACCTATCCTGTATTGCAATATTAAAATACAAATAACTCCAAAACGATGACTCCTACCGAAATTTTGTAAGGGCACATTTTTTATGCAGTTTTTAACATTGGCGCCTTGTCCCATTTTAAATATCTAAAAAAAAATATACGAAAAAATTATGGTCAAAATTCATCCTTCACACCCTATGTAACTACCCCACCATATTTAGATAAAAATTTAACAAAATATGTAATGGTATGAAATCAATAAATAGTCCAAATTTTATTTTTACAAGACGTTTTGAATTTATTGGCAAATAACTACGCTGTGCCTACCCGTAAGAGGTTGTGGCTCCATTATGAACTGATTTAAGGCAAATGTTCATACACAAAACTCAACTTATTTTTCCTAGTTCTACACTCTCTTGAAGGCAGGTACTGTATTATGGGACACTCTGTATATTAATTATTATAATAACGCATTTTAAACTTCTAGAATTTATTTGTTCCTCAACTACATAGTCTGGTTCACGTACTTTTTTTTCTTAAATTTTTCAATAGTCTCCGAAAATTACGACCATGGTGTCATTCGATTCGTATTGTCACCTAGAAAGTTTAAGGAAAGGTCCGAAAAGGGACTGAAAAAAATTACAAAAGTTATAAACAATAAAGTGAAAAAAAAAGTGGGGGTTTGGTTTTTTTTGAATATCTCGGAAAATATTGAAAATTTTCGAAATTGCAAAAAAAGTTCTAAAAAGATCAACAAATTTACTAAAAAAAAGTTCCGACTCCCGGAACTGTAGCTCTAATATTTATAATTTTTACAGAGCCCTGAAAATAGATCCAAAAGCGGGCAGTCTGTCTTCCGCGCACGTTGCGTCACTCTGACACAACAACAAAAAAAATTATTTAAATATATTAAATGTGAATATTAAGGAATAAAAAAATTCATGGAGTGTTGGGATACATAAATAAACAATAATCAGCGGTCAAAAAATTTTTGTCTCAATTTTACCATAAATTATGCATTAGTTTATTAACTATTTTTTCTAAACTGAAAGTTAATATAAAAACCCAGATAATTATAAAACTAATACCCTAGAATTTTTTTTCACTTAGTAAAGTTATTCTTGATAGTTTAACAAATCGATTACCGTTGCAATAATAAAAAATTTTTGATTTTCCACTTTTTTATTAACAATTGAAAATTATAAAATAAAAAATAGTGAATAAGAAATTTTTTTTTTCAAAAAATCTTGATTGTTTCGAAGTCTCATGGTTAAAAGCTACTTAAAAATATATATATTTTTTTTTTACTACTATTGTTTAAAAAATTGTTATTAACAAATACATTGTTTATGAGGAAATCGAAAATTTTTTTTTTTGGATTACATTTATTGATGAAAATTATGATTTTTAGAGAAAAAATCGTTCCTTAAAAAAATTTCTTTGTTGCTAAAAAATACGTTTGTTAATTAACAATCGTTTTTTGCAACTAATTATTAAAATTAAGGAACCGTTTTTTCTCTAAAAATCATAAATTCTACCGTTCTTTAAGATTTTCAAAAAATAAATTTTTTTTATTCATTTTTTATTTGTTTATTTAAAAAAAAATTTGTTATAAACAAATTAATTTTTTCAATTTTTTTTTTTAATACTCTATTCTTTAATAAAAGCAGCCATGCATTGTTTTTCTTGAACAAATTTTTTTTTCTATTTTTAATAAATGTTTTAATATTGTTATACCTTAAAAACTATTACAGATATGACAATAATGCTTCAAGTCTTTTTTGTTCATTATTAATTAACTAACAAATTTAACTTTTTACTAAAGTTCTAGCTCCATTATTTATTTATTTATTGACTATTATTTATAAAAAAAAATTTTTTTTTAAGTCTTTAATATGGATAACTATTATTATTCAAATTTTATCAATCATTATTGCTTGAAACACAGTAGGATTTATTATTAATACATTAATTTACAATAAAAATGAAGCTTTTTGGGAAAATATAGTCAAAAAGATTTTATAAGATTGGAAAAATCAAAAACATAATGAATGTTATTTTAAAATTTATTAAAGCATATTTTGTACTGTTTACAAATGGTTTCATTTATTATTTACTACTCTTTGCAATCTTTTTGATCGTTTTTGTGGCGGAGGTTCATCATCTACTATATCTTCTTGTCTTGATGTTCCTTGAACTTCCTCAATCTCGTCTCCCAATATTAAAGTAATTTTTAAATTTGTAGGCATAGAAAATCTAAGAATGGTAATTGAGGAGACTCATTAAATTCAAATTAACGTAAAAACTGAATACTTAAATGATTTATTCTCAATTCTATGCAAATTTTAATTGCATTTTAATGACAACTAAACTACAAAAAGTGCAAGTAATGAAATCCCTATAGTTTAATGATGCATAATAATAGTTATCCATATTAAAAAGACTTAAAAAAAATTTTTTTTTATAAATAATAGTCAATAAATAAATAAATAATGGAGCTAGAACTTTAGTAAAAAGTTAAATTTGTTAGTTAATTAATAATGAACAAAAAAGACTTGAAGCATTATTGTCATATCTGTAATAGTTTAAAAGTTATTATAATTTTAAAAGCAAAAGAGCGGGTGAGAAAGACAAGTTTTAAGGTATAACAATATTAAAACATTTATTAAAAATAGAAAAAAAAATTTTTCAAGAAAAACAATGCATGGCTGCTTTTATTATAGAATAGAGCATTAAAAAAAAAAATTGAAAAAGTTAATTTGTTTATAACAAATTTTTTTTTAAATAAACAAATAAAAAATGAATAAAAAGAATTTATTTTTTGAAAATCTTAAAGAACGGTAGAATTTATGATTTTTAGAGAAAAAACGGTTCCTTAATTTTAATAATTAGTTGCAAAAAAACGATTGTTAATTAACAAACGTATTTTTTAGCAACAAAGAAATTTTTTTAAGGAACGATTTTTTCTCTAAAAATCATAATTTTCATCAATAAATGTAATCCAAAAAAAAATTTTCGATTTCCTCATAAACAATGTATTTGTTAATAACAATTTTTTAAACAATAGTAGTAAAAAAAAATATATATATATTTTTAAGTAGCTTTTAACCATGAGACTTCGAAACAATCAAGATTTTTGAAAAAAAAAATTTCTTATTCACTATTTTTTATTTTATAATTTTCAATTGTTAATAAAAAAAGTGGAAAATCAAAAATTTTTTATTATTGCAACGGTAATCGATTTGTTAAACTATCAAGAATAACTTTACTAAGTGAAAAAAATTCTAGGGTATTAGTTTTATAATTATCTGGGTTTTTATATTAACTTTCAGTTTAGAAAAAAATAGTTAATAAACTAATGCATAATTTATGGTAAAATTGAGACAAAAATTTTTTGACCGCTGATTATTGTTTATTTATGTATCCCAACACTCCATGAAATTTTTTATTCCTTAATATTCACATTTAATATATTTAAATAATTTTTTTTGTTGTTGTGTCAGAGTGACGCAACGTGGGCGGAAGCCAGACTGCCCGCTTTTGGCTCTATTTTCAGGGCTCTGTAAAAATTATAAATATTAGAGCTACAGTTCCGGGAGTCGGAACTTTTTTTTAGTAAATTTGTTGATCTTTTTAGAACTTTTTTGCAATTTCGAAAATTTTCAATATTTTCCGAGATATTCAAAAAAAACCAAACCCCCACTTTTTTTTTCACTTTATTGTTTATAACTTTTGTAATTTTTTTCAGCCCCTTTTCGGACCTTTCCTTAAACTTTCTAGGTGACAATACGAATCGAATGACACCATGGTCGTAATTTTCGGAGACTATTGAAAAATTTAAGAAAAAAAGTACATGTGAATCAGACAATATATATCTTTAAGATATATTGGAAGCTGTGTTCAATTTAGCAAATGGATAACATTAATTCTAGAGATAAATTCCCAGAACTTATAGGACATTTGAATTTGTGATGCGACAGTTGGGTTTGTATCTGAGAAGAGTAAAGATAACTTTGGCCGGCCATAGTTCATTGAAACGGGCTGATAAAGAAACCGTGCCCGGTGCGCCGACCACAAATCCGTGACATAACGGTTCTGCTGGAGATTCTTAGTTTCTTGTCATCATTTCTTAGCTGCGCACTGTGCAGAAGAAATGACGCAAAAACGAAATATTTCCAATTGTAAATTATTATTTCAGTAATAATAAGTAACAAAGTGCGATAATGAGAGAAAAGTGAATGCTGTATACCGTAGGAAATGCTTTCGAAACATGTTTGAAATTTATAAATAATAATAATAATAATAATTTATTCTCTCCGCGGCAAGTACAGACACCGCCTCCGAAAGATTTGGTCTTCCGAACTTTCGGGGAAGAACAAGGTGTCCGCAACGTTGCCGTTCCGTTTCTGCTCTACTCCCTCGGAGTAATAAAGTGGACGCTAGATGAGCTTCGCCATTAGACAGAGATACTCGCAAGATGATGAATATTCACAGAAGTATTCATCCTAGATCGTCCGTTCCTCGTGTGTACCTCCCACGTCAATGGTGGGGCCGAGAACTCTTGAGCTTTAAATGGACGCATGGCATAGTAGTACTGCGTATGGCATGTAACATCCTCAGGGGCTCAGATCCCCTCTTGCGGTTTGTAAAACATCATGAAACTGTAGGAGTGGGAGCAGGATTGTTCAAGGCAGCAAAAAAAGCAGCAGATGAACTCGGTCTTGCAATCGATACCAGGCGAGGTGGCTGGTAAGGTGCTGATGTAGAGTCAGTCACTGAACTTCAGCCAAATCGCTTGATAGTCCGGATTAGAGCTGCCGAACAGGAAAATCTGTTCTGGCAGCACGTCGATAAATCCCAGCATGGTGTGTTCTATAAGAATATAGGAACACTGGGTTTATCGACCAGGCAGACATTCGCCTTTCTAAGGTCAGCCGGGCTTAAGTCGGAGACCTAGGGATTCATTATAGCCTACCAAGATGGTGTTATCAACACCTTGGTCTACCGTAGCCGCGTGTGGCGTGTAGAGGAGGAGAAACGGACCAAATATCGCGGTCTCTGGTACGAGCTCCAAGTGCTGTACCCAGGCTACTCGGTCAAAATGGTCGTCCTAATAATCGGTGTACTCGGAGGGATAAAGCCTACGCTGCTCTCGAAACTGAAGATCATACTGGCCTGCCAAATATCAGCCGAGTGGCTGGCAGGCCAAATGCAGAACGCGGTGATTCTAGGTTCTCTCCGTCTGCTTAGGGAACACGATTCTGGTATCTACAGTCACTAACCCTGCGGGATGTGGGAAGTGGCTGTAGTTAATGCGCCGGCGCGACTCCTGTGAGGCCTAGGAGGCCACGGACTGTCCGTCATCGGTTAATTCGAATGAAGAATCTTTATTTCAGAGAAATGTTTTCACAATTACATGTTACACGTAATTTCCAACAACATACAAATGAAATGACTCACACTCACAAAAAAAAACATAAAAACATAGGTGATGAAAATAAGCCATTTATGTCGAGCTATTCTTCTAGATTATATGATTCCAAGTCTAGTATCATATTTTTAACTTGCTTTTTAAAATTATTGAAACTTACAATATTTTTAAAAAGATACGGTAATTTATTATATAATTTTATAAACACATAAAATGGGCTCTTTTCATTAGTGCCAATATTTGTCGAGATTTGATTTCTGCATGCTTCTTTGATAAATCCTTTAGAGTAATCAGGAAGGTATTGAATTGAACTTTCAACACTTGCAACAATCTCATCTAAAATGCCTTCAGAGGCGGGTAAATCCAAATTTAATCCCTTGTTAATGAGATCAATTTCTTCTTTATCAAACGACTACTTTCTCAGCAATTGTCATAATTTACTATTTGTTTTATATACTGATTTTCATAATTTACTAGGGGTATGTATGATAATTAAATCATGCTCTCAGTTGAATGTGTAAATGTACCCCTAAATAATGATTCTAAAAGATCCTCTAAAACAGAATTATTATAACACATTTACCATATAAAAACAAAATTTAACGGCAAAAGCACTTTGTTTATTACATTTACAAATCGAACCGTTTGTTTAGAAAATTGGTTATACCGTAACATCGCAAACGGTAATCGAATCACTAGTAATCACGTTAACTAATATTAATTCAACTGTTAAATATTTACTTTTTAAAAGCATACCACATGTTTTCGTTGATGCCGTGAAACCGGTATGATTCGTATGGTCAAGAAAGAGATGAATATTATCTATAAAAAAAGTTGCTTTCGCCATGGGCTATAAAGGAATTGCAAACATGTTTATCCTTACCATAATTAAATCAAATCCATTCATTGACCGATTGTGTTCATCGTTTGTTCAGTAAAGCCAAGATGAAAGTAAAATACGTCTTAATTAATTACTTTTTTTTTTATTAACGAAATATGAAATCAGGGACCGCTGTGGCGTTTACGTCGCCCCGGACAAAAAAACAAATTGCCGGCCTTTTTTAAAGTTATTTTTTCCTTAATAAAAAATGATTTTAATTCGCAATAAAAAAGGTATATTTAAAAAGGAACAAGTATTAAAACTTAACATTTGGTACAAAACAGTATAAATTAAAATAAAATAAGAGTTGTAGTACCAATAGATACTAGTTGTTATATTTTAAAAATATTTACTTAGGTCCAATCCAGGGTCCAATTTTACCGCTATTACGATTTAGATTTTTTCTCACTTATAGCTATTTTGCGTAGTAGTTGAGCGTAAAAAGGTTTTGATTAATTTTAATTTGGAAAAACTTCTTTCTCCACTTGCTACTGATATTGGAATAGTCAGTAGTATTCTTAAGGCAATACTAAGATTTGGAGCAAAATTTAGCATTGTTATTATTTTAAGAATATCACTTGGACTTTCTTTTTTGCCCAAAAGTGCACAAACTGCAGAAATTTCCTCTCCGTTAATGTCAGCTGATTCACCATCAGACGAAATATTTTTCAAATCTTTTCAGATCTTTATCAGTGTCTCTTTAGGCATGGTTTTCAAATCATATATATTATACAATAGAGATTGAAAATGGTTACTATCATGATTCAGTTGTTCAAATCGACTATCTAGTGCGTTTAATGCTTGATCAATAGTATAGAAGAAAAATTCTATTTTGTATTTTTCTTTGGGATCTTCGATTGGTTCGTCCCTTGCCTCATGTGAAAAGTTGGTATTTTTTTTCTTCTTACGCGGTGTCGCGGCGTTGTTGATTCAAAATTGGCTTCAATGTTAATTTCATCAGCTAATTCTCTTGTGTCAACAATAATTTCATTAAAAGACTTATCTGATCGAAGATTTTTAAAGAAATTTTTGCAGTTCTCTAGAAGATCAAGTGTTTTCTTTAAACCAAAATCTTTTGTTTGCATAAGCTTGCTTATGAGATTAATACAGTTTAAAATTTTATACCATATGAGTATTGAACATAAAAATTTAAATTGTTTAATGCAACTTAGCAAACCCGAACCTTTGTCTCTTATTGAGATGTCGATGCCTTAGTTTTCATAAATGCTTAGCAAAGCATCGTATATTTCACCAAGTTGAAATCTTAAGGGCGTTAAAGCTTCAATCCTGCTTTCCCATCGAGTGTCACTCAAGGGTTTTAATGTAAATCCTTGAACATGTTTTAAAAATATTGCCCATCGAAGAGTAGAAGAAAAAAATATATTTTTTGGACCATATTAAAAAAATTGGCTGCTTTCGAGGATGCTTTTGCCATATCATTTACCACTAGATTGAGCGAGTGGCTACTACACAGAACGTAGAATGCTCGTGGATTTAAATTCTTAATTCTAGATTGCACTCCTGCATTGTTGCCCCTCATGTTAGTCTCGTTATCATATCCCTCTCCTCTTGTATCTTGCACATCAAGTCCTATTTCATGAAGCTCTTCAATTATAATTTTATATAGTTGTCTTCTTGTAGATCTTTCCACAGGTATGAAACCTAAAAAGCTTTCGTAGATTTTTATTTCGATATCGTTTGGATCAGAATCAGACTTATTGATGGAAACATATCTAATTATTAGGGTCATTTGCTCCACCTTACTAACGTCAGGAGTGCAATCTAATATGGAATAGTATTTCGCTTTTTTTATTTCAGCAATAATATGCGATTTTACACTTTCGTGAAGCAAGTCTATTATCTCGTTTTGAATGTTTTTTCCAAGATAGTGTGCTTTGGTTTCCTCTTTTTTTAAGCACTCTACGCACGTGTTCCTCCATGACGGGGTCAAATTCAGATAGCAATTCAACTATTTTTAAAAAGTTGCCGTTATTATGCTCAAACAGCTTGTCGCTTGTACCTTGAAAAGCTTAATAACTTTTACCGAGCATTTTAGTAATTGCTACAATCCTTAGAAGCACCTCGTACCAGTGATTCGTTTCAGCGTTAATAACTCTTTTGGCAGCTGCATCTATAGTTGTACAACACTTTAAACTTTGCCTGAGTTCTAGCCTGGATTTTTGAGCGTGAATATAATTTTTAGAAATTTCGTGATCCTTTAAAATTTCAACAATGTGCTTCCAGCTTTTAAAACCTTCTTTTGAAAGGGAACTTGACACACGGCCGTAAATTTTGCAGCAAAAGAAATATATGCAGTTTTTTAAAGTGGAGTACACTGGTCAGTCCCTTTGCAACTTGCTCTCCATTTCTTAAAATTCGAGAATAGTAATTTTCGCTAAATTTTCGACCAGTGCCATCATAAGGAAATTTGTAATAAAAAAATGGTTTAGGTGGTCCTTTTCGCACTAAAAAACTCCTTTCGCATTTCTTAAAATTCTGGGCCACAATGCTGGATCTGTACCTACAGTTTGTACAGTACATTCCGTAAGTGGTAAGGTGAGGTCAGTTTGTAGAGGTAGAGTGCTACTAGTTGCTAGCCTAGGGTGCCTTCTGTAAGTGCCAAGGCAGTGTCAATTGAAAGGTTGCTTTCATTTGGTGACAAAGTTGGTTTAGAAATACTGTGTATTGATTGGTCTTGGTCACTAACACTCTCTGATGATTCCATGTTTTCCTTTTTATCTAAATTTTTACAGATATTTGTTTTGGTTTTAATGGTACTACCGGACCTACCCTTTAAATAATTGTGCAGAGCACCAGCTTGTTTTTGCTTTTGGGTTTCCTTTTCTAGCTTTCACTTTTTGTACTGATTGCCGGACAATTTTCTTTGCGTGTCAGATATTCTAAAACAACAAATTAAACAATTCAAAATACGCTAGTTAAAATAAGCCACGGCTTTGCTAAAAATAAAAATTGGAAAAATCTTCAAATCCAATTAATCAGTAACTTAGTCTGTCTCACAGTTTTGAAAAAGAAAATGCCTAGTTTTAATGACCTACTTAAAACTATTTTTAAATATAAAAACGATTTTCTTAACGTTTCGGGCTAATTTTCAACCCTCCTTTTGGAAAAAATAATACTTTTAGTAATTAAAACTAGGCATTTCATTTTTTTAAACTGTGGGACAAACTAAGCCATCGTCATCGATTAATCGTATTTGAAGATTTTTGTTCTTTTATCTTTTTATGCAACGTATTGGCTTATTACTACACAAAATTATAATTTATTAATTAGTAGATTTTTTTCAAAGATCTTTTTTTAGGTGTGGTGGATCCCAACAAAATGGACAAATTGCGAACCACCTCAACGAACATATAAAAACTAAATATTTAAAATAGATACCTATCTAAAATGTTTGAATTTTGAAGATGAATTTTTTTGTTTTCCTTTTTTTTTTCGTGGCGAAAACCCCAAATAAATTAATAAATATCCGTCACAACAAACATACAGAAACTATTTAAAAATGTATATGTATTGTGGAAAATATTTTTGAAAATAATTCTTTACCACTTAACATAGGTATTAGCAGAAGTACTTACGTTTACAAATTGACAAAACACACAAAATCACTATCCGGAACTAAACTGTTAAATTTTTTTTAATATTTATAAACTTACTTCAAGGATATGTTATCACCGGCACCGACGCATTTGCAATAATAACACAATTGCGCTTAGATGACCCTTTATATAGTAAGGCGCGAAAACATGTCCATGCATGTTATGTTTTGCAGTTCCTATTTTAAACAAGTAACTATATACCTACAAGTTCATGCAGGGTCATGTGTGTCTTTTAACTATACGTCTTGTTTTATTTCAAAAATAAATATGCTTTTTTTAAAAGGTGTTTTAATATTTTTCTAGCTTTAAAACATAACAAACCACAAAGATCAAATCACATAATCGATTCTGTGATCAAATGTAAACTGCATAGTACTTAGTTTTAGTTAGGGAAAAAATCAACAAGTAGTATAAAATTTATATTAATTGAGAATAATTAATTTATCAATATTTGGTTCACATTCAGGGGGACGAAAATGTCACCCTCAGGTTCGCCACCCCGGACAGGGGTCCGGGTTATCCGCCTCTAAAGCGGGCCTTGCTGATATTCCCTTCGAAATAAATATTTCTTAAATCACTGCAATTATGGGGAGACATTACTGCCTTCTGTTGAGCTTGGTATTTCTAAATATTTCAGTAAAATCTATTTAATTACGGTGAAATTGTTTAATGTTTATATTCTATAACTTGTAGTTGTGTGGCAGCTGTGGGTCGTAAAAATGAAATAGGTCACGAAATGATTTTTTTTTTCTATGTAAATATGGGGATATCTCATAAGAAACACCCCCTCCCCCTCTGTTTTGGCACGTCTGTGGTTGAAATTCGTTTTGGCCAATACTATACAATAATAACCCTTATTAACACTAAATTGTATACCAAGTCTATCGCTGTATCTCAAGGGTTCCTGAGATATTAAATGAAAACCAGTTTTTTGGGAGCCCACCTTCGAAGGACCTTTAGAAATCATTTACCTACAAGAACTTTTTTTCGTATTTGTTCAAGTAGAATCAGCCCCCTAAGTTTATCCACCTATTTTGTATACACCCTGTATATCCATAAAAAAAGGCATTATAATGCTACCTATAACTCCTATAAAGTCTATGAACTTTTCTAGTAACAATAATTGTATACATTTGTTTTTACTGGATTGGAGAAACTGAGTATTTGATTATATTCTTTGTTTTATAATCGCATCGTGTTTTGCATAAACCATTCTACTTCTATGTTATGTTTTGTATAAAATCACGACTAACAATTTTTTTGTAATCGAAATATGTAGCCTCGAATACTAATTAACATACAATAATAATTTCTCATATACTCAGGGAAAATGACATTACAATGTACACAATTTCTGCATGATTTGATTAGTGATTAATTAGGTACTCAGTGATTATTCGTTATAAACACTATACTTCGAATCAAATTGAACTCTATTCGTGCCCTGATTTGCTGCTATAGCTAAGACGTAAAGTTTAAAATTATCTCTCCCATGACAAGAAAACTGACTTTTTAATTAGATGTTGCGCTGATAATACAGGAAAATAGATGGCCAGGTAGAAAAGGGCCCTTGAAACAATACTAGCCTCTATGAAATAACGTTACGAAGCTCATATTTATTTATGAACCAAATACCACATATTAAAACATTCCAAGCAGATTGCTATATTGTACAGGCAGTATCAAAAGCATAAAAACTCGCTGGAATCCAAGAGTAATATAGAATATAGCCTATAACCGTAACCACGTGTTAGGTAAGAAGTATTATGAAGAAAAGTTGTTTTGCTAGTTCTGCATTGACATAAAAATTTTAAATTACCGTATCCTGTATCCACTTGCAATTTTGCAATTAATATAAATACCACTATTGGTTGCATTTATCTCGACTGATAAGCATGTAGGGTTACCAACCGTGCTCTTTAAAGAGTAGATGTACTCTTTTGGAGCTACATATATTAAGTAGGTACTTTTACTTTTCTGTTTTAAGCCCAAATGCCACTCTTTTTCGATTAACAACAAACACGTTAAAATAAACTTACTCATAAAATTTTGTATACCCCGCTAATGCACATAGCAGCTATTGCAGTGCCAACGACGATATGTTACTATTTGTAAATTAATCTAACCTCTTTGTTGGACTATTTTGGTATTTTAATTTCTATTATACCTTTATTAGATTAAAATCAGCTGAATTGAAAAAATATTCTACTGTTAGTAATTTTATATCTTAAGAATTAATTGGAGGATGACTGTTACAATAATTTTTACTTTTTTTCTTTTATGCATAACCCAAATCCGAGGCCAAATCATATAAAATCATCCGTAACAATTTTCCAACAATGTTTAAGTGAACAAGTGGAATTTTGCATTTTATCCGATTTTAGTTGAAATCGGGGAACCGCGATCGTTATAACGTGTTTTTCTTTCAAATAATTTGAAAATACCTAGCATGTAAGTATGTAAGTAAAAAACTTATTTTAAACATAATAAACGAGTTAATATCGTGTGGTAGCCACTCCTGAATTTTGGTATTTGCAATAATTATGTTTCATTTTATATGTAAAATAAACAAGATTGTTTAGTAATTTGATGTAAATATGCATGAGTTAATTCTCGAGAGGGGCAAATATTTTGCACAGGAGCAGTGGTACTTCGAGGTAAGGGGTGTATCTAGGAAACAAAGCAAACAGAGCTGCAGGCGATTTTTTAAGAAAAGGCATGGTCTGTTTAAATAAGTGTATTTTAAGACGGTATAAGAGTTTGACACAACTACATTTTTTTAATAAAATGTTCGAATGAAATATAGTAAAAATTGTAAACATTTAAAAAGGTTTATGCTTATTCATATATAAAACTAAGAGACGATGCAAAGAATTCTTGTTTTAAGATGTTTTTAAAAACATACACAAGAACTAAGGAGCCTATCTCCAAGCGACGCCATTAAAACATAAATTTAAGCCACGATCCTACGTGTCAATGGTGAAAGATGATTTTCATTATACAGGGTGAGTAACCATTTCGTGCAAATAATGAAAATACTATGTAGTGTGTGGTATTCTTAATCCTTAAATATCTCGAAAACGATTGATTTTAGTTACTTCTGACAAGTATCCCTTTTTACTTGGAATTAGTAAATACATCATAATTTCAATTAAAAATATCCGTACAGCTGTTCTGAAAATAAAAATAGATCACATTTTTATCATTTAATGTATTATATTGGACGCTCTGTATAACTTAGGTTCTAAACAAATATAAAATTATGATTTTTCACCACAAAAAAACTACTTGTACCGATTTTGAACTACATCCGTCAAGTAGTTCTTGAGTTACACCCAAATATATATTTAAAAAAAATTATGTGTATCTCATTATAGTGTTACGCCACTGAACTGTGTAGACTGGTTAGATGAGACTGGAATTGTACGCGAACGGCCGGGAATATTCTGGAATGCTCTAGACCGTGTGAATGGCTGTATAAATAAGACGCATTCGATTTAGAAATTGTTGCAGATACGCGAGTGCCGCTAGTAATAACGTGTTGTGGACTGAGAAAAAGGACTATTAGTGCAATTTCGGTAAAATTCTAGAACATTCTATTTGGGAACTGTAGGAGATACCTGAATTGTGTCGACGGGAACGTGTTACAGACTGAAAAACAAGACTGTAAGTGATTTTTCGTGAAATTCTAGAATATTCGATTTGGAAACCACAGAAGATACGTGACTGTGTTATTGGGAACATGCTATAAACTTAAAAACAAGACTATAAGTGACTTTTAGTGACAATTCTAGAACATTCGGTTTGGAAACCACAGAAAATACATAAACTGTGTTAACGGAAACGTGTTATAGACTCAAAACAAGACTTATTAGTGATATTTCGTGAACATTCTCGAACATTCCATTGGACAATTAGTGGAGATAAGTGAATTTTGTCAACACAAAAGAAGTATAGACTCTAAATAAGACTTTCTAGTGCTGTTTCGAGATTTTTCTGGGGCATTCCATTATTAAAATATACGTGATATCAACATTTTACGGAGTTTATAGTGTAATAACCTTTATTCTGAAGTTGATTTACGTGTCGTGAGTTAATGCCAACAACAAGAAATATGGTGGAGAAGCAAACACAGGACATGCTTGCAACATTGTTACAGCGGATGGACGAACAAAAGAGAAGACGAAAGGAAGACAGTGAAGAACAAAAAGAAGACAACAGGAAGAAAAAGAAGAACAAGAGCGAATCCGACAGGATGAGAAAGACGAACGAAGGAAAATTATGGAAGATCAAGAAATAAAAAGACAGGAAGAAAAAAGATGACTTAAGAAAAATGATGGAGGGCCTGGAAAATAAGACGCCAGGAAGAATTAAGACAAATCATGGAGGGACAGCATCAAGGCATGCTCTCGGGCACTGAACAATTGAAAGAAGATATACAGGCTGACGTCATGGAAGTTAAAGAAGTCGGTGAATTTAGAGGAAAGTTTGAAGGAGAAATAACTGAAGTTAAGGAAGAAGTAGCCCGACTCAAACAACAATTAAGAGAGAAGGGTGGCCAGTTAGTACTGTCGTCTGGTGCTAGGTTACAACCACCTTCCGTCGACAGTCAAAGTTCATGGTCAACTTATAAGAGACAATTTGAGGCAGCTGCACGTTCAAGTAACTGGAACGATGATGAAAAAGCAACAGCATTGGTATTAGCATTAAGGAGCCAAGCATTAGACCTGCTCCAAACAATTCCTGCCGCACAGCAACAAAACTTTAGCATTTTGGAGGCAGCGTTAGAACTAAAACATAGAGACCAACATCCCGCCCAAGTATATCAGGCTCAGCTGAAAACACGCAGACAACGGGGTGGAGAAAGCCTACAGGAGTTCGAGGCTGCCGTGGATTAAAGACATAATTTAACGATGAGTAATCTAGAAAAGACAATTACAACTCTTTGTAAAATAATTATGGGTAGTCATAATTTTGTATTAAAATGAAATGAAGAGTAATACTAAGAGTAGTACTCTCCTTATTGTAGAACCCAACGTCTAGGCTGTAGTTATTATTTTCTAACATATTGGTCGGATTATTATAATTAAGAACTATAGAATTCTTTGACATGCACCCTCTCAGTATAGAGGACCATAGAAGTATTCTTATCGACAACGCTCGAGTACTGCTTTCAGAATATTTTAAACGTTTTGCTACAATGCTATTTAGTAATGTGTTTATTTCCTTGGGTAGTCAAAATAGTAATTTATTCTGTGGTAAATGGATTGAAATAATGTAGTAATTAAGAAATTATTTAAATCACTACTTTTTACATAAATTGTTACATTAATTATTGCATAGAATTTCAGTAAAAGCAAAATTTAATTAATTTCACAATAATGGTTGATATCCAGTCCAAATATTTCTTGTGACAAAGCTTTTTTCTCATCTGAAAATCAATTTTCGTTTCTCATTCAAGCACAGGCATCGGAAAAAATTCTTTATTGAATACTCTGCTTGGCGTCAGTATGTTCTCTAATAATGCCTATCCATTGGAATTTCAATTTAAAAACGTTTTGATTCGATTGGCGGGTGTAGAAATACTTCCTTTCCAATATCCATTATTGACTGGCTGGTGCCATATAGAATTAATTAAATATGATTGAAATTTATGAGCGCAGGTACGATGTTTTAATTAAACAGGGTATTACTTTGCCGGGCCTTATGCAGCACTTTCCGAAAATATGGAAACGGCCTATTGTCTCGAAAAGTGGATGTTTTAGAACAGAAATGTTTGTTGTAATAGTTTCATATTTTTTTTAGAAATCTACCAAATGACAATGGCAAATTTTCGGTGGGTGAAGAGTTTCAAGGTCGTTTGAAGGTCAGCTTTTTTTTTTTAATAGAATGAAATAACTGAAAAATTGTTCGTATTTTAATGTACTATCCGATAGTGAACTCAGTCATGATTCATAGGTAAAAGTTCAGAAGGTCATTTGAGGGTCACTTTGGCTTTTTTTTATTTTGGATTTCGAGGAACGTTATTAATTTTTACGTAAAAAAAATACTAAATCACATCTATTACGATTTCGAAATCCAAAATAAAAAATACCACTAAAAAAAAAAAAAAAGAAAAGCCAAGGTGACCTTTCTGAACCATTAAACATTTTTATCGAGGTTGCAGTGTTGTCAAGATAATCAAGCGTGGCGAAGCTTTTAGATAACCTTGAATATATCCGTAACTATAGAATTTAGGACTTTAATAGTCCAATGATGAAAAAACGAGTTGACTTTCAAATGACACTGAAACTCTTCACCCACCTAAAACTTGCTATTGTCATCTGGTAGATTTCTAAAAACTATAAAACTTATAGGAAACATTTACGTCTACTTGTTGAGAGAATCCACTGTTTCAAGGTCGTTTGAAGGTCAGCTTTTTTTAAATAGAATGAAATATTAACTAAAAAAAGTGTTCGTATTTTGATGTACTATCCGATGGTGAACTCATATGATTCGTAGGTAAAAGTTCAGAAGGTCACTTTGGTTTTTTTTATGATTTTTTTTATTTTGGATTTCGAGGAGCATTATTAAATTTTGCGTAAAAAAATACTAAATCACATAATTTATTACTTTCAAAATCCAAAATAAAAAATACCACTTTCCACTAAAAAAAACCCAGGTGACCTTCTGAACCATTAAACATTTTTATCGAGGTTGCAGTGTTGTCAAGATAATCAATCGTGGCGAAACTTTTAGATAACCTTGAATATCTCCGTAACTATAGTATTTACGACTTTAATTGTCCAATGATTTACATGCAGAATTTATTGCTATTTCAGATTCCAGAATAAAATATACTATTCCATTAAAAATAAAAAAACTAGTTGACTTTCAAATGACATTGAAACTCTTCACCCGCCTAAAACGTGCTATTGTCATCTGGTAGATTTCTAAAAACTATGAAACTTATAGGAAACATGTACGTCTACTTGTTGAGAGAATCCGTTGTTTCAAGGTCGTTTGAAGGTCAGCTTTTTTTTAATAGAATGAAATATTAACTGAAAAAGTGTCCGTATTTTGATGTACTATCCGATAGTGAACTCATATGATTCGTAGATAAAGGTTCAGAAGGTCATTTGAAGGTCACTTTGGTTTTTTATGATTTTTTTATTTTGGATTTCGAGGAGCATTATTAAATTTTGCATAAAAACATACTAAAATGCATAATTTATTACTCTTTCGAAATCCAAAATAAAAAATACCACTTTCCATTAAAAAAAAAGAATAGCCAAGGTAACCTTCTGAACCATTAAACATTTTTATCGAGGTTACACTGTTGTCAAGATAATCAAGCGTGGCGAAACTTTTAGATAACCTTGAATATCTCCGTAACTATAGAATTTACGACTTTAATTGTCCAATGATTTACATGCAGAATATAATGCTATTTCAGATTCCGGAGTAAAAATATACTATTCAATTAAAAAGAAAACACGAGTTGACTTTCAAATGACATTGAAACTCTTTACCCGCCTAAAACTTGTTACTGTCATCTGGTAGATTTCTAAAAACTGTGAAACTTATAGGAAACATTTACGTCTACATTTTGAGAGAATCAAATGTTTCCGTACTTTTGAAAACCCCTGTATAGGGCCCAACAAAGTAATATATCCAATTTAAAATTATATTTTCTCAGTAACTATTTGAGATAGTTTTCGCTCAGATGCACCGAACCTTAAAACGCAGAAACTATGCTAAGCGAGAATTGTGAGATGAATTGAGAAGTGCGAAGATATACACCATCTTTCGGGGGAAGGGGGAATGTAAAGCAGACGGTCCCTTGTCTATAAGATATTAGGCAAGTAAAATGCCCCTACTCATCGGCAAAGTTTCCAGGTTTCCCAACCTCGAGTACGTCTCCTGGCTTCGGTGATTGGCGTTGGTAGTGGAAATAGGCCAACGTTAATTAAACGAAGGAAATAAAACTATTTGAGATATGAAACTACATTTTGTTAAGAAAGAATGGCAAACTTGGCCCATTTTGAAACAAATAATAAAAAATGATAAAAATTGCTTCCTTAATCTAATAATGAAACTGATTTAAAAAAACTTGCCTTTCTCCCTTTGCATTATTTTATATAAAATTTATGTATGTATGTAGTTATATGTAAACCTAACATTAATTTGAAAGATGAAATTAAGTGGAGATCGATATAAATTTTATATTGTTATTTTATAATTATTCTTCGCACATGCCTTTTTAAATAGTGTTAAAAGTTTAATTCTTTTTGTGTTTACAAATAAATAATATTAGCCATACCACCTAGTTTTATATCCATCTACGTGACTAGTTTTATTACTAAAACATTTTACATGAAACATTACATGCCCAGTTTTTTATTCCAGCTTAATCAACTTAATTATAGTTTGTACGGTAATGACTACTTTCCATGTTACTTACTTGTAATAACCTTGCCTTTTTACAATTTTGCAAAACATACTTTCCGGTTCACTGGACAAGTTATTTTTTGTTTTCTTTTTAAATCCCCGTTTATATGCAGATAACTACCGCAGTGTTATAAATTAAAAATAAATATAAATTACCTAATTTTTATATAACTTTTCACATCTTTGAGTCTGGAGTAGCAGAACAGTGTTATATTATGATTATCTTCGTGTAGCGTAAAATGACCAGTTATAAATATTATCTTAGATCTATTTAATTCTACCGCCTCTGTCTATCAATACGACTTAATTGCACTTACGGAGACTTGGCTAAATGATAGTTTTTATAACTCCGAATTTTTTTTATATTAATAGGTATGATGTATTTAGATGCGATCGTAATATTAATGCCACTAATTCTGCAAGGGGAGGTGGTGTATTACTTGCAATTTGTAGAAATTATAGGGCAATAAAAGTTAATATTAATGTTGGTGATAATAAATCTTGCGATATTAGTTTTATTGATATTTTAGTAATACAAATTAAATTCAATTTTCGCTCTCTATATGTGATTGTCATATATGTATATCCCCCTCACGCGAAAACTGAGGATTATGAAAAAACTAGTTGACATCCTAGTGTCTCACTATAGTATTTATGGTTCTGCCCTGCTACACAGGTAATAGGAGACTTTAATCTTCCAGAGTATGCCCACTATGAAAATGGTAATATAACTACTACTTCCATCCGCGCTATTAACAATTTTTCAATTTTTTTTGGGTTAGACCAGTAATCATATTTTAAATACAGACGGAAGACTTCTAGATCTTGTTTTTTGTAATAGGCGTTGCTCTGTAAGTAAAGCTTTTGAAATTTTCCTTAATATCACCCTGCATTACTAATTAAGGCTGATAATCAAAATCCCAGACAGGATAATTTTCCGCATAAAAATAACTGAGTTTAATTTCAAAAAGGCTAATTTTGTAAAACTGTATAACCAACTTGGGCTAATAGATTGGACTTTCATGGAACATTTTAATAATATAGATATAGCTGTGGGTGCACTTTATTTAAAATTTTATGATATTTTTGATACATATGTACTTACCTAAAAAACAAAAAAGTTGTGGGTCTTATCCCACATGGTTTAATATACAGATAATCTATGATATTAAGCAAAAGGAAAAAATATTAAACAAATATAAAAAATCTGGTAACACTGAATATTAAAATACATTTAAAACATGGAGAGCAAAAATTAAATCTGACATCGATAGTGCTTACAAGGTATATTTAGACAACATTGAAAATAACATGCAAACCAATCCTAACAATTTTTGGAGTTTTATTAATTTAAAAAACAATACTTCATTCATCCGTCATCGCTAATTTATGAGAATCAAATGATCGAAGACCCCCCCCCCAGTTATAATTGATAGTTTTGCGGACTTTTTCTCTAAATCCTTTACGTCTCCGACACTCCGTAAATTTGACGACGTATGTAGTCTGAATTTAAATACCTTAAACTTATCTGTCATCACTGAGGAGGAAATGTGCCAATCTATAAAGAAAATTAAAGCCACAATGACCATGGGCCCTGGATATAATTCCGGCATTTCTAATTAAAGATTGTTAAACTGTATTCGCTAAAGCCCTTCTAATAATTTTTAATTTAATTCTCAGTACTTCGAGATTTCCTCAAACATGGAAAAATTCATTCGTGTGTCCAGTGTACAAAATGGGGGAAAAGAGTGACATAACAAACTATAGGCCCATCACCATTATTTGTAACTTCGGGAAAATTTTTGAAATTTTTCTTCACGGTTCTATGCACACTCACGTATCTGGCTTAATATCTATTGATCAGCAAGGCTTTATGAAGCGTCGATCTACAGTAACGAACCTTGTATGCAAAACGAAATTTCATTGCGAAGATCTTGATCGAGGGGATCAGGTAGATACTATCTACACAGACTTTTCTAAGGCATTTGACAGGATTGACGACGGTGCTTTGATTTCTAAACTTGACAAATTTGGTCTCAAAATCGTTAGTTCTTTTAATACAGTCATATCTAGAGAATCGACATCAATTTGTTCGGTACCGTGGTCATAAATCGAATAGCTTCTTGCAAAGACCTGGCATGCCACAGGGTTCGATACTAGGACCGCTCTTCTTTGTAGTGTACATTAATGATATTTTTGAAAGCTTGGATACTAATGTTCACTTTCTCTTGTATGTAGACTACCTAAAAATGTACCGATCTATTGATAATGTTCATGATTGTCAAATTCTTCAAAAAACCTTGGATACCATCAATTCCTGGTGCATCAACAACTATCTACCCCTAAATGCTAGCAAGTGTAATGTCATGTTATTTGGCCGGAAGTATAATCTGTACGTGTACAATAATATCGATAATGTTGTTTTACAAAGACCTGATATTATTAAAGACCTTGGCGTGTATTTTGATCCTAAATTGTCATTCACTAAGCACGTCGAAACGGTAACTACTTCTGCTTGTGAGAGTCTTGGCTTTGTAATCAGGAACTGCAAAGATTTTAAAAATGTCAACACTCATCGTTTACTCTATGTAACATTTGTTAGATCTCGCCTTGAATATATGCTTTATTTGTGTGGACCCCAATTTATAATGTCAATATATTACAATTAATGTTCAAATGTATTGGGTTTTTTTTTTTTAATAATTTTTGTTCTGCATTGCATAACTAATAATAAAAGTGCATATTTATGTTGAACATATAATGAATAGATTTTTTTACTATTTCACTTTTCTATACAAAAAGCAACTTGTTGATTCTGATTAATTTTAATTTAAAAGAAAAGTTCCTTAACGACTAAGCCAAAAAGTGAAAATTCTTTGTAGAAATAATTCGCTTCTCGAAAAATAAACTTTTAATAAAAAAATGCAAGTTTTTAACTTATTGTCATCTAGAATTTATAATTTTTTTTTTTTGACGTGAGTATATAATCCTTTCCTCTTCGAGGGTAGGAAGTTAAAAACCTGGAAAATCTGGAAAAGTCAGGGAATTTTAAAATTAAGATTTAGTAGACACCCTGAATATTCAGATGTACATTCTTAATATATAGTCCAGTGCATTGAGACAAACAATTTATCGTTTAATCTATCGACAAAAAAGGTCCTTTTAAGGCCCTCACCTGTTTTATGATACTAGTTATAGTTTTCGAGAAAACTTGAATGTACTTCGATTTTACTCTATTCTATGCTTAATAAGTTTATAAGTTAGGTCCTAAATTTTTGTTGAAAAAGGTTTCATGTGATTTATTAATGAAATGCTGCTTTATTTGGTGGTGGGAAATATGATATATTTTTATCTTTCTTCCGCATCCGTTTCTTCTTCTCTTTCGTCTACGTTATCTTCTCCTTCTCTTATATTTTCCTCGATTTCATCATGAACATTTAAACAAGCGAGCAAGTATACATCCCAGGCATGGTATTTTCCGAAATAAAAGATCAATTTTTTAACCCTTTTACCCACCCCAACAAAATTGTGCGTACGACGGAACACCGAAGATTTTTGAGACGAAATTAAAATGTAAAAAAATTCAGCCTTCTTGGACTTTTTTCTTTGACAAATACTAAAAGCGCTGGACTAATAAAAATAAACTAATTTTCTATTTCTATTTTAAAATATTTAATTGATTTTAATTGAAGAATGTGTTTTTGTTAAGTGTAAAATGGCAGCTACAAACATGAATTATTTAATGCTAAAAGGGACAATTATCAGACTGATTGTCCCTAACCATTTTATCTTTTTTTTTTGTATCAGCAGTTAATGAAACACCCCACACTTCCTTATAGCATTTAAGATAATCTTTTGATGTTTAATTTGTAACCTGAATCATCATCTCTCTTTTTCAGATATGATGAAACCACCTATATCTCTGCACAAGCTGCCACGAATATAACCTATCATGTTTAGCCTATTAAAAAATGACCAAAAGATATTCTCTCATGAGTGAGAGTAATTACTGGTTTTACTCGTTTTTATTATTTTATTTTTGTTTTCGAATTACTCATGCTTATTTTCTGCTAGTAGACGAAACCCAACAACCGGGAGATGTGGTTTTTAATGCATCCGTTTATCGGTTAGGCTCCGACAGATTTTATAAAATTAACGAAAAAAGGTCGGCAGCATTTGTGCCATCTTTGGTGCATGTTGATGCCAAAACTGGAGAGGTGTCATTAATAGAAGGTTTACAATGTGATGGAATATATTACCCAAATTTGTTCACGATACACATAGATTCCACTTCTAACAGACTGAGAGATATAGATTACTATAGTTTACCCTTAAGAATATTTATTATCGGTAAAGACTGCACGGACCACACTGAAGAAAATTTAGAATATTTAGATGAATTTAGTAGAGAAAGAAGAAGTGTTATTCTGAGATCAAAGAGAGATGCTTGGAATCCCTTTTCACATATACATCCTTCGATCAAACAAAAAGTAACCGAAGCCAAACAATGGGTATCGGAAACATACGCTTCTTTTGCTATACCAACCGCCGGAAAGTGGCAAAAAATTTGTTTGAGACAGTCTCAGTTTATCAATTCCATAACAGCATTTTTACCAAATACTATCAGTACATATTGTTCTGTTACATTCCATTATGTTAGTGATGATCGATTCGAAATTGAACGAAGTCAAGGAGACCTCGTGGCCAGTAGAGATGTTTGCATAGTTGAATCACTGTGGAAAGTCACCATCCTGTTTACAACACTTTGTCATGACGTACCTATCCTTAATTCTGAACACCGGCTCAAAATCGTCTACCATCACCAAGAATTCAATGATACAGATATAGCAAAAAGAGTTAGGAGAGAATTACGGAATCAGTCACCGTTTTTCGAACAGCATCTATATGTTGCAGTTGTTTTGGAAGAATGTGAGCCGCCTGTTGTTGTAACTACTGTGAAAGCTCGGGACCCCGAAAATAGCCCGATAACCTACTCCATGACAAGCCTTTTAGATTCTAGAACTCAGGCGATGTTCGATATCGACCAAAAAGCTGGTGTGGTAACCACAAAAGTACAACTAGATCGAGAATTGGTTGATGTACATTATTTTAGAGTTACTGCTATGGATGATAGTTTTCCACCAAGATCTGGTACAACTATGCTTCAAATTAATGTGCTGGACGCCAATGATCATTCCCCTGTTTTTGAAATGACCGAATATGATGCAAGCATTCGAGAAAGCGTAAGTGTTGGTACCACTGTGATTACACTTAAAGCTACCGATCAAGATATTGGGAAGAATGCAGAAGTGGAATATTCTATACAGAGCATAAATGGTGGGGGAACATCGACCGAAGAAGAAGATAATCATGCATTTAAAATTGATTCAAAAACTGGTGTTATAACTACCAGGACAATGCTGGATAGAGAGACAACAGAGGTTTATACGTTAATTGTTCAAGCAACTGATATGGCTAGTCCACAAACAGCGAGAAGATCTTCGAGTGCTAGTGTCGTTATACATATCTTAGATGACAACGATAATTATCCTCAATTTTCCGAAAGGACTTATACCGTTTCTTTAAATGAAGACATCAACTGGACTGAAAATCCTGTAGTAGCACATATCAAGTAAGTATAATATTTTAATTCATTAACTCTGTCAAAGAAAATGCTACCTTTAGAATATCATAAAATTTTGTTGATAAATGACTTATTCGTCATGAAGTTGAAATAAGAAATATATTTTTTGGATGTACTACATACATAAAATTATAACAGTTGATTGAAGATGAAGTTAATTTGTGAAAATCCATTTTGATTTAAAAAATTATAAACACTTTTTATTACTTGTCTAATTTTCACTTTATTTGTTATTTTAGAACTAGTTTCATCCTATTCGGACATTTTCAAGTAAACTAAATTATACACAGATTTTACTTTCATTTAAATATAAACTGAACTGAATAGAGGGATGGGTCACTTTATGGTTGATAATATAATTCAAATTTGTACAGATGTTATGTTTTTAAATGTAGGGGTTTTTCCAAGCTAGTAAATTATATTATAATGTGATTTTTATTAGCAGCAGTTTATCTGAATAAGTTTAATAACGGAGAATTATTTAAATCTATTTGGTCGTTTAATAAGTTGTAATTTTTATTCCTATTTAATTTATTAATTTCTAACACTTCTAATAAATTAAGTTTTTTTTACTTTTCCCAAAAATATGTAATATTTTAGGTTGATGGTCGTCAGTTATTGTATGACCAGAATCTGTTAGATGTTTATAAAAGTTGGAATGTTGTTTTTGTGTGTGAATATGTTCTCTATATCTTACTCCGAACGATCTACCTGTTTGACCTACATATGAGGCGTTACATTCTGGGCAATCTAACCGATATACACCACATTTTTTAGAGATATAAGTTTTTTGTTTTGCATTGAAAAGATATCTGCCTATATTTTTGTTAGAACTAAAAGATGTTATAATATTAAATTTGGAAAAAGTATTGCTAATTGAATAGGAGAGTTGACCTGAATATGGTAATGAAATGTATGTTTGAACTTTTTTCTCGTTAATAGTGGGATAAAGTTCTTTCAAGAGGGACTTGTTTTGTTTTTTATAGATTAAATTGTTGATTATATTTTGAGGGTACCCGTTATTATGTGCAATAAGTCTTATTGTGTCTAATTCTTCTTTTAAATCTGTCTCAGATAGAGGTAAGCTGAAGGCTCGGTGTGTCATAGATTGATATGCGGCTAATTTGTGGGAGAGAGGGTTATAGGAATTAAAGGGTATAGTGGCGTCTGTAAAAGTTGGTTTGCGGTAAATATTATAGGAAAATGATGTTTTATGTCTTTTTATAGTTAAGTCGAGGAATTTTATCGATTTATTATCGTTCTTTGTTTCTAAGGTAAAAGATATATTATTATGTGTGTTATTGATAAAGTCGAGAAGTATTTTTAATTGTGTGTCTGTCCCTTTAAAACCTATTAGGATGTCATCAACATACCTGTACCAAAAGATAATATGTTTTTTTGATATTGGAGAATCCAATATAGTTTTTTCAAGATTATCCATGAATATATCGGATAAAAGGGGGCTAAGTGGCGAACCCATAGGGAGCCCTGTTTTTTGAACAAAGATGTTCTCATTAAATTGGAAATAATTTTGATCTAAACACATCTTGAATGTTTGCAGTATTTCATTTTTTAATTTTGGAATAATTTTGCATTTTTCTAGTATATTTGAAATTAAAGGAAGACATTCGAAGGGGGGGATATTAGGAAACATATTCGACACATCAAAAGATACTAATTTTATAGAGTTGGGGTCAATATTTAGGCTGTTTAATTTTACTGTTAAGTCTAAGGAGTTATTAATTGTATTTTTTGGCTTAAATTTTGTAATAGATTTAAACTCGTTATTAAGTAATTCAGATAACTTACGTGTCGGTGCATTTGTGTATGAAACCACTGGTCTAATGGGTTTATTGTCTTTGTGTAATTTAATCTCTATTCAGTTCAGTTTATATTTAAATGAAAGTAAAGTCTGTGTATAATTTAGTTTACTTGAAGATGTCCGAATAGGATGAAACTAGTTGTAAAATAACAAATAAAGTGAAAATTAGACAAGTAATAAAAAGTGTTTATAATTTTTTAAAACATAAAATTAAATTGACGATTTCGTCAAAATCCAATATGAAGCAAAGAAATATTTATTAGTATTATATAATTAATGTCGATTTATTTTGTGTTGTATGAACAGATCATCAAGCATGTGCTGATATTTAATATAATTTTCCTCTCTTCAGAGCCACCGATGCTGATCAAGGTGTAAACGCAGCAATAAGATATGCAATAATTAGTGGAAACACACAATCACAGTTTGCTATAGACAGTTTAACAGGAGATGTTTCTTTGGTCAAACCACTCGACTATGAAACTCTCAGAAACTACCGTCTAGTTATCAGGGCGCAAGACGGTGGCAGCCCCGCACGCTCTAACACTACTCAGCTTCTTATAAATGTTCGAGACGTAAACGATAATGCGCCTAGATTTTATACGTCACTTTTCCAAGAAAGTGTCCTGGAAAACGTTCCAACGGGTTATAGTATTGTTAAAGTACAGGCCTATGATGCCGATGAGGGGCCTAATGCTGAAATTAAATATACCATAGCGCCTAGAGATGCAATAGGAGGTAGTACGGAAGATTTGCCTTTAGCAGTCGATTCTCATTCTGGATGGATATGTACTACAAGGGATTTAGACAGGGAAGAACAACCCAAATATATGTTCCAGGTGAGGTTTTTGCATCTATTTTTCACCTTTCCTGAAAAATTTGTAAATTGATTTTATTCTAGGTTATAGCAACTGACCAAGGTGTACCACCGCAGTCAGCTAGCGCAAGTGTTGTGATAACCGTTCAAGATGTAAACGATAATGACCCTATTTTTAAACCAAAAATATACGAATCTGTAGTGGCTGAAGACGACCCACCAGGTAATTTTTTCAGACATTTCACACAACGATAAGTTAGCGTTCTTGTTTTATAGGAACACCAGTTGCTACAGTCACAGCGAGTGACCCCGATGAAGATAGTCGACTCCACTACGAGCTTACTAATGGTAACACAAGAGGTAGATTCGCAATAACTTCACAAAATGGAAGAGGTTTAATCACCATCGCCCAACCTCTTGACTACAAACAAGAAAAACGTTATATTCTTACTGTGACAGCTACCGATTCTGGTGGAAGAACAGATACAGCTACAATTTATGTAAATGTAACAGATGCGAATAACTTTGCTCCAGTATTTGAAAATGCTCCATACACCGCAAGTGTGTTTGAAGATGCTGTTGTAGGTACCACCGTCCTTGTGGTTTCGGCGACCGATAATGACGTGGGACTAAATGCGCAGATAACATATTCGTTAGGAGAAGATTTGGGTGATATGGGCAAAGATCCAGTGTTTGTTATTAATCTGCAAACAGGGGCAATTATGACAACGAAGCCTCTAGACCGAGAAACTATTTCAGGTTATTTGCTCACTGTTACAGCAAGGGATGGTGGCAGTCCGCCATTATCTGACACGACGGATATAGAGATCACCGTGACGGACGTTAATGACAACTACCCAGTGTTTAAACAAACAGCCTACTCGGGAAGTGTACTTGAAGATGCCCTAATTGGTACATCAGTTGTTCAGGTTTCGGCTACTGATGCTGATGTGGGGTTGAATGGTAGAATCCACTACACACTAAGTGAAAAAGATCAAGAGGATGGATCTTTTGTAATAGACCCTACAAGTGGGGTTATTCGTACAAATAAAGGTCTTGATAGGGAGTCAATTGCCTATTATGAACTAGAAGCGTATGCTATTGATCGCGGGTCACCCACGTTAAGTAGTTCAGTACCTGTGAATATCCGGATAGAAGATGTAAATGATTCTCCTCCAGCATTTGATTCAGACAAAATTGTATTGTACATCTCAGAAAATAGTCCTATTGGCTCTACTGTAGGCGAAATATATGCTAAGGATCCCGACGAAGGTGTAAATGCCATAGTTCAATACTCAATAATCGGTGGCGAGGATTCCCAAAGTTTTTCTTTGATTACCAGGCCAGGTTCTGAAAAAGCTGAGTTGCTGACTATGGTTGAGTTAGATTACGAGAGTCCTAAAAAGAAATTCGACCTAATAGTTAGAGCTGCTAGTCCACCCTTGCGTAGCGATGCGCATGTAGAAATTCTCGTAACTGACGTTAACGACAATGCGCCAGTTTTAAAAGACTTCCATGTAATGTTCAACAATTTCAGGGATTGTTTTCCTACAGGTCCAATCGGAAAGATTCCCGCTTTTGATGCCGATGTTTCAGACAAACTTCATTACAAAATTTTGTCTGGTAATAACGCCAACTTAGTTGCTTTAAATGAGAGTACTGGACAATTGCAGTTGTCGCCACAGCTGAATACAAACGTTCCCAAAGTAGCATCTATGGAAGTTTCTGTAACGGATGGTGTAAATGAAGTGAAAGCGATAATGCAGCTGTCAGTGAGGTTGATAACTGAAGAAATGTTGTTTAATTCGATAACTGTACGATTGAATCAAATGACAAAAGAGGCCTTTTTGTCCCCATTGTTGGGATTCTTCATCGATGGCTTAGCTGCTATTATACCGTGTCCTAGGGAAAATATATTTATTTTTAGTGTTCAAGATGACACTGATGTTAAAGCTAAAATTTTAAACATTAGTTTTTCAGTAAAGAGACCAGACGTGCCTAAGGAAGAATATTATTCTCCTCAATTTCTACACGAAAAGGTGTACTTAAATAGAGCTATCCTTGCCAGGTTGTCAACAGTGCAGATCTTACCTTTCGATGATAATCTTTGCGTGAGAGAACCTTGTTTAAACTACGAAGAGTGTCTTACAGTTCTGAAATTTGGAAATGCTTCTGGATTTATTAGCAGCGATACTGTTTTATTTAGGCCTATTTATCCTGTAACAACTTTCACGTGTCAATGTCCCAAGGGTTTTACAGGTTCACGAGAACACTACTTATGCGATACTGAAGTAAATCTGTGCTATTCTTCGCCTTGCAGAAACAACGGCACTTGTAAAGTTAGAGAAGGCGGCTACACCTGCGTTTGTCCCTTCAATTTTACCGGTGAGAACTGTGAAATCAGACTCGAAACAGACACATGTAAACCGCATATTTGCCAGAAGGATAAAACATGCAACCCGAAACCTGGCAGGTCCAGTTTTGTTTGTGAAGACTGCAGTCTTAGTACCGAAGCAGAACATTACTCGCCTTTATGCCAGTTGAAAAGTAGGAGTTTCACAAAGACGTCTTTTTTAACTTTTCCCAGCCTAAAACAAAGACATCGACTACATATCAAAATGAAGTTTGCAACACAAGCACAAAATGGCCTTTTACTGTACAATGGACGATACAACGAACAACACGATTTTATTTCTTTAGAAATCGTCAAAGGGAATGTTCAGTTTGCATTTTCACTTGGTAGTGAAGTTACAAAAGCTACGGCTTCTATACCTGGTGGCGTTTCTGATGGAAAATGGCATTCCGTTATCGTTAGCTACTTTAATAAAACTGCAACTATTTCTGTAGATGAATGTGATACTGCCATTGCACTCAAGCATGGCAAAGAATTAGGAGGAAAATGGGCATGTGCTGGGTATGCTGAGCATAGTCTGGAAGCCCGCTGTGCCTCACTCACTGAAACCTGCCACAGGTTTCTTGATTTAACGGGTCCTTTACAACTAGGAGGAGTACCATCAGTCTCAAATCTTTTCCAAATTAGCAACTTTCATTATGAAGGTTGTATTTCGCAATTAGAAATAGACTACAAATTTGTAGATCTCAACACATTCGTAACGGATAATGGTACAACTATGGGTTGTCCGGAAAAAAGATCTTTTTGTAACTCTAGACCTTGCAAAAATGGCGGGAAATGTATAGAAGGCTGGGCCATGTATAGATGTACGTGCCTTCAGGGTTTTGGAGGAAGAGATTGTAGTGAAACAATTAGTAACCCTTGGCATTTTTCTGGCGATGGGACTCTTTCGTTTAACCCTTTGCTTCGACCAATTCAGCTGCCTTGGTTAAATGCACTGTCCGTTAGAACATTACAGGAAGATACTTTCCTTATGTCGATACAAGTGGGGCAGAATAGTTCTGCTGTAGTATCACTAGGCAGAGGGCTACTTTTGTATACGTACAATGGAGAATCTTTAACTTTATCTTCAAAGATATTAGCTGATGGTGAATGGCATCACATAGAAGTAACATGGATTGGTACTGAAATTAAATTGTCTGTTGATTATGGTGAAAACACTGCCACGATACCATTCGCGGAAAAAATACAAGGCTTATATGTTGGGAAAATACTAATTGGAGGTCCAGATAATACCTACACCAGCTTGAATGCAGGTTATAATTATTTAGAAGGTAATTTTTTACTTTACGTTTTTAAATTTGATATTATTAAAGCAGTCTAATAGCGGCACGTTAGCAGCCACAAGTTTGTGAATCTACAAGCTAGTAACAGCTATTTATTTTCAAATGCACAGGTTCTAGATAAAGGAGTGTGTTTTCTTTTAAGTTTAAGAGGGGATATATCCTCATCATGCACGTAGGAAGCATTCTTTTAATAAAGAGAGCCCGCTATTATTTCAAAGCAGAAACAGCAAAACTATCTAGAAGCTGGGTGTGTGGTAGGTGCTTTTTGATTGAAAAAAACAATTTTTGCATTCCAATTTTTTTTTTATACGAAAAGTATACATTACTGAAACTTCCTATTGAAATTGTCTAATTGTTTCACAGGCTGCATACAGGATGTAAGAATTGGAAACCAGCAAACAACCCTAAACCGACCTACAGTGAAGGATAATGTCGAGGAAGGTTGTTTCTCACCGAACGAATGCCAAAGCGAATGCCCTTCCACCTCCCAATGTGTTATTGAATGGGGAAGGTCTCACTGTGAATGCAGCAAAGGTCATGTAGGACCTTTGTGTATTCCTGTTTGTACTGTGCATCCTTGTGAGAATGATGGTACCTGCTCTGTGGCAAAATCTGAAACAAAAGGCTATCAATGTAGTTGCAACTCCACGGATTTCTCGGGTGAATATTGTGAAAATAAGCAGTCCCAACCTTGTCCAGCTAGCTGGTGGGGTTATCCGGTATGTGGTCCCTGTCAGTGTGACGTCGAGGCTGGGTATAATCCTGATTGCGATAAAAAAACAGGAAAGTGCCACTGTAGAGAAAATCACTATCAACCAAGTGGTACCACTCAGTGTATACCGTGTGACTGTTACCATGTGGGGTCGTATAGTACTCAGTGCGATCATGAATCTGGACAGTGTCGGTGTCGTGATGGTGTTATTGGATTAAAGTGTGAGTCATGTCCAAATGCATATGCCGAAGTTACTCTAAAGGGATGTGAAGGTAAGATAAACAAGATACATATAATTTGTTAGTCCATGGTACTATTTGTACTGAAACGTGGGTTTCTCATAACATTTTTTATCCACTACATACAGTAAAATCCTGTAATTTTAAGGACGTTTCTAGAATCTGGCAACACTGTAAGTGATATTTGACGCGAAATGTCTTTTTACACCAACAGGTGTGTTCCTTTTACCATCAATCTCAGCTAATCTAAGTAGTTTATGGTTACGAAGGCTACATCAAAAGAAATTATGCTTTTATTTATGAGTGTAACCATAAAACAACTTAGATTAGCTGAGATTGGTGGTAATAGGAACACAGCTAATATTACAGTGGCCAGTAAAATTTCAATTTGACGAAATTTTATGAATGAAATATCAAATATGCCATCATTAGTGAGTCATTCTCCATCTTACTTTCATCGCTTCTGTTAATAGTTATTTATGATGGCTGTCCAAGATCATCCTCAAATGACATTTGGTGGCCTAGAACAGTATTTGGCCTAGATGCAGTAGAGACCTGTCCCAAGGGATCACATGGCAAAGCATCAAGAGGTTGTGACAACGAATTAGGTGGTTGGCAGGAACCTGATATGTTCAACTGCACATCAGATAAATTTGTAGAACTACGAGAGCAAGTAAGTTAATTGGTGAATTTATATAAACAAAGTAACTTTGTTGCCTCTGAAGGGACCGCCTTTCTGTATAATAATGTGACCCACCACCACAAGTTTTTTTTAAGAAACTTTTGCAATGCACATCATAACATTTTAAATAAATCAGAGGTACTAGGTGGTGGGGTATCACCGTTTGAGGTAGGGGCTCACTCAGAAGCAAACACTCATGAAAGGGCATACCAGAAAAACAATGAGATATTTTTCTAGTTGTCAAAGATAGAAACAGGAGAACTCCAACTAAATACTTTTGTTGCTATAAAATTAGCTCACGATCTGTACAAAGCAACAAATTTGACAAAAAATCTATATGGAGCTGACGTTTTGGTCACGTATGATTTATTAAAGGAACTACTTAATTACGAGTCACGAGTACAAGGATTGAATCTCACGCACAGTCAGGATAAAGACTATATAAATAATTTGGTATATTCTGTCAGTGTGGTTTTGACAGAGAAATATTTGGATCATTGGTTAAGGATTAAGGAGTTAACAGGAGAAAGTGCAGAGCAACTTATTGCATTTTTCGAAAAATACATCAACATTTTATCGATAAGCCAACATGATACTTATACCAGTCCGTTTGAGATCGTTTCACCTAATATGGGTAAGAAATTGATAATAATGAATGTTTTCTTAATATTTTATATGGATTTAACTTTTTTTTTTTTTTATTTTATTAAAACAGACTTTTTCCTAGGTCATTTTTACATCTGCCGAAACAGTATTTATTAAAATGTATCCAACACTTCACACCATTTATTTTTTTTGCATCTATTTATTTTTATGTTAAAACTTTCCTTAAGATTTATATACAAATTATACTAAATCATCTTCTATTTGCCTTTTTTTTTGCATTAGCGTCGGTTATGGGAACTTTTTCCAGTTGAAATGGGGAGAAAAAAAGAAAAAGACGTGTCATTTTTATCTCGTTTTCGAATTTCAAAAAATAAAAAAATAAAAATTGGAGACCCTATTTAATAGATATCGATTATTGTATTTCAGTTTTGGGTCTAGATGTTGTGACCCCAGAATCCCTTTATGGTTTTGAGCCTGAGATTGGCCCACCAAACCTACCAGGTCATCTTAGCTATACTACAGAGAGTGTAATTTTACCAGACACATCACAGTTTTTAGAGGAGAATAGGATTTCTCACAATCAAGGGCCTTTAGTAGCTTTTCCAAAATATAACAACTACCTGCTAGACAAGTCTAAGTTTGATCAAAACTCACGTATTTTAATACCACTGGCCTTACTCGGCATAAAACCATTGGAAAATGGGGAAGTAGTAACTAAACATACTTTACCAGATGATGGCGCAGTTATTAGTTACGCCCAGTATAAACAAGCAGGTGCTTTGCTACCACATATTTACGATGATTCTGTGGTGCGAAGATGGGGAGTAGATATTACCATCGGTTCGCCCCTTATTTCAGTTAGTGTATTGGTACCAGAATACGTCGACACTCTTTCAAGGACTACCGAGAGAAATATAGATTTTGCAGATGTAAACTTGCCTCAGATTAAAACTGAGAGTGTAGATTCATGGAATAAGAAAATGTTTGCCGAACCAGAAACTAAGGTCCATGAAAATGAGGCTCACTATCTTAGAACTGAAATGAGGAGGATAAGGAGGGAAAAGACCATGAGAAAAAAGCTCTTGTATAAAAGTTTATCAGGGATACCTTTGCCTACGCCTGTACGACTGCAAATGTGGTTGGACTCCAACTACACGGTTTTTAATGAACGGTCAAATCCACAGTGCGTACACTGGTCAGCAGTTAGAGGGTAAAAATAATTTCGTTTTAAATTTGAAGAAAGGCAAACATATTTTCCTGTTTTAGTTTTGGAGAATGGTCACGGGTAGGTTGCAGAACGGAAATAGACGAGAACTGGTTTGATAAATATAGTGAATCTCCATTGATCGTCAACTGCAGTTGTAACCATCTGACAACGTTTGCGGTCTTAGTGGACGTGGTCGATCTAGAGGTAAGTTATATTTCAGTCCCCGATTTAGTATAATAATTTTTTTATTTTATTTTAGTACATACCTGAACCATCCTTATTGGAAGACGTATCGAGCTACAGTTGTTTTTCTGTTTCTCTTCCACTCTTACTGGGGACTTATCTCATTCTAGCATTAATCAGAGGACTTCAAACGAATTCTAACACTATCAGAAAGAATTTGGTGCTTTGTGTGTTTTTGGCAGAACTTTTGTACTTTATAGCCCTAAAAGCGAGAAAACCTATGGTGGGAAATGAGGTAAGTAAAAAGAATAAAAGAAAAGTCAGTTTCAAAATTTACCACCTACGTTACCGATTTTTAAAATACCTGTAATTTTTCATCACTATTCATAGTGGTAATGGTAAGTTAAGGTAAAGTTGGACTTCTTTACTGGTAATTTTTATTATGTAAATGAATAATTATTTTTATGATTGTATAAAAACTATGCTTATTTATTAAGGGGGTCATCTAGTTTGGGAGGAACTAAAACTGGGAAATCACTAATTACCAAACGGTATTTCATAGTCACATTTTTATTTTGTACACTGTATGATACATTTTTCATTTACATCAATAGTACTTATTTGTTAATTAATTGTAAAAAAATATAAATAATGAAGAAAAAATACAATAAATGGCGCAGCAGCTGCGCTGATTAGCGCCAAATTCAAATTTGAATGTTTTTTTAGTTTGCGTGTAAGTTAACAGCCATCGGACTGCATTACCTCTGGTTGGCTTCATTTTCATGGATGCTTATAGATGCGGTTCACTTATATAGGATGTTAACGGAAATGAGAGACATTAATCATGGGCCAATGAGATTTTATTACAGCATGGGCTATGTCGGTCCAGCAGTTGTAGTCAGTTTGGCAGTTGGTGTGCGGGCGCATCAATATGGAAACTACTATTTGTAAGCAATATTTAATTTTTTCTATAATTTCAGTTTTACGTTATTGTATACTTTATATGGTTTTTAGCTGTTGGGTGTCGTTATATGAAAGTGTGGTATGGAGTCTTGTTGGACCGATATGTCTCCTGGTACTCATAAATTTGTGTGTATTAGTTTTGTCTATTCGGGCTGCTTTTACTTTGCAAGATCATGTATTAGGCTTCGGCAACCTCAGGTAAGTCGACCCTTTTTGTGTTTTATACTTTTGCCATTATTTCTTGAATAATAATTAAGCTTAACAACGATTTAAATAAATTTAACAAAAAACCCAGTTTCGTTTTATATTACAAATCATCATGTGTCTGTTACAAGGTCAAGAACAACTTTTTGTAATTATAAAAAAAGTAAGGCAGACAAACAGTTTTTGGTGAAATTTTGACATTGATAATCGTGTTCTAAAAATTATGCTTTTTTTACCAAGGTGACTTTTTTAGGACTCTTTTATGGGTTTCTGTAGTAGCCCTCCCCCTGCTTGGTGCAACTTGGGTACTTGCTCTTTTAGGTGCATCCGAAAGGCATCCACTTTTAACACCGTTCTTATCTGTGGCAGTGCTTATCCATGCCGGTTTTTCATTAGCTGGTTACTGCTTCGCTAACAACAGGGTACGGCAGAATCTATTGAGGTTAGTAAAATAATAAAGAAAAATCCTGTACTAAATAATACAAAAATATATGGTTTTAGTTTTGCTCTTTCATTGTGAATGTTTTTTTTTTTTTTTAATAGATCAGTTATGAGATGTATGGGTAAAAAAGTTCCACTGCTTGAAACAGCTTCAGTTGTTGGAGTACCCAGTACCAGCAGCCAAAATGTTAGTGGACAATCTGTGAGTTGCTTGTTGCCTTGTGTAATTTGTTATTTTCACTATCGTTCTTTTTAGCGATCGGCCTTAGCATATCATTCAAGTTTAGATCCAAACAGAAGAAACATTGGAATCTCTACCTCAAGCACAACCTCCAGATCTACAACGAAAACTAGTTCCAGTCCTTATAGGCAAGTACTTTAAAAATTGCATGAAAATGTTTCTCTTATTTCATGAAATCGAGTTTTTGATAATACACGGAGTAAAACATGAACCGGTTCTAGTTTAGGACGTTTTCTATTTATCGGATTGTTTTAAAATTCTAATAAAATTTCGCAACGTACAGTTTTATTAAGTACGATAAATATATACAGGGAAGAAAACCGTAAACATTTTATAATCTTTGTGCGCTTTATAGAAGCGATACTCATTTGCGCCACACCTCGACATCTACTTCAAATTACAATTCCACAAGTGATGTTCCATCGTACTTAAGAGGTTTTGAACATGAGTCTGGATTACATAGACATAGAGAATTACCTGAAGAAGGCGAACGAAGAGAGAGGAGACCAGAAAGGGGTGACAGTGACTCGGATTCTGATGCTTCGGAAGGTAGAAGTTTGGACCTAGCCTCTAGTCATTCTAGTGATGATGATGAATCTAGTACGAGAAGACATAGAAGTAGGGGTCCGAATGGTGAGTTTCGAAATGTTGCAGAATTGCTTACAGAACTTTGGTTATTTTCCCTTCATTTCAAATTTTTTTTGGAAGTAAAATTTTTGCTGAATTTATTTATAGTACAAGAAAATTAGAAAAAATAAAGCATAGAATTAGAACACAGTTGATTTTTGACAGGTTTATTGACAAGAGGTGCTTTTTTCTATAGGCAGCTCCTTTTTTTAAAACGGATACAACGATGATTTTTTTTGAGATATTTAATTACATTTAGCTCCATATTATATAAAGCGAGAAAAATTTTATTACCCGCATCAAAAATAGCATCTAGAGAAGCTCCTTGATGGCACGGTGGACTACAAGTTAATGTTGGCGAGTTCTTAACACAAAAAGGATGTTTCGATGACAATTACCCACAAAAATCTTTTTGTGGGTAATTTTACAGTCTATAACTTAGTTAAGAACTGTTTAATGTAGCTCTAAATGTTGGTGAGTTATTTGCCAAGAAGTGATTTTTTGTATCATTTTTCCAATGTGGTGACTGAAGCTCACATCGACCATTAAATACTTTTAATATGTTAAAAAAAGACACAAACTAAGAATAACTGTCAAAAATCGACTGTTTACGAATTTTCCCCGCTATTTCTGAACAAAATATCTAATTTTCCTATATTTTATTTCTCAGGAATGAATAATGGTAGACAAGGTTACCTTCCAAATATTACCGAACATGTAGTGTCAAGATGTGGTACACCTCCATCACTTAATGTTGTAACCAACTCTCAACTGTTTCCTGCTATTCAGCCTACTTATGGCTCCAGGTGGTCCAGCCAGCTACCGGAGTCATATTTACCCAATCCTAATGGTGAATACAAAACACAATATAAAAATAACATTTTATTTCCAAAATTTACATAAGCCATCAAGTTTTATGCCAAATATTTAAATACAGCCATTTTTCTAGCTAAATAAATGTCTACTACTCAGCACCTTGGATCCAAGAGAGCGGATGTCCACTTTTTTTTTACAAAAATAGGATATTGGCTCATTTGTCAGTTAAAATTGTCAGAAGTCGACATTTCTCGCAGATTGTTAAATTGTTTTTTAGTAAAAGGCAGTTGTTCACTAACAGAAGATTCTGTTCTATTGGCAGGGTTAATTAACATCGTTCAGTAACCAAAAACCATTTTAGAACTAAACTTTTGCAAATGAGACTCTTTACATTCATGTAACTAACACATTACTGAAACTTGGAAAAATTTGTGACATCTGCCTTTTTATTTCTAAGGTATAGAATTTACTTATTTATTTTCAGTTCCTGAAGTAGGTCGTTGGTCAGCAGAAACAGGTTCAGACAACGAATTCTGCCATAAGAACAGCTCTCCCAACCCACTGCCTAATCCCGACGTCACTCCTGAAACCTGCCTGCCCGCTTTACAATCCGAGCAATACATGGTTCGCACCCATTATGATAATCACTACAATCCTAACTGTATGAGTTTCAAAGGCGATTATATGCCTAAAATGATACCTCATGAAAATATGAACTATCAAGACTATGCCGAAAGATGTTCGGATATCGAAGAGAAACATCACATGAACGATAAATATCTTTTCCCATATACAGGTGGGTTATTAAAAGGAAAAAAATCCAATGATTACGATCTGATGGCAAACTATTTTGTACTTAAATTCTCATAATTTTTATAAAGGTTGTAATTTGCTAACAGATTGTATTAACGTACAGAAACGTAATATGCAATATGTAGCTTATATGTAATTATTGTTTAATGCTGCTTTGTAGATAATATCTTAAAAGGTGTGTATAAACTAGTTAAATCAAGTAGAAAATTTCATCTAGGTAGAAAATTATTCATTTCGAAAATGACGTAAAGTTCACTCATTATGTTCAACAACAAATCTCAACCCCACTTTTCCAGATTGACATTGTACATGGTGATACAAATTTGAATATATTTCTGTGCAAGAATCCTCCTTTGTTGTGAGATGGAGTAAAATTTAAAATGGGGCCAGGCTGGTTAAAATGCAGATGAAAAAACTTAATTTTTTCAATCCATTTTCTGAAAAAAAAAATTGTTACAGGTTTCTGGTGGGAAATTTGAACTGAACCTTTATAGATTCCTTTTCAAAATATTTCCATTGGAATCTCTCCAGATATTTATAACATATACATCTCAGGTTTAAAATTTTGATTTCCTTTAGTTTTATTTATTACTTTATAAAATATCAAATGAAATGATAAAAAAATGTTCCAGCTGAAGAAGACCATGCCCCAGCTCATAACAATTACATACATCCTGTTCATCCAGGTAGTCGAATTATGTCACCAATAACCAATGACATTAACAATCCTGGTATGGATTACCATGGGTCAACCATTGGTTCCCATATGGGATCCAGAATAGGTTCCGTATTAGGTTCAGTTCACGGGTCGATTTGTGGAAGTGTCCGAGGATCACCATCTCCTTTGATGCCGCCTGTTTCTATGATTCATTCAGGGCATCATCCGGAACCTCCTCAGTAAGTTCTGTGAACCATTTAGTGTTTTAATTATCAACAATTATTGTGCATGGAAATATTAAAACAAAATGGTTATAAAATCTAAGCTTTTATTAATCTTCCCCATTTATAGAAATTTAAAATAATTTTTTATAATGTGGTGGAAAATAATTGACTGAAAAAAATTGCGTGAATGCACAACCTTTACAGTCAAAACTAATTTTCATGTGTTTATTCACCTGAGGGCTGCGTAACTAAGCAGCTTCGAATGCTTCAACAATTGGCTCAAGTCGATAAATGGGAATTAGTATGAAGATATTTATGGAGGGAAACAGTTGATTATTTTTGATCATATAGTAGATTGAAGAAAAACAAATCCTCACCTGCAGTCCTATACTTATAAATTTTTTATACTTAAAAAACGCTATTATTCTTGTTCTTTTAATAATAGGAATGATGTAGAAATATCCTGGGCTTTCGGTCATTTAAATAAATAAGAGCAATATTTATTTTCTTACGTTTCGGTTTATTATAACCATCGTCAGAAAACTACAATTAATTACACAAAAATTATAAGGTTGTGCTATGTTATGCATAACCTTATAATTCCTATTATTGAAATTAACAGTCAAGAAAAGCATATAAACTTGATCTGTTACAAAAATTTACTTCCAAATAGCGCTAACACTTACATTTTCCTTACTAATTAAGAAAAGTAATAGCCATATTTCTTGTGTGAATTTTTTTAAATATTTTGCCACACTAAAAGTAAACAAATTTTTTTAGAAAAACTTCTGTTACAATTTTGTTGTTTTTTGTTTGTATGTTTACTTCTGATGTTCTATTTACTTCACCGTTTTGTCTTTTTTGAAGTGAGATGGTCACAAGTTCAGACACTAAATGTAAAAAAATTGTTAGCTTGTAAAATATTATGTTAAGTTGCAGCATTTAAATTAGTCATTATTCTGGCAGATCATTAATAATAAGAGTTAAAAATAGGGGTCCTAGGACTAAACCCTGAGGAACTCCATATCTCTGCCTCATGCTAGCAACTACAATTCACAAATTACAACTTTGTTTTATATACACTACACTGTGTAGTTTGTTTTTAGTATGGCAAGATTCATCCCATTTTCCATTTTTCACATACTAACCTTTCATTCTTTATTAAATTTTGCTTAGATGGTGTTGGGAATACGCAACTAAATAAATAACAAATTCCTTAGATGACAATTATTGTGAAGGTAAGAAGAGGAAAGCATAAATACGTTCATAATTAATACTCGGTTTTTTATTCACAGGATCGAAGAGAAGAATGAAGAAACTTCGGTATGATAATTATTTTTTTTTAAGTGTACAAATCACCTATTTATTATTCAGTTTCACTTATTTATAGTATTTTCACCTCCCGTTTCCCTTATCACGTTATTCGTTATATATATTGTAAGCTTCGAAACAAAATTCAGTAACAATACTCATAATACTTAACAACATATAAACACTATAAAATATATAGGTATGTAACAAACATTCCAAGTAAGACTGTGTTAAGTAACAATCTAAGATTCCGAATTTACATTTTAAACCTTAGTTTAAGAAAAGAGCTTTACTGTACCTATATTATTTAAAAAATATTTAGGTAAATATATTTAAAGTAAAACCAATATGATAAAAATTGAGAAGCCAGATATTTACTGTAGGGCTTACAGTGCCATTTTTAAGGGAATTTATTTATTGCTCAAATTGTTTTTAATGCGTCAGTGATGCCCATTTAGATTTTTTATTATAAAATTTGTTACCTTGAAATTTTAGGTGTGGTTGTCAGTTGTTTGTCAGCACTTGTCAGAAAATAAGGGTTATTATGTTTAAAAATCTTACATTACGGCATTTAGCATTTTTCATGTGAGGCGGTTGCCGTGTGATCACATTCAATTTATTTATTTTATTCTGTATTGTATTAAGTTGTACTAAAACGTCAAATGGCCCCACTTTGTTGTCTATAGCTCATGATAATTCAAGAGATGTGGTGCGTAATTTTGTTGAATAGTTGTGTTTTACACTGATTTTTGTTAGTATTTCATTAGTATTGAAAGTGGTAGGTTGTCTGATTTCACAATGCTTCGGCGAACTCGAGAAATATTATATACTTATACCAACCAGACGGTTGACGTAATGAGGGCTACCACGCTTGAATTCACCAAGAGAGGCGGAAAGGTCAATGTCACTGAACGTTAATGTTTACTATGGCTTTTTAACACTAGTTTTTAGTAATTTTTATAAAAATTAGTTGAAAACATTTAACCCTGATGGCAGAAGGGGAAAATAGTAATTTACTTGCTCAGTAGGGAAATTATTGTACTTATCAGAGGTGTCTTATGTCATTTAAGTTAGGTTATGTCAAGAATGAACATGATGAAAACAACGAATTTATATGATTATTACTCACGATTTTCTGTAGTAAACTTCTTTGGTAATGCATAATCGTCAGGATTAAAATGTTTCTTACAAACACGAATGTTTCGAAGGAGTAAAGTTATCTCTATCAACCACTGTTTTAGGTGAGTTTTGTCTCGCAGAAGTATATATCTGCCTTTTCTTTCCGAACAAAATGGAACTGCACAACATTGAGGCATAAATAACAAGTTTTTTCATTTACTGGTGTACGAAATAATTATAATAAAACCCTATAAACTTTTCCCGCGCCTAACAATAACTTTTGACATGACTTTACTCGGCCAGTGGCGCCAACTGGTGAGCCTAAAAACGTTAACCCTCATTGGATGGTTGTGGATTGTGAGGTGGTGCCATTAGAACAGTTGCTGTGCGATTACGTAACGACCAAAAATTACTCATTCACTGGGTACTGGTAGCGCACGCGATATAGTTCATAATGAAAGGGTTTAACTTAATTTTTCCATAAAAAAAATCTTAATCGCAAGGGCAGAACTGCCCATTTTGTTGTATTTCGATTGGTGGGATTCCTTCGGCAAATCCGCTTCAAGCAATTCGTTAAAATCTGCTATATTTCAGATCTATTTTGGTCCCCAATTTAATGTTTAATAATACTTTTATATATTTTAGTAAAATTGACAAACCTGAAATATTTTTCATTATTGACACATTCTTTGAACGCAATGCATTGAAAGTAAACTTTCATATAATTATAAATGACATGAAAGTTTTTTAAAACGTAAAATAACATTTTTAAGTCGGGGCCTGAAAATGCTGCGCTCAACGTCTTATCTAATAATAAACGGAATTAAAACATCAGAATTTGTAAAAAATTAAAACTACAAAAAGAATTTAATTTGTGCTTGTAGAATATAAAAAATTAAATGGGCATTTCGTACAACAGTCTATTACACTGCTTGGCTGTCTTTTCATCATTTTGGTAAGTAATTGCCATGACATAAACTAAAAACTTATCTATTTGTAGTATCTGAATAGTTTTATTTTGTAGAGTATTTAGCCATCAGAGGAGATAAGACTTTTGTCCTTTTTAATTTATTTTTTGCCTAAAAATCGAGAATATTTTTGTGTAAAGTTTGTATAAAATCTGTGCCTAAAAAAAAGCTTTTTATATTATGACTTTGATAGCTGTATAAAATCAAAATCTCTCAAACTATAGTAAGAATATTTTGTAAGATCTCAGTATTTAGTGTAATTTTAAGGATTTTAATATATTTTTGTGTCCTTTGAACGTACTTGCTGTACTATGTACTATTATATTTTTAGACTGTGCAATCTATTTTACATTCCATTTTTTTTTGTACAATTTTTGTACTCAAGATATTGTGATTTTTTTAATTATATTTAATTTTATACTTGTAGTATTGTGTTTTATTAAAAATATCTATAAAAACCAAGGAATCAACAAAAAAACTGCTGCCCATATTTATAGTACAATCTGCCGTCCATTATTAGAATATAGCCACCCACTATACCTTAATACAAGAAGACCAGCCATAAAAAGCCTAGAAATAACAGAAACATCAACATTGTGATCCATTACCAAAATCAGAAATCCTCTCCATAACCCTCCCAACAACCTTCTATGAAATTACGCAAATAACACCAATCAACCAAAGATTACAATCCCTAACCACAAAATTTACTTAGGAATTAAGTAACAGAAATAATACAACCCCTTTGCAAAACAAGAGAAGAAGAATTACCTTGCAGAAGAAAATTTACAGAGCTAACCAACCCTTTGGGAACACATCTCCGCATTGAATAATATACAATGAAACAAATCTGTTTTTTTTTTTAATACAGATATTTGTACTGAAATGAAATGAAATGGTATGTAAATTATTTTAAACGGTTGTAACAGGCCAAAGGACCTCCGTCGATGGCCTTTTGTTGAAACTAATAAAATCCTTTTATTATTATTATTAAAAATATCTTGCTCAACAGATCGTAATAATGACCAACATGCATCATTTTCGAATAGTGACTGACGAATTTCAAAATAGGACTTCAGAAACAAAAGAGATGATGATCTTGCCTGTCTAAAATTTGAGAATTTTAAAATGTTAAGTTTTAAAAATATTAATTTTCAAAAAAAGTTTTAATCATTGAACCCAGGTGTCGATAGGCATTAAACCAGCTACGTCACTTAACGCTCTGGCCCACTGTGCTACCGAGCTCGGTTTTATATTTATAATCTTTCATTGGTAAATGTTCGTGAAATCAATAATAAACTCCTACATCGGATGATTTGGTATTCCTCCAGAGATGACCTTTATATTATTTTTCCATAGAAATTAAATAAATGAAGTGATATATTAATTATGTTGTTCCTGCGCGGTTTTTTGCTTTTGCGGGAGGTTAGTTACGTGCGGAGGCCCAAGTTGATACCATTTTATTTATTACGGAAAGCGCGATATATTGATTGTAATTAGAAGTATACATGTCAATATTCATACTTACAAAATATGGACACCTAAGCCGACTCCGTATTTTCGTCGCGAATACCCAATCCTCCGATGTTTGCGCATTACACTCCTTTTCCTATTTTGTCCATGGATACTTTTTACGTCGAGGGCTCTACTGAAGATCATGTAAGTTTCTCACTGTATTTTATTGCATGAGAACCATAAGGTTCTAATCGACATTTTGCTCAAAATTTTAATTTTCATTAAAGAAAAATATTCAACAAATTGGGGGTTCTCACAATTTGTAATTATTTTTTTTTCTTTATTTGCTTATCCGATAACATTTGAGAATATAAGCTCGCTAAATTCGTTTTGGATTTTTTTTGAGCTCCATAGAAGGGTAAACAAAATACCAAAGTTTTGAATTATAGTCTTCTGTCATCATCCGACTAATTATAGATTATTAAAACATAAGCAGGCAATGAAACTGAACAGTACTGTCATGTTGCCAGTTTTACTTATTAGAGTGTCTCTAGTTACAGAGTATTTCACTAAAAAAACTTTTAACGTGCTATATTAAAAAAATATGTTGCATTTTAAAATGACATCAGCTGTAAGAAACCAATAACAGACACCCGAAAAAGTAAAACAGAGAGACAGTATAGTAAACCAGTATTTTTTACCTTTCCATAACAGCTCCTTTGTCTCCGCCAATCGACGTTGGTGTTTTTTCGACAACACGTTTCATCATAGCGGATTTACTAATGATTAGACTGGATTTATTTATGACAGTCTAACACCCTACGCTATACATAAAAACAAAACATTACCCTTTATGAAGATGCGGACCTCCTCGCCATTTTTACGCCCACTAACATACTAAACAGAATATATCGAATAACTGAAGAATGTCTTTATACTCGCCGTACACACAACAGATTGCTAACCAGAGTGTTTTGGAACTGAACAAATTACAAACTGCATAGAGCAGGGATGTAATCTAAATAGAAGTTCAATAAACAGGTAGCCGCCTAGGGATGCAAACGATATTCGCTCTTCGACACTACACATAAATATAATTATCGGCCGCACATCAGTGCCAATATAATTCTCGGCGGTTGTCGACCATTGGTGCCGGTTTTAAATGCAGAAGCTAATTAATGTGTAGAGTACATTAAAAAATTACAATTTCATTTATTACTATATTATATCGGGCCTAGACGTTTTTCTGAATATACTATATGAAAGTCCGCCTCTGGGATGACATCCAAATTCCCCAACTCTGCTTATTAAATAAAAAATGATCCACAAGACTGGTACAAATTTTTAGTTGTCATTACCATAAATTAAATATATATGAGTAGCCCTAATGTCGACCCCTGGGGCACATCACTGGTAGGCTTATTATATGATGCATACCGAACGTTTTAAATTTAATTCATTATGACTATTTCCACCACGTGACACCTATTTAATAAATCATTAGCCACAGCCACCCCTCTAATGGGCGTGATACTCTAAATTATATAATGGAACCTACTCCTTTAACTCAAACAGTTTTTTGTCTAGTATGGGTGTGAACACAAAGATCCAAATACAAACAGGATGTCCAAAAATTCACTCAATGGATAAGAGTAGTTTTATAAACAAAAATAGAATCAAAGCTACTGAAATTTCAAGTCTTTTACATTTGAGAAAACAAGTTTTATTTGAATCTACATAGAACTTTTCAAGGGCAAATTCAATGAATGATCCTATGGTGCAAGATAATAAGGGTTTTGGATCCTATAACTCCAATTAATTCATTTTACTTCATCCAAAATTTTAGCAAATGGCAATAGATACTTTTAAATTGCCAGAATCCATTTTTGCTTTTATATTTGCTTCCTTTTTATTAATTTTAATCTATGTACTTTTTCAAGCATTGAAAATAAATGAATGGATAGTACAGCTCCTTTTTACAGATAAGTACCTACTAGTAACGATAATTAGTTAACTGAATTATTTTACAAGATGAGAATATTTATTTTGATACGTGGCTAAAATAACACAATCAATGAATTTGTGGTTGTCATGGTAACGACACAAATAAAATATGGCAAACCAAAAACAGATTTTAACCTGATTCTATTTTTCTATAGTCCTTTGTTCATTTTTTCATTTATTATTGATTGCTTGTGCTTACAAATATGATTAATGAATAAGGTGCGGAGGAAGTATCACATGAACCTGACAAAAATTAATACGCAGCTCTAATGGGCTGTACAAATATGTTTGTATTTTATAAATGTATACGAATTGAATATATATAATACTGATATCAGCTGCCTGGTAAAGAAATTCTCTGATGTCGAGAAGTATACAAACTTTAGCAAAATGGATACCCCCCTGAAGTAACTGAATATGACAATATCTTCAACAATTGCAGAGAGCTGGAAATTACTGGTTTAAATTTAATACACCGATTTGGGGTGTTACTAGACAATCTTAAAAATAAGAAGGGTTCAAAATTTAATCACCCGTTAATAAATGAAAATGAGTTACAAGTAACTGTGAGTTACAATTTAGTAAGAGTTACATTTTAAGTATAACCTGTATATTATAGGATATAGAGGATATAAGTTCAACAATTGAAACTGTAGTGGAAAATTTTAACTTAATTTTCCCAAAACTAAATGAGGAAAAATTGCATGCTTCGATAACTGAATAAAATGAAAATGTGGAAGGACCTAATTTGGAAAGTTAAACTGAAATTAACATATTTTGCTCAAGAAGTTATAAACGAAATTGCTTATTTATTTATTTACTATGGTGAACATTTACTTGTGTTAACATTAAGGTAAAAATTGCAATTTGAGGGTTATTGGATTCTGTTTCTAAATTTTTCTTTTAGAATATCAGTATCCTACAACAGTTTATTAGCAATGGATAAAAAATACAACATAATAAAAAATGTTAGCATTTGTAACAACACCTGTCCATATTTAATGTTTCCGTTAAGGAAAATTTCAGTTACGCGACTCTTACAAATTATAGCTTGTAACCGAGCGGAACTTTGTTGTCACAAATTAATCGATTGTTTACTGGAAACATATAAAATGTATGAGAGTTCAGATGATGACAATGGGTCGGATAATTCGAGTCTTGAAATTTACATGTGAGTAGGTATACAGGGTGTTTCAAAATTGCATGGGAAAATTGTAGGTGCTTATTATCCATAAAAATGCAAAAAAAGCTCATATAAAAAATGTCTTAAACTTCACACTATTATTGTGATGTCAAACATACATTTTAAGAAACATATATACAAAGCAGCTGTTCAACATGATCTCCATTAAAAATGATATAGCGTTGAAGTTAAAAATGTACAATTTCTTTATGTATTCCAAAAAGTTGCAGTAACATACATAATGCAATTTCTCAGTTGCAGTTGTGTGGTAATAAGCTTTTATCAGACCTTGAAGACAATAATTTGATCAATCCAGCCTTATGTAGTGTTTAAAATGTTTGACACATGGGAACAGATCTGGTTTTAAAACTAGATCTATATTACTGAAATTTGAGACATACTGTGTTTACAGGAAATTTTAGCAAATTTTAGTAGGGCAGTAGATTTAGAATATATGCTCCTACAATTGCTATGTAATTTTGAAATAATTATATTACAAAATCATTTTATAAACAAAATTTATTGTGTGTAAAGTATGGAATAAATTCATTATTTCTTAAACCAAAAATATTTCGAAAATATCCTCAGACCCGTCAATTTTTAATTTCAAGCGCACCTTACCTTTATTTTTTTTGGTTATGACGTCATCACTGTTTCCGTTAATGACGTCATCGATTTTTCTTAAATTGAACACCCCATATATTTCTCCATTTTTGGATTCTGCTTTAACAGCTGATCCCAAAAATGTATCACACTTAGAGTCTAAAATTGATAAGTTGAAAGATACGGCCATTGTCAATATAACAATTGACTAATTTTTCATGTTTTGTTTGAACAAATAATAGTCACTAGAACTAACGGCTGGTTAATAATAAAAACAATTTACAGTAAATGTTCCAACTGTACTCCTTGTAGCTGACAGTGCCCTAAACAATGAATAAAGTGTTGCTGGACCTTGTTTATAGTTTCCTGAGAAATGCTGTTTATTTCTGTTCTAATTCTCTCTTTTAATTCAACAATGTTTTCCGGTTCGGTTTTATAAAATAAGTTTTTTAGATGGCTCCAGAGAAAATCTAATGGACTGAGGTCCGGTAACCTTGGTGGCCTTTCGATAGGTCAACGTTTACCAATCGACCTGTTCAGAAATATTTGGTCAAGGTACCTTCGAAAGTCTGCTGCATAATGGGGAGGTCCACCATCCTCTTGATACCACAGGCTTTCGTCAACATTTCCAGGATTAATTCTACTGGGGAATAAATTTTTTAACATTGGGATGAGATAGCCCAAAAATTGGATATGCCGGTCCGTTTACAGTTCCTGCACACACATTTACCTTTTGTGGATACTGTGTGTGCTGCTCTCGCATACATCGAGGGTTTTCCCTTGCCCAGTATCTACAATTCTTACGATTCACTTCACCATTTAATTTGAAAGGCATTCATTGAAGAAAATAATATTTTTTATCAGAAGAGAATCACATATTAATCTTTGTTTCACAAAATTGTATCCTCCGATATGGATCATCACTTAGTTCTTGCACAAGCTGAATCTTAAAAGGATGCCATTTTTCTAATTTTAATACTGTACTGACGTTTTAGTAACATTGCGACTAACCTGGCAAAGGCTGGTATGTGGATTTTCTTCAACAGCCAGTAAAATATTTAATTTTGTATCCTCAACACCTGGGTGACCTGTTTTGGGTAAATCTTCCACCACACCAGTCTCTAAATTTTTTTTCAACTTTAGACACTGCGATTTTGTTATGGGTCGTTCTGGATATTTAGTATTAAATAAATTACATACTTCTTGTTGAGTTCGCAGCCTATCACCATACCCAATCATCGTAAGAACTTCAATCCTCTGCTTTACAGATACACTCATGTTATAAATTAAAATAAATCAACAACAATTATTGAGAAATCACTACTGGGGTAAAGTATTATTAAGTGCTTCACTGTCAAAGATGATAATGATAGTGATAACAATAAAACAAAATAACAAACAAAAACATAGCCTACTTCAAATATTAATAAAAAACGTGTTTATTTTACTTTTTTTACTGTTTTTTTTTTTAATGGCCATATCTTCATTTTAAACCCTAAAGGTCAGTTGTACAAACGTGGTTCGGCCAAAGTTCAGCAGAACTTGATTTTAAATCCAAGGTTACGATTGTTCCAATAGTAGCCGTTTTCTTTCGACACATCATGGAATCAAAACGCGTTATAATCCGTAAAATAATCAATAGGAATCGAGGTCCGTAAAGGACATCGGATAGGAATTAAATAGCTTAGATATTTAATTTCCATTGGTTTTATTCATATCACAATCCGATTTCACAAGTCGAGAGAAAGAACCAAATATCTTGACCATAAAACATAAAAAAGTTTTATGGTCAAAGTAATATCTTCGAGCATAAAACATAAAGTTTTATGGTCGAAGCATAATATCCTTGAATTTTAAATCAAGTTCACAAATTTGGTTGAATCATGTTCAACCAACTGGCACTGAGTGTGATACATATTTGGAATCAGTTGAAGCAGAATCAAAAAAATTTTTTTTTTTTTTTTTATAGAAGAATATATTTATTTAGAATTTCTAATATACATACAAATAACAAGTAAAGTATAGAGTACATAAAGTTTAATTATAAAACATCAAACATCAACTAAGAATGTCACTACAATGATTTAATATATTTATTAATAGATCTTTTAAATTGGCTTAAATTATTACACATTTTTACAGATGTAGGTAATACGTTATACTCATTTAAACCCTTATAGAATAGAGATTTTCTAGTGTTAGAGTAATTACATCTAGTCAAATGAAAGTTATTAATAGTCCTGGTATTATGATCATGTACTTCTGAATTATATACAATGAATTCATTAAAATAAGAAGGCAAGAGATTATTTAATAACTTGAAAATGAATATCATTGCCATATAATAGAATCTTTTTGATACACATGTCCATTGTAACATGTCAATCATTAAAGTGATACTAGTATATCGATTACATTTAAGTATAATTCTCATCCCACGATTTTGTAGTTTTTGTAGAGAAGCTATTTTATTCTGGTCAAATGAGTACAATAACGTAGCACAGTAATCGAAGTGTGGTTGAATAATAATACTATTATATACAGTAATCTTAGACTCAACTGATAGGTTTTACGCAATTCGACTGAAAAAATACATTTTTTTTGTTATTTTTTTATAAACATAATCAAAATGAGCATTGAATGATAGAAAGTTATCTAACATAAATCCTAAGTATTTAAATTCGGATGTAAACCCTATCTTACTATTATCGATAAATAAATTTACTTGAGCAATATCTATTAAATGGTATTTGTGGGACGTTGTGAGAATCATTGCTTTGGTTTTCAGTATATTTAGTTTTAGTTTATTCATATTGAGATAATTAAAAATGGAAGCTAAAGAATGATTCATCTTATTAATGGCTTCATGTAGATCAGAACTTGAAGTAGATAATAATGTGTCGTCGGCAAATAAATTAATGAAGTCACACTCATGATATGAGTTGATATCATTAATATAAATTAGGAATAGAAGTGGCCCCAGGACACTGCCCTGTGGAACACCAAAATCATTAGATATTTCCAATGAATACACATTATTTATTTTAGTAATTTGTTTTCGTTCATTTAAGTATTCTTTAAACCATTTTAGAACTATATCCCTGATACCATAACTTTCCAATTTTTTTATTAATATTTCCCGATCAATGGTTTCAAAAGCACGTTTAAGATCTAAAAACACAGCTATTACATATTGGCCATTATCAATGTTTTGTTTCCATTTATTTACAGTAAGCTGTAAAGATGCTTCACATGAGTGGTTGGGACGAAATCCTGACTGATTTGTAATTAATATATTATTATTATTTAAATATTCAGATAATTGTTGATAAACTACTATTTCTAATATTTTCTCCATTTCAGGTAAAGTATTAATGGGTCTGTATTCCCATGAGTTAATTGTGTTATTAACCTTTTGTATAGGTACCAGCACACTAGTTTTTAATTCCCTAGGGAATTGCCCGTACTCCAACGAAATGTTAATAAAATGTAATAGCACATGTCCAATAACACCAAAAGTGCTTTTTAAAAGTTTTCCATTTAATACTTCCACTGGAGAGAATTTATTGTCTAGTTCATTGATTATTTTCGATAGTTCACACAGGTTAATTAGTCGGAATTTCGTAAAACTTGAGGGCACATTAATAAGTGAAATCCAGTCCTGCTCAGTTGCAATATTAGATATTATTTGCTTAATACTATCGATAAAGTAATGATTAAATTCTTCTGCAATATTCTTAAAATTTAGTACTAATTTTATAGAATTATCATTAGATTCAAATTTTATTCCATTTACAAAATTATTGTTTAATGACTTAGTATTGGTAAGACTTTTTTAGAGTTTTCCACATCAAATTTGGGTTATTTTTATTAAGGTCAATCTTTTGAAAATAGAATTGAAATATACAGGGTGTTCTATTTAAAATATATATCGATAATGTCATAACCAAAAAGAATAAAGGATAAGGTGTGCAACTGAAATAAAAAATCGACGTGTCCGAGGATTTTTCAAAATATTTTTGGTTTAAGAAATAATGAATTTATTCCATACTTTATGGACACACAAGTGGAAGGGATACTTTTTTGTGGGACGACCTATACAAACCAAATGTTTTTTTAAGGACACTGACAAAACATATGTCGCCTCGTGCAGAGATAACAGGAACTAAAAAAAGAGATCATAGAGAATATCGATGAAAATCGGAGCTTCGTAAATTTGGAAGAGTTGATATCGTATGAAGAAAAAAATGTCCTAGATTTACTTCATCTTACTTTAAAGATAGCTCCAATAATGTTAGGCAATGACGGAGTGAAAAAAATCTAAAAATTCAGGTAATGGGTAACATAAAATTGAGAACGCAATATATGAGTAGATACTTTATTATTTATTCCGTAAGTTTACTATTTATTTAGTTTTCTTAAATTTCTTTAATATAATAATAAGGTCAGTACATTTTTAAGGAATAACAAAAATTAGCGCAAAAGCTCGATCGAAAGTTTTAGAATATTATGAACAGACTTTATGGGGGGAAGTGGGGAATTACTTAGAACATGTTGTTTTATGGTGGGCAGCTTGTCCTCTATCTGCAAGACCACCTCATTCGAGTCAGCATTTAAGAGAATGGATCAATCAGTTCATACCTACAGGTAAGTATAAAAAATTCATTAGATTAATTAATATCAGAAACGACTAATGCAGTTTTTATTAAATTGTTCACACAAATCCGATTTACCAAGTGCAAAAATACAACATGTTTATACAACCTATATTTATAGTTAATTTAAGTATATATTCCTTCCAAATAAATGATGAATTTTATATAATAAGATTATTACTTTTCATTACTTAAGGAAGTTTAAGTGTTGAAATATCAAAGGGGCTAAGTACCATTTTTAGTGAAATTGAGTTAGTCTCGCAGAAAGGTGTTATGTACAAGCGAAAACAACATATAATGGGTCCAGGTACCACAAGCTTTGTTTTGTATTTTTTCTACTTAATTGTAGATGATGCGACATGTCAGTGTCAGTGTATGTTTTAAGGGGTTACTTTTAAATATCCTCGATAAACAGTTTTTGGCACTTGGCCTCTTTGATATTGCAACACTTCAAATTACCTGAAACTTGACTACGTTTTTCAAAAAAAATTTATTCGTACATATATTTATATAACAAAATATAATCAGAAGTGGAAAAACTGATGGGTTTGATAATTAAAAAGCGTTATTTGCTTAAACTAAGTTTAGAACTCCATGACTAATTTAATGGAGTAATTTATGGTGTATTTTAGCCGATATTCCCTCTGCCGTACTTTCAGCTCTAGCAAGTTTGGCAGATGCTCTAGGAGTCCATGTAACATCAACATGTTGGGATCAAAATTTTCGTTTGGCCTTAGTAGCATCTAAAACTACATGTAACCCTGACACAGGAAAATTGTTCTCTATTGTATTACAAGATCTTGTAATGTTGTGCAATCAATGTGAGGTTACACCCGACTGGATCGTAGGAGCTCCTTTGGATGAATTGCCTTTGGTGGAGCAAATTCCCGTATTACATCGATTAGGTAAAAATTTTATTTTGCTAATGGTTTTGAAATATTGTGTGTATTTAAACACAAATTTTATATGGTTATTTGTCAAAATTTCTAAAACTGACACTATATTGAAAAATAAAATCATACAGAGATTGTATTAAGATTTTTCAAAGAAGAAAATTTCTCACTGCCTATGAATAGAATATTTATAATTTTGCCCTAATTGATTTATGAACCTTTTTTCAGATCACTCTGTCCACACCACCAGACTATGGGCTGCAAATGAGAGTAAAAAAATTGCAAACACTTGGAATGTCAAAGCGTTTTTTGCTGTTACTCATGATGACATTGTTAATTGTCTTACACAATTAAATAATTTAAGAATAACTGACCATACTCTTCAAATTGAAAAGGGCGGTTTAGGAGTGCATGTTGAAGTGTGTTCCCTCATGAGGGCTAAGCTCACCTCTGAAGTAAAAGTTAATATTCAAAAGTTAAACGTAAGTAATAAAATATTCACTACATATACTAAAAATTATCACTGGGGTAGGGCATTGAGTGAATAAGAAATGTAAAGAGATGCAACATATGCATATAAAAGTGTTCCATCTTGCTCTCTCACTCATCTTCATTCCCCACAACATATCTAAATTTTCTAATTTTTATCACTATACATTATCAACTCATGAACTGAGATAAATCTCGGATTCAAACGCGAGTGGCCCTAGATGTCGAATCCAGCATTGGCTACGGATTTCAACATAATTTGCACCTGTTTCTATATTCCTTCCCTCAAGGATAGGGTCAATGACCAAACAAGACAATTTCAAGGTATCAAAATTTTGAGAATTTTTGCTTAAGAGAACTACAGTTCTTTATTGTCTTAATTTCTTTATTTATTTGTTGACCCGTTTATTTGTAAGACGAAATTTTATTTCAAATACTCATTCTTTTTAGGACACCCCCAAAGAATGTGTAGATGGTCTAGCAAGCGTCTGTCGTACTATATGTTTGGCCAACTTGCAAATGATCTTTCCTCCAAATTCTTATTGGAAACAAACTGGATCAGTTGTTCCAGAGAAACCAAGTTCCTACGTTAATAAATACCTAAGTAAAGAATATTTATTTTATATAACTTGTTTAATTTTATAATTTTTTTATTTTGTAGACCAAATATTTATACCGGTACTGGAAGCCACGGATGATCATGTTATTGCTAACATGATTTTGACTTTAATTTGTGAATCTTGGTTAGACCACATTTACTTAAACAAAATAAAATTTAGTCAACATGGTGCTTGTCAGTTACTTTGTGACTTTGCGTATATTACACCATGGTTAATAGAGTGTTCTATTTGTACTGAAGCAATGCGGAAAAAGTTACTTAAAAATGAGGTTCTGAAAAGATGTGAAGGTGTGGGGAGACTTTTGTTAAGGTGTCCAGGTGAACGGATTAAAATGACGGACAAAAACAACCGACGACTATCCAGTAAGCAAATAAAAAAATAATTAAAACTAGAACACTAAATGAAATTTTTTGAATTGCAAATTTAAAAAAATATTTTCAAAACGTACAATGCACTTTTCTATTTTATGCTTCAATTTTGTTTTAGATAGCGATTCTGAAGGAGAAAAAAACTGAATTAATGCCAGCTGAAATGTATGTTCCCAATCAAGAACAATGGCTAGAACTAAGAGCTGTTAAAAAAAGAACAATATTTCCCACTCCTATGTGTTGTGGAAAACCATAAACAGACATGCTAAAATTGTATACTATTAATATTTTATCATTCAAATGCTTCCTATTTCTAAACTTTTTGCATTTATAGTTAGAAATAATAAATAATTTATTCTTACAATTAAAATGTGATATTCCATCCACATTGACCTAACTTAGGCCCCTATATATTAAAATGTTAAAAATAAAAGGAAAAAATTATACAGATTTTTTATTCATGAAATTGATTTAAAAATCACTTTTAAATATTATAGGGGGGCTAAGCCTGTTATTGAAACGAGATAGTTCAACGGTATTAAAATGATGATGATTGAACTAAGTTCTTTCAATAATAAGCTTGCTCCATCACTGAAAATAGATACGAATATCAGTGCCGTTCACATTTAAAGTAAACGTAGCTGTGCTGTATACGAGTATAATATGTTCTACTATATCTTACAATTTTATTAATCAGTCCAAGGGACATCTAAAACGTACCTGATCATTGTGGCATTCCAAACTTCTCTATGATCTGGAAAGATGAAGATCTCGTCGATGTCTGTGTCAAAATGTCGGGTACGATATAATCACAACAAAGCAAAATAAGTCGGTCGTAACCACAATGAAGTGGGCTACCCTGATTATAGGCCCTGAACTACTCTACTGAGTAAAATATCGATAAACACTCACTTTCCGTAGTCATGTATCACTGACCGAAAAAACTCAAAAATGCTGTCAACAAATTTGGTCAAGAAAAAAAATTATTTATATCTTACATTATAACTTGAGCCCGGATATATTATTATAAATATTACACACATTGAAAATATTATCGTAGAACATTTTGAAAATATCGCCTACATTCGTCTCGAAGTACTGTAGAACGCTGGATAAACGATTTCCCGGAATTAGAGTTTGAGGCACAGAAGTTACAATATTTGTGAGAAAATATGTAATTGGAATCCGGGCTCTAGTAATAAACATAAAATCATTAATTGTATACATAGTTTGTAAACTATCTATTAAAAAGAAACAACAATTACTTAATGATATATAATTTATTGAGTAACTTTATATAAAATGTGATAAATAAAAAGTAATATCATCATCGTCATAATAGGCACTGTCAATTATTAATTTTACATGAATTGATACTACCTAACCTTTGTACAAAATGCCTTGGAAGACCTATATCAATAAGATCATCGCTCCTGCACTTATTAATATGCGGACTATAATACAAAACAGCTTCCCAGCAAATTTCGCTTAATTTAGGTATACACAGCCATGCAGAATATACCGCGTTACTTCTCCTCACATCATCGTTAATACTATAATTACCTCCGAAAACATATAACCGACCCTCTGGTGATACGGCGGTTGCATGAAAATATGTCGGTTGTGGCATCTGGCATACCTCAAAGTACGTCCAACAGTAAGTGTTTAAATCTAACCGCCATAAGTCATTGAAAATGTTTTCACCATCATGTCCACCAGTTATGAAAACTTGAGCACTAGATTCAGAATTTATTTGTACTGCTCCGTGGCACCGCCTAGGTTCTGGAAAACCTGAACCAAGAATAAAATCAGATTTTTTTTTTTTTTGGGGTTTATTATACAGGGTGTTCCGATTTGCATAGACCAAACTTTACGAAGTGATAAAACTTTTCAAAGTAAGAAAAAAGTTCCTATAACCATGGGTCGGGAAGTGTTTAGTTTCCGAGATACACGTTGCCCAAGTTAAAATCCTGAAAATGGTTTTCTATATAAATATGTTCGAGACGTGTAAAAATAAACAAATGATAATTTACACAGGTATTTAACTTTTTATGCATTATAAGGCAAAATAACAACTATGAACCAAAATCATTCAGAAGCGGGTAAAATTGGAAAAATTTTGCCCCAACTTTTTTGTGTATCACTTTTTCGTTAATTTATGAGCAGAACTCGAAAATTTTAAGTTTTTTACACAAACAATATCTCACGGTTTTTTCTCTAAAATTATCCATTTTTGAGTAAAACTGATTTGAACTTTATTAATCAGTAACCATTATATCAGTATTCTTGTTATGCGGGAATAGTGCAAACTAAGCACTTCTCAACCCATGTTTATAGAAACTTTTTCTTATTTTGAAAGGTTCTGTCCCTTGATAAAGTTTGGTCTATGCAACTCGGGACACCCTGTATAATAAGTGCCATCGAAAAAAAGTAATTCAACTAGACTGCCAGATTTTTAAAACATTTTTTATTGTAAACAAAATGTTTTTCATTTGCGTTTGCAAAATATTAGATCGATTACTTACCAATCAAATTATTTTTTTCGAGTTAATTTGCAATAAATTACTTTTTTATAGCAATTAAAATTTTATTTTACTGTAACTTGATTGCCACAAATAATTTACTACATGTTATCAGCAAGTACTTAAATTAATTACTTTTACTGATACATTTAATAATTTATTTATAGGTGAATCTACCAACCAATCTGAGAAACTTTTCAAAGTAATAAAATGAATTATATTAAATACCTATGAATAAAATTTTTATTGCTAAACATTTTAAACAAAGACACAGCGAACTTGTTTATAGTTAATTCTAAATATCTATGAGCAAAATATATATCTATATAAATTTCACAATCCACCAAAATACATAATAAAACGTGTAGGATGTGACATTGACCACTACAGCTTCTTTCAAAACTTAATTTATCAATTTAAAAATGTATACACACACACTACACAAAGAAATTATGCAATTACCAATTTTTATCTATGTACAATAGCTTTTCAAATGTGAAAACCCACCTCAAAAAATTTCTTTTAATTAGAAAATTAGGAAATTGCAAAATTTTCCTTCCATTTTATTTATTTTTTTTAAGGTGGGTTGCTATGTTGGTACTATATAGGATCAGTATTATAATTTTTTTTTAAATATTCACTGGGCTCTAATCAGGTGGTATATCTGGTTCTTCAACTAATGATATGACAAAATATCAACAAGCAGAATGAAAAAATAGTAACAATTTATTGAAATATAAATTGCTATATTGACCAAGTTCTCTTACCTTTACTATTGTCCCTTGCAGTTTTTTGTCTAAACCACATATTTTTTTTCCAGATCAAATGTTGGTATATGTTGAAAGTCATAAGCCTCTTCCGTCGTACCTCCACCCAGTACAAAAATATTTTTACCATCGAAACCAACTTCATGTCTATATCTGCCCTTAGGCTCATATTCTCCTTGGCCATTGCAAACATATACAATTTCCCAATTCATTGTTTTAATATTTAACCTAAAATATAGTTTAATCAAAACTACTGCTCATACTCTTGCTAAGTTAACTCATCTTTTCCCAAAGTTGTACAATTTTGCACTTAATAGATCCTGTTAGGAGAGTATGGAAATATACAGATAAAACCACGAAGGGGCGAACACGGTCACGCATCATCTGTGCTGATCCGCACTCTCCAATTCTCGACTGTGGATCCCCCTTCGCTGTCAATGGTCCAACATAAATTGCGCATACCAATGGCCGTGTTCGCACCTTCGTGGTTTTATCTGAAGCTATTTTATTTTTAGCAGGATACTATTACATAAAGAACACATTATTTATTAATATTCCTCACCTATGAATATCACATGTATAAGATAATCCAGTAGTACCTCCTATTGTATAGAGATAATCATTATGGAAAATTAAAGCTTGCCCATATAGTGGCAGAGGTAGCTGTCCTGTAGTATCAACTTTGACCATAAGACTATTTTCGTCATTAACTTTACAAACATGAAGTTGATTGCTACACCTGATACCAAATGGTGATCCTGTTCCACCATATACCTGGAAGAAAAATATATTCTAAATATAATAAATAATAAATATAAACCAATATTGTGTTAAAATATTGAAAAAAATTGTTGAATCCTTGCAAAAAGTGAAGGACATGATGGTTGTAGATAGTCTTATTTTATGAATCATATTTTAAGTAGAGGTATTCTCAAGTGGTAAACCGTTGAGGATATTTATTGCAAACAACCCTCAGTTCTAATTAACACAAAAACATTATCAATCATACATTTTGTAGCGTTATAAAGCAGACAAAATAATAACCAACGATAAGCAAATGAAAGGGCAAATAAATGGGAATAATCTCGGGAATAATATTTAAGTACAATTTTATGAAATGTCAAATCATTGCCAGATGCTTATTAATAACATGTTATTTTATTATACTAGCAATCAGTAGATAGGCACCTTATCAGAAAAAAAATGTTTAACATGTAACTGTTATCACATAAGACGATGCCTATAAAATTATGTACATTTTACAACTATTGGAATTATAAGTCATAGGCATTTATTATTATATTTTGCATAGCTACAATACATATATAATTTTTTTTTACCACACAATATTGAGTGATACGTCTTTTAAAAGATTTTTCAATGTTTTATTGATCCTGAAAAATATTTAGAATTTTAAGCGGTCACTCACTATTACGGTAAAACATAACCTACATATGCATCTTCCAATAAATTTATTGCATATTTAGGGGTTGGTTAGACCTGATAAAATGATAAAAAAAAAGGTTAAAAATTTTCTCCAATGGCATATGGGGATATGAATCCCTTTTTTTACTCAACAACTTCTAGATCCAAGGATTTTCGACCAAAAATAATTTTTTAGATTTTCCAGTTTTATTAGAAAAACGTATTTTGTAGATGATCAATGTTTTTCATAGTTTTTGAATAAATTGAGTTCAAATAAAGTTCTTTTGGATTAGCACATTTTCATATTTCAATTTTTCAGTAAGATTCTTTTTTAAATGCATTTCATGGTTAGTTTAATGCCTGATTTAATCTAAAACTAAATTAAATATTGCTGGTAAGTACTCAAATTTCACAAATTATATAACAATAAAAGAAGCAATGAGTGTAATGCAATCAACAGTCATGGTCTACTTAAAAGAACATATTTTCTTATATTATTTTTTCTTGTAGAAACAATGCCATTTATTTCTAAAGAAAGTTCTAAGGTTGAATAAATACATAATAAAAATCAATACAGCAAGTAAATTTTAAACTCGATTTCCATCAATAACTTTTTCTAAAAAATTACTCAAAAAATTTTATGTTTATTAAAATTTTAAGTTAGTTTTGACTTTTACCATTTTAGTACACTTATACTAAATCTAGTACATTTTACATCAAATATATATTAGTACATTTCAAAGAGTTAAGCTTCAAATTGAGCAATTCTAGTGCATTTTTTGCAAAAGTAAGAAAAATAATTAATCAATCTTTTTATTCTAAAGTCCTTAAAGCAAATTCCGAGACGAGAAAGTTATATTATCGCCTCTTTGTGTCCAATCATAACTTGGTTGAAGCGCAAAACATAAGACACAAAAATTTTGATTGGGAACTTAGCAATTCTATCACGCGTCACGTCACCGTAGTCGTTGTATTACGGATTGCAGATCGCGGGCGAGACATATTCGTCGCGCCCACAACAAAAACATCTGCCGGATTCTGATCACTCAATGTGTATCATATTATCGAACGTACACCAAAAACTCTAAAATACAAGTATATTTGAGTCAGGCAGATTCGAGGAAATGTGAACTCGAGTCGAATTGAGTGAGAATCCAACGCTCATGTTTCTATCAATAAATGATAATTTGGGGTTATATTTAACATTAGGATAAAATAGCATAGATGGTGAGAAACACTGACTGAATAATATTCTTGCATTATTATTTTTCATCAAAATCTGTACAATAAAAGAAACTTCATCATACATTGTTGAACACCTGTTCATTAGATGACAGACTGTTAGTACATTTTAGCAGGTATATTTTTTTGGTTCCATCTAGTACAGCTGCTGCAAATTAAGGTTTCAAGGTCATTTGTGATTTGAAAGAAACAATGTGTATCTTTTCTGTAACGAATGAAATCTAAAAACAGACAATAAGTCACTTCCCACCACAACCCGTGCAATCATTCAATTACACATATATAGCTCAGCAGCCAAGCTGCGAAACAATTTATTTAAAATTTTATATTGGAAACGACAGTTGTGTATCTGAAAAAATCTGAGCGGCAACACTGAGTCCTCAGTAAATAAAACCAGCATTGAGTGTCACCCAAGCCAACAAAATCATCTGGAATATAATATACACATCAGAGTAAATCATTACTATGGATAATTTAACCTTGTTCTCAATATATAAAAACTAATTTAAAATTATTTCTTAATCTCAACTCGAATCTTAGCCATGTGTAGTTATGTAATATTTAATCAAAGTAAGTTTAAATGACCTTCCTTTTTTCAGCTATTAGCATAATTCAAATGTTGATTCAAACATGACACTACTGAGGATACTCCTGAGTATATTTTACTATTTATATCCTATATCTAGGTACTTAAGTATTGTCTACAATATTTTTTTATTATTTATAATGTAAAAAAAAAATCACAACACAAGAGATTACTCAGTATAAATTTTGTGAGTTCCAGCATCAGCTATATCCCTGAGTATATATATTTTTATAAAATACGAAAATTGTTCAATGTTTTTCAATTAAATATATATCCTAATAATTTTATATGAACACACTGCTAAACAATGTGTCTATCTAATTCTTTCATTAATTCTAAGCAGTTTATCTCCTGAATAGTTGAGGAGATTAATGACTAATTAAAAAATTATTAAAGGCAAAATTGGGGCCCATTGAACAATTATTATCAATTAGTAGAGTTAAAGCTGCATTTTCAGTTAATGTGTCCAATTGCACACACACGGCAAAATGCACTATTTGGATTGACGAAAATGAATTTTCATTAAAAAATATATTATTGCTTGATATTAGTTAATATGATACATATTGGGTGCAGAAGGGGATGAAAGGAGCTGTCTACATAAAAATGGTCCATTTTCAATATCTGTGTAATCACTAACACCAAACTTATACATAATATAGTAAAATAATAAATATAATAATCTTGCATTACACTCAGAATGTGTTAACCTATAGAATTTGTCCTGTTTCAACACTAAAAATTGTTCATTTTTAGTAATACTCATTGTGTGCTCAGAATTAGTGGCACTAGTATATGTACGATTATCTGCAAACAAAATGCTCTATTCAACAAAGTGATCATTTGGAATATCTAAATCTTTCACACTATAGCATCAATGAGTAAGTTAACACTCAAGCAAGAAAGCAATAAGGTACTCTTCGGAACTTTCTTTATAGACCTCTTCAAAAATAGTTGTTTGATGAAATCTGTATGTACGATATTTTACAATCTTGGTTAAATCAACGAAAATTCATAAAACGAAATAATATAATAGTACACATTTGCAGCTATAGAATTCATGCCAAAAAGTTGTTTCCATGAAGCGCTAACAAGAAAACAAAACACGTTTAATTTATCAATGTGTGCATGACTGTGGTGAGTTGCTTTACTTCGGATGGCATCAGCCAGTTTGAAGTGGCTTGGGACATTTTTTAGTACCAACACAACAGAAATATTGGCTGGGTATGAAATTTGGGTTATTATTGAATATGTGTAAATGCTTTGTTTATGAAATGGTAACAAGTTAAATATAGATTATTGTCAATCTGAATTGTGCATTTTGCTGTGAGTGCTGCGGAGGGAAGCATGTTTTCATATTGAAAATCCATTTTGATATGCGAGTGTTTGGAAATAAATAATCAGACTTACATCAGTTACTTGTTATAATATTTACAAATTTCTGAAGGAATTTGTTAGTAAAATTAATATTGACATTATTTTTAGGTATTGCGAGTGAAAATCAGTGACTATGGAATTTACAAATTCATTATAGATATTATTTATGATTACTACATGTGGAAATGCAAATATATTTTACATAAATAAATGTAACTTTTTAAATGTTAAACAATTAACACCGAGGTTAAATTATCCGCGAATGTAACAATTTTAAATATAAATATTTTCCAGAGATGTCACAAGGAAATGGATATTTACCCATAGTGTACAGACACCGACATGATTTATAGATCTTGAAGTAGTTATTACTTGCTCAATTTAATGCTTTAAATAAGTATGAAATATTTTATGTAAAAAGTAACGATAAAAAATTCTGAACGATTGGGATACCTATGTTAGGTTAGAGGGGATTTTATTTAAAATTAAAATATGGACAAACTCGAAAATTGTAAAATGGCTTAATAGATACCAATATATGTTTATAAGCACTAGCTATGCAAAATTGTAGCAAAATTATATTAATTTGATTTAATGAAGCCATTATATCCCGAGTTATATCCCTTTTCTACGCATGGTAAACATAATTAGAGATCTAGCTAACTTTGACTCTCCCAATGTAAACCTTACACAAAGATATACCATCAAGATATTCCGGTGCAGAACAAGTGCATTGGATGCCAACTCCATTGGAAGAGTTTCACTATTCCGGAATCGTGTCCACTGCTTCAAGCATAGTTAAACTTCCATAATTCTTGAAATAGTGGGTATGACTGAACCCAGAAATCATCATCTTCATGGTGCTCAACCTCATCCCTCACTAAAGGATTATATCCCCCAAAAGAATAAAAATTGGTTGAATCTGCACCTATCCGATGTCCACTTCTTGGAAAAGGAACTTTTGAACTTGGATTAGGTATAATTTTTTCATACCTAAACGCCTTAAAGGCGTAAGAACACACTTCTTTATCATTTTGGACACTCTCACTGTTGCACATTTTGATAATGGCCATAAATATTATGTGAAAAAGTTTTTTCAAAAGGTAGCCAAAACATTTGGAAAACATTCATTATCGTCCGCGCTCAGACACGTTCTCAATAATAGTAACAACATTTTGAGGCGTTTAAACCACTATTTCACAACAAATTTTTACTGAAGGTTATTCGCAATTCACTTTTGTATTAAACAAGTCTGTAAATAAATGCCGAGTGACGTAACGAATATTAACATTTTCAATCCATATCCCAACCAAGTAATCACAGAACCAGACTCAGACCAGACACGACAACGGACCACCTCTGAGCATATGAGGACAAAGAAATATCAAAACATATTGCATCTGGCGTAAAAATATCTACAAATATGTAGCACAAAAAAAAATCTAAGAACTGCACAAATTTATGTATTAAATCCCACATTCGAGGTATAATTTCTGTGCTCTGTGGATAGACAATTAATAATACAGTGTATCAATGTTGCCAATAGTAGGATAATTATGTCAGATGCGCCAAAATTGAAACCAAAATTCCATCTGCACAAAGCCCAAGCCTTCTAAAGAAGATTGTGACTAAGCCAAAAAGAATAAAAGGATAAATAATTACCTAATCTAGGTACATCAATTACATCGTTTACCATTATTTTGATCTGCTACAGTTTGCATTTAATACCTACCTGTGTTGTGAAATGCACGACTGAAAAAATTGTGAGGATCACTATGATCAGGATCATCGAAATAGACATGATTAAGTGAAATTATGATGATTACCTACTAGACAGAGGGAAAATTTATGAGGTGACAGTTTTTATTTATAAAAAAATTGTAAAATACACTAAGATATTTTATTTCTGTTAATGTCGCGTAAGAATTTTGAGTAATTTTCAAATAATAAAAAGTAAAGAAAAAAAGTAAATTTTGCTAATTCTTTATATTTTTCGCCCCACTGGAATTTTGTTAATAATAAAAACACCATAGTTTGACAATCCATCTGATTTATACTCAGTAATGTGGTGTTCGACAATTGGTGACAATGATAATAGAAAATGTGTATTCAGTATTTTTGGTTGCCTACGCATAGAATCAGCGGTTTATCAATTTATCAGTTGTATTTTAAAGAATATAAATATTAAAAAGCAAACATAGGACCAAAGTACAAACAGATTTCCTTCCACATGTAAAATATATCACTACAATACATCCTAGGAAGTGTCGTTGTCATTACGTCATTACATTAAATTATCACAGAACAGAGAAAAGAAAATTATTTTGTAAATTTGTTGCTGCCAACACAAACTGCCTATATTCCCCAGGTACGTCAAATACACCTGAGTTCGATCATTCCATTAACCTAAAAAGTATGGTAAATAAATTGATTAATGTTTTTATTATCTTTGAAACATTTAAATTTTATACTATTTTTAAAAAAATGCCCTCGTATGTACATATAAATTGTTTAAAGTGCTTACTAGTATTTTAACTTTGTGTGATTTTACATTACTAACTAATTTTTTATCATAATGAATTATGCAAATGAAAAATTAACAATTTTATATGGTTCACAAACCGGTAATGCACAAGACTTAGCAGAAAGAATCTGGAGAGAATCAAAACGCTTTTATTTTAGAAGTACGGTCAAATCTTTAGATGAATACAATGTTTTGGAACTAATAAATGAAAAATGTGTTTTATTTGTTTGTTCTACGACTGGACAGGGTGAAGAACCAGATAATATGAAAGTATTTTGGAAATTTTTGTTACGAAAAAATTTACCAACTGATGCATTGTCTAATTTGAGGTATATTACTGTTAGGTTGCTAAGATTTATTTTCCTTTAATCATATATTTTAGATATACAGTATTTGGTCTTGGAGATTCAAGTTATATAAAATTTAACTTTGTAGCAAAAAGATTGCATAAAAGACTATTACAACTTGGCGCACAAGCTTTATTACCACTTGGATTAGGTGATGATCAACACGATTTAGGTTATGATGCTGCTGCTGACCCTTGGATAGAAGAATTATGGAAAAATTTATTGGTGCTGTATCCACTTCCAAGTGGCACTCATCCATTACCAAAAAATTATACAATATTGCCAAGGTATATACATTAGGGTGCCACTTATTTATAGATGGAGAATTTTTTTTTTCAAATTTCTAAAGAACGTGCACTGGAATTTTGTGACATTACATCTAAAAGTAAAATGCACAAAATTAAAAAAAAAATCAGAAAATTTTAGCTTGTGTTATAGAGAGGTTGAAGTTAGTTGTTGAGATGCATTATATGTGATTGTCAAGTAATAATTATGATATAATTATGCAATAATAAGTGTAGAATTTAACTAACATCTACACTTCTAATAAAGGTAGTAGATTATAGAATTCCCCTCCATATGGGCTGTTACTTTAAGGCATATATCACGGCAGTTGAGTATAGTAATGGTGAAAGAGCAGTTCAATGCACTGGTGTTTTCTCATTAACTTACATTTTGTGTAGTATACTTTTTGCTATAGTTTAATTTATATTTTCAAAATAATGTCATCATTAAGAGAACAAATTTATGTCGCTGATTACCCAAAATATTAACTAACATGTACTTCAGAATACCTTCAAAACACTTCAGAACAGAACTACTTTCAATATAAAACGGCTAAAAAGTTCGCTTTTATAATATGAGAGGTACAAAATTAACTGGTCAGTTTTGTTGGAAAAAGGCACTTATTTCTATTAAAGAATCACAGAGGCCCCAAAAAAAAAAATTGTATGAAGAGTGGAATTTTAATATTTCGAAACCAATTTTTTGATTTATTATTCTAAGCAGCAGGATGTATAATTAAATGCCATCATTTTTTTTGGTTCAATGCAGTTAAAGCAGAACAAGTACTGGTTAAAATATTCTGATTCTTTTTTAAATTTGCCCCTCTTAGATTCAAACATTATGTCACAACATGCCACTGCAAACTCCTCAAAAATCCAAAGTTTGAAAATAGGTGGCACCCTAATATACATATTTGTAATGCTTTTTATTACATTACATTTTTTATAATTATGTGTATTTTTTAGATGGAATGTATCTGACGATACATCAAGTACTTTAAAAAATGCGAACAAGCTGCAATCTATTTATTATTCCACTAGAAGAAGTACAGATTTTATAGCAACGATATTAGAAAATAAACGAGAAACGGATCCAGAACATTTTCAAGTAAAGAAATAATCTTTTTCAGTTTTAACAAAAAAGCAGTTTCCATAAAAATGTTATACAAAGTGTACATATTGAATTTCAAACAAAAAAAATGCTATGCCAATACCCAACTACAGAGGTCTATAAATTTCACTATAATAAATTTAATTATTTTTGGCCATATTATCAACAATTATTGGTTATATTTTATACATGCGCATAGTAAATGCCAAAAAAAATTGCTTATGGCTTACTGCATTGATATTTTCCCTTGAAGCATTTTTTTTTTCAAATTTGCATCAATTATTATGTCAGGATGCATTTAAATAATGTTTTTTTAGGATGTACGGTTACTTAAGCTTAAAACAGATGGTCAAGATTATGTACCTGGTGATTTAATAGTTTTAAGGCCAAGAAACTTGTCCTGGCAAGTAGAAGAATTTAAAGAAGTTTTGTCTTCCAATGGTGTTTCAATTGTGCCGGAAACTAATTTAAATATCACTCAAAATGACCCAGAAATTCCTGTTCCAGACGTCCTTAAATACAAGCCAACTTTTGAACAACTTTGTGATGAATACTTCGATTTAATGGCAATACCCAGAAGACACACTTTTAACATTCTAGCCCAGATAACTGACAGTGACTTAGAAAAAGAAAAGTGTCTTGAGTTCACAGTTGCTGAGGGTCAAACTGACATGTACGCATACACAAATAGACCTAGAAGGAATATAGTGGAGGTTTTGAGAGATTTTCCTCATGCCACCAAAAATATTACGAAGGAAATATTGTTTGAAATCTTACCACCAATAAAACCTAGGGAATTTTCAATTGCTAGTAGTTATAAAGCTCATCATGATGAAATTCACATTCTTCTAGCTGTAGTCAAGTACAAAACCAAGTTAGTGAAGGAACGAATGGGATTGTGTTCTAATTATTTAGCAGATTTGGAGAAAGGACATCAACTTACTGCCTGGATTAAACATGGCAGTTTTAATTTTCCAAAAGACGCAGTAAGTGAGAATTTTGTTACATTGAAAATATGTTTCTCACGAACATTAGACCCTAATGTTTATTTATATTTGTAATATTGTCTGGTAAAAAATTGTAACAGGTGTGTCAGTAATTAAAATTTAATCATATCAATAATCAATAATTTAATTTTTCATGAACATTTGTTATGGTACTTTAATAATAGTGTAATATTATGTAACAATCATTATTATTAGTAAAGTTCTAATAGTACCATATACAAATTCAATGTGTAACCCATAATGTTGAAAGTTTTCAATTCTTAGGATTGTCCAGTCATTATGGTAGGGCCAGGAACAGGTGTGGCACCATTTAGAAATTACATTTTTGAGAGATCCATAGAAGGAAATTCAAATCCAGAAAATTTAATTCTGTTTTATGGATGTAGGTACAAAAATAAAGATTTTTTATGTAAGGACGAATTTGTAAAGTTGCAGAAGAAAAATAAATTGAATTTAATTTCTGCATTTTCAAGGGATCAAGATGGTAAAATGTAAGTTTTGAGGATTCATTTAGTGTTGGACGTTTATTATTTACAATATAAAAATCTGCATAAAAAACTTTTTATACGTTTGTATATTTAATACATATTTTATTTTTTTTTCTGAAATTCAGTGAGTTAATATAAATCTCTATTACTTACGAGTGACTTGAATATATTCATGTCTTTTTTACAGATATGTTCAAGACAAAATATTAGAAAATAAAACTTTAGTCTGGGGAGCTCTACAGAAAAAGGCTTTTATATTCATAGCCGGAAATGCGAAACTTATGCCTCAGGAAGTACGAAAAGCATTTGTTAGTGTTTGCATGGAATGTGGGGAAATGAGTGAAAACGATGCAATACGCTTTATAGAAACCATGGAAAAAACTAGTCGGTATCAAACAGAATGTTGGTCATAGTAGAATATTATAATTTAGCAAATTTATTTATGTGATGTTTGTAATTTATTATAAAAAATAAATGTAGAGTAGGTAAAACTTTTTCTTCCTTTTTTTTCACCTAAAGATAGCTATCATGTCATGAGTGAATATAAAGGATCAGGTTCACAAAGAATTTGAGAGATATATCTGTACTCAAATCAATTTATTTTTAAACTACTTCCTCAGCAATTGTCTCTTGCTGGCACAACTTGTATTGTGATATAAGCAACATCGTTGCGATTTACATTAGTACCAAAGTATTTGTACTATTATTAGTTGTAACATACTAAAAATCATGAAAGAAATAATGATAGAAATAAGTACGTTAAATTTATCCAATTTTTTAACAACTAAAAAAATGGCTGGAAAATCTATATTTCAGTTAAATTGCCATTTTATAGTAATAACTGTGATCACAAATATTTTAGAACTTAAAATATACATGATCTCTTATACTGCTCACAAAGTACCAAAGATTAAACTTTGCTTGAAGATGATTCACTTTCTGTTGTCCTTACAAAAAATTGATTTTCACATTCTTATGTTAGCAATCTTTTTTTTTAGGGTAATTGATATGACATAAAAACAGGACTGACAATGACAGCAGTTTGTAATTAAAAATTAATTGTGTCTTTAACAACGCGAAAATCTATCTTTAGTTAGGACCACAGGACCAAGATTTATAAACTAAGAGAAAATCTTGCCACAGGTCTACAAAAAGTGAATAAGATACATTTTCGCGTTATTAAGTTGGCAAAGAACAAACATACCTAATAAAAGTTTGAGAACTGCTGAATAAATTAAGTTAAGAACTTTTGTAAAAATTTATAACGTGTATAATTAAAATGTTTCTTGGTTCGTTTCAACGTTATTTGTAAATATGTTACCAAATGACCATTATTTTGGGTGGTAATTGTTCATCTAAAAATGACATCAAAGTTCGTGATCCCACCTTCTATTTACCACCTTCTTGGCCTATCCCCTCCCTTAACTTTTATAAAATTAAACCAATATGGCTGAATTATAGTTGTTTTGGTTATTTCTGTGGGTAAATCCTAGACCACGTGCGTTAGAGAGTGTCGGATTTATATTTTATTGTGTAGTACTGGATAACGCTTTTTTTGAAATGTAAGTAGATTTTATGTTATTAAGGTTAGGTATAGATTTTTCTAATGCGGTGGTAACGCACTTGGGCGTTTAGAATGGTTTTTTTATTGGCGCGAAAGGGTCTAATTAAGTCCAGTCTAAGAAAATGAATTTAAAGAAAAACCTGTACAATTTTTATGCTAGGAGAAATATTTTTGTTGATTGATCTATAATCATTTTTATTGTAAGTAGGCATTGTATTTTTTGTTATCAAGTAGGTTACCCAAATCTAGCGTTTTAAATATTTTTCTAAATTGTTAGGTTCTAATTAACATTTATTTTATCAGTTGTATGATCAAGGTACCCACCTAACTAAAATGATATGCACATAGGTACCTAAATAAATGGATGTTATATATTTGAGATTGAGATTACTTTTAGATCTACGGACGGATGTACCTACCTACCTACCTACGAGTAAGTGGTAATAAAATAAATACATATGCATTTTGTTTCTTAAAAAAACAGGAATTTTTCCGATTTCATATAATTAAGACTCCAAAATTTCTAGTATCTAGTGATACTTTGGATTCATTTGCAGGATTGACAATATTGACCTAAAAGAAATTTTGTTTCTCAGTGCCATCAAAAGTAGCACTGGCGGCTCGTCAGGAAGGGCAAATAAGGCAGTCCTTAACATAATAAATTGTAGAATTTGAAAATAGGAAATGTTTTTAAACACGAAATGTGAAATATTAATTTTACTCTGTTTTCATTATTATATTTTCTTTTTGATACGATAATTTCGGGAATAATTCTTTATGGATTGGAACATTTGATGTGATACTGAAAGTAGTTTTTCACAAACGCAAAAACACTATTACATTCGACGTGCGTTTCGCCAACCACGTTGGCATCCTCAGGAGTTTTAATAATCTGATGATGCCAACTTGATTGACAAACCGAGCGTTGAGTACATAATGCTTTGGTATTTGTGGAGTGTTAGAATAATACAGTTATTATTCGCCGTTGCGGTTGACCAGGACAAAAGTTGTTATGCCTATATAAATTTTTTTAAGTAAAATGTTTGTCTGCGGTGGGCTTTTGTCTCTCTTCTCTCAGTGCTTCACCCACACTTTTAAATACGAGCCGCCATACCGATAGGGAGGACTCGTAGAGCAATATTTATATCATTATTTCTATATTTTTTATGTGATGTTACTTTTACAAGGATTTTTAACTTAAAAGACGCGAATAATAATTTGAAATACCTAATCAGTGTATTATCCAAGATTAATTTCCATTCTCTCAAACTGTCATGCTATTTTTTAAAACTCACGACAAAAATGGTAATGTCTAAACTAGTTGGTCTGGTGTGCCATTAAGAAATTAGTAATTAGATCATATAGGTAACATTAATACGAAGGCGTAGAAGGGCCACAATAAATTTTATTTTATTTTTTCTTAAATTCCGACTTTAAAGTCGAAATTTAACAAAATTCCGAGTTTAAAGTCGGAATTTAACAAAATTCCGACTTTAAAGTCGGAATATAACAAAATTCCGAGTTTAAAGTCGGAATCTAACACAATTCCGACTTTAAAGTCGGAATATAATTTTGTTATATTCCGACTTTAAAGTCGGAATTTTGTTAAATTCCGACTTTAAACTCGGAATTTTGTTATATTCCGACTTTAAAGTCGGAATTTTGTTAAATTCCGACTTTAAAGTCAGAATTTTGTTAAATTCCGACTTTAAAGTCGGAATTTTGTTAATTTTCGACTTTAAAGTCGGAATTTAAGAAAAAATAAAATAAAATTTATTGTGGCCCTTCTACGCCTTCGTACATTAAAGATTAATCTAAGATTAAATTTAAAATAGAATTATAATAAATCTTTAACAAGGAAAGGGGATAATCACTAGTTGACTAAAGAGAGTTATTAATGTAGGCATAAAATATGACATTCAGATGCGTATAAATGGATCGACTGTTATAAACATATTTATAGTTTCGAAATTAAGAAAATCCTAAACAGGCATTGCTCACAATGATATAAAAATCTTGGGGTCCAGATTTTAGAGTGATAAGATAATTTTAACATGGGATGAAACTACCCATATTTAATCCATATATGTAGTAGGTTGTAGTTCATTCATACACAATGATAACATAATCTAATATTTATGGTAACAAAAAAAGTTTAATGTAACCTCAAATATTTTATAAATTTTTAAACTCAAATTCGTGTAATTTTGTCTGAAATGGAAAAACCATGACTGAAGATAATCGTGTCGTTTTCTCCAATTGAGTGATCATTTTTCTCGAATTTTTCGGCCCAACCCTGTATATTGCGTTTCTCTTAAATAACAGAACCTAGATATTGAGTTTAAAATAATCACCCTGTAACCTTTTTATTATATTTTTATTTTTTATGGTTTACGACAGGCGATAACCACTAGGTTTTGTTTATTATGATTCTAACAAGTGTTCTTTATTCTACTTTTGCGGAATAATAATTATATTCTTTTAATAATTAGTGGTACCTTTATCTTTCAAGTCATACCGATTTATATATTATTTTAAATAAATTTACCCATGTTTCCATTTAAATTAAGGGGTGTTAAGTAGTTGTTGATGGTGCCACCCTACCGGCACTCACTTAACCGTTAAAAATAATAACGGTATCTTTTGTTCCATAAAATATACAGACTGGTACTGATTCGGTTATTATGTCTGTCTATTGAATTGAAAGGGGTATTTGGGAAGTGGGTATCGAGGTATACATACGAGTTTTCCAAGTTCTCTTCATAAAAAATGTATTCTCTCTTTTAACACTTCCGACTCTTTTAACACTTTCGCATTCCAAATATATCTACAATACTACAAACTATAATTTGGTATCGGATTTTTTTCGGTGAATGAGATATACCGTGTGTTCATAAAGTCACAACCCTCCCCCCTATTATCTCCGGGACAGAGTGAGATATCCGATAATAACAGAAGTAAATCGCATCGAAAACAGTGCTTTTTTTGTGAAGAGCGCATCATCGTCACCTCAGTGGCGGCGGCGCGACGCTTATCAAATCGAAAATTTCAAATAGCACATGGTGCCGCATTTTGAAGGTATTTGACGTCGATATAAGAATTTTGAAATTCTGATGACTAGTGACGAAGTTAGAGGTTAAGATGAAATATATTACTACTACCAAGTTGATGAGATTACTATAGGTTCCCTCTGACGGTAATTTGGTATTGTCACTCACATTTCGTTATTTTTTTAAAGTTAGGGGAATAGTAAAAAATAGGAACTCGTAATTAATACATACATATATGTATACTTATATCGGATAATATGCGGTTATGCCATAGAGGTGTACTGTCGCCTTATACATGACACCTTTCTTAACAATGCCCCCGTGTACCCGCTGGACGTACACCAACCGGTATATTTCCCTCAGATGTTAGTCTATGTAAAATCATTATAATTGCAAAAAAAAACGAAAAAACCATAAAGAAAACAAAAACCAATTGAAAAACAATTTATATACCTGGTTTTTTACATCACTAATACTCACCTTTACTGTTATCAAAAAAAAAAAATGTTGCGCCACCAAGCGGTAGCAAAGTTTACTTTAGATAAGCGTTATTATTAGTTTGAAGCATGTCTTAATTTTGTTACATTATTTAATTGTTAAAGATCTTGCCGATCGAAACGTTTAGGTGTGTTTGTAGATTAGATTAAATAAAAATTACTCACGTACCTATTAATCAATATATTGTGTCTATAAATAAAAAATAGTGTCTAAAATAAACGTTATCCATACTCGGAGACGGCATGTTTGGGATAATGAGCAGTTAATTATTTTTGTTTGTAACGCGCGACTTCAAATTTTCAACATAAGGCCCCATTTTCACCAAGTATGCATTTTGTTTAAAATGATACTATTGTTTTTAAGTTTCATTATAATCACCGATAGAGATTTTAAGAACGATATCTGGTGAATATTCTGAAAGAAAATTAATAAAAACGTGCTCTTGTAGCATATACCAGGAACTGTATCGATCGATATGGGGAAAATTACGCACCAGAAAATTTCGAAAATTTAGGGAATTACTAATGGCAGTGTGGTCAATCCAACTAAAATAATTACAAACATCTGGCACTTCCGGTTATACCGGAAGACGATACCAACTTAGTTATTTTAAATGGAATACCCTATATATTTTAGGGTTTTCGAAAAGAGCATAAAATTCTGAGTCAAGAATATGTAGGATACCCTATGCCTAAACCCAGCCGTTTCAGAGATATTTGACATTTAACAAAAATTTTGACAGGTGTAATGGTTTATAATAACCTTTATAACTTTCTTCGTGTAAAAGATACTCATTTGCTTTTTGGCATGCAGAAAGACCATAAGATGAGCTACGCGCTACAATTTAAAGAAATTCAATAATAATATACCAAGTGTTCCATTTTTGACGTTACATTTTGTAAACTTCAAACCGCAAAAACTTGCTGAAGTCAAATGGAACGCCCTGTATTTTTTCATCAAGTTATGTACATATAATTAAATTCATTTTTTTTTCTGATATAAGCATTATGGGGGGTTTAAGTTACAACTTTTTGAAATATTTGCGATTTTTTTAGAAAATCAAGAATTTTTATTAAAAATTTTATCAAATTAGCCATGATTAGAAACAATTAGTAATGTCAGTCATTCTCTTATGTCAAAAAATGCCACCGCGTTTAAATTACACTCACGAAGACTTTTTGAATTTGGTTATTATTTATGGTGATTGTGATAAAGTAATGTCAAGAACTTGTAGTACATTTACTATTCGATATCCACAAAAACGGAAACCGTCACCAAACACTGTAAAACGCATACTGGATAATTTTAAAAACTATGGCTCTGTCAAGGCAAGAATTCAAAAGTGGAAACCTATTGTTGATAACGAAAACGTAGAAATAGCAATTCTGGGATATTTTCATGCATTTCCAATGATGTAATTAAGACAAGCTGCTCTGTAATCGGGACTATGCAAGGATTCAGTTCACAGAATCTTAATTAAACATAAATTTCGCCCGTTTTCGTTCCAAATGGTTCAACGATTAAGAGAAACAGATTTCCTAAGAGGAGAAAATTTTGGTGAATTTATTCTAATAAGGTCTGTAGGCGACGGTTCTTATTTGGGAAATATATGGTCATATAAGCTATATTTACCACAAATGCACTTTTTAAACGACACAATTCGCATTATTGGAGTGACTCGAATCCTCATGTGTTCAGGGCGCGAAATTTTCAAGAAAATTGGCATTTTAATGTTTACTGTGCCGTAAGAAACGATAGAGTGGTGGCATTAGAATTTTATCAGGAAAATTTAAACAGTAAGTTATAAATAATTTTTTACAAGAAACTTTTTACGATCAATGGATCATCAATAATGGGCCTTTCCTATGGCCTCCTCGCTCGCGCGATTTATCAATTTTAGATTATTTTATTTGGGGAACTATTAAAAATAAACTTTATCAGAGCCCATTAACAACTATTGAAGATTGTATGCAGAGAGTAATAAATGCATTTCAAAACTTATCACAAGATTCAATTAGAAGAACTAATCCGATGGTACGAAAAATGTGTGGAGGTTCGATGGCGGAATTTTGAATAATTATTAAGTTAAATTGGAATCATGTTTTTAGTTGATTTTATCTTAGCTATTTTAGTTTATGCATAGAGTCTTCAATCCGATTAATAGGCATGTTACAGTGTTTAGTGTTATTTTCCGTTTTTGTGGATATCTAGTAACAAATGTACTACAAGTTCTTTACACAGTCTATCACAGTCTCCATAAATAATAAAACAAATTCAAAAAGTCTTCGTGGGTGTAATTTAAACGCGGTGAGATTTATTGACATAAGAGAATGACTGACATTACTGATTGTTGCTAATCATGGCTAATTTGATAAAATTTTTACTAAAAATTCTTGAATTTCTTAGAAAATTGCAAATATTTCAAAAGTTGTAACTTAAACCCCCACAATGCTTATATCAGAAAGAAAGGAATTTAATTATACATAACTTGATTTAAAAAATAAAGGGTGTTGCATTTGACTTAAGCAAGTTTTCGTGGTTTGAAGTTTACAAAATGTCAAAAATGGAACATTTGGTATACTATTATTGAATTTCTTTATACTGTAGAGGTCTTTCTGCATGCCAAAAAGCAAATGAGTATCTTTTACACGAAGAAAGTTAAAGGTTATTGTAAACCATTACACTTGTCAAAATTTTTTTAAAATCTCAAGTATCTCTGGAACGGCTGGGTTTAGGCGTAGGGTAGCTCTTTTCGAAAACCCTAAAATATATAGGGTATTCATTTAAAATAAGCAAGTTGGTATCGACTTCCGGTATAACCGGAAGTGCCAGATGCTTGTAATTATTTTAGTTGGATTGACCACAGTGCCATTAGTAATTCCCCAAATTTTCAAAATTTTCCGATGCGTACTTTTCCCTATATCGATCGATGTAGTTCCTGGTGAGACATCCTGTATAAGATGGCATTGTTTTTGAAAAAAATCGACAATATGTGTTTTTCCAGGTGTTTTTGAGAGTATTTTTCAAAGTTTAACGAAAGTTAGTATTATTTTTTAAAGGATACCATGTTGAATTTGAATTTAAACATATTCATAGAAAATGTTCAAAATGGCCTCCTGCCATTTCGATACATCCTCGATCCATCGATGACATAACCCGTTCAGGAATCTCTGGGGTAGCTCTAATTTGTTCGCAGTCATTTAGAATTCTTTCTCGTAAATCGATAATATTAGAACGGGTGTTGCGTAGAACGACTTCTGATGTCCCCATACATAAAAACTCAGGGGACTTAAATCTGGCAAGCGGGCTGGCCAAGGTTGTAGTCCAATCCATTTTTGCCCATACACGTTGTCCAGATGGAATCTTACAATCCGTCTGTGTGAAGGAACGCAATGTCTTCATTACGGAGAATTTCTGTTATGGAGTTTTGAAGGTGTTCGTCAACACGCCATGACAGAAGTTCTCAGTATGGAAGACGTTGCGAATTTTCTGGCCGACTTTGTAAGTTAAAATCTGAGCAACCAAAGGTTCTGTATTTGCATTTTTTGTATTTATATCAGTTTATTTTTTTCAATTTTAAAGTTTACGTATCTGACTGCGTTTTTGGACTAAGAATAACTTTGTGTCACCTCCAGAATTTGTAGTTAAAAGGTGATTAACCATACTTTTTAGAAACACCCTGTGTATATATACATACAGACAGTTTCACCAATTAATATCACTGGTTCTGGTTTACAGTTAGTAACTAAATAATTGCAGTAACCGAACTGCATAGTGCGATAGTTCATATAAATATACATTGCGGCAACAAAATCGCCGTAGTTTTACGCTGTAACTGAATTGCATTTTCTCATAAAGGCAACAAGATTTATTAAAACGTTTTGAGTAGATGAAAGTTACTATAAACTAAGATTATTTTTGGACGCATTAATCCTACAATTATTATCTATTTATTATTTTACTAACAGTTAGAGTTAGGGTGCATATCAATGAGTAAACATGTAAAGTATGTTTACTTACATCAACTATTATATCATGTGTGAGTTGTTATCTATTTTATTATAATACAGAGGTCTAGACAAAGGTCATTCAAATTTAGATCGAACGTATTAAAAATACGTAATTATCATTTCATTTATTACAGTGGGTTGGAAAACACAAATTTATAATTTATATACCGATAATTCTCATATGATGGTCTTATTTATATCGGCATTTCTGTCATTTTTTTTCTTTTCTGACCGTTGAGATCAAATAAAAGTGTTTCTTGAGATTTCCAGCCAAATATACACATTTTTTTTATTTATTTATGTCCTATATATGTAATTATTAAAAAGAAAGCGATTGAAATATATGTCGGATGCAATATCACAATTATTGTTATTACTTTGAATAAAGCATTCTAGCATATCATATTTCTCGTAATTTTCGTAAGACAACTTCACTTTTACGATTAAATGGGGTGTAATTATGACGGAAACAAAATTATTAATATGCAATTTACTGACAAACGGATAAACACCGATATAGATGACACACGCGTACTTGGAATAAATATTAAAAAACGCAGGAAGTAATCTACCAAAAGATTATTTTTGCTATTAAATACTTACACATCAAAAGCGACCCCCACATATGATATATGGTTTGAAAAAAAATCCTTTTTAACTAAACCATAGCCAACTATGTTTCCCATTTAAAAAGAAAACAACTTTATGCCGTAACTCGAAATTGCACCTTTTTTTTAAATTTTCTCGACACCACTGTATTATACAGAAAGTAGTACCTCAAGAATGTAAAAATTGAACTTTTGTTTATAACTCGAAAACAAAAGACGGCAGCAAATTTTTGTTTTCGCCAGTGAATTTGTCTCAAAAAAAGAGATCGAGAATGTGTCAACTTTTTTTTTTTTCTCACGGTTACCGAGTTACCCCCTATACAAACATAGAAATTTGCCTACCCTATATATATAGGGAGACATTTCTGACCTTAGAATATTAAAATACTTTTTTTAAATTCTGTTACATTATAAACTAAAATATTATACCTACATATTTAATTCCGGAAATAACGTCAAACTGCTGTAATGGTTACATGCTTTAGTAATTTTAGGGAAATTATATTCTCTGTACCATTGTATTGTAAAAGTTCCAGTTGATATCCCCTGAAATCATAAATAAGTTAAATTAAAAGTAAATAACAATGTGGAAAAAATAGTTATGTAAACCCAATTATTGTCAAAATATAGAAACTCAATTGCAGTATATTTATATAACGCGAAATTGTTCTAATATTAGTTTTGACGTATATAGATATTTGTTTACAATAATTAATAAAGCCACAGTGTGTATTAGAATCAACAAATCGTAAAAGTTTATGAACAGAGTTTTATAAAAATAATAATATATAATTGACAACAATTTATCGTATATCTTCGAATAGAAGTAATAATTAATAATATTTAGTTTATTCCTCTGAAAACAATACTTTAATTCATTGTTGTTCATGTAAGTGGAAACTCATTGATTGGTCGTAAATAATATATGTTAAATGTTCATGGTTTTATTACCGACGAAAATAAAAAATTTACAATACAATAAAATAAGTTTATCGAAAATAATAATAATAAATAGGTAATAGTGCAAATGGTGTATCAACAATGTTAATTTACGCCGCTTCTGGACGACATAAATACATTGTTACGTATATACCTACGACATAGTAAGTATTAATAAAATAAACAACATTCGATAAGGCTGTGTCATATTTTACATTTTACTGTTGCCACTAACAAATTGTGATATTGAATTAGCAAATGTATCTTATCTTTGCATAAATAAGAATAATTTCTTTAAAACCAAACAAGGTTTCTTGCAAATATTATTTACGTGTTTAGAAAAACCTAATTAAAGATTAAAATAGATATTTCAAGCCATTGGTGATGATGGTCAATGGTTTATTTGATTATTCAGTACTTCGAGATTCGAAAACTGGTGATTAGTTCCAAAAACAATATTCTTACTTGGTACTAACACTTTGATGCCGAAACTATGTGTCATCAGCAGACATTATGTAAGGTTGAATACAGTGAAAGTTTGCAATAAATATATTAAAAAGAACTGGTCTTAATAGAGATCTCTGTGGAACACCCGAATCGAATCTATACCATATGAAAATCTATGATGGAATAAATTCTGTAACTCGATTTTTAGATATTTCTCGAATAAAATCTGAAACGTCAATTTTTGTTTATTACGGAATACGTCTTTTGCGTATTCATTACTCTCGGCAGTCATGTGATATCAGTTAGTACGTTATTATTATTTTTTTTTAATAGCAAGGTAGGTCGTGTGATATATCATTGGAAGAAGCATTTGAGGAATAATTTGGGATACTTTGTTTTCCATACGTTGGTAATACAATTGAGGACCTGTTTTGATACTAGTAAACTATTAACTACCTACCAAAAAAGATAATTTGGTAATTAGACAATAAAAATATTGTATGAACGTTATTTGTGGCATTCTCTAAATTTTTCTTTTTCTTTTTTGGGACTACCACATGAATAATTCTTCGTTATCTAAAAAATATAGTTAGTTACCCAGTATGTTACTGGAAAAAAAACCTCTGCGCTTGTGACTTTACGTTAAAAGATTAGTCAGAAGGTGTTTTTTGAAAACTAATATGAGGCACAACAATATTAATATAATTTCCTAACGTTTCGGAAAACGAATCTGTTTCCTTTTTCAAAGTTGTTTATCGTTTTTTAGAATATGAATAGCGTGAAACTTGACACATATATTATTTGTTTGTGTAATATCCATAGATACCAGGGGCGTGCGGTGAGTTTTGATACAGGGGAAGCAGTTTGTGATATAGAGTGAAGGGTAGCGCGAGGCCCCGAGCGAAGCGAGGCAAAAAATTATTTTAAGAAAAGGGACGTGGCTTCCGTATACTCATTTTAAAACGAATGTCGAAAGCTGCAAAGTTATGATATCTAGAAAAAAGTACACTTGTAGGACCGCCACTCCTCAATAAACATAAAACATAAAAACCACAAAAATTAGACAACCCCCGATTCCAAAGCCGAAGCTGCACGGGCGAGGGTTACACTTATGAAAAAAACGCAGACACACAACCATATCCACCGACATTGCCAGCGCCGGTGGCGAGGATTGAACCCGCAGCGAAATAGAGAGTTTGTTAAGTAGTTAACATGCACATACCTACCTATTTACAATGTAGTTTAATCCGCCTCTCTTTTTTTTGCGATGTCGGAAATAACTTCGTCGTAAAAGTTTGAATTTTTGGACATCTTCACAAAGTCACTTTCTATTGTTAACAGGGACAATTTTGAAAGCCGCTCTTCACTGGTTAAATTTCTTGAAAAAGTTTTTATTCTCGTGTCCGTTTTGATGATTTTGAAAAAAAGGCAGCCATTCCATTAATACTTGAAAAAAACACTTTGCACTCTTTAAGACACGCTGCAGATTGAGCTAGAACTAAATTTAATCGATGCGCAAAACAATGTACAAATATTGCATTCTGAAAAGTCTCTTTTACTTTGGCCTGCAGGCCCCCCAATTCACCAGCCATTACAGCGGCCCCATCATAACTTTGGGCGATAAGTTTGGCACCACACTGTAGATCATCGACTATCTGACAAACTATAGTATATAAAGCTGCGGCCGTTCATGGCGTTGCTACGTCTAAAAATCCTAAAAAGCGCTCTTGGAATTTCCCATTTGGATTTATGTACCGTACTACGATTGACAACTGACTAATATTCGTAATATCGGTTGTTTCATCTAACATAACTGCACCAAAGGAGCTTTTTTATTTCTTACTTGATCTTTTCTAAAACAATATTGCTTATCGACTGAATCAAATCATTTTGAATATGATTTGATGTACCGCGAAATATCGTGGAGTGTTCCAGATGGTTATTTAAAATTGTATCGTATTTTGCTAATAAATCAACTAAATTGATAAAATTGCCCCTATTAGCAACGCTTCGAGATTCAGTATGACCTCTAAAACTAAGTTCATTTTCGCCGAGAAAACAAACAATATCAATAAGTCCTTTTAACACTTTCTTTCAACTGCTGATCTAATGAATGCCTCAATTCGTGATTTTCCAAATGTTTATTCTTTTAGTACCGCTCCCAAATGAGTTTCACACTTACCATGCCTTTTTGTCACTTTGTGAATGTTGTTTAAATCTGAAAAGCCATTTTTATTCCAAACACCTTTTTCATTTGTGAACAGTACACATGGCCAACAAAACAATTTACACAAATTTTCACAACCCCTTAACCACTGATTAGCACTGTACACTTCAATATTAAAGTACCTATAGCATGATTTAACTTTCGTTTTTAAGAATTTTAAATCAGGTGTTGGTTTCCCATTTCTAATAATATCCAGTTTATCTTGAAACGAATATGTTGAAAATCCCCTTTTCAACAAATTGCACACCACACAAACGCAAATAATATTTTCCACAGTGCTAGAACCAGCTTCCAAATTTAATAAGTAATTCTAAATCTGCGTACACGCGCACTAATATTCAACGTTTTAAAAATCACTTGTCGCCGCACCACAGGTTTAGAAACACCAAAAAAAGTTTTTACAAATATAGCACAAAAGCTGAAAATAATACTAGGAAGATTAATATTAAGTATAATATTAAAATCGAGATTAAAATCTATAAAATAAAACGTATTACGATGCTATATAGCTCAGATATCAAGATTATGAAGTGGGGATGGGATGCATTTCAATAAGTTACCTACTTACCAGAGACGGTTGTCTCTGCTTACATATATCGAAGTTGCGCGAGTTCGTGTTGGCTGGATTAATCGAGTGCGTCATCGTTACGGTTTTATTGTGCAACATTATATCAGCTGCTGAAAAGCAGGGCCGTATCTATTGAAATTGGGTAAAAGTAAATTTTAATGATTAATATATGTGATAAATAATAATTAGGTTCTATTTATGTGTTTTTTTATAATAATCCCAGGGGAAGCACTGCTTCCCTTGCTTCCATGGACCGACTGCCACTGATAGATACTTACATAGAACTGTTGATACTTAAAAATTATACAATATTAATTTTGTTCAATGCCTCTTTTAACATCGGTAACAACGTTGTACCAAAATCCACATAGCAATGAGATAAACATTTTTCTTCATTCAATAATATTATTGCCGATTCCTTAATTGCAAAATCGAACATTTGCGAACATGCTCGGGAAAATGGACATAGAATAAACTGGGATTCGGCAAAAATTTTAATGAGTGAAGCGGACAGCAAAAAAAGAATTAAGGAATAAAATTTAAAATAAAAAAAACTGTTTTTTACAAATTGTTGAGAATGTAAAATATTGCATTTTTTCTTATCTAATCGACGTAACTCATTATGATTTTTAGTATTTAGAAGTTATAATGAAGTAGTGAGATACTCAATGCATAATTTATTCATATTAATGAATGATATTATGTAAAATCTGTGACATATTTGTCATTGGTAATATGTAAATTAGTGGTTCTCGCTGTGAAGTAAAATGCAATTTACTCCTACATAAGTAAAATTGCTAATATACATATACGTCTTATAGACAATGGTTGCTAAAATTTTCTAATTATTGAGTTCTTAACATCAGTTATTATAGGTGTAAATTTAGGTTAGTACTTATTTGTATTTGTTGTATACTAATATATAAAAACATGATAGTTATCCCGTTTATTTAAAGAAACAAAAATATTTTTGAGGCACTCTTTTTACCTATTTTTAGATTTGTTTTTGTAGGTATTAAATTAGCCGTACTTTATTTTTGTAGTTATCTACGAGTAAATATCCACTATTATGACCTTTAACCTATCTAATACAGTACTTTAGTATAGATCCACTTAGGAATGTTGATATATAATTTTAGGCACGGTATAAATTTTATTCGGGTGGGTTCTAACATTTAACTAGTCTTGTTAAGGATTTAATTAAAATCGACATGACATCAGGTTTGATTACTACACCAATGCAATGATAATAAACCGTGTTAAGTTTATTATGATCCTAATATTTAGACCCTTTAATGAGTCCTCATATTATGTTAAACATAATATGTGTATTATTTCATGAGTTTTGAATTTATTGGATCTTCATCTTTTATTTATTTTTTTGTACAGTGCATTTCAATGGAAATATCCACCCTACATAAATTTGGATATATTGATATTTGGAAAAAACGCAAAAACACGCCAAAAAGAGAAAAGAGGGGGACACATTTTCTTATATACAGGGTGGTCCGAAGTTTACCTGACAAACTTCGACACGTGATAGAGGGACTTAAAATAAGCCGAAAAGTTCCTATCAACTTACATCCTTAAGGGATTGCTAACAAAGATACAGGATGTTAAAGTTTTGTGAAAACAAACAATTTTTTTAATAACTCAAATTACGAAAGCTATCGACTTGAAGTTTTAGGGGCGGTGATGATTTTTAAGTCTCTATTGTTTCATAAAATCTTATCTTTGTACTGCCTCCAGTGGCGCCGCCAGAGGATGGGGGAGATGAATTTTCCGCCGAAACTATGTTACGCCACTGTTTTGTGCAGTTGATTTTGAGATTGTTCGATTCAGTGTTCAATTTGGAAGAAAGAAGGTATCTTTTAGTTTTTTTCGTACAACACTTACTTTTCGAGTAAAATAGTAAAAAGCATTTTCATGACTAAACTTTATTGAAAGTTTATCATTTATTTCATAAATTACAGAATTTATGTAAAAACTAAGAACATAAATAAAACTCATTACCAAACAGTGAAACACAGGAAATTAAAGAAGTTGCTCAAATTGGAGCCCATTCACTTCAATACATTTGTGACACCTCTGAATTGTGGAATTGACAGCGGCGGATACTTGATGATGATTTTCCCTCATCTCGTTGCAAGCTTGTTGGATACGCTCAAGTAGCTGATCTCGTGTTGTCACCGGTGTAGCATAAACTTTTTCTTTTAAATAACCCCACATAAAAGTCTAAAGGCGTGAGGTCAGGTGATCTTGGTGGCCAGGCCACCGGACCTCTTACAATATTCTCCTGGGCGTTATAATTGTTTCCCACACGACCTATCCATCTCTCAGGATAATTAGCGTCCAACCATTCGTGCACCACCCGTCCAAAATCCGCCGGTGCTCCATCCAACTGTATCCAACTTTCATTTCGTACATCAAGGGGAACATCTCCCATTATTTCGAGGTCAGGAGTGAGGAAATCCCGAAACAATTCTGCATTTAGCCTAGGCGGCAAGAAGTGTGGGCCACAAATGTTGTTGCCAATAATACCCAACCAAACATTTACACTAAATTCATTTTGAAATGATCGAAGGCGGGTTTGGTGAGGATTTGCGTGTGCCCAAACATGCATATTATGGTGATTCACTACTCCAGCTCTGGTAAACGTCGCCTCATCGGTCCATAATATTTTTCTTAATAATTCGGGATTCCCCCTTACAGAGTTAATTAGCCAACGACAAAAATTTAAACGCTTCTCTGTATCACCGGGATGTACATTTTGTACGGGATATAAATGATAAGCTTTTCTGTGGTCTCGATGTAATACTCGTAGCACTTTAGACTTGGATGTTCCTAATTGTTGTGCTGCCCTGCGAGAACTTAAACTTGGATTTTCGCCAAAAGCTCTAAGAATTCTTTCCGTTTCCATTTCTTCCAATATTTCTTCGATCTTCATTTCTATTTTGTCGGTTATCTCGCAATCCCCTTTCACAAAAATTGCGATGGGTGTCTGTAAAAACTTGAACATTTGGTCGTCTCCTATTTGGATACCTCCTTCGGTATTCTCGAACTGCCTGTTGAGCATTGCCATCACAAAACCCATAAATAAAATGAATATCAGCATACTCTTCATTGCTGAACAATCTTGGCATCTTGTAGCTTGGTACACAACACTAACACTAGTTTTGACAGGTCAAACATTGACTGACAACACTGTTTCATTGTTTACCAAAGGCAACTAGGATTATTAATTTTATCATTAATGTAGGAAAGGTTTTACTGTTTTAGTAGAGAAAGCAGAAATAGCCGTTTTACTCGAAAAGTAAGCGTTGTACGAAAAAACTAAAAGATACCTTCTATTTTCCAAATTGAACATTGAATCGAACAAACTCAAAATCAACTGCACAAAACAGTGGCGTAACATAGTTTCGGCGAAAAATTCATCTCCCCCACCCTCTGGCGGCGCCACTGGAGGTAGTACAAAGATAAGAGTTTATGAAACAATAGAGACTTAAAAATCATCACCGCCCCTAAAACTTCAAGTCGATAGCTTTCGTGATTTTAGAGTTATTAAAAAAATTGTTTGTTTTTCACAAAACTTTAACATCCTGTATCTTTGTTAGCAATCCCCTAAGGATGTAAGTTGATAGGAACTTTTCGGCTTATTTTAAGTCCCTCTATCACGTGTCGAAGTTTGTCAGGTAAACTTCGGACCACCCCTTAAGTGAATAATTTGGGAGCTACACATTATTTTAAATTAAAAAAAGGTTTAGAAACAAACGATTCAATACCAAAAATTACTTTAGTAGGTGTTCAAAATGACTTCCATTGACCACCATGCAATGATACAGTCGCCTCTCTAACATTACGAAAAGCTTGTGTTAAGTGTTGACATTCTTGAACAATCCTTTGTCGTAAATCATCTAGCGAGTCTGGTTAAGTTCCATGGACTATCGTCTTCAAATACCCTCACAAGAAAAGTCTAAAGGAGTCAGATCTGGTGGCCTAGGTGGACACTCCATTATTGGACCTCTTCTACCTGTCCAACAACCAGGGAATGTATCATTAAGAAATTGACGGACAGTCACAGCAAAATGTGTGTTATTGAAATGCAAGGAGATTTTCAGAAAAAGTCTCATCGTTTTCTATTATTTGATTAATTTGTGAATCAACTGCTTCTCTAAGTAATTCCAAATAAGACTCGCTATTTAAGTTTCCTTCAATAAAAAATGGTCCAATAATAGGATCTCAAACATTCAGTTTTTGAAGTCTTTGAGTATGGAATTCATGCATTACATGTGGATCACTCTCAGCCCAATATCTGCAATTGTGTTTATTGACTAATCCATTGACAGAACTTTTCTTTTTCTAAAAGTCGTAATCTGTTTCTTTAGCCAGTAAGTTCTATTCCTGAAGTCAGGAACCAAAAGGTTTTGCTTGTTGTTTTGAGAGCCCCAAGTCACGTACTAAATCGTTCAATTCATTTTGAGCAATTAAGTGAGAAATTTCTAGAATATACAAAGGGTCGACACATTGGTCTGGGCTGTCTGAAGAGTCGTTACTATTTCCATTATCTCCCAAAACAATATTTTGCTAATCTAAGGCCCTGTTGGCACTGGTAAAACTAATGCATTGTGAGGAACAGGTCTTAGGGCTGGTGGCAAATTCGGATATTTGATTTTTTTGTTTTTCTTTCTTGGAATATCCTTCAGTTCTTACTACACAAAAATAGCAATCATCTAAATGATTGGTGGATTCTCGCCATACTATTTGAACCGCAATAGGCATGATTTTTCTTTTCCCTTTCATCCACTGCAATAGTGATACGCTTCAGCTTACACAACAAACGTGGGGAGCCCATTGCATGTCTTGATCTCCGACTAAATCTCCAAAATATAGAAAATACGCTTTTTTCACATGTTCAGACAATAGCCTCGCTTGTGATTGCACAAGAAATTCTCCACAAATGTAACAAAACTTGTCAGGTGAGGTTTTGCAACTTCGGCGCGTTTGACTGAACATTTTTGTCGTAACAGAGTTATGTAGACAAACAAAAACACTTTCTAACAGACACAATTGGGCACTTGAAAGGTTAAAACAAGATTGATATTGAAATTGATATTGAAAATGTCCCACCTTACTTTAGTTTGCTCTTCTAAAATTGCCGATCCATCATAAAATTTATTACCTGGCAATATAATAGGGTTAATTGTGTTCACACAGAAATGGTACGTATTACGACTTGTTGGATATTTTTTCAGTTAATAAGGGAGTATTTACTATACCGGGTGACACAGGAGACATGTAACACCCCGTAGCATGTTTATTTAAAAAGATGTTATTTTGAAATTTGGTACACTTATATAATGCGTGATTGTCCTTTTTTTAAGTACAAAAAAATTTTTGTCCACCACTTGCGGTTTCACCGGAAGTGACATCTACTCTGTTATTTTAAATGGCACCCTGTATATTTTTTTTACCTATCTGATTCGTCTCTAGATTCTCTTTTCAACCATGTATCAGAACATGGCATTTGTTTTTAAAATGACAGTTAATATCAATTTTAGTTTGTTAAGTCTAGGTGGCCCTGATATGAACCTTGGCAGATATTGATGCGTAGTGTACCGTGATATCGAAAGACCTCTGGCATGCAACTTTGTGCCTCATATTTTTTTGGGAATAACCAGTAGCTGAACAGACTAATAAGATCTAACTTATTTAAAAAAAAATATCTTTAAACAACCCACGATATCTTAAAAACCAAGATAGGAACCCCATTTTTTTACTTCACCTAGTAAAAGATAAATAAGTATTTTTTATTGTCCAATACAATTGCTGTGCCTATCATATTTTGCTTTCTTCATTAAAATTAGTATCGAATGTTATTGCATAGTAATGAATATTGTACAGCAACAAAAATATTTAGTAAGCAGGCGGTGGAAACAAAATAAAAGTAGGTAAACCGATTTTTTTAATAAATAAGAAACATCAGTAAAACACATTTGAACAAAATTGATGAAAAACCATTACACTATGTAATATATTTTTACAACGAATGAATGAAATTAAAATAAAATATTTACTGAAGTACTACATACAAAAAACATTTTTTTACTACAGATGTTCAAAATGTTGTCCGTTATTATCTCTGCACAATCGTGTTTTTGTGACGGTAGCCCTAAGCACGTTATCTAACTGTATTTCAGTAATTCCATCGATTGCTCTTCTGACTCTCATTTCCATGTCTTCTCTGTTTGTTGGTGGAGTCCTATAAACGTTTTCCTTGAGGTGGTCCCATACAAAAAAATCAAGCGGCGTAAGGTCTGGTGACGTTGCAGGCCATCGAACGGGCCCATTTGTTCCCATCCAGTTTTCTCCAAACCTTTCATTTAAATAATTCACCACAACTCTGCTGTTATGTGGTGGAGCCCCATCCTGTTGAAAAATTATTGGGTTAATATTAGGTGGCAGTTCTTCCAAAAAATCTTGTATCTGGTTTTGCAAAAATCCCAAATATCTTTCTCCATTTAATGGACCATCAAAAATTATTGGCCCAATAATTCTTCTGCCAATTACTCCTAACCATACATTAAAACTAAATCGCTCCTGATATGCACTTTCTCTCATATTTCTGGGATTTTCTTGTGCCCAATAACGGGTGTTGTTACGATTGAATAATCCCAAATTAGTGAACCTGGACTCGTCGGAAAATAAAATTTGTTCATGAAAATTATTATCCAAATTGTGTCTGTTCAGAAACCAATTGCAATAGTTCAATCTTCTTTGAAAATCATTTTCGTATAAATGCTGGTGTATTTGGTACCTGTATGATTTAAATTTATGTTTTTTCAAAATGCGTCGAGCTGATTCCCGATTTACACCGGTTTGGTCCTCACTCTGTCTTATCGAAATCGTGGGATCTACCTCGACAATTGCAAGTACATTGATTTTCGAGTCTTCATCGATAATGAAATTATTTTCCGGTACTTCTGGTTCACTTCTGAATTGCCGTTCAACTCTTACAAAATAGTTGTTTGGTGGATGAATTCTTTCGGGAAATCTTTCTTCATATAAGACAGCAGCCTGCCTGCTATTTTTTTTACATTCGCCATAGATTAGTAGCATATCTACTTTTTCATTTCGTGAATACATGGCAAAATAGAGTTAAAGACGTGATAACTTAGGTATAATTTAATGAAAAATACTTAAATTGCTGCCAAGTAAACAATTCTTAATTGTCAAATCAAAATGACGCGTCGTTTTACCTTCTTTTGTTTCCACCGCCTGCTTACTAAGTATTTTTGTTGCAGTACAATATTCATTACTATGCAATAACATTCGATACTAATTTTAATGAAAAAAGCAAAATATGATAAGCACAGCAATTGTATTGGACAAAAATAAAAGATAAATAAGTATTTTTTAACTAGGTGAAGTAAAAAAATGGGGTTCATAGCTTGGTTTTTAAGATATCGTGGGTTGTTTAAAGATATTTTTTTTTAAATAAGTTAGATCTTATTAGTCTGTTCAGCTACTGGTTATTCCCAAAAAAATATGAGGCACAAAGTTGCATGCCAGAGGTCTTTCGATATCACGGCACACTACGCATCAATATCTGCCAAGATTCATATCAGGGCCACCTAGACTTAACAAACTAAAATTGATATTAACTGTCATTTTAAAAACAAATGCCATGTTCCGATACATGGTTGAAAAGAGAATCTAGAGACGAATCAGATAGGTAAAAATAATATACAGGGTGCCATTTAAAATAACAGAGTAGATGGCACTTCCGGTGAAACCGGAAGTGGTGGACAAAAATTTTTTTGTACTTAAAAAAAGGACAATTACGCATTATATAAGTGTACCAAATTTTAAAATAATATCTTTTTAAATAAACATGCTACGGGGTGTTACATGTCTCCTGTGTCACCGGTATAAAAACAGCAGTGTGAACAATGTTAACAAAAATTGTATCGGCCAGTGTAATTGTTAATGATTAATTAGTTTTATAACCTAAGCAATAATTAAGATTATTAACTAATTAATAATCATTATTAATATGTTATAATTAGTAAGTGTTACCTGGACTTTCAATCAACGAATCCACGGTTTGAGGTGTTAGTGTGGATTTAAAAAAAAGTTAAGAAAACATTGGCGAGCTACTTTAAAACAAATAATTTTTTTATGTCATTCATTTTGAATTTCATTGCTTTTTTTACACGCTTTATATTAATTAGCTTCACCTGTATGTATCTATCTATGTAACGGAATCTTTCAACGTAATTTTCACCAACTTCAAGACGTCTGATTAAATTGAAAATTTGCACACGTATTAAGGACCGATGACAATACAATAATTTGAATGCGTATCGACGCATTTCTCTTAAAAAATTCTAAGCGGATGTCAAAGTTGTGTGATCGGCGCATTCGCCAAAATAACGGAATCTTTCAACGTAATTTTCACCAACTTCAAGACGTCTGATTAAATTGAAAATTTGCACACGTATTAAGGACCGCTGACAATACCATAATTTGAATGCGTATCGACGCATTTTTCTAAAAAAAAAAAAAAATTCTAAGCGGGTGTCAAAGTTGTGTGATTGGCGCATTCGCCAAAATATCGCATCCATGATAAGTTGGCAAAAAGCTAATTGAATACCGTAACTCATACTAAATACAAGATGAACTAGTTACCAATTTACGATAAGAATGTTTTTTTTTAAAGCATTTAATTCTTTCGTTTTGTCAAAATATACAGCAATTCAACAATAGCAATACAATAATTTGAAAAAGAAAAAAAAATTTCGACAAAAATTCTTGAAGACTATTACATTTGTTTTCGTTTCATTACTAAAAAATAAATTATAGTTTAAAAAACTAAAAAAACACGCTTTAATAGTAAACCGAACTAAAAAGTAAAAAATAAGAATGAAGTGATTGACCAAAAAATTCATTTTATTGTAAAAAGCGTGGGGTGCTTTGTACTATATTTTTATGACAACTCTACTTTTATTAATAGCTGCCAATAAAATATTTATAACAATTGATATCAAGCACCCCACGCTTTTTTACAATAAAATGAATTTTTTTGTCAATCACTTCATTCTTATTTTTTACTTTTTAGTTCGGTTTGCTATTAAAGCGTGTTTTTTAGTTTTTTAAACAATAATTTATTTTAAATCAGTTTTATGTGATGAAACAGTTATTAAGTGGAAATCTCGGGATATATTTTTCTGGCCCAATCTGTAATATTAACAACTATAAAATGGCATACAACCTATGTTAATCCAAGTAAGAAAATATGTCACAGGCAGTACTAATGCACAACGATCTTGAATAGATTTTGTGCCACCAAATATATTTTAATATTACGGAAATACCCCTTTATAATTATTTTGAATATAAACAATCCTTGCCCTGTGACCCCTTGTATTCAGCTGGGTCAATAACGTTACAAAGATCCTGTTCCGCTACCCATATTATACCAACCCTTCAACCCCTCATAGAAATTTATGCTATGCGCTAGTGTTGCTATGAGGGAGTTCACCAAAGTGTGACATCAATGTCTTTGCTTGCGACATCACATTGGGGGAGCAGGTGGAAGTAGGCTTGTGTGTAAACAGGTGTTCTATAATGTGTCTAATATTATGGGTCGTTGCTCTCTATATTTTGTTTATCTGACTGAAATATATTTGTGGGTTTTCTTTATTTTTATTTATTTGGGTACAGATTTTTATGTTCCTCTTGAATACACAGCATACGAGCAATGGAACGATGTGACCTGAATTTCTTTTAAAATTGTCGCAGAGCAAAAATGTTAATACATACATTCTTTTTTTATGATCATAGGACTGGATTTTTTACATAAAGAAATATAGATATTTTTGCCCTTGCATTGAAATAAGAAGAAAACTTTGTAACAAGATGCCAATTAAATAGAAACATTTTATTTTTCCCTTCGTTTTGTAAGGTCTGTCGGTTTTTGGTCGTGAAACATATTATTAGGTAGTAGTAGTAGTAGTAGTACTATTCAGATTTTTTTTTAAATTTTACCTCTAAAGTTATATTATATAACAAATATTTGGTATTTTATAAAATCAACTTAAAACAAATGATGTTAAGGAACATAATCATCTAAAAATATAAACTGTTGAAAACAAGGAACAATACGTAGTGTTAGGTAAACCGCAAACCAAAGAAATGTAAAACATGTACTGAACATGAAATATTTCAAGACACGAAACTTTTTCCTGTTATGTACTGACTGAAAAATTGAAGAAACAAAAATCAAATAAAGATAAGTTTCAGTTCACAATGGTGTCGGACGACAGTCCGCACGATGTTGCTGTTTTAACAACTTTTTTTGTTAGCAAGAAAGTGAAAAAAACAAAAAAAGGGACGCTATTGGGTGCATTCATGTAACGAGATAAATCATAAACATGGTTCCGATTTGGTGGCAAAGGAATTATATAATTATCCCATCAATTTAAGTCATACTTTTCCATGTTGTGAATATAAAGCACTTTATATTTTGAATTACCAACACAAACGATACATTAAATTCTGGATCGTCTCATCTTATGTTGTTATATTTAACAAAAATCAATAAAGATGAAACATGCTTCAACAAGATTTTTAGTGCATATGGCGTCATAGCAAAACTTTTGAGTGTATGTCGTATTAGATACTGGAGACAAAGCTTGAATTCTATGAAGTAAGCGGCATCCCACTTGAACCATTTAGATATTATTTATTAAGCAAACCGCAGTGTGGAGTTCCTCAGGGATCTATGTTAGGGCCAATCCTTTTTTTAAATATAAAAGTATTTTGTTTGCGTATGATACAAGCCTTATATGTTCCGATAAAAATGTACAGGATCTTGCTCAAAAAACTGCTTTAATTAAGAATATTGCTGAAACATGGTTATCTACTAATAAGTTACGTTTTAATAAAGACATAATTGAAACTTATTATTATCCAATCGTAATGTTGGGAAAAGTGTTAAATTGTTAGGTATATTATTATTGATCATAGTCTAAGATAGGACAAACAGAACTATGCGAAACACTCCTCACGCCCCTCTTTTTTAAGAAAACTGGGCAGTCTGCCATGTAAGGGAATATTACATTCTGTTTACTTTGTTCTTTTCCATTCTCATCTTAATTATTATGGCATATATAGGGACATTATATTGATTCCCACAAAGTGTTTGTGTTACAAAAACGTAGGTACCATTAGAATTTTAGAAATGTTGATTTTAAGAACCCTTATTCAGAAACCTCAATATAATGTCTGCCTAGCATATATATCTTTAACTGTTTAATTTGCATTTTTAAAACTCAAAAAAACAATTTGTTTCCTATTCTGATATCCACACACACACACACACACTATCAAAGGCAAAGATAAATTCATTAATCCCAGATATAGATTGATCAAATCAAAATATAATTCGTTAGACCTAAATATGTATAACAAACTGCCTACTCATTGGAAAAATCTAAATATCAATGAATTCAAAATAACTTTAAAGCGGTTTTTTTATTAAGAAATTCTTTTATTCTATTAAGGAATGCATGCAATATTTGTTTAAAATTAATTGTCTATTTTAGCTTTATAATTTTGTTATATATATTTTAGCTCATTTTGTATATATTGTTATATACGGCGAAATATACGCTACCTATATCCGGCGGCATCCACTGAACCGAAATGTTCAAAGATCGCTTACTAAGTTTCAGTAAAATATCTCGGTTCTGGAGATATTTGCGCAGAACAAGAAAAATGATGTAACTTTAACACCCTGTATCTCAAAAACAGTTGTGTATTCCGTATAAATTTATATAATAAACTCCTTTATTTTCACGGATTCTGTCGAATGTCAAGAAAGGTAGACTTCTGAACACCCTGTATAAAACTTGTCTTTGTTTATGGGATTGGTGAATCTTAATCAAACGATACTTTGTTAGAATTAAAATTTAACTCGTTACAAAGAGGTCAAAAGATTAAGATCATAATAAATTTTTCGGTGGGCGACTATTCAGGAGTAGTCTCAAATAATTATAATGACCGAAGAAATAATTGTTAGATATTTAGAAAATATCTGACAAAATAAAATTCGTTCTTACTAATTGATTCATATTAAGACGGCGTATATTTTTTTTAATATATCTATTAATAATCATAAAATTATCAACTAGTGAAGGCGCATAAAAGTTTTACTTAGAAAGTGTATATATATTTTCACAGTAAAATGGGCTACACAGTCAAAACTAAGTAGTTACTACTCTTAAGCAAAATAATATTACTGATACCTTTTGTAGAAATTCCATATTTCAAGTTCGACCGCTATATGGACGGACAGACCACAAGAAACGAAGTTGAAAACAATTTTGCTATTCATATCTGTTATTACAAGATTGATTTCTCCTGTAAATGGAGATTTTCGCAACTTTTAAAAGTGTTGTTCCTAGTTGCTTAAGGTATACTTGCTCTATACAAAACTTTTTTGGGAGTGATTTAGAAGTTCTATGATAACGAGTCTTCATAAATCATCGAAAACCACGTGATCAGTTAGTTCCCGTTAACGTCGAATCGTGCCGTCAGCAAAAGATGGTTTAAAAAGATTCCATACGATTGTGCAAAATTCCTCATCAGGTACTTCCGTCATATGAAAGACACAAAATCACGAGATGAAAGGTACCAATAGATCATGTGGTTTTTAATCATTTATGTATGAGGGCTCTATATTAGCTTTATACATATATGGTGGAAACACTCTCCACACTGTAGCCTGGCTCGTATTTTGCTGTGCTGCGACTCGCCTCATGCTTATTGTATTATCTTCATCCGCGGCTTCTAATATTCCCCCTTCTAGTTCCAACGTTATTGCAATTTGTGCCTACAAATATTGTGCAATAATTATTAATAATAATCATACTAAGATTAACACAAATCGGATAAATAGAGCAAAAGATATGCTGATATGTATTGAAAACCATTCTACCATTGACTTCCTCTCAACCCCGCAAAAATGGATAAATATAAAAAAGAAAAAAGACCGGTAGTCTTATTTTTTAATTTTTATGTGCTATTAAATTTCGACCTCATCTTTATGAATCACCCTGTGTATAATTCTTTTTCCTTTATACAATGTGCATAGTGTTTCCGACGTTGGGAGCCTCCTTAAACCACACCTCCAACACCGTGGGGTCTGCGGAGCCTTCGTATCCTCTACTTTATATGCCCCACAGTTCTGGCGGATCTAAGAAATATTTTGAAACGTCACGTGTATCAATTTGCTAACAGATAAAGTTAATTTCCAATAACAATGTTTACTCTCGATAATATACCGACTGTATTATGTACAACCTAGTAATTTTTTTTTATTAAAATGAACCAGTAAAAACCGGTCGACAAAATTGTTTGCACTAAACTTATAATATCAGTTTTATTACGCAAATTTCATCTACGACTTTTTAAAAACATTCTAAATATATAAAATTGTATTTTATGTATTTTCGTTGTGTTTGTTCTAAATGCATATACTATAATTAAAAAATTTAAAACCCCCCTACTTCAATTGGATATGAATTTTGCTGTTCTAGTTTTTTATTAATTTAAATGGAATCCTTCAAATACAGTATATAGCGGTCTGAACGATCTACCGAATAGTTTATTATATTTAATTTTTTCATAGTCAACATTGACTACTTCTACTGACACCGAAAGTAATTTTTTTTGGTCTCAGACGCAGATTCAGATTTGTCTTTAAATAAAAACCATAAAGCAATTCCCAGTAAAATCGGAAGCAGCAGCAAAATATTTTACAGTATAAATCCCCCAATGTTAACGGAATTTCTGTGAAAGAATGAGTACAGTAACAAACATGCCACATCACTAGTAAATAAGTCTAAATCGAATTCACGTTTTATGAAATGGTAATAAAGTTATTACACAGTTCTCGAGACGAAACTTGAATAAACTTAATTACATTAATTAAAACAAAAAATGGCAAAATAATTCAATTAAGATGTTTAACGTTCAAACGTATTGAATAGGGTGAATTATATTTTTAATGCCGTATTCTTAGACAGGCATCTGCTATGGGTCTTTTGTTTCATTACTAGATATCACCAAAGATTCTCTTTGTTATCATGTCTGAAGTGCGATTTTAAAGTAGCAACGACTGCAACATTTCATGCCGTTATTGCCCTTGCTTATTTTAAATATTTACTCTGTCAACTTTGATTTATGGCTCTGTTTTGACAGCTACCTTACCTTACTCGCTAGTGGCGCCAACTGGTGAGCCTGAAAACGGTAGCCCTCATTGGTTACATTGTCAATATAATGTATGCTAATGATACACCTGACCACTAAACTCGGTCCGTTAAAAATGGATAGTAGTTTGACCAACTAGAGGTTTACTGGAGTCTACAACAAATTTTTTAACTTCAAAACTTCAAAATGTATGGGTTTTACCTTGCCAAAAAAATTTGTTGGCCAAATTACTGTCCATTGCTAATGGGTTGTGTATTTACACAGATAAAGGGGAGACGGGCAACTCCAACTTGTTGAGTAGTAGCAGCATTATCAACCATGCCATAATCATGGCATTTGTCCATAATTTATTTTAATCACAAAAACTCCGTTAAATAAAGTGTCATCCCCGTTACCAATAGTAGTAAACATGTTTCGTTCTCCTGTGAACTCGTTGGTACTAGAGGCTGGAGAAAGGGATGACATTCCAAGGGACCGTTTAACTAGTATTTGTTTAGGTTCTTGTAGATTAAAATGACAAGTGATACAACGCGCCATCTCTTGATGGAAATGTGCTGCAACCCGTAAAACATATGACATTTCTGAACCTAATCTTCCCATCAAGAGATGGCGCATTGCACCACCTGTCGTTTTAATTCTCAAGAACTTCAACGAATATTGGTTAAACGGTCCATTACGATGTCATTTCTTTATCTAGCATGTAGTTCATAAGAGAACGAAACATGTCTACGACTATTGGTAAATGGGATCACATTGCAATACGCGACATACCAATATATTTTCGAACATTTTGAAATGAAAAATGAAACACTTTCAGATTGTATTAACATTTTTAAGTTCACACCATTTTGTTAAATTCAATACTTAGAGTGATTTCGCTATAAACAACTGTTGCGTTTAAGTTCGCTTGAAAAACAACGTAGTTTCTAAATTTGATTCAATTTCTGTCGATCTACTGAAACGTTTGTGAATGTTGAGACTGGAAGCATGTCGTCATCGTCCAAATCATTATCGCTTCCAAGTTGTATTGATGGTGTTTCTACATATTGAATTTCATCAGCACCTTTGGAATCCCTATCCTTATCGTCTAAATCGTGCCCCACTTCATTTCATTTAAAACTTTTAATGAATTACTTAATTCAGTTAAGAATGCCCTCAGTGTTAATTCTTTCCGGTTGTAACTTAAAATTTCAATATTTAGTTATTAAGGGGCCTAGTCGGGAAAAAGCTTCGGATAGCTGTGTCACTCTCTAGAAAGTTTTTATACATGCGCCGCTGAATAATTTTGCTCTTGACTATACCTTCACTGGACGTTTTATTTACCGACTTCATTGAGGTGCGATTCCGGATAGAGGTAACACTTCCTTGCTCCATTTGTAGTGACAAAGATACTTATTTAGAAAATTCTTTTTTAACCAAATAATACGGAATAAAAGTTTGAAACTTGCTGAGCATAATTATGAAGATTCATTCTAGACGACATGTATGAATTTTACCTAGAATTTTACCGATTGATATCATAATTCAGGAGCTAATCACGTCCAAATTTCACTTATATTTACAGTATAAATTTTCCCTACATAAAGTGAAAATTAATTAAAATAGATATACATGTACCCTCTATTACACTTTCAACTACTGATCCTCCAAATTTGGTGTAATTTGACCAAACCGTATGGAAGAAATAAATTTTGAAAAATTACCTTACAAACACTGGTTAGATTAGCCCTCTTAATATTCGCATTAAGTATTTGTTTAGTTGTAAGTCTCATAACAGCATAGTTTGATTGATTATGATTACTGATTATGTGGATTTTCCCAGAGAATGGGGTCGTGCTCTGTGTGATATAATTACATAAATAAGTGTATAAATAATTTAAAATTAATTTATTTCTGTTATGTGCATATCATTTGATAAGTTATATAAATGAGAGCAGTCAAGGCTGTATATTTTCTAACCTTTTATACACTTACATCATTTGTATTAAATTGTTCTTATATTCTTTATAGTTGTGTGGAAGACAGCGTAAATTGAACATAGCCACTCCTTTGGGCGTTGTATATAAGATTTTATTGGTACATTTTTTGGAAAAAAAGACATTGTATTATTGTTATTATTTCGTGCGATGGAATATTAGCGTATAATTCTTCATATAACTCCTTCCTGGACATATCCATTAATCTGATGGCAACTCTTCATTGTCTATATTGGCACTAAAACAAAATATAACCTAGCGTCACGGTGGTACAAATATTGAACACCTACAAAATTGTCTATCAGTATCAGCAAAAATGAATTATCTTAATTTTCCATATGATATTCCTTTCCTGAATATATCTTATATCTATTTATACAGCAAACATGAAAAGAATGCGTGCGTCGTACCTCAATGGTCTAGAAAAATGTGGTACTTACCGTGTACCATCATGCTTTAAATAGATGGATCGAGTTTTTGAATTTATTTATAAATCCATTAGGCCTCCTGCTATCTCACTGTCACTAGTGGAATTTCTAAAATACACTAATTTGGCGGTATTCTTTTTGTCGTGTCTTTCTACATTAATCTGTTTATTAATATGCACATGATCATTATCTACAAGCAGTTAGCGGCAACTTAACCTTGAGCCATCACCTACTGGAGCATTATTTGGGTTTTCAAATCCGTTTGAGGAATATCCGACTCAGCTGATAACCATACCTATTGTATTTAAATTATATTATGTTGTTCTACAGTTTATCCTCTCAAACTGCTTACAATGTCAATGTAAATGAGGAAATGAGTATTGAAAATTGAATGGTCTTCTATTGAAGTTTTCTGCCGGACGGCAGTGTCTAGTACATTCTGAAATAGATGTTATTTCCGTTGTCACATCATCACGTAGTCTGTCGATCCCATACGGCAATTTAAATAGGTTAATGACTTTATACGTCGCGCAAGTAAGAGGCATTTGGAAATTTTATACAGAGTTAACTTGAAGGATTTTTGCCTCGTTATATATACAGAGCATTCATAAATGGTTAAAAACCATGTGATCAAATGGTACCTTTTAACTCGTAATTTTGTGTCTTTTAATATTACGACGATGTCTGATGAGAATTTGTTCACGTACGTATGTGTCTGAGGAATCACTTTCAACCATCTTTTCTTTTGCTGACGGCACTACTTGTCGAGGCTGTTAAAGGCAACTAATTGGTCACATGATTTTCAACAAAACAAACAAAAGACAATATGCAAACCGTTAATTACTTGATGTTTTCTTAACTTTATGCAGTTTCTGACCGTTATTACGGAGAACTGATTCAACAGTAAATGGTCATCAACTCACCGTACTAAAACAGTTTTTACGTGCAACAAATTCAGTGATGGACAATCATCGTCATTTTCGCTCTTTATGTGCTATATGCAAACTCATAATAAACTCAACCTCTCTGTATAGCCATTAAATAAATATCGTTTGAAATTTGGACAGTGGATGTGGGAGTAAATTCTTTTAGTCATGTGAAAAATATTCCTTTATCTATTATTAATCCAGTTGCTTCTATATGTATGTTTACCTCATTGTATCATTGTGTCAGGGAAATGCATTTCGGCGAAAGACGCGTAGGGTGCCTTTTATGTTTCCTAATATAAATATAGCTCCATTTTTATCATTTGTAATTCTTCACATTTACGAAAAGACAGGAATAAACAGAAATGTTATGTTTACGTTTTTGTACAATTTTCTTTACAAACTGAAATATTATTTCTTATTGGAGGATGGAGACGCTGGCACATTAAATGATAAACAACTCTTAGAAAAAGTAGTCATTAATATTAGAAAGGTGTTAGGCTCTAACCAATCTGTCTGTTCAGTTGAGGACATTCTCGTATACTGATGATGTTTCGTCGTGCTCCATACGTGTGTGAATGAAACCCTATGATAACAAATTATCCAGAATATACAGATTGGAGTACCGTATACTGTACTACATGTTAACAGCGCTTACTAGTGCGGAGGTTTATTTCTGGTGCACCCTGTATATATACTTTTGACGAAGAGAAAAGTAAAATGTGGATTAATTCTTGGATAATAGAAAACAAGTGGAAATTAATTTTTAACAAAATGGGTGCCGATAAGCACAGAGATGACAGTCGTTAAAATTCAACCCCTGTCTATTACCATAGGGATACCCACAATTTAGGGGAGCGGCAGTCCACTTTTTCCCTTTGTAGAAATGGGTCTGACTAAACTTGTTTATTTTTAGAAACGAGCGAGATTCACAAAACAATTACATCTACAAAATCTATCAAATTATCTTAACGTATTATTAGTATTGATTGACTATAGTGTTTTATTTTATTCATTATAATGTTTCATTTGAACTGAATTAAAACTGAATATTTTCTCCTATTTTTTTAATTGCGACAAAATCTTGTTTCCTGTCGTCCCACCCACCATGCCTGTGTCTGTATAATCAAATACAACCTCACTTTATCAGTTTTTTATCAGCAACAGAATCACGAACGAATCAAATTACCGAGCACGATACGCGATACGATGTTCTTGGATTCTGGATAATTTAGTAGAATGATTTTTCCTCATATTATAAAGATAGTACAGGATATTCCTAGTGCGAAAAACCGTTAAACTATTTTTAGAATTCAAATGAATGCGTCGCGCGCCCATCGGAAGCATAGGATATGACAGTGAAACTGTGATTAGTAACCACAGCACATTATTATTAATTTAATTTTTTGATATAAGATATCTTTACGGGTGAGTGATTTTATCGATATTATATGTTTATAATGTTAAAAGATAAAAAAAAGTTAGTTTATGCCGTGCAACCACGTTGTACGCGGTGAGTTATGTTATGATCAATTTTTTGTGTAAAAAAAAGTGTATTATATTAGATTACTGAGAAATATTGAATACTACTATTACTTATTTTAATGTAATAAATTTTTATTTAATTTATCTTTACTGTAATATTAATTTTAGTAGTAACACGTGGCACACCACTAAATTTTAAATTCCGACAAGGTTAGGACAAAAAGTAATACTTTTAATGATTAATTTCTAATTTAAATATAACAAACAATGATTTTTATTGATTAATACTAGGTTTAAGTAGGTATATTACACGTGGTACGTATATCGAGTTATTTAAGTTGAATTTTAGTATAGGTTAGCTGACTAGAAGTAGTAGGCGGGAAAATTATAATATAAATCTTGAATTTCACGTCGTGCCAATATAGTTTATAAGACAATTTTTAGCAAATTTTTTCATCTTTCTATTGCTCTGTGTAATTTATACTAAAAATGTTCACTTTAAACTGATTCTTTATTTAAAATAAGTGGAGCAGTTTTGGTTTTACAAGACGTGTTGCTGCTAGATATACCGCAAGAATCCATATTCAGTTTCCAAATCGATCGATTTCTCATAATAGCGCGACATTCTTTAGCCCCCGATATCTTCCGATATAACCCTTTTGGTTTTTTTGGGGGGCGCGTTAAGAAGAAATATGAAATCTAAATGATTTGTACCACACAATGTTTCATAAATAAATCTGTTCTTTTGCTATGTACGGGGTATTTCAAAAGTCTTATTATGAGCTGATTATCTCTGGAATGGGTAAAGATAAAAAAGCATATTTTGATAATAGTAAGAGATATAATTTTTTTTGCATAATGATGAGGTTAATAGAATTACGTAACCCCGAGCAAAATATATAAATAATTTGCTTGTTTTTAAAATGTTCGAAGGACCATGGATTGATGAGTGTATATAGTAAAAAAATATTATTTTTTAACAACGTAAATAAATATATTTACAAGAAAAATAACACAATGGTTGAAATTAATAACGATGTTTACGGTACCACAAGAATTGTTACTTATTCTTGTGACGGTACTATGTCTATCAAGAGAATAAATTTTAAATTTTTGTTTTCTGACTTTACCAAACCAAATATTCGCTTACAAATACAGTTTGGGAAAATCAAAGCTATAAAATGAATAAAGCGGCGGAATACATCAAAGCAGGTATATGCAAATAAACCCTTAATAATAATATAAATGCAAATTACAGAGATACTCAGTGCAACTGTAAGTATAATTTAGAAATTATGATTATTACAAAATTGCCAATATTTAAAATTCAAGGTATGATACAACTCATAATAATTGCTATTTCTCTACCCTTCTTATTTAAGTATTTTCCAAAAGAAAAAAGTATTGCGACTATTTGAAACAAGTTACGGAGAGTACTTTACGATAAAATGTTTTTTTACTGAGTAGTTTTAGGAAAAAAATTAATCTTCGCAATCAAACTTCTTAAAGCGTCACTTTCAAACAGAACAATATTGTATAGAACAAGAAATAAAATAAATCTTTATTTGAAACATTATACTGCAACATAATAAACATTTTTTTTGTTTGCCTTCAAAGGAGCAGCTCCAAATAGCCTCCTTCAACTTTTTTCACCTTCCATTTGAAAAAAGTTCAGTACGTTTTATTAAAAGTGCTCCTTATCTTTATTTTTTTAATTGAATAAAAAAAATTGATTGAATGGCCAGCTGGATCTCAGGATCTTAGCTCCCTTGATTTCTTCCTGTGGAGGAAAATAGTTCTTCGTAGCATGCCCGATAACCTGGACGAATTACGTCAAAATATAGTCTATTTTTACCAATATGTTTAAGGATTTTTCTTTTTTTTTTAACATTTAAAATGAGCTTAAACTTGATAGGGGGGATTTAAGACTTTAAAGTTGTCGCCCCTGGGAAGGATAATGAAATGACAATGAAGCAAAAAAGTAGATCCCTTACTGTAACTAAGATTTCCAACATTTACTTTTTTTGTCTACCCATTCCAAAGATATTAGTCCATAATAAGACTTTTGGACACCACGTATATTTGTTTTTTGACGCTCATTGTCTGTTGAGACAGTGTCCCTTGTCCTTTGGAGCAGTCACATCTTTTGTGTTATGAGAAATGTAATTTTCTTTACGTTAAGCCGATATGAAAAAATATCTCCAAAAAGCGTGAAATAAGAATTTTATCACAATATCACCCGATTAAATTCCGTTTGAGCTGTTCAAATAAAAAGAGCATAAAGTAACCTAAGTAGAAAATGAATAGAACTTATACACCAAGGCGGAAGTCGGTAATTTTTAAATTTTTAGTTAGAGTTACAGATGATATGACTGACTATATGTATAAGTATAACATACAAAATACAAGGTATTACCTGTTGCGGATTAAAAAAAACACACTTTATGTTTTATAGAAGAAAAATTTCGGGGATTATAACTCAAATTAATCGACGTGGGAGCACCGGTCAGAAAGTATATAATAAAATGTTTTTTTGTTATCTGCCTTCCTTCTATGATCAAATCTAGAAAATACTCAGACTTACAGAAATGTGGTCTCATTTTTTTTTATTAAACTTGCAAGTTTATACTTTGGATAAAGTAAAATGTATTATAATGTTTAATTTAATATTTCCAACGAAATATAATGTAAAAACATCAAGCATTGATAAAATGCTAACAAATTAATCAGACGAAATTTGTTAAAACTAGTTTTACCATCTTCTACAAAATTTGCTAATGATAAGTAAAATAAACTGTACTTAATAGTTTTCTTGGAAACCCCAATGAAAACGTAGCAGATGGTATAAATAAAATAAGCTTAAACTATTATAGGATAATACAATTTATCTTGACATACCTTTATTAAATGTAATTTTTACTTATTTCCTATTATATACAGTGCGTTTCTTAATTGACATCGAAAACTTCAGGAGGTAATTTCTTGGACGATTTTAAAGAAAAATGTTCCTATAAACATGGGTCCCGAAACGCTTCCTTGTAGAGTTATGGCCCTTCAAAGTTAAAGAAAAATAAAAGTTTTTTGAAATTTTTTTAAAATAGCTTGACTTACATTGGTCATATTTTCGCATGTGACCAGTAGTAATTCCCAAAAAAAGCCATGAGCATAAGTAAGCCGTTTAAAAAAAAGTTGATGGTTGTTTCAAGAAATCGATACGGTATTGGTATTTCTATGATATATAATATATGATGTATTAAATATATTGAATATATTTATATGGCTGCAGAAAGTACATAAAGTGTAAAAATTTTGAAGATATGTACTTTCAGAAAAGAAAAAAATAGGCAAAATGACATGTCCTGAAATTCAGTTTCTCATTTCTCAAAAACAAGTTTAGGTACTTAAAAAAGTTTTTGTAAAAATTTGTATTCTTTACAATACACGCAAAAGTGCAAAATTTAGACATATGTATCTCTTTAGTAAGCCAGAAACCAATGGTGAGCCTCGGAATTGAATACTCTGTACAATATTGTTGACACTGATGTGATTTTATTATTATTACAGTAAATTAATATTAATTTGTTTACTTAATGTAATTACTTAATTTATTTGTTGTTGTTTGAAATGAGCCCGTAATACCTATTTGCAAACAATAAACGACATTATATTTTAAAAATCATTTTCTGAGATTATTTGCTTTAAAATCATTACTGATAAAACTCCCATGATAATAACAATTAAATAGGAACCTACCTACTTATTTACCAATAAATAATTTAGTTCGATCTTTGAAAGAGTGCGGATACTTATCATTTTTTCTGTTCCAGGATTTATTAAATGAAAAGAAAGAAATGAGATAGTATTAGTGGAAATTGCAAAGAATAGGATTTGGAATTTGTGAAAAAAAAATGAGTTACACCAGAGGAGATTATCTATACAACGAAAATAATGGAGTTGCCCTGCAGCCGACGCAAGGTAAGTACAAGAAAAAACTGAAACATGTTATTATAACAGGTACAGCCATTTGCCGACCATGCGTTGAGATCTCGTTGTTAACGGATTCAGTATTTTTTGATGCCGGTGTTTGACGTATACTACGTAGTTTACAAATAATAACGTGGAAGTAAGCAACTATTTTTATAGTTATATTTATTTAAAAAATGTACGTAGGTATGAATATTTATAATAATAATTTTAAATAGGTACCGCCTTCATTAGATTTGCAAGTAGTAAGTATACACGTGTTGTAATATTATTTATAATTTCTGTCTGATTTTTGTCTCGGTATAACATCCAACAAATCGAGAGACACTGTACTGTTGAAAATCTAATGAAATGTAAGAATGTCACGAACAGTTGTTACCAATTTGTTTTGCCATGGCCCACCTATCCAATTATTTATTTTTAAATATTTTAACTGTCGGCTTAACTTTAGGAATAAAATTGTTGTTTTTTACGTCATCAAATGCATCGAGGAAGGAAATTTTAAACAGAATTATAACAATAAATAGGGTGCCAACAGAAAATTATTTTGTCAATAAAACATTAATTTTCACTTTTAAAACAATATTAAGTATAAACCATATATTTAAGTTACCCTATATAATCAACATCCTACCTGTTACTTACTGGTATTTTTAAGTACATATTTAACAATTTTATTTGTGTACATAAGGCTTATAAAACTAAAAATATTATTTTATTTAGTGTATCAGAGGTGATTTAAAACAATATGCTGATCTAAAAAAGACTACTGATTTGCTGATCTTCTTAGTTTTATGTATGACGTGTTGATTGTAACAGTGTAACATTGTATTTGTAGGATTGTTTATTGTATTGTGCACCAGCATTGTTTTGTTAACAAAACCACATTGAGTAGAAGGTAAATAATTATTGAAATTAAAAAAAATATATATTTTCTAAAAAATATATTGGTTTTCAAAAAATCAATATTTTGTTTCTTAATATTATAAAACTTCATTCATATTACTTGTCAATAAGACATGTTTTTATAGAAAAAAATAGTGGAATAAATGTATTTGAACGGGTTTTCCTAAAACATTGTTTAAATGATGACCCTTTGTCAAAATAAAACATTGTAGGAAAATGGTCGCTTTGGGAATGAAATTATTCTTTCGTTAAATATTTCTTAAGGTATTCAGTAATTTATGTCATTACGTATTTGGATAAGTATACTTGGATTCCATCTAAGAGGTTTTGTAGGTTTGTATAAAACAATTTGGGCTTAATTAAAATCGCCAACCTGGACTAAACACACTGTTTATAAAACCGCTATTTTTTTTAAAGAAGTTTTCTTTAAGTACATTTAAAACTAATAAGATTTTTGAAGCATTTAATGAACCCGTTATTGTTTTATTATGTATGTTAACAAGATTACAATTTCTTAAATGTAAAAGGTTTTAAAAGAGGATTCAGGACACCTCAATAATATTTTATAAAAGCATTTTTAAAGCTGCTTAAATAAGACTTGATAGTTTTAATAGCTACTTGATTACATCGAATTTGTCATCCAAGGGCTTTTTTTTGAAAACCAAGGGTTTTTATAAACTACAGTGAAAAGTTATAATAAATCTATTACAAAACTACAGCTAGAGAAAGTCGAAAGCGTTTTATGATTCAGTTTTAATGTATACTACGATTAAGACTTAATAAATTCTTATACCACACATTTGACAATTTAAACATATTTGGAATGGGCTATATGAAAGAAACTATTTTTTTATATATTTTTTAATATTCTGTCAGATTATTGGCTTTTTGACATTTGTGTATATAATTATATGTTCAGCAATGTCCCTGGTCATATGGGCTTTAAGTACAATTAATAGAACAAAAACAACTCGAAATGAATATATTTTTGTAATAGCTAATAGTATCTCAGATAATTCAGAGGTATGTTTAGATAGATATTTAAATAATTAAATTGTAAACATTTTTTCATAAGAAAATACACCACAAGTGTTTAATATTTTGTTTCATTATTCTTTAGGTAGAATTAAACATATTATTGTTATTTGGATTAAATTAATATTGATCTTCTAACTTAAGATTAACCAAAACCTGCTATTATCGTAAATGGTGATTTCTTGATTGTTGAGTTTTAGATATATCTCAAAGAGACACATTGTATATTATTCATATTACTACAAAAAAAAAAATCTAACACACTAATGCTGTACATTGCTTTAGTTTACTTGAATAAAATTAAAATGTGGAAAGGCCAATGATACTTAGTAATATTTTAGAAAAGTTTTAACTCATTATCAGCTCACTTACTTAAAAATTTCATTCAACCCAGAACCATTTGCAATTAGTGTCAAAACTGATAATATTTTCACTTTGTGTCTTAATTTTTACTACACTGTTTAATTATTAACTAAAAACAATCCATATTACAATTTTTATATAAACTAATCTAAATTTGTTATTAAAGTTCCAAGGGCATGCATCTGCACCCCAACATATACAGTATGTTCCATATTTATAAAGTCTTAAGACGTAAGATTACAGAAAATTTAATTAGCGATATAGAACTAATAGTGGATGGGAAATGTTTTAAAATTATGAATGTTCCTCAGCTCGAGAAGAGTCTACCGAGAAGACACGCTTGCAACAGCCAGTTAAATTGCAACCGTCTTGGGAAGAGAACAATTTACCAGAGGACGAACTAAATTTTAAAAATTTGACCATGGACGAAGCCAGCTTGCAGCTGAATACCCCTCCAGATAGATACAATTTAGTATATATGACGTTTCTAATACACGGTATTGGAGTTTTGATGCCTTGGAATATGTTCATCACTGCCATTGATGTAAGTAATAAAACTGTTTTTAGATTATTCACAAGTTGTTACAATAATATCCAGAAATAGTAAATTTCAGAAACAAAAATCACAAAGATGTAGAAGAACAGTTGGAAAGAATTTATGTTCAAGTACTGTTTATCATTTTTATTAATGATATTGTTCAATTCATTGCAAATTGTAAAATATATCTCTTTGCAGATGACAGTGTTGTGTATATTAGGGGAAAATGCCAAAGTAAATACCATGAATAATGAGTAATGACCTTAAAAATGTATATAGTATATATTATGTGGTTATGTGGTAACAACTTCAAAGTAAATATTGATAAATGTAAATGGATGGCACTAGGAAAAAAGTATAAACTAAAAAATATAGATAACAACATTTAAAATAAGTAATGAAACACTAGAAAAAAATAAATGGAATAAAATACTTGGGAGTTATATTAGATGAATAGCTAAGTCTCAAAAGTAATGTTGACTGTATTGTAAAGAAAACAACAAACTTCTTAAGGAGTATATCTAAAGTTTTGTCAATGTATGTAATTTAAAAAAGTATGATTGCACCACTTTTTGAATATTGTTCAACCCTATTTTTTTATTTTTTATCTAAATAATAATGAACTACAGATAATACAAAAAAAGGCAAAATAAGGCAATGCGAGTTATATTACGATGCAACCGATATACTCCAATGAACAATATGTTACAGACTCTAGGTGTAAGGCAAATAATTTTATTAAGAACACTGCATTTTGTTTATAAAATAAAAAATTTTGTTTTACCGAGTTATTTATACAACAATGTAATGTATGTGGGGATATACATGATTATAATAACCCCGGGAAAGAACGACTTGTACCGGGTGATCCAAATAAGCCTCCCACCCCCATTTTCTCGGTTATTTGGAAAGATACGAAAACAATTAAAAATGCTTTTTGTAGGGTTTTTAAAAAGGAATCCAGACACATTAAAAGAAAAACAACTGAACATCAAATAAAAAAAGATGGAGGCCTAAGTTACTTTTTTTAAATGGAAGTACCCAAATATTTTTCCATATTTGAATAGGACGTCTTATTCTGATTTCAAATATAGATACCTTTTATAAAGTATTTTCAGTAAATATTACGATAATCGATTTTTTTTCAATATAAAATACGTTACTTAACAGATATCAAGAAATACTATCTAGGTGGCTGTGAACAAAAGTGTTAGTTTGACAGTTTGACTATTATAACTATTAACTTTTTTGCCTAATTTACCTATATTTAATTTCTTTTTTTATTATCCTCATGAAACTATGCTCAATTATTAGTTAAATTATTATATTGAAAAAAAAATAAATAAATAAAAAACGCTTATGCTGCCCAGCCAGCTAAAAAAACTACAAATATAGAAAATAACTGAAGAACACTATTAAAGTGGTAGATTAGTAAATTAACAATAATTTATTGCTAGTTAATTAATAATAAAATATCACAAAAAATTCTCTATGTGCCCTCCATTGTGTTCTATACACAGAACATATCGTTTTCTTAAGTTTCCCATTACATTTGCCATAACAGCGTTGTTATTATTCAAATTTCGTATTTCTGTTCTAATTTTTTCCTTTATTTCTTCTAAGTTGTTGCTTCTTTCTTTATAAACAATATTTTTTAAATGGCCCCAAAGAAACGTGTCTAATGGAGTTAGGTTCGGACTACGAGGTGGCCAAGCAATAGTTCCTCGTTTTTCTATCCATTCTTGATATGTTGTGTTTAAGTAATTTATAACATCATTAATATTATGTGGGGGTGCCCCGTCCTGTTGCCAAATAACATCGAATTGCAATTGCATTTCTTCTAATAAATTATTTACATCATTTCTTAACATATCTAAATACAATGGTCCTCTAGGGGAACCTTCGTGAAAAATAGGCCCTATAATTTTTTTATTTATTATTCCACACCAAACATTTATGGATTTCCTTCCATGGAATTGAATCTCTTCAGTAATATGAGAATTTTCGGAAGACCAAAAATGTGAATTTCTTCTGTTGAAGATGCCAGATGTGTCGAATGATGCCTCATCGGTCCAACATATTTTATTAAATATATTATTATCAGTGTCATACCTGTTGATCATATTTCTACAAAATTGTTGCCGCTTTTCATTATCTTGAGGGAATAATTTTTGAACAGACAATATACTATAATCCTTAAGTTTATGTTTTTTAAAGTTCTCTGTATGGTTCCATAAGAAAAATTCAAATACCTCATTGCGTCTCTTATTGAATTTCTTGGATTCTCTTGAAAATAGAGTAAAATACTGAATTCTCTATCTTCGTTGACTATTCCTCGTTTCTTTTTATTTTAAATTGCTCCTGTATGTTTTAATAAATTATCTGCCAACTTATTAGTTTTCCTGTCAGGCAATTTCCTATTCGGATATATTTGTCCATCTAAATGCATTGGCATCGCTGAAGTCTCGAGATAACAGGGTGAGGGGGTGATAAACTATATATCATTTTTAAACGGTGCTCTGTACAAAAAAAAATAGCCATGACCATTGATACTGCCACTTACTGTCTTGTAAACTAGTCACTAAAGATGGGAAGAGATACGAAAAATAGATTTAAACGTATTATCCGCACTTGTGTATATTAAATACTGAATTGTTAACTATAATATTATTAATTATCAATTTTTTTTTTTTTAGTATTTCACGAAGTATAAATTGTCCCATGAATACGTCGGAATTATATTTCCATATGTGTCTAATTTTATGCAGTATTTGACATTTTCTTCGCAAGTTCCTAACGTTCTTTTTAATTGGATGAATATTTTTGTACAAGTTGGGTAAGTGTCCATAAATAATATAATTTTTTAATAGGAAAAATATAATGTGGAAATTACAAAAGAGAGTAAATCTGACTCTACTACACATTTCAAATGTATTGTATTTACCAGAGAATATGTTAAAATTGGCTTAGCAGAAAAAATTTAAAAACTATCTGTTCATTTTGTGTTTATCCCAACAAACATTTTTTATTTTATAAGAATAACCGTCCTATTACCGCAACCGAGTTATATAAACGCAAGTGATATAATACAAGACTGGAAATAATGTTGTTATCCTTAACAATTGTTTCTATGGTAATTTTCTCCATTGGTCTCTAATCATGCTGATCCAGTGGTTAATCTAGATCCATACAACCCTCAGATACAACCCGCCTTTAGTCACGCTATACAGGGGGTTTCATAGGGAAATGCACATACGTGTACTGTGGATGTGGGACACCTAGGTGGTTCCAAATAACCCATGGTTAAGGGGTCTAATAACCTTCGCTACTAAGATATAGGGTGTTGTATCGATTTTGCCTATTTTTTCTTAAGTCACAGCATACCAACCACTCTGTATGAAAATTTGATATTCAGTAGGTATGTTTTACTTATTTTATCGAAACAATTAACATAGTAACCAAAGTGGAAATACAGGTCCGGCCTCATAAAAAATATTAATTCCGTATATTCCAAAAAGAAACACTGTAAATATAACAAAATTTTGAAAAACTATTTAGATATTTGAAAACAGCGGAAAAAATAAAGTAAATAGTATACTTTCTACATTTTCGCAAGTTTTGTTTTTTAATACAAAATCAATTTTATAGGAAATTCCATGAGGTAAAATTTAAAAAACTTTATTTTTATTGTCAAATCACCGCAAGTTTCGCTATAGTTAGTGCCTTGTATCTTCCTGAAATCTCGCCATTTAATGCCAAATTCATTGTAAAAGACAATTTTGATAATTTGTGTGCTTTTTGTTGCAGTTATTCTACAAAACATAACCAACAAATTTTAGGACAGATGCTGTTCATCATTAATAGTTTAATTTTTATAGTAGCTAGTGACGTTACCAAAATAGGTCACCTAAAAGCAAGTACGGTTTTATAGTATCTGCTGGAGTTTTTGAGTTATGTAAAGGTGGCGCTTTGTCACTATTTGAGCCTGATTTTTATAATTGTAACAACCAACACCACTTCACTATAAACCTAAAGAGAGAGCTCTATAGTTCTACAATATGGTAACTGGTACCCTTATATAACTATTATGTAACATTTGGTAGCAATAACTTCTATAAAGTAGTAACGGAAATATTTTCGTCACTGTTTTATAGGTCTTTAAGTAACAATCAAGTTAAAAAACACTTTTATAACACCGCAACTATTCAGTAATATTATAAAACCACTGGTCACCGCAGATTACTAGAAATGTTTGTTGGGATTGTAAACCACTCACTAAAATTTGATTGACTTAGGTTAAAGCGTTACGGAGATTTTTAATTTATTCAAAAAATGTACCTATTTTTAATAACTGACATTGGCAAAAATGACAATCAATTTACAACTTTTTTTTTTTAGTGGGAATTTAACCACAAGAATTGTGTGGAGTATAACTGTAGAGGTTATTGTTTTTATTTTAACAGTTATTTTGGCAATGACTGACACAAGCACTTGGCCTTATGGTTTCTTTTATATCACTATGATATGTGTTGTGATATTAAATAGTAAGTACAATATTTTATAGTACGATAAATATAAGTCAAATCTGTTCGGAATGTTTTCATTGCACAACTACATTTTAATTGTTATATATTTATTTTTTTTATCATCCTTTATAAAATATATATTTATTATACAGAGCGCACGTAGTAGCACCGAATCCTTATATCAAAATAAGAGAGAAATCCTTGTAATTATGTGTTCAGAAAAAGAAACTCCTGAAAAAGTTGAAATACGGGTATTGTATTGCCACTTTTACAAAACATTCATATTATCGATATAATGAATTTATAATAATTTCAACAAAGAGTTTGATACTTGGATCGATTTTTTTACGCATTTTTTTAAGCCTAAAGAAATGTGAAAAGACGTGAGCGTGTAAACTAAATTAAGTACTGTAGCTACGGTGTTGTACACAGTGGTCAAAACAAGGAGTTCTTGCACGTAAATGTGAATCTTCTAACTAGAGTCCATGAGGATTATTACCTTTCATGGGTGAAGTAGCGGAGAATGTCGTAATTTAGCTGGCTTTTACCATTTTTGTTTCCAAGGTTAATAGGGCATTTCTGGATCATTTTTATGAGAATTTTTTCTTATTTTCTCATGAGGAATGGAAGTCTTGCGTCTTATTTTCAAATTCGTGCCAAAAAATTAGTAATATCAAATTTTTTATTTTAGTGGCAAATGGAATATATCAAAACACCATATTTGGGATGGCTGCTAAATTACCAGGCAAATACACTGGGGCTGTGGTATTAGGGTCTAATATAAGTGGCACTTTTACGGCCGTTGTTAAAATTCTTTCTAGTTTGATGACCTCCAACATAAGAATGGCTGCCATTTACTATTTTATTACGGCATTGTTCGTATTGTTGATTTGTTTTGATACATACTTTGCCTTACCACTCAATGTAAGTATTTATAGTAATTATTTTTGAATAGGTAATGAATATCAATGTTTCTTTAATAATTTGAGGATTTATACAATGTGCCTCAAACACCTAATGGCTTAAAAAAAAAATTTTTTTTTGAATTCCAACATACTGAATAACAGCATTTACTTTTCCAATTTTAATCTCAACTGTAGCTAGGAAAAGTGCATTCAGCATTGATTTTCCTTGATTAGATAAACTGGCCCCTCACAACCCAAGTAACAACTCTGATACTTTTGATTTATTTAGGTTTTAAAAGTGCTTTAACATGTTCAATAAAATGATAGTGGTTTTAAAATTACCTTAAGATAAACTAAAAGTTCTTAAAGACCACTGATTCTTATGCAAAGGATTTAATGCACTCTTTAAATTAAAATAAAAAAACTGTATGCTCCTAATGCCCTATTGATCTTATACTAGTTTTATAATACTCTTGACATTGACTATTTTAAAACTAATTTGCCTTTTTAAAGAATTAAATACCAAGTTGGTTTTAAAACAATCCATTTTGGAACAAATGGTTTTAATGTAGTTTTATGGAGTATCCTTGATGTAGTCATTAAAACCCATTAAGAAAACTATTTTATCTTGAGCCTATATGCTCAATGAAATTCCACATTAAATCCTAAAACATAGTTTTTACTTTTTAAAGAGTAAATTAAGAATATTTTAAAGTTCAAAGGTTTTAATTAAAAGAAATGCCTGTTGGATTTTTTGATGACTTTATTAAAACTAATTCTACCCCCCTCCATAATCGGAGAAAACACGCCATCTGCTCAATAAACTGATTGCTGATTTAGTGAACCAGTGCAGTCCGTGTACCTACTTTATGCATGAATGAAAATTAGAAGACATATTTAAAATGGAAAATATTAGTGACAAGTATTTTAAATTAAAACAAAGTCACTAAATCCAGCAATCACAAAACCGGCACAATTTTAAGGTTAGGATTTCATGCGCGCGTCAGATCCCTTTAAATCAATAAGGCCACGAGTTTGAACATATATTAAAGCAAAGTAAATAAATGTCTGGGAGAGTAATTGTACTTAAAGTGGTAAATAAAACGCCATTTTAAGTCTTGTAAGATTTAAAATGTTCTATTAACTTACAATCAGTTTTTATCTAGACCACGCCATTTTTTATATAAGATACAGACCCGCCATGATGGATATTTTCAATAGCCAAAGAAAAAAATATTATTGAAATATATGTGCTTTACATTCTCTTAAATAACTGAAGGACGGTGTGTCCAAACATGCAATTTAATAAAAAAAATGCATTTGGAAGTTTAGATGCAAAATAAAAATTTACGATATTTTTAAAAAAATTTTTAGATAATAAAAAAAAACATTATATTGGTGGCGCTCGAGTTATGTAGAAGTATTTTATTATATTTTGTCAGAAAAGTGCCACCCGTTGGTAATTTTTACCAGAATAGTTTGCATTTGAATATTATTTTTGATCAGCTTTATATGCGTTACGTTTAAAATATTACCACTCTGCCCCATTAGAGACTTGCCGTTGTTTTAACTATTTCACGCATAAAGTTGTCCGACTTTAAAACAAAATAAAACCCTTTTAGGATTAATTATAATGATTCTCAAGGCAATTTAGTCTGCTGCAATTTTATTTTAAATGCAAAACGTTTTAATACATAAATTTAAGGTTGCCTTGAAGAACTCTTTAAGAATATGAAATTAAAACTAAATGGTTTTTAATATAGTTTTAAAATTTAGTCTTCAAGACCCTTTTAGGATGGGCCCTTTTTGGCTAGAAGCTGCTTTATGGTGATCCTAAGCTTGTCTTGAAAATCATTTGGTTTTATTCGAAGTTTTATTGTATAATTTTAAAGTGACCTTGGAGATCTTAATAAGAGCATTAGTGTTACCTGGGAAATAACTGTGTTTAATTTTTTAGAGGTTTTATCGACACTTTGAACTCAAAGAGAAAAAGGACCTTGAACAAAGAAGGCAAATAACAAAAGGGATAAACGAGCGGCCTCCCTACATGTATATTCTAAAGAAATCTCTACCCCAGTTATATAATGTTTTCTTTGTATTTTTTTGTTACTCTAGCAGTGTTTCCTTCAATACATGCTGGTAAGTCTTTCATATAAAATATTTCAGAATTTTCTGGACTTAGTGAATTTGTAGGTACCTAAAGTATTGTTAATTCTTTTGTTATTACATTGAAAATTTGTGTAATGAATAATGTATCATTGAAGACAGGATGTTCGTCATCCATAACAGGGATGTATCTTTAATACATTGTGATAGTATTTGCCTTAATAATTATTGGAAACAATCAAAAGATAGCCCACTACTTTTACTAAGAATTTCGTAAGGGGCTGAACATGTAAATCATCATGAAAAATTAAAATTCTCAGCAGACTCATTAATTTGCACAACACTCTTGATGCTGTGTGCAATGATTCGTTTAATTTGCTTTCCTGATACATTTGATATACTGTACATACTCTTCTAGTATAATTTGATGAAACTGAATAATTAAAATCTCAAATTATTTTTTCAGGTAGTAAAGTTTCCAACTTGCTATTCCGTGTGTAATAGGATCATGGTACACCCCCTTTTCTCCTTTAGTTTTGAAGATAATTGGTTGAAATTTGGGATATCTTATATACATAATAAGCATCACTTTTTGACATACAAGTGATTTTTTGTGAAACCGGTGGTGACATTAACTTTCGATTTTTAAATGGAACACCCTTATTATTGTATTTTTGAATTCTGCATAATTTTCTGAATCCAATGATACCAAATAAGTGACAAATTAGACATCAATATTTTTTATAATTTAATTTTCTGTTTTCCATTTAAGTGTGCCATGACGGTTCCAATTTATTCTAAATGACCCGTGTAATGCTAGAAAAATCGAAATCGCATCAAAAATACAAAATTACGTGATTTATGAGCAAATAAAGTTCATCAAAATAGTTTTTGGGGAAAAACTCAATTTTTTCAAATGGAACCATATTGGTACCGTGGTACCATTTATTAGTACTATTAATAAGAAATTTATTCATATGTCGTATTAAAATGTTTAAATACAGACAAAATTACAGCTAAAAGAAAATAAGAAAATACAATTTTGTTCTAATTACCTTCTTGTTATACATAAGGTGGCTTTGGAATACAAAAATGAACACAAAACATTACAACATTTGTTCAAAATGCTGTCCATTAACGTCAGTGCACTTCTGAACTCGCATAGCTGTTTCTCAAAGAACGTTCGCCAATTGCTGGGCCGTTATGCTATTAATTGTTCGTCTTACTTGTAGCTCCAGGTCTTCACGGGTTGTAACGGCGGTTGCGTAGACAATATTTTTTAAATCAGGTGACCTTGGAGGCCACCTCACAGGACCATTCGTCGAAATTACGTTTTCTCCGAATCTCCATTGAAGATAATCAATTACTATCCTTGAATTATGGGGAGGAGCGCCATCTTGTTGGAAATACATTCTCTGTCGTAAATGGAAAGATAATTCAGCTAAACTGTCCTCAATTTCATTTTACAGAAATCCCAAGTATCTGGCAGGGGTCCTTATGTATATAGGATATCCCAAATTTCAATCATCCTCAAAACTAAAGGAGAAAAGGGGGTGTACCATAATCCTGTTACACCCGGTATATATAATTCTCGCTAAAAATGACTTGATGTCTCACAATTGACTAATTTGTAATAAATTTCTTTAATGAAAATCTATCCATCGCGTATAAAACTACAGATATTGTACTACAGTGTGACAAAGATGACAGCCATTAATTTATTCTGCTAATCACCCTATTCAAAATATACCTATTGAAGGACCTTGTGGATAATAACCTAATTAAAATGTAAAATATACAATAATTCTCCTAAGTGCGACCCTGTTAGTGAAACCAACATCCTGTCCACTTGTAATGAATGATCTATGAACACAAATGATTTTGGTTCAGATAATTTTTTTATAAGCAATATAGACTGAATCAAATTGTAATGTAAGTTTATAAAAGATAAAATTCGATTTTAGGTATTCAGGCTAGCGATAAAGATTTCTTTGTCACCCCGACTTATTACATGGACATATTATGTTTCGTAACCTTCAATGTTTTCGCCATGCTTGGCAGTTGGTTACCCAGTTTTTTCATTTGGGTGAGTATTACCATATGAAGGTAAACACTAGGAATGTCAATCTTGTATCGATTTCTTGACCAAAGAAAATTGATATTGTGTTCATATTTGAAATAGCAAAAATCGATTATTTCGATCTTATTGGTAAAAGAATCGATTAAAAATCGTTCAGGTACATTTGATTTTTTAAAATTTTTCAATTTCTGTTCATAATAATTAACATATTAAAATAGACGCTAAACTTACTTTTTCAAAATATGCTTTAAATCATTTTTATTCGGCAATTAAAGATTTCATATGACACTGCTCTAATTTTAATCACATATCTGGGGACTCCAGCAATTTTAAATGGTGTGGAACTACGCAATCGCAAATAAATACAGAGACAGTCACTAGTCATTCATCATGTAATTGAAATATATTAATTACTCAATTCAATTGCAAGCAATCACTTTCTGTATGTCAGTTGTAAAAGTGAATAAAAATACTGCAGATCGATTATTGAAGTCCGATTTTATCGTGAATTTTTTTTTTTTACTGTCGATCTTGAACGATCCTGAAAATCAATTCTTTTTGGAAAGATCGTCATCCCTAGTAAACACTGTTTATTTAATTGCATTGTTTTTTTTTTCAGCCCAGCCCAAAGTATCTCTGGATTCCTGTCACATTGAGGGTTTTGTACATACCTTTTTATTTGTTATGTAATTATCAAGTAGAAGGAGTAACAAGAGTTTTGCCAGTAGTAGTAAATAATGACTGGGTCTACTGGATAGTTGCTGTTACCATGGCGTTAACCAGTGGTTATTGCAGCTCTCTAGGAATGATGTACACTCCTAGGTAAGTCTCATAAGTTTGTTTTTGTTTGCCATGAAAAAATCCATTTTGTGGAAAAAGTCCACTGGAAATGTCTGAAACTTTCAAAAAAATATTAGTATTGCCAGAAATATACCCATATTAGAAATTTAACAAACTAATGTATCATCATATTGTTCTCTACTTTTTTTTTGTGGGGAAAAAGTTTCAAAATTAACACTCCAAATTTCTCATTAAAATTTGCATAATTTTTTACTTCTAATCGTCAAAAAACTTGCTTAAATACTAAGCAGTATAGACCCATAAACGAAAACATTGGCACTATTGTCATTTCTTTTTTAGGATGGTCGAGGAGAGGTACGCAGCAACAGCTGGTATGTTTGCCGCAGCGGCCTTAATAACTGGTATCTTTACCGGCATCCTTATTTCATTCTTGTGGCCATGGGTAATAGCGCACGTTGGTAACTAGCAAAAGTGTCTGGTGTATGACACAGAAAAGGAATTTTCTATTAGATTCAAGTTATGAGAGGTTTTCTGGTCATATGCCTGTTTTCTTTTTACTAAGAGATGTTAACAACCAACTCTGAGTAGAATTTTGAAAAGGTACAATCATAGTTCTTCCATAAAAGTAGAACAAATTTTTTATTTATTGTAGATACGTTTTTGAAACTTGATTATTTGTTTTTCTCTTCAGTTGATATCTGTAAGACTTTGTTATCGCATTTGTATAGGGTTAGCGTTATATTCATTTGACAAAATTAATATGGGAGAAAGAGAGAAGAAATTTAAATTCTTTCATCCAGTTCCTAATAACTATTTGATTGCATTAACATCAGAATTTTGCAACAATGGTAGAGAAAATTAGTTTTAAGCCAGAAATTTGTTGGATTTAAGGTCATCTTTAAAAAATAATATTTTTTGCTGACCTTGCAATGAAACATTGAAATTTTTTTTGTATCAAAAATGTATTAATAATTGGGTCAAGTAGAAAATTACTCATGGATGACAGAAAACACCACCTAGGACTAGCAAGGGTAGAGACAGTCGCGAGGGTAATTTGAAAATACATGTTTCATGCAAGGTTAGATCCCAACAAACTTTTGTTTTGAAAATTAGTATTATTTATCATAAGTAAATTACAATTGATTTGCAAATTAATATTGTTTGTCGTAAGTAAATTACAGTAAAAGAAATATTGAAATGAATTTATTTTATTCTTTAATATATTTTTGTGTGTATAGTTTTGATATTCTCTTGAATGAAATGAAATAGAAGGAAAACATCTAAATTAAAATTAATTTTAAACCTTATGATACAACAAATGAAAAATGTAAATGTGATTTATCAAGATAAATAGTATGATCAGTGAAATATTTTTTTTTTGTCATTCATATAAACGTCCTGGCAGATTTTAACACATTGCTATTCCACCACTCAACCAGGACAGACGCATACGCAACAACCATTCCCTCCGACATTGCCAAATGCCACAGTTGAGACTCGAACTCAGGAGAAATAGACCCTAGCCAACTGTGGTATCGTCTTGGTATTTTAAAAAATTCCAGTATATATCCATGTCCTAGCCAGCTGATTATAGTGAGACCGAGAGCGTTTTTTGTCATTTGTCATTATTTTAGTGACCATAAGAAAAAAAATATTAAATCGTTTTTCTAGTGCTACATATTCAGGATTATATTTAATTTTACTTTCTCATTCTTTGTGTAGGTACTTCATCAGAGAAACAATCTATATTATATGCTAACAAAGTAAGTAATATACTTAAAAATATAAATAATATTAATATTCAATTTTTCATCCAACAGATCCAAATTCTTATAACATCTACATTATATATTTTTTTTAATATAATAGAGAATTTGGATGACATGACTAAAGCTGGCCGAGGTGGCTGGAGTACAGCCACGGTTTGCACTGGCGTCACACGTGCCGATTTAGAAGTGATTTACGCTGCAGTCTTATTTGAAAGGTTAATGCATGAGGTTGTACCTATAAATCATACATAATGTCAAACGCACCAAAGGGTAAAAAACGACCGTACGCGGACACAGTGAATAAATTTATCGGTGAATTTCCGGACTTATTCTATGACGGACGCAAAATAATTTGTAAAGTTTGCAATCAAGACTTAATGTGCTGGCACAAAACAGATTGTCATCGTCATATCAATACCGTGTAATATCAAAATAAAAAAAATGGCATGCCTTTGACAACTCAGTTTATGTTTGATTTATTGTTAATGTTAATAGCGTGTAATATTCCGCTACACATACTGGATAAACAACCACTTCGGGAGTTTTGGAATAAATACAATCCCCAGGTGAACTTACCAAGTCGTACATCGTTACGTAGATATATTCCAACTGTTCATGCAGACATTGTAAATAGGATTAAATGTGGATTAAAAAATACACGGCTCTGGTTATGTATTGATGAGACGACAGATTATAAGAAAAAATTCTATTTTAAATAGAGGGTCCAGTACGTGTACTGGACCCTCTTAAACCAACATTTCCACTTTTACTAGCTAGTAAAAGACTAACTGCGTGTACTGGCGAAATAATTACGCGTGTGGTGTTGGAGACATTCGAAAAATTTGAACTTTCAACAAGTCAAGTATTGATGTTTGTGACTGATGGTGCCGCGACAATGCGCGTGGTAGGCCGTTCTCTTCAAAGAGACAATTGTAGGTTTTTACATGTTACGTGTAAAGTGCATGCGTTACATCTTGTGGCAGAAACGATTCGAAAATGTTTTCCAGAGGTAGATGCATTAATAGCAAATACAAAAAAAGTATTTCTCAAATCTCCTAAGTGGCTCCGAGCATTTCACAGACAGTGCCCTGGTATCCCTGAACCACCAGAGCCGATTCTTACACGTTGGGGAACGTGGTTGAAAGCGGCTTTTTATTATGCTGAATATTTTCAACAAATAAAAGTTGTGATACTACAGTTCAACCCTAACGAGACTGCAGCTATTAGGGAAAGCCAGACGTTTCCCTTGAAACAGATTTAAAAACTATTTAACAATAGAAGACTACACGACGCAATAGAAAAATTGCAAAATAGTTCGTTGTCGTTAGTGGAATCGCTGCAAATAGTGGACGACGTAAATACACAGCTACAGGCTATAAATGACTCAAAAAATAATCGCGTTAGTAAAAAATTCGAGAGTGTATTACAGAAAGATCCTGATTTTAACAAATTATGACAAATTTGTGATGGTGCATCTACAACTTCGTTAAGTGAGCACAGATTTTTTTACTTATGCCTGTATTACATCCGTAGATGTCGAACATATTTAACCGCCTCTCAAGTCACCGAAGTAACTCACAGAAAATTCTAGAATTTTGTGTTGAGTAAAGAGAGACGAGGCCCTACAGTTTACTGTGGAGTCTGAACCACATCTAGTGCATTGACAGTTCTCTCCCATCCTAATCCAAAACAAATTACAAATAAAATTTCCAACTAACTTGCTCTGGGATGGATTGGAACCATTGATATTCGGTACCGAGTAAATAGCTATAGCGCTTTACCCACTCAGCTACCATGCCGCACACTGTACACACAACGGGTCGCTAACTAGAGTGTTCTCGAGTTGAATAAATTGCATAGAACAACGATGTAAACAAAGTAATTCCCTTCTACTAAATAAATAGGTCATTACAGCTGGTAGTTGTCTAGGGACGCAAACGATAATCACCTTTCGACAACAAATAATATAATAGGCGAGTGAATTCTTTTTTTATTATTATTAATTTAATAACATCTGCACATAAAAATTGTTGACATGTATTTTTTTTTAACAGTAAAAAAAATCGAACTCTAAACTCAATGAGGGCTACGGTTTTTAGGCTCACCAGTTGGCGCCACTGGCAAGGAAGGTCGCTGTCAAAAGTTATTGTTAGGCGCGGAAAAAGTTTGTAGGGTTTTATTATAATTATTTCGTACACCAGTAAATAAAAAAACTTGTTAATTATGCCTCAGTGTTGTGCAGTTCCATTTTGTTCGGAAACAAAAGGCGGACATATACTTTTGAGAGATAAAACTTGCCTAAAACAGTGGTTGGTAGCGATTCGCAGGAATAACTTTACTGCTTTGAAATATTCGTGTGTTCGTAAGGAACGTTTTAATCCTGATGATTATGCGTTACCAAAGGAGTCTACTACAGAAAATCGTAAGTAATTATCATGCACATTCGTTGTTTTCATTATGCTCATGCTTGACATAACCTATCTTTAATGACATAAGACACCTCTGATAGGTACAATAATTTCCCTACTGAACAAGTAAATTACTACTTTCCCCTTCTGTCATCATTGTGTTAAATGTTTTTCAGCTAATGTTTATAAAAATTACTAAAAACTAGCGTTAAAAAACTACACTAACGCGTCTCATGGTGAATTCAAGCGCGGTAGCCCTCATTTAAACAATCAAATATTTTCGAAAATTTCCAAGCTATTGGCTCTAACGCACTAGGGAAACTTTCAAGCTTGAAAGATAAAATCAAAGCACAAGACACAATGGAAACCAAAAGAGGCGTGCAGCGCTGTGTTTAAGGTTTTACTTGAATGCGCGCGCATATTTCTCTATTACGTCATTATACAACCGGCAATATGCTGTGTTTGACGTTAGTCCTCATTTCAACGAATAGTAGTTGGTAAAATTACGTCAAAATTATATTTTAAGCATATTTATGGGTCGTATTATATTACCATATTCTTATATTTTGTAATTTTCGTTGCTGTACACTCGCCGATTCTCAGCTGCTCATTGGTGCCGGTTTTATATGCAGAAGACTAATTGTGTAAAAACAATTTTTGTCCAAGAGAATCAAAATCCCTTTATGAGATTTGCAATATATTTTTTTCTATAATAACAGGGGTATATATTTATGACAAATAATGCAAATCAATTTCATAATCGCAATACTTCTTATCACTATATTTTTTATTTGTTGTGATAGTCATGATCAAAATTCAGGATGTTATTAACACTTCTCACAATTTGTTTGATATATTGGAATAATAAAATGTAACAGCATTTATGTAATAATAAGTTTTGTTATAAAAGTGTTGAATTTATAACTAGTATTTTTAGGTACTTAGATACACATAGGCAAAAACAGTTGTTGGAAATATTACTGTGGCATCTCTAATATGATAATAAAACTTCCCTGTTCTTGATTAAATAATAATATTGTTAAAATTGATATTTTTCTTACCAATGCTTTTTGTTTTTGACAGTTACCCATTTTTGTTTTAAAAATTAAGATGTGGATATAATTCGTCTATTTATGTCGCTGTAAGGCACTAAAAAAATAAAAGGATTCACCTAAAAACATAGTAAGAGGCAATTATTAGTTTTCGCCCCAAGCGCAGTTTTTCTTACTGTCGAGATACTGTTTTTATCGGTTATAACTAGTAATGTGGAAAAAATAAAATGCTCAAATGCACAATTTTTCCAATATACAGGGTGTTTCAAAAGCCATCCGCCAAATTTTAAAGCATGATAGATAATTTTTAGAAAATTCGACACCCGGTATCTTATAAATGAAACTTTTAGGACATAGTGTATATGAAGTTTTTGACTTATTTTTTTCCAAAAAAATCATTTAAAATTTGGTAGACATTTTTTGAGGCACTCTCTATGTGTATTTTTTTTTAAATCCTGGTTTTTACTCCTTTAACAAAACCACATTTTTCTTGTGGGTGATATATGATGTGATAAGATAAAGAGTATAATGTTAAAAGTTAAAATGAGTGAATAAGTATAAGTATTTTAATTAAATAGGATTGTGTGAAAAGGAGTGAAATGTACATACATTTTCGGATGTCCTTTTGTGATTACTTCAAGAATGTAAAAGGACAGTGTCCAACATTTTACAACATTAATTTCCATCGTCAATTTTTATTAATGTTCAATATTTTCCTAGCCATATTTCAAATGACATTTTCATTAGTTATAACTAAAACTGGCAAGTCGTGCAGCGGTTCAATGGTGCGACTCCAAGAGATTACCAAAGCAAGCCGCAAGGCTCTATAGCTCCCATTTTAGTCCATTGTTATGTGTCGTAGTGTTTGCATGCTAATTTATTCCTCTCCATTGTATGTTGTTGTGTAATTGATAATTTTATTTGTCGTATTTTATTGTTGATATTAATTTAATAATAAAGTGTGTCAGACGTGTGCATTCTCGGATTTATTCTATAATAGTACTATAATAATTTGTAAGGTCTGCAAGATAGACTTGATGTGCTGGAACAAATATGATTGTGCAGCATAAAGCAAAAAAAAAATGGCGTGCCCTCGAAAACACAGTTTATGTTCGAGTTACTGTTAATGCTGATTGCCTGTAAAAGATTACATGACGCCATAAAAAACTTATAAAACAGTGCATTGTCGTTAGCAGAGTCACTGCAAGTAGTGGACGAAGTAAATCGACTGCTACACGCTATGCACGTTAGAGAAAATTTCGCATGTGTGTTAAAGCAAGACACTGGTTTTACCAGATTAAGACAAATTTGTGATAGTACTGATGGTGCATCTCCAGATTCATTAAGTGTGTGCAAAGACAATTTTAAGTATGTCTGTATTACGTCAATAGATAAAACGGTCGTTCTCAAAATATAAGCGTATTTTTTCACCACAACGAATATCACTCACAGAGACAACCATAGAAACATACCTGATGCTGCAAAGTTTTTACAGATCTTCTCCAGTGATAACCAAGCTAGTTAAGAGGGTACGTTGTGCATACAAGTTATAAATTGTAACAGTTTATTGATTTTGTAACTAGATAATTTCTTTTATTACACTCATTATGATGCGTACGCCTATGTCCTGTCGTACATTTCTGCCAGCTTTAGTTATAACCAACCCAAACAAAATCTGTCTTGAATATTTGAAGTAAACAGGTTGAACATTTTAAATAAAATAGTAAAAATAATAATTCACATTCAATAAAAGAATACTATGAAATGTGATTATTAAAATGGAACCGTTGATTAGAAATTTCCATTTTAAAACTTTATACAGCCAAAAAGTTTGTTTTTAAAGTCAAGAAAAATTTAGTTAAATGTTGAATTCTAAATAATTACTAAAACGTAATATTAAACTGTTTTCATTGCCAACATCCTGTAGTCATTGGATTTACCAGCTTAAAAAAGTCATTGTTCCGATATCAGCCATTTGTTATTTCCAAAGAAAAGATTGCCTGTGTGTATCGATGCCCTAAATAACTGTAAATATATGTAAATTGTGTTGACTTTAAATTTTAAGTATTCAATAGAAAAGTAATGCGTAGGGGACATCATAAGTGATTAAAATAACATTTACATAGAATCCTCATACTTTTTTATACTGGAACTTTTTATGACACTAGAAACTTTTGTTTAATTAAAAATTATGTTTTTAATTTTCCTTATACTTGCACGCTTATTATGGATTTATTATTTTTCATTCAGTATCAATGTTTGTATATTAAGAATGACAAAAATCTTGTTTTTTCTTTCATACGAAACGTGTTTTTTATTTTTAATAAAATACCAAAATGTGCAAATATGTTAAAAAATTTCCATATTTTTTTTATAGCAGTAAAGCCTACTTTCTTTTTTATGGAAGACTGAAAATGAATTATATTATTTCAGTAATTTTTATCTTATTTATTATTATTTGTGTCAATCTAGTTTAATAAAGTTTTTTGTATTATTTTTTGTTTTTATTTTATATACTTAGCTCTATTTTATTGTTACAATGTTAATCAGTAAGCATAAGAAGTCAGGAGGACAACTGCTGCCAAGAAAACCATTAAATAATGGCCGTAATGGGTTAGTATTTGAGCCATTCTAAAATTTTGCTGTTTGATAAAAAATCCATAAATAATTTCTTATCATAGATCCACCATTGTGGTTGTTATAATGTAGTACCAGATTAATGTGAAAGTCCCACTACAATGAGAAATGGATTATTTAAAATTTGTGATTCTGCATTTGTGGTTGCAATTAAAAATTCCCTTTTAATACAAAAATAAAAGTTCATACAATTTTAGAATAATCTGTAATTGTTGTAAGTTCACCAATGAAATAATGAAATATATTATTTTTTGGTCGAACTGAGTTGTCATATTTGCCTCGTATTTATGTTGTTACCATTTGTTGGTTAAAGATTTTTGAGGAAATTGTAATTTGAAACATTTAGAAAATTTGTACATTACCTAATTTTTGTGTTATATCCATTGAATTAATACATAAAAGAGTACAATTATCCAAATAGCATAAGCAGAAGCTTGACCAAAAATCGTCATGTTAAAGAACTATTTTGTTGTATTTCGATTGGTAGAAATTTCCTTCGACCAATCCGCTTCAAGCAATTCGCTGATATCTGCTATATTAGAGACTCCCTCTGGCTCCCGATTGAATGTTTAATGCTACCACTTCTTGTGTCAAATGGATATATCAAACTTTTTCAAGTCTGTTTTAATTTACAACTTAACTTGTTGGTCAACGAATTTAACTTTCACAGCGACAGTACTGATACATTTTTCTGATGTTTGTCATTATTGATTTTTAACATGTAATTCAAAAACATTCAGATTTTTTTAAATGTGAAATGTTAAAATTTATTGTAGTAGACACGCTGTAACTAGAGGCACGCTTATAAGTAAAACTTGCAACAGCATACTACCTTCGCTTTAATTGGATACTAACATTTTAGCATGAAGGATGACGGAAGAATTAGTTCAAAACTGTTATTTTACCTCTTTTGAGGAAGAAAAACCACAAAAAATTCAGTGCGTTTAGACTCAAATACTATCGGCAAATAAAAAAATTGTTGGAATTGTTAATTTTCCTCCTGACATCTTTATGCTCTCTGTATTTAATGTGTGGAATCTAATTGGAATCTATGATAAATACACAAATCTTCATCTACATGCACAATCAATAATTAAAATAACATAGTTTCATGTATTTTACAAATCCTTAAAAAATGGCATAAGTTATAATGTACCAATTAAAAATCGTAAATGTATTTCGAGTCTTAAGACGGAAGGTAAAGTGTCCATATGAAAAAATAAAATAATGTTTGTGTGAATTTTCCATACATTATGTGACCCATTTTTCTTCGATTGTCCGTACAATGATGTGGCAAAACACAATCTCTTGTAAATACAAAACATGCTTATTGAGTAGATAGTTAAAAAAATATGATATTTATAATTAACTGCCAACTTAAATGACGTTAAAAGCTAATATTAAGAAATAAAATTTAATATAAGTAATTTGTGAATATTGCACTTTGTCAAACAGATTATTTGTGTCCATATTTGTTCCAGTTTATTTCATATTTACTGTCTAGCATAATATATCATTGTTGCCATGTATAAATACATAATTTTAAGAAATGAGGAACATTATCGTAAATGTTCCCAACCTGTATACAGAGTAGGAGAATGAATTGCTATCTAACAGGTATCGATCACTCCATGGAAGACATTAAATTGCAGGAAAATAGTAAACAGTTTTTCCAAATTTTTATTCACGATGATAAATCAAAATGTTCAATATCTTCAACTAATTGTAATAGTCACAAAAACTTGGGAAATGCAAATCAAATAAGTGTAATAAAAGTGACAGAACGGCATAAAGCAATCATCGTTCTATTGAAAGAATTCAGTCCAGCTGGGGAAATCTAGGAATTTTGAATTTTTGGGAATATTCCCTTCTCAAAATTCCCGGAGTATTGATTTCACTGCCATATTTCGATCAATTGTCCAGACATTTTGCCAATGCTCTGAGAAATTTTGAAATAATTATATTTTTTTTGATTTTTATATTACAATTTTGAAATTTTCAGTGCTAGTGACGTTTTACATGTTTTAATATTGAACTACTTTTGTTTTGTGTTTTGCTATTTAAATTTCTTGTGTACTTACTACTCGCTTGAGTAGTGCAGAGATATGGGTAATCACTTCCATAAATTTGATAAAAAAGTAGTACTTAAATAGAAAATTACAAGCGATCACATCTTAAGTCATTCAGTTATAGACAATAAATAAGCAAAATAAATGTAATCAAGATGACAAAAACCGATCTGTTTAGTTTAATAAAATCGTTATTTTTGTAATAACGAAATAAATTGAAAAAAAAAAATTGCTGCGAAACTGAAAGATATCAATAAAATTGAAGATACAATTATTGTTTATGATTGAATGATTTATGTTAAGATGTCATCGCTTTCAATTTTCTACTAGGCGTTACTACTTTTTTTCTGAAATTTATAGCAGTGATTAGTGATTACCCATATCTCCGCCATCGGTAAAGGGCGACAATCACATCCTAAGGTATCCTATCGAAGTATACTGCATGCCAAATTTGGTTTAAATAGCTGCTCTAATAAAAACAATAAAATTAATATCAACACCTGGTATCTCCAAAACGAAGAAATTTTAGATGCTTGTTTATATGAACTTTTTTTTTAAATTAGCTGAGATATTAACATAGGTACTTCAGTTACACCCTGTATATTAGTCTGATAATTTTTTATACATTTTAATAAGTGCTGTACATAAAGTGTAACATTTGTATGTATTATATCTCTCAGTCCCTATCATCCACACTGCTTGTTTACACAACTAGTTTTGACTTATTTTCTGTAAAATCACAATGCACAGGGATAAAAAGAATACATAATTTTTTACTGTAATCTTCATATTTTTGATTTGTTTATTACGAGTAATACTTCCAATGATATCTCTTCAAAAACTGGAAAAGTTGGTAGGTATTGATGTAAATATGCAACAATAGTTGTGTTAAAAATTGTACGTGTTACTATCTAATGTATGTTTTTATCACAAAGTAGATATTCCTATGACAATGATGGTATATGTACAACACCAATGTAGGTGACATACAAAATACAATTGGATATGCTTTAGGAACCATGAAAATATTTGCAATATAAAAAATAAAAGGAGTTATGTAACATGATTTACTTATTTAGCTTTGCCAACAGAAACATTTAATGTAACTAGATAAGAATGATACATCTACCAATTTTGTTATACAGGGTGGGGCAATTGTGCATCTGCCTTCGATATCTTGAGTTCTATTCTAGAAACTTGATTTAAAAACATAAGTAAACCAAACAAAAATGTTTATAACCGGAAATTGTTTTTTAATATACAGGGTGAGCCAAGACGATTCTACAGGGTCATGTAACATTTTTTTAAATGAAATGTCATATATCAGAACATTTTTGGAAACCTCTTTGTGGCCTCCTTTCACTCCTGTATTATTATTGACTTTCTCCTAACTATTTGGATGTAATGATTTTTTTGTTGAAATTATACCATTTACACGTGTATATTAAAAATATCCCTACAATTATAACTATCGATTTTAAGAAAAAATATGTTAGTATCAGTTATGACACATCTGTGTGATGATACTGAGCCATTTTCACTTCCTAAAGATATACAGGGTGGCCAAAAAGGCTTTTTAAATGTACAACTTTTTGAACTGAATTTTCTCAATTTTTCAAATGGAACACGATGTGATGTAGGATTGAAAAACGAACATTTTTTGTATGTACATTCCTATGGCTATTTGTGACCATTTTCAATTTATTGAACAATAACTGCAAAATTCAGCAATAAAAATTAAAAATGAGGGTTTTTTTCAAATAATTCAAGAGAAGGTATTATAATAAGTGTGTTACATGATGCCCATAAAAACATCACACCAACAACAATCCAAAATTTGAAGGAAAGTATAATTAATTCTACATCACATCGTCCAAAAATATACAGGGTGTCCATTTGAAAAACGAGAAAATTCAGTTCAAATAGTTGTAAATTAAAAAATTATTTTTGGCCACCATGTATACTTTTAAGAAGTGAAAATGGCTGAGTGTTATCACACAGATGTCTCATAACAGGTACTAACATATTTTTTCTTAAAATCAATAATTGTGACTGTAGTGTTTTTTTAATATACGTAAATGGCATAATTTCAACAAAAAAATTCATTACATCCAAGTGGTTGGGTGAGAGTCAATAATAATACAGGAGTAGAAGGAGCCCACAAAGAGGTTTCAAAATATGTTCTGATATACATAACATTCCATTTAAAAAAATGTTAGTTGACCCTGTAGAATTGTCTTGGCTCGCCCTGTATATTCGAAAATAATTTCCGGTTATAAACTGTTTTGTCCAGTTTATTAATGTTTTTAAATCATGTTTCTAGGTATCATAGAACTCGAAATATCGAGTTGCATTATTGCCACACCCTGTATATAACAATACTTACAAGTTCATAAAATTTGTAGGTTTTTTATATTCTTACAAAACCTTAAAATGAAACAAAATATATTTCTGCATAATTTCCTTTTGTTAGAAAGAAAATCACATGATTTCAAAACAACAAAAAAAAAACTGAATCCGACCAACTACCACAAGTAAAGACTTGATGGTACCACTTTCAAATTTACCGTATTTAAATATCTTTTTCAAAAAATCTGACCAACAATGACCAATTAAAATAAATAAAGTTAAAGAAAACTAACATTAAAGAGTTTAAATGCTTTTCAAATGCATCAAATTAACTTTATTAGACACTTTATTACTGAATGATTAAAAACGAGATTGTTTTTTCAAAAAATTTAGATATTTCAATTATTTGTTTTAGTTGATGTTGAAATGTCTAATTATGAAATATTGATAATTCATTTAACGAGGTTCAAAATATATCAGTTCAAGTGTCTTAGACATCTCTAGTGTATACATTTAAACTTTGTTCTTAGAATAGTGTTTCCTGTATTTTGTTTTACTAAATATTTCGACTACCCACACAGTCAAAAAATGTAAACACCAATTTATTTTTATATTTAAGAAAATTTATATACCTACTATTGGTATTATCACAGCATATGCTGTGTTATTACTGTTATTAGGTATTTACAGAACTCATATTTGTGACAATTGTCTGAAAATATTCAAGTCGCTTATAGATAAAATTTTGTTAGGCCTATATTCCTAAAGTGTATTACAAAATTATTTTGTATGTACTTTACTTTTTATGTAAGTATTGTTTTTTTTTTTTGAGAAATTATTTAGAAAGATACAAATAATCTTAAAATCATATCATCCAAAACACCTCATTAACCCCTGAAAAAAATTTATTAAAATATATTGTATAGGTATGAAATATATATACAGGGTCTTTACTGACCAATATGTTATAAATTATAATTTGTTTGTACAATTTACATTTAGAATAGGACCTTGACATCATTGTTAAGTGGTTTCATTATATTTTTATAAATATATTTTGTATGAAAAGTCTGACTCAAATCCTATAATAACATAATATACTATGACTTATGTATTATAGTTAGAATAGGGACAATAAATTGTCTTTTATAAATTAAGAAAATAAATAAGAATAAATATATCACACTCGAATGCCTACAATTTGGTTTTACTTCAAACACCCCTAGAACTTTAAATAAAATGAGTTGGAAAAAAATTTAATTAATATAAGCAGAATATCTTAAAGAATCTGCCATTATTTTGTAACAGTGATAATAAATATGTGTCCAATTACTCTATAGATTTTTGTATGAACTGGTTGTCAATCCCTACAGATGAGATAAGTAGATAAAATATCAATATATAGAAAACTGTCACGTTTGACATTGTTAAAAAAGACAATCTTTTATCAAAGAGATTTTCTTCTAGTTTTGAGAACGGAATCAGAAAGCATTCCAAAACGTCAACTTTTAATTGTCTAAAACATTTGACATTTAAGCTTGATTTTGAGATTAATATTTTTTTAGGTGCAAGATATTTTTGGATAGGAAAAAACATTTTTTCCAGAATCCAACCTCTGACCAATCCTTTTGACGCAGAGGTTTATTTAACAAATTTTGTTTTAATAATTTATAAGGTGGGAAGAAAAATTGATTTTAATATTTTTTCGTCAGTGAAACTTCTTAAATATTTTTATTTTATTGGAAAGAAAGTGTCCAGACAAGACAGTAACAGTTGGGTAAGTTCTTTTGAGTATATCCACTGGTGTCAACATGGAAGAACAATTTTAGCTCCATAAATGTGATTAAATTTATAATCATAAAATGTCAGACCAAAATCATCTGTGGAAACCAATCTATATATACTCACCAACCGAGGGTGTCATTTAAATTTGTTTTATGATTAATTTGATTAGGGTCATGATTTATTACAAAATTTCCTCGAAATGATAAATAAGTACCAGTATTTATGAGTCTGTGATGTACATTCTTTTCTTCAAATGATATATGTAAATATAATATTAAAAATAACGTGAAGTGACTAGTCACACTTGCCATTGAGCACTTGCCAACTCCTCTACCGAGTGGGAAAAGTGTCAAGAGATTTAATAAAACAAGATATTTATAATTTTATAAAATTAAAATTTAACGTGTGTTTCTTTGCATATACAGATAAGACCACGAAAGGGCAAACACAGACATGCATCAGCTGTGCTGAACCGCACTTACCGATTTGCGAGTGTGAATCCCCCTCCGTTGCTAATGATCAAACGTTCATGGCATATACCAATTAATGGCCTTGTCCGCACTTTCGTGGTTTTATCTGTATATGACCATATATAAATTTGAGATATAATCCATCATTTTGATAATCTAAGGGTAGGTTTTTAATATTTATTATTTGGATAAATAAAATAACACATATTCTATGTATTAAAGCTAGTCGCTGACATGCAATTTTTAGTTGTACAACAGTTGCACAATATTGTGATCTGGAAATGGCTAAACAGCGCTCACATACGCAATATTATCAGTTTTATATTATCTATGCTGTCAGTTGCCTAGATGTAAGCACACATTAAAATGTTCAGTTTCAACATGGATTTCTATGTAATAGCAACGTTGCGTGCTCTTGAACTCAGAAGGAAGGGAATGACTACCAGAGATACACTATATGAATTTAATTTTTATGCTTTTAAACTTTGTAGTAATATTTATTCTTGGTAAATTTTAGTTAAAAATAAATTAATTGCTTATCCTTGTTGCACATGAGAGGACATGCTCACAGTACACACTCGCTCACTCACCGCACCTAAATCTTACTGAGCGAGCATGCCATTGCTTGGACACAAGAATATAGGTTTACATCGTGTGGCTCGGTTGCAAGTGAGCTTATTATTAGACGTATTTTAAGCTTGTATGACACAAAATAGTGGCACGAAATTGTGCAATCATTCAAGTAGTGTCGACACACAAACTACAAAAGGCATAATTTTACTAGTTTACTAATAGTTATTGCTGATTGATTGAATAAAAATGTCCTGTTCCGTGATTGGTTATAAAATAAACTTTTTGCTTACGTGGTGAGCACAAAAATTCGGCTTTAATTGGCCAACTTTACAGTTTCATGTGTGCGCACCCTCATCTTATATAATCATGAGTAGTCAATAGTTACTCAATCAAAATGTTGCAGATATGAAAATTTCATGTCAGCGACCAGCCTAAATGAATATAATACCATTTATTTTAAATAAATGGTACCAACTAATCAAGAAGATTAAACTTAACTATGGATTGAACTATGGAGTGTAGAGAAGGAGAAACGTCTCCGTGTTAAAAAATGTGATAGGATTTTCGATGGAAGAATAGGTGGCGCTGATTTAGAGGAGGTATTCTACGTGATTTTGTTTTTACTATTTTTATTATTTTTTTACGCTGTATAATTCTTTTCAACACCTACATAATATTATGTTTTCGTTAGTTTATAGAATCTGAAGCTAGTTTCAGAGATATAGTAAGTGTTTAACTTCAGACTCAATCCCATAATACGATCAGCGCCACATCTCATACCTTACAGAATTCAGACCACATTTTGAACGTACCGTCCATAAGAGACGTTACTCCTTCTCTACACTCCATAGATTGAACTCTCAAGTCTGCATCCTGCAACCAGATATACATCTCTCTAATCACCTTTACAAAGGTATCTTAATTCATTAACTGGATCATCCTAGTTTATGTCCACGAATTCAATATGTGCATAATTAATTTATTGATAATAATAATAAAACTAACTGCTAAAAAAACAAACAGTTATATGTATTATAAGGAGAAAACATAAAAATTGTATATTCATAAGTACGTGAATAAATACCTGTAAAAATAATTGTATTAAAGATAAAGAACCTATTCCGATTTTTATAAGAACTCAGTACTTTTTTTTGGCTGCTTTGTTGACGTTAATCATCGATTCCAAGTTCTTAAATATGTATGTCAATAATACGCATTGTAGGAATATTCCACCTACTTAAATTTTCCCGGGATTGATAGATATATTTTCGCCGGTCTCCGCAAGTGGCGCTGTTTATCAGACGATTTCATTGGTTAATTACTTATCTTCATAGTGGCGGATTCGCAAATGTTTTGAAAATGTGGTAATTTGTAGTTTTTCAAAAACATTTTTAGAAAAATTGTGTTCCTGTTAATTTCTAATACCAAAGTGCGTAGTGTGACATAAAATTTGACAATATATAGTTAAATTGAGAGCCCTAGTGCTTTTTAGGGCGTGTAGAAGCTAGCGTACGATAATGGCCGTGTTGGAGTTGAGTCTGTAGCAGAGCCGTTCTCGAGCAGTAAACTGGTCTGCGGCTGAATAATATTGACGTGTCAGCGTCAGCGTTGCTCTGTCGAAAATTATTAACTTTCCAGTGCGATTAAAGTGCTGTATGGATTTTTGCCAGTGTTATTAGTTTGTTATAATCAGTGGAAGCTGTTCACGAATTTCAGATGGCTTAAAAATCAAGTTAGTATTCTTTCCACATTCTTTTGTTAATGCAGTTGTTATGTAAAGTAGAAAAAAAAACATTTACGCAATTTTCTTTTATGGTAGTTGTCCTGTAATCATTAAACCTGGCATTTAAAACAATATCTAACTATAGTTGGTGAGTAATATTGTCTGACAACTTGTTTAATTCAACTGCCTAATCTTTCTATTTTAACACTATAATAAAAATAATGCGAATCCTCATAATTTACTTTGTATGTTATCATTTTATTACTTAACTTAATTAAAAAATTGACAGTTTTAGACTAGAAAACTTTTAGTGTTAGGTTAGGTTAGTGCCAAAGTTTATTTATGGAAATAGAGCACTGTTATGAATATTTAATCGCTCATTTATGATTATAATATTTGTTGGGGAACTTATTTTTATTTATGTATAAAATATTCATATCTAGGCTATCACTATTGAGTGGAAAGTGGCAAACAATCTAGTTCGTCAAATAGCATTGTTGCGCAACATCCAACACAACACGAATTTGATTTATAGGCAAAACGACTAGATAAAAGCGTCGTACTCCTAATAAAAGTCAGTTTTGTATGAAGACGTAACATTTTTCCCGTCCTACTATACGTTTCGATCCAACGACTGCATAGCTGCATGCATAGGTAAACGGCCGGGGCGACCCGCTTAAAACAGTCCCACACGGCTTCAACAAGACAACAAGGGTGCATCGTTGTCAGATGGTTGCTGTTGTTAAAACATTCTGTAGACTGATTTATCAAATGTTGGAGGAAATGTTGAAACCACGCATTAACTTTTGAGGTCTTTGCGTAATTGTTAATATTATTAGTACAGTGTTTTTATTACCTAAATGAATTGTATAATTTTAAACTCGTAACCTGTGTTACGTGTAATGCAATTAAAATTCTATGTGCATTAATAATATCGTGAATCATATCTGCTTCCACTGCATGTTGAAGAAAATGCTAAAAGAAATAGATAAATCTAGATAATGTATGTGTAAATATTTGCGGGTATTTTCAGATGTAATTTAAATTGGGCAACGTTGCTACTGTCACAATCCCTTTTCCCCGCCTGTTTATTCACGTAGTATACACGCTATGTTGCCATATCTACGCGAACTGGATGCTTTTATTGACGAATGAGTCCGTTTTGCCGGTTGCCATACAGCTAAATCAATCGAGAATCTTTACAGAACCGAGCCGAAAGCAGCTAGTTACATTGCTAATAAAATATCCCATATTGTACATCACTACACTACAACATAATTTTAGAATACAGAGACGGTGACCATCTGGGCCATGCGAGGCTGAACCTTCTTTGACTTTGAAAGCAAGCAGCTTACTACAGACAGACACAGATTTAATACGAACTAAATCTGTGCTACAAATGTAGCATAAGCAAAAATCGCAGAACATACAAAGTACATATTTCATGGAATATTTAGAAGCATAAATAATAAATTGCCAGTGGCGTACGAACGATTCGGTTTGGGAAGGACGATATTGTAAATAAGATATATTTAATAATTTTAATAAGATACAGCCAGTGGCAGATCTAGAATATTTATTTGGGGACTCCGAAAATCATATGAAAACAATATAAACGATCATGTAAAATACCCCATCACGACATCTACATAATATAACAATACAAGTATTCAATTTACAAAACAAATTTTCATAATTTCAAGATCTGCCACTTTTTCTTATCAAACAATAAATAAAAATAAACTCTCAGCGTTGTATACAGGTCGTCGGTCCATGTATGGACCGACTACGCGGGCACGACCTCGAACTCGAACACGGAGGTATAGGGAGCAACAATATACACATCTGGTATTTAGGAAGTCTCGGAATAACGTGCGAATTACCTTTGGACGGAAATATGACCAGAACTTTCAGAGAGCCTAATCGTTTATATTCCCATCATGTTGTGTGACTACATGAACGTTGCCATATTGCATATGAAATAACTAAATTGTTCTGCATTTTGACATGGAGTTTTTAATATTTAAGTGGTCTTGCAATTTTTCTTATCGGCGGCGCAACATATTTTTACTGGTAGTCAGGCACCGGTAAAGTAAGTAGGAGGTAATGGATAATTTTGAAAAAAAAAATGATAAACAAAGCTCTGTATCTACGCAAAAAATTGTTCGTTGTGATAGTGTTATATTCGAGGTTCTATTAGAATAGCTTGAACTCGAATTGACTGAAATGATTTGTGTATGTAATGTTGTCTTTAATTATTCATTCGTGCCATCTTGTTTCCTGACTTTATTATTACGATTATTAATCAATTATTTACAACCGTCATGATAATTACAAGCTACTTATTACAAAATCAGCTTATTAAGGACTTACTTTTAAACATGTTTTTAAAAGTTTCTAATACACATAAAAACTAAGACAATTTTATTTGATCAAAATCAGTTTTTTTTTATATACTGTTGGCGGTTTTCATCTCTTGGTACGATGCGAGTTCGCATCTGTGTGACTCTAATGTACCTACTTATATTTTAGCCGGCTTTTTGTATACATTCGACTCAATACGATACCCGACGAGTGATCATCAGAATCTGGTAGAAAATAATTGTTAGTGACGGCTAACGTGACAGCAAATGTGACAGTGACATTTCTTTACCCTCCAGAGTATGATGGTGAGTCCCGATTAGCGGAAAATATTGAGCGGAACTCCGTAGTCGTGTTCCGCTGTTTTTTCACGTGGTCCCACTATAATAAGCTCGATAATAAGCGTAACATCATGTATCTGTCAAGCAGAAATGTCAAAATAATAAAACAACCTGTGGATCATGTGAGAAGTCAAAATAATGCCTTTAAAATGAATTCGGAAACCCTTTTAATCATATATTGGTATTCATCATGCTACATATAAACAGCACAAATTTATTCTAGATTAGTTCATCTCAATTGCTACATAGAAATTTTTGAATATACAAGTTCCGTCGTCGTCGGTTCCGCCAAAAGTTAAACTAAAATGGACTATTTGCGTAACAATAGTTGAAAATGCGGAATTGAATTATGGCCGACACTTGACCAATGAAATCTATGAACATGTTTCGCGTCCGTTCCGTTTATAACTAATTTCCGCTAGTTGCTAGTCGGGACTCGCCATGAGGTCATGTGGAAAAAGGTCTATTACGACGGTGTCAAATTTAAGTAGGTAATTTAATGTATTTACAAAATATTTGTAGGTAGTTTTACGTAATTTTGCCTAATAATTATTGAATTACATACCTATCATTATGGTTTATTTTAGAGATATAACGAATAGTTGTAAAAAAAAACACATAAAATCACCCAACAGAGGCCGCCGGGCGGCATCGTAGTCTGGTGATTCAGTGGCGTTCTTGTATCCATATATCTCTGAAATAAACTGTATTTTTTTATTAGTCAAAATTCACGAGGCACGTGAAGGTCATATTGCACTAGACAAGGACAACATAAACCATGCATTGTTACATTCCGTTGACATAGTTTTTGGATCGGCTTGAAGAATCGGCTCGGGCTGTAAGTCGGGGTATGCCTAGATAAGTAGTAGATATAATCAAAATTGACTGAATTGACTTACCAAAAGAACCATGACGCCTGGATTTTGTTTTATATATTTTTTTGTTGAATAAAAGATTAAGCTTTTAAAAATATTGTTTCTTTTTTTAAATTCTTTAATAATTAATTGTACTTTTTTCTACATATAATCCATATAAAAACTGCAAACAAAAAGTGACTTATTTATTCAAAGCCAAGGCAACAGGTTTTTTCATATCTGTATATCTCCCAACCCTGACTACACCACTGTGCTGTCTTGCTAGAAGCGATCTACTTGTGATTGGAGGAAAATTAACATTTAAATTAACAGTAATAATGAGGGAATTTTTCAATTTTGTGTGAATCTATTACCTCGCTTATCAATCATTTCAGTTTTACACCTCAGATTGCAGAACGACGGCTGAAACAGGGTTGCCAGATACATTTTATTTACACAAATAGACAAAATTAACTAATTTAAACAGATAATTTAAAAAGAAAATATCAAAATAATTCTAGTACCTACTTATTATTTTTTAAATAAACTTTTGTATGTACATACCAATCAAAGCTTAGGTATCCATCCCATCTTTAGTACCTACTCAAAAAAAGGACGTGTAAAATATTTCCATGATCATATCAGATAAATACCTCCCAGTAGGTTTTTTTACTCGGTTATCTGGGTATTACTTTGCAGAAACACTGAACAAACCATTGATCAATGGTGGTTGACGATAATAAATTTCACAAATGTTATGAAAAACTTCATCTAGAAAGATTTTCGAGTTTTGTAATTTTCAGAAACTCCTGAATTTGTGTAACAATAATCATTATTACATATTCCGTGTCAAAACAATATTCTTTTAAATCGTTACATACATACATTACGAACAAAATAAAATATAATTGTATGTATCCACCCATTCATCATACCTCCATAGTAAGTCTAAAAATAGATTTTTCTGTAAACGTACCAGTGACAAATTTAATCACAATAACAAACGTGGTGTGGTGGTCTCAAGCGAACTTCTATAAAGTAAAAGTAAACGAAATAATGAATAATTATTGATATTTCAAAAGCTCGTTGGTATGTAGGGTACCTAAATGTCTTATGAACAAGTTAAAGGTCTCTTATTCTTCAGGGGCTTGTTACTGCTGTAAAGCCCTCGGTAAAAGTGTAAAACCCGAGGTGAAACCTTATTTTATGTAACCGTTCTTATCACCAATGTTGCCAGATGTAAAATAATTTTCATTTTTGTACCTACGATAAGTTTAGTTGATATCACAAAAGCGATAATTTGAGAACACAAAAAAGATTAAGAGCCGGAAACAAAAAAACTATTTTTCGTCAGTGACGTTATTACAGAACGTCCGATTTTCGTTTTTTTTTCTTCACACATTTTTGCCGGCTGAACCTGAATTTCGAATATCCGCTAAGCTATACTTTCCGAGATATTAAGACGCAAAGTGCCAACATGTCACATTTGCCCACTACCTAATGCAATATTTATTTTAATTTTATTATTGTTTGTTAACATCAGTAGGGGTTCTTCTCGGGATTCTTTGAATATCTTCCCCCACACATAATAATATTTGCCTACTACATTCTTTAAAAAATGCACCAATTAAAATATAATAATATTTTCCAGACTGTTCTGCAGGTTTTCAACTGAACCGAGGGATTTTTTTGCCGTCATGTTGGTATCATGGAGTATTTTCGTTGTGGGCGTGGGCCGTAAAAATAACATGCTCTTTATTTGACATAAAAAATGGTCGTTTTTCATGTCGAAGAAGGAACATACTATCTTTCCGGACCTCATCCTCCTAGTACCTATGGGCCGTAAATTATTTTAATAAAATTTGAGTATCTAGTTGGCTACTGTCCAGTGTCCAAAGTTACGACAATTCGATCAACAGTTTCATATTCCATAGCTTTCTTGTTAGTTCAAATTAGTACAAGTGTATTATGTATTTTTGTGAATTTCTAAACTTATATGACGTATGGTAGGTATTTGCACAAAACAAAATATTGTATTTTCATTTTTCGGCAACAGCAAACTGCTTTGTATTTTCGGAAATACCTATAGTTCTCAAAATTCGGGTGTGATGAAAAAAATTGGAATAACTTGCCAAACTTCTTAAGACAAGACGGAAATATCCGAGTGACTATTGGCGAAAAATGCCCAATAATATTAGATGGGGCCAAATATTTTGTCCAGAGTGCCACTTGAGTTTTCCTTGCTAGATGTTGGAATAATACTCAAAATAATAGGTACTTACCTTGGAAAAATTAGGTATTGGTAACGGTAAAATAATTGGCAAGTATTTTACGTGTGGCATATGACAAATCTGATATACAAAGGTACGCATTTACTTTTTAAGGCACTAAAATGTAAAAGAAAGAAACGGTACTTTTTTATGGATATATAAAAATCTTTAAACACCGTTATTGCACTATTTGGTATATGGCCAATACATCCTTTTTCCACGAAACCCTTGATATGAATAATTAATAAATTAGTAAATATCAACACCTGCTTTGGAGTGTGACATGATCATGGTACGGGGTGTACCTTTTCTCCTTTAATTTTGAAGATAATTGATTGAAATTTGGGATATCCTATATACATAATAAGCGGTACTTTTTGACATACAAGTGATTTTTTTCCACTTCCGGTTTCGCCGGAAGTGACACTAACTTTCGATTTTTAAATGGAACACCCTGCATATTATTGCATTTTTGAATTCTGCATAATTTTCTGAATACAACGATACCAAATAAGTGACATTTCAAACGTCAATGTTTTTTATAATATAATGTTTAGTTTGCCATTTAAGTGTGCCATGACGGTTCCGAAGTATTCTAAATGACCCGGGTAATGTTAGAAAAATCGAAATCCCGTCAAAAATCCTAAATTACGTGATTTATGAGGAAATAAAGTTCATCAAAATGGTTTTTGAGGCAACATTCAACTTTTTCAAATGGAACCATATTGGTACCGTGGTACCATTTATTAGTACTATTAATAAGGAATTTATTCATATGTCTTATTAAAATGTGCGATAAATACAAACAAAATTACAGCTAAAAGAAAATAAGAAAATACAATTTTCTAATTAATTGTTAAGAAATAACTAACTAAGGTGGCTTTGAAAACAATGAAATATTTAGCTTGTCAAACATTTGTTGGTTTACCGGTGTTTTTATTGTGTCTTTAAAAATTGTTTAAAATTCTTGGTAATTGTTTTCAAAATACCGCAAATGTATACAAGAGATGAAAAAGTGGACATGTTAATTATTTATGGGGAATGTAGAAAAAAATTTCGTTGCGGCTAGACACCTTTATGCCGAACGATATCCTGATAGACAGTGTCCAGCGAGAAATTATTTTAATCTTGAAAATCAATTCCGAAGTGATCCCAACAATGATCCCGAAGAAAATTTCATTCTTGACGAAGGAACGGAAATTAATGTTTTGGCTCGAGTAGAAGTTGATAAAACTGTTTCTTTAAAGGCAAATTAGGTTTAAATTGGAAATCGGTCACCAAACAGTAAGCCGAATTTTGCACAAATACCACTATAAATCTTTTAAATACCAATTGCACCAGCACTTGTACGAAAATGATTACGAACGTAGGATGGAATATTGCAATTGGATTTTGCAGAATAACGTGCAGCCAATCATAGATTTTTTGGGAATGATTTTATTTTCGGACGAATCTAGGTTTACAAATTTGGGATTATTTAACCGACAAAATACAAAATATTGGTCACAAGAAAATTAAAATTTATTACGGGAGGGTAACTTTCAAGTGCGGTTCGGTTCCAATGTTTGACTTGGAATAATCGGTAGTAGAATCATTGGTCCAATAATATTCGAAGGAACCCTGACTGGTGCCAGATACTTGGGATTTCTGCAAAATGAAATTGAGGACAGTTTAGCTGAATTACCTTTCCATTTACGACAGGGAATGTATTTCCAACAAGATGGCGCTCTCCATAATTCAAGAATAGTAATTGATTACCTTCAACGGAGATTCAGAGAAAACGTAATTTCGACGAATGGTTCTGTGAGGTGGCCTCCAAGGTCACCTGATTTAACACCCCTTGATTTCTTTGTTTGGGGTCATTTAAAAAATATTGTCTACGCAATCGCCGTTACAACCCGTGAAGACCTGGAGCTACGACTAAGACGCGCAATTAATAGCATAACGGTCCAGCAATTGGTGAACGCCCTTCGAGAAACAGCTGGGCGAGTTCAGAAGTGCATTGATTTTAATGGACAGCATTTTGAACAACTGTTGTAATGTTTTGTGTTCATTTTTTTGTATTCCAAAGCCACCTTATGTATAACAAGGTAATTAGAACAAAATTGTATTTTCTTATTTTCTTTTAGCTGTAATTTTGTTTGTATTTATCGCACATTTTAATACGACATATGAACAAATTCCTTATTAATAGTACTAATAAATTGTACCACGGTACCAAAATAGTTCCATTTGAAAAAAATGAGTTTTTTCCCAAAAACCATTTTGGTGAACTTTATTTGCTCATAAATCACGTAATTTTAGTATTTTTGACGGGATTTCGATTTTTCTAGCATTACACGGGTCATTTGGAATAAATCGGAACCGTCATGGCACATTTAAATGGAAAACTAAAAATTATATCATAACAAATATTGACTTTTGAAATGTCACTTATTTGCTATTATTGGATTCGAAAATTATGCAAAATTCAAAAATGCAATAATATACAGGGTGTTCCATTTAAAATTCGAAAGTTAGTGTCACTTCCGGCGAAACCGGAATAAAAAAAATCACTTGTATGTCAAAATATGCTGCTTATTATGTATATGTATAAAATATCCTAAATTTCAATCGATTATCTTCAAAACTAAAGGTGAAAGAGGGGTGTACCATGGTCCTGATCTTCAAAACTAAAGGTGAAAGGGGGTGTACCATGGTCCTGTTACACCCGGTAGATATTTCTGTTTTTAAAATTTTACAATACGTTTTTGCGCTGTGAACGATTTTCAATAAGTAAACGCCTGATTAGATTGGTCTAATGTGCTTCTTTTCACACAAATCAGGTTTTAGTATTTTATGTGTGGCATATGACGTAAATCTGATACTGCTTTTACGTGTGATTTGGTTTATGGTTTTTGCTTGTCACCGTCACATAACTGCTACCTATTTACAACGTTGTTTTGTTATTTTCATTATTAAAAGCAAAGGATTTTATTTAATGCACCTTTTTTATTTAATATGTTAAAAAAAAAATGGCAGCAGCAATTTTATAACATGGTAAGTGTAAGTTTTTTGCTTTAAATCCAATCCACATATGTACAGCTGTCGCAACATAAAGGTTTCCTGGTCATTTGTGATTTGAAAAAGGACATGTATCCTTTTTCTCTTCTGTAACGAATGAAATCTAAAAATAGGCAATAAATTACTTCCCTCCGCATAACCCGTGCATTCGTTCAAGTAAACATAATATATAGTCCAGCAGCCAAGCTGCGAAAAACAATATTAGATTTTAGATTGAAAACCTTTATGTTGCGGCAGATGTACGTATCACTAAAAAAAAGTTTAAGTGAAACCGGAATATTTACGTGTGTATGTATGTATTAGTCTACCCGCGGAAGGAATGTGATTTCTACATTCCATTCACAATTAAGCGTAAATGAAATAAAGGAATTAGTGCATTACAAATTCTTGTGATCGTTTGCATCCGCACCTACTCATTAGGAAAGATATATTCCTAATATATGGTTTAGCAGAAAGCTGGCCACTTATCGGCTCCCTTGCTGCGCGGGCCCTCTTTCCCCTACTGGACAGTACTTATTCGGTGTAAGGAAACGATAGTTTTCACGTTAGGGACAAAATAGGTAGTAAATAAATACAAGTGTAAAAGTTATAGACATTCAATTAGCAGCGTTACCAGTTTGAGAAAATTATGTTATTCGTAAAAAGGCCCGGTAAAAAGTCGTTACATTGATTATAAACCTAGTAGACTTATTGGGGTTTTATTAACATACAATGGATGCTGCTGCCTACTGTACAAACCAGAGTTCCCACTGGACTGGAATTTTTCGACCTGGACACCCCCGATAACACACCTGCGTCCATCGATGCACTAGCGCAAAACCGATTAAATTCCGTTTGTGAGGGAGGATCACTGAGTCACGATGTTGCGGGGCGATGTGGGGGTTGTAATTTGTTTTAATAATAAAGCCTGCATTTTAACTATGTAAATATTATTGATTTAATCGGTGGGCTTGCTGGTGAACGTCCAGCTGTTTCGCCACCCTGGAAAATGGAAATGAAATTTATCTACGCCGGATTATTTAAACATTGACGATCTTTTTACTGGAACGTAAATAGAAACGAATTGCGAAAATTAAATCTATACAAATTTAGTGTAATCATCGTTATTTTCCATTCAGCAAACGAAGAAGAATATAAAGTTCAGTTTAAACTTATTTGCAACATAAAATACGTCGGCGACTTTAATACCTTTACCGCCGTCAAAGGTGCCGACGTTTTTTATGTTACAAATAAGTTTCAAATATACCACATTGGCTACTCTTTTTCGATGGAAGTAAAAGAAAAAATTTGGTTTAAATCATGTCTCGTAGTATTTTCCATTATCGTGACATATTTTGACTCTAAATTGGCCGAAAACGGTCTTTAAAAATTATTTGATTGATTAGAATCGCTTAAAAAATATAATTCAAGAAAGAAAACGACCTACCTATAAATTTAAATTATTGAGAGCTTGCGACATTTTATTAAAGGTGCCTCAGCGTTGCATCTATTTCTTTGTCGGTATGCTTCGGCGATAGGTATTTAAGTTTCTTGTTATTTATGTCTTTTGTCACATTATACGATATTTTTTATTTTTGTCTAAAAGCCACAGTCGAAGATACACTAATATGATTCAATCCTCTAAAAGTAAAATCTCGCTTATTAACTTCAATATAGTAGAAACCATGGAAAACCGTATAATTATTGAGACAATTGTTAACAAGCTGATTTCTCAAGGAGTTGTCGCCGTAAATAAGCAACTGCATAGACATTGTAATTTATAATTTATATATTACCCGATAAATACTAAACATTTTTATGAGTTCGGTTAAACATTTGCACAAATATTGCAAATCCTAAATCGTCAACCTAAATCCGGTCTCTACTTATACATAACTAAAACAGTTTACCCGGGACTTCGTTCGCATGGAATTCAAGATAATATTTTTGTCAGCAACTCGCCATCGCTCCATATCTCCCATAGTAGCTGAGATATTCAGCATTTTATATCGAAAATGAGTGATGAGAGCACGAAAAATTCAATATTTCAACCACTGTTGTAGATAGGGTGTTCGAATTTCTTTTATTCGACTTGCTGGGAAAAGTTCTATGGGGCGTTGGAGTTCTAATGGAAAAATCAACTCTCTATCTCCCATACGAACCGAGATATTTAGTAATTTTTGTTGAAAATTGTGATTGAAATAAGTAAAAATTGAATATCTCATCTCTTATTGCATATAGAAGGTTGGAACTTGTTTTATTCGATATGCCAGGAAAAATCCTACGGGGCGTTGAGCTTGTAGGGAAAAGATCAACCCTTCATCTTCCATACGAACCGAGGTATTTGGTATTTTATGTTAAAAATTTTGCCGGGAAGAATCCTGCGAGGTAGTGTGGTTCTAAGGGGAAAAATCAACCCTCCATCTCCTATAGATTTGACATTTTATCATTTTGACACGATTATGGAATAGCATTTATGATTTAAGGATCATCCCCCCCACATGTCAGTGTGCATCTACAGCGAAATGCGAGCCTTAACATCATTCTCAATATTTTGATTGTTAAATAATTGCCGAGTCTCAGAGATGGCTTGTGATTCGCCAGGATTTAACTGAAGCACATACGATTCTACATTAAAATACTTGTGATAATAGAGAAGTGCCTCCTATCATCACATTTTAAGTCCTCAAATTTCGATAAATGTTTACAAATATAGTCCGCAACCATTAAAGGCGCGTTTTTACCTGACATTATGTAACTGTTATTAATATTAACTAACTCGACGCGCGACGTACCAATTGCGAAGCGAGACTGCCTATCTGCTTGATGCAATAATCCTTTTATATCTTTCACGGGTACTAAATACATAATATAAGTATGTTCTCTGTGACGACGCTGAACTCGGAAAATTGCCACTTATAACGTAATTACGGAATGTTCAAAATATTCGCAACTTAAGAATCAGTTGGTGTCAATTTCTTAAAATTAGGTTACCATTGCGGGAAAATTTATATAGGTATAATTTCTAGTCTTTCAAACGCCGTCACTGGCTCAGGCTCAGCGCCGCAGTTCAGGCATGTTAACAGGTCGCCAACAAATGATCTAGTATACTTTGATAGCAGTTAAATCTAATGAAAATATAACAGGTTAATAATGAGTTCAGTTAGCACGAAAGAAAATCTAATATTTTAATTATTATTAATTATAATTTAAATATGTCGTTTAATAAAAAAGAAACAGTGTAAAAAGCTTCGATCATTGATCGAAGGTAAAAAGCATTGATCTCTACCTAATAATCTTTTATATCCTACCTGCGCCTCTGAAAGAATGTATTCGAGATACGATACGAATATATTTTGGAAGTGAATCAAATCCTGTGATTTTCTGAACGAGGCGCCGCTGATGCAACGTATAGGTACTAGAAATTTGTAGTCATAAACACAATGAGACATTTGGCAACCATCTTCGAGCCAGCCCAACGACTTTATCATCTCATCATAAACTTAAATTTACAACTCCATTTTAAAACGGTTGATACCTATAGGACATTAGACATTCTTATTTAGATACTGGCGCATTGGAAAGAATAAAGTTTTAATTTAAACTCCAGATATTTATATTTTTATTTCATAGCGACCAGAATTTATCTAAAATGTTTGTGATTCCGCAAAAAACTACATGTTCTGTAAGTCAGGTCAGACAAAGTTTATGTGTAGAGGTATTTCTTTGTCCTATGGATTTTATACCTCTATTTGCTTGTTTTGTTCTGTTTACTTTTTCAATATGGTTTGTTTGGCCTTGAAATGTATACCAAACGTGTATATAGGTAGGTACGTTCTATTAATATAAATCATTTAACGTGTGAAACGCCTAATAAATATCAATAACTGGAAAAATAAATGTGACCGTAATTCAATTAAGTATACTTTGTATTGTATACATAGTTACAACTTTTAACAGAGACAACCACTGCTTTTAATTTTATTCAAGACAGAGGCGTACTTCGAGGCGTAATTTGGGTTGTCCGATAATGAAATACTTGAAAAAAAGAATTCTTTCTGCATAAAAGTTAGCGTGACTTTTGCAAATATCGTCTTCGGTTTCTCAACAGATGTTTCAGAAATATTTTTGTATGACAATTTATTTTATCTATTTTGCATTTAAATTTTTTTATATGTATTTTGTTGCTATATTTGAATGCCACTTTGGCTTTTATCAACAGCAGATTCTTGAGCCTTAGACCTAACCAACAAATTAATCATTGAGACAGATCTTGGTGTTTTATTAAAATTTACTCATGCTGATAGCAAAAAAAAAAAGTGGTTAACAAAAAAACTTTTTAGATTTACTACTTTAAGAATGAGATCAATCAAACCTGAAACATTGGCTTTTAAATAACGTGTTAGATAACTTTTCCCGTTCAATATATAGGTGGCCCACCGAAAATAGTCCATCCGAGTTTATGCAATTTTGGCTCATCTTTAGACAAAGCACAAGTCGATTTTATTTTCAGGGGGGACACTTACATTCACTATTTTCATCGGTACCACCTCAACCTCTAAACGGGTGTTCTTCATTCCTAAAAAAGCGTTTAGATATACTGTTCCATAAAAAAATTTGATTTTTAGTATAGGTATTTTTTAATGTATTCAATAATTGAGTAAATAACAAAAAATATATATTCTTTATACATCGTGAATACAAAAACAACTTTAAGTAAATCATTTTTATTTACCCTGTTACTACCGGTGAAATAAGACAAATAATATCGGAATTAATGATGGTTTGTCTACGAAGTTTGTAAAGTATGCAAGTAAATTCATTATAGAGCCATTGACTATGTTGATGAATGCATCCTTCCAGGCAGGTGTTTTTCCATCTATATTAAAAATAGCAACCATAATCCCATATTAAAAAAAAATGATCCCTTGGAACCTGAAAACTATAGGCCTATATCACTATTAAGCGTTATTCAAAAATAATGGAAAAAATAGCATTTAATTGAATAATAGCATTTTTAAATTCTTTCAATCTACTAACTAATCATCAGCACGGTTTCAGGAAGAATCGTTCTACGGACATAGCTATAATACAATTTTTGCAATTTATGTTAGATGAAATGGACAATGGAAAGCTCGTCATAGGATTATTCTTCGACTTATCAAGAGCGTTTGACTCTCTCAATCTGGCTTTTGTTAAAGAAAAATTGTTTAAGTAGGGCATTCGAGGAATCTTTCTTGAATGGATCATGTCATATTTAATTGATGGATCACTCCATGTTAAAATTTATGACATAATTTCAAATGATTATGAAGCGAGTCTTGGCGTTCCGCAGGGTTCGGTGTTAGGGCCATTGATTTTTTTTACTATTTGGAAATGAATTACCATCATTCATGTCTGAGGGGAACATTACTATATTCGCTGATGATAATTCATTTGGTATCTCTGCACCGAATGCTGCGGAACTCCTTGATAAAACTATTACTGTTATGAGGGAATTTGATGACTATTGTAACAACAATAATTTTAAATGTTAATAAAACTGTTTGCGTTTACTTTTTCACAGAGAAAATCACTACCTGTCAATATTCTAAATTAATGATATTATCTTACCTTTTAGCCAAAGCGTTAAATTCTTAGGCGTCTTAATAGACTCGAAACTAAGCTGGGATATTCAAATCGATGAAGTTTGTAAAAAACTTAACAAAGCATATTATTGCATCCGAAAGCTCAAGGATTCATTATTCATTAGACCACACTGCATTATTAAATCTGTATTATTCAATGGCATATTGCCGTATTTCTTATAATATTGTAGTTTGGGGACGAGCCAGTAATTTACAACGGGTCTATGTTTGCCAAAAAACGTATTATAAGATTGATTTTTGATCTTAATTTTACAACCTCTTGTAAGAACTCTTTTAAAAATCACAACATTTTATCAGTGCCTTCTATCTATATTTTTTCATTGTTAAAATATGTTAAACGTAATATTAACCTATTCAAAACTAATGCCAGTTGTTATCATAACTACAATACCCGCCATGATGACCTACTTTCCATGCCGCATCACAATACGACTTTCTTGGAAAAGTCTCCTCATTATTCTGGTATTGGCTTTTATAATAAACTGCCACTTGCAATTAGAAGCATCGACAACTTTAATAAATTCAAATCAAGTCTTAAAAAGTTTTTAATTGAAAAATGTGTTTACTCATTCAATGAATTTTAATCTGTAGTTTTTTGGTCCTATATTTTATGGCAATGTTTTATACTGTTTTTTATACGACTTTATACAATTTTAACTTTTATTCCTTAATATGATGTTTATTATTGTATCATCATGACGTTCACATCACATCTGTTTTATAACAGCTTAAGTGATTAAATAAATAAATAAATAAATAAATAAATATATTCCTAAGGCCCAGTTTTTCAATGCATAGTTAGCAAAATTGTCCGTCGGTTAGTGTGAAATGGGTGGATTCTATTGGCCGAGAAGTCACAAACTGATGGATAATTTAGCTAAGCAAGCATTGATAAACCGACCCTAAGAAGGATAAAGTATAAAAATTAAACTTTATATACAACAAATGTGTAGTATTAGAAAATATTAGGTGGTATAGAATACTGGATGGTCGTTTATTCGGTCCATTTTTCTGTTACAGTTGTTTTTGTATTGACATTGTGTATGTATGTTATTTACTCAATTATTCCATATATTAAAAAAATGAAATCTAAATTTTTGTAAGTATGTTACACAAAGGGGTTTTTAGTACGAAGAACACGATTCTGAAATCATATTTATAGTATTTTTGTCGTTAATATGGGTTTTGCAAAAAATCGCGTTTATTTTTTAGCGGAGTAGGCGCGTGTTCAGATGGAATTCCTTTTCAGTAGTACCAATGAAGATGTTTTGTAGCATTAATAATAATAACAATAATCTTTATTGTCCATAATAAATAAATGATTACTTGAGTAATATTGTACTAATCGCAAAAAAATACATTGGATGAAAATACCATCTCACCACTAAAACATTTATAAAATCTATGCTAGATACAAAAACAAAACTTTGATAAAAACTTAAAAGCAGTTATGTACCTCATTAAAATTTTAATCACATCCCTATTAAAGGGTGTTTCAATAAGAGCGCTAGACTTGAATTGCGCGCCAGTTTGGCAGTCATGATGTCACAATATTATGACATGCCAGGTCGATAGGAGACAGATGGGAGTTAGTAAACATGGAGCATTACACGATAGAACAACGCATCCTGATTGTTAAACATTATTATCAAAATGGTGAAAGTTTGATTGCCACGATTCCTAAAGTGCGTCCAATTTTCGGTCGAAATAATGTTCCTCATTCATCTACTGTGAAAATAATCGAAAAATTCGAAAGTACTGGTTCGGTTAATGATGTGAAACACACGACATGAGCTCATAGAGGTCGCTCAGAACAAAACATCACGGCAGTTCGCGAGAGTGTGGCCGAGAGTCCAGGGCCGTCGATTCGTCATCGTGCACAAGATCTGGACGTTACAACAGCCACTCTTCAGCGTATTCTCACTAAAGATTTGCATCTCCATGCCTACAAAGTCCAATTGACTCAACAATTTCTGCCAACAGACCATGCACAGCACAAAGAATTCACCAATTGGATCCTTGAACAACAAGAAGTGAATGCCGATTTTGCGGACAAAATCATTTTTAGTGATGAAGCCCAATTTCACCTCAATGGCTTCGTTAATAGGCAAAACTGCCGCATTTGTGGCTCAGAAAATCCACAATTGATTCATGAGAAAGCAATGCATCCAAAACATGTCACTCACTGTTTGGTGTGCATTGTGGTCTGGAGAAATCATTGGGCCGTTTTTCTTCGAAGACGAGGCAAGTAATCCAGTAACGGTGAATGGCGAACGTTATCGTGCTATGATAACTCAGTTTTTTGTGCCTCAATTGGAAGATGTTGCTCTCGACGACATGTGGTTTCAGCAGGATGGTGCCACTTGCTATACCGCCCGTGAAACATTGATGGTCTTGCACGATTCTTTTCCTGGTCGTGTCATCTCTCGGTTTGGTGAGCAGAATTGGCCGCCACGCTTTTGCGATTTAGCGTATGACTTTTGGCTGTGGAGTTATCTAAACTCACAGGTGTATGCCAACAAGCCCGCGACCACCGAAGCATTGAAGGCCGAAATTAGACGCTATATCAACGAAATAACGCCACATGTATGCAACACCGTTAATCAAAATTTCGCCTAAAGAGTACGAATATGCCAGCAAATCCGTGGCGGCCATTTACCAGATGTGTTGTTACATAACTCCCAAATGTCTACATTATAACTCAATAAATATTTCATTACTTTGCTACATTAAACCATGTTTTATTGAACCTTGAAATATTGCTCTTTTATTGAAGCACCCTTTGATATTGTCCATCATGTATTTTGAGTGCTACTGAAAATCATGGGACACAAAGTTGTCAATTATCCATTTTGAGTGACTCATTTTTAGCAAATGCTATTATTTAACCCATTAAAGCCTGAAACTACTATGAATAACATCATTTTTATTTCCTTTTATATTTTAGTGAATATTGCATAAAGAACACATTTTTTGCCAAAAATTGGTAAAAAAAGATGTTAGTTTAAAAAAAAATAACTGTCTAAAATTTCATACTATAGGCTTTGGTGACATTGACTTTATGCAAAAAATTAAAAATACTAATTTGGAAACAATTCGTTTATTTAAGTTATAGTTGACTAAATGAACAAAAAAACTTTATACTATTGTAAGTGGCAGGGAACAAAACATTCAATATGTAAACCTACATTGCATTTAGAACATTTATGTGTTACACATTTATGGCATCGAGCACATCTCCTTTGTGTGGAATTCTTCATAGGCCAATGGTCAATTCTATCGAATCGAACATCCTGCTGAACATTTCCAGTTCTACGTGGTACAACTCCTCGTGGTCTCGGTATCAAAGAAGTGGTTAATAGAGGGAACACAATTTCCCTGAGAAAGGCAAGCTGAGTAATTCGTGGTTGTATAAGTCGAAAGAGTAGCCAAGCATTTGTAATGGATGCGTTGATACAAAATCTGACAATCGGCCAGTACCATTTTCGACTTCTGATGTTTATTCTGTATCGTCCTCGAAACTGGTCAAATAGGTCAACACCTCCCATTCCATTGTTATATTCTTTTATAAGTGATGGTTGCAAAACGTCAATTTTTCTTTTATGGATTCCGCTATATCTGCTACAAGTCGTTACCTTACAAACAAGATCATCTGTCCTATTCGTTGCTAGAGTTACTTGGCTATTGTCGTGCCATCTAAATAAACTAATGTTACTATTTTTTTCCTTTAGACCATGGATTGATCCCCTTGGTTCTTTCTTCAAATCCCTCAATGGGGCTTTTTCTATTCTGTCAATACGAATTGTACCAGTTATATTGATTTTGTTAGTTTTCATTTCTTCTAGAAGTGGTAAGGAGTTGAAATAGTTGTCCAGAAAGATTTCGCTGTTTTCTGGCACAAAATTTAAAACCAATTTTTTTTGTAACAGAACTCCCTAGAGTCATGGATGGATCTCTGTCTTCGCGCCCTTCATATATTTTGAACCGAATGCAGTATCCATCAGGTCTATTCAAGCACCAAAATTTGTAACCGAACCTAATCGGTTTTCCCTTGATGAACTGTTTCATATGATGGTTTCCATAATATGGCTCCATAGCTTCATCGAGTGACCAAACAGATGGCAAAGGCTGGGCATAGGTCTCAAATTTCGAAGACATGTGGTCTAATAATGGTCTTACTTTGCGACACCGATCAGTTTCATCTGTACTATTATTATCACTAAAATGTAGATTCCTAAAAATTCTTAAAAAATTGTCTCTGGATATTGAGCTTGATATAGCAGCGTTTTGAACATCGACTTTTGTTTCCCAATACAATTGTGTATTTGGTAAAGTATTGTATCCAGACAACAGCAAAATGGCAATAATTTTATAAATTTCTTGTGGAGTTACAGAAAACGAATTATCTCCATACTTATATTTGGCATACTTTTCGCTTTCACTGCATATATATTCAATAAATTCTATTGGCCAAAATAATTTTAAAAAATCTAGAGGTCTAGCATCTCTCTGGATGAGCTCTTCAATTATTGCTGGAAAATGTTGCATTTTATTTTTTATTTTTAGGTGAGCCTGATCCGCGTTTTCTTCCTCAAGTTGAATGTTCTCCCATTCCCGCTCCTTTTTCTTGGCTAACGTCTTTTTCTTGGCTACTTTACCTTTACTAATTTTCTCTTTACCACACGAATCTACTTTTTTTAGTAATATTTTTCCCTTTGTCCTTTTTTACTCTCTTCTCCTTTGGGCCTGAATCACTAGTAGATTCTTCCATATTTTCAAGAGTAGATTCTTTTGATTTTGTATATTTATCGAGTCCCCTTTTCCCAAGTTTATTTATTATTTGAATTTTAGCTGTCTGGGCTAGAATACCCTTTCCCAGCAGACGTATGTTATTTTCCTCCACAACAAGATCGTCATCGGCAATGTCGTCAACGTCGGTGTCATTATCTACGTCCGGAGGTAAGAGAGCAATATCAATAGCTTCAGCTTCCTGAAGATCTTCATTATCGGAGTTCTCTAAGAGTTCCATTATTTCCTCAGTTGTAAGCGGTCTTCTGTAATAAACATATACATATTATATAAAATATTTCAGATTTTACTTCTCAGTTCTACACTTCAAATAGAAAAAAATTTGCAAAAAGGGAAAATTTTATGCGTAAAAGATTATACATTTGCATTTTTTTTAGAAAAGTTTAATACATTAAATAATGTAGGGAAAAAGTTTAATAACTAATTATACAGCAGCTATATATTTGGCAACATTGCGATTCATAAGCTACTTCATATAAACGCCTACCGTATGAATATTCATACGTCAAACTTTAACCCAACATTGTATTTTGTTTTGGTGAATTATTGACAGAACGAGGAATAAACGTTATTTATAAACTATTTTTCTATAAAATATGTTATATTCATGCACATAAAATAAAATTCTAGGGATTTGTGTAAAATATACTTAGGACTTCATCTCATATTTTGTAATTTTTTTTGGACCACGCACTTTATTTTCTGACGTCGACGCCATATTTGTTAGTTGTACTAGTTTTAGATACGTAGAAACGTTGTTGCCAACATGTGAAATTATGCCTATAATATTAGAATTATAGAATAATCACTTGCATGGTCTACAAAAAAATCATAAAAAGCAAGAAGATAATGTATGATTTTTTAGACGGTAGGCTTTTATGGGTTAAATTGATTTCAATCTATAACAAAGATATGAGGGTGGTCAGACTTGAAACGCGACACACCGTAGAACTGAAAATGGGCATCTACTCACATTGAACTAATATTTTTCCGCTAGATTTTCCTTAAATAATGGCTGGAATCTTCTTAGATTTTTCCCAAATATATGATGCTGACAATCCTATAAGCAATGGAAGTGGTAGTTCTGAGCCTACTCACTTTGGATCAAAGATTTTGGTCACTGGATTGGAAGGAGATACCTCTTCGAGTGACTTGCGAGATCACCAGATTTATCTCTCTTAGATTTCTTTTTGTGGGGTCATTTGAAGGGTAAAATTTACGCAACCCATCCAATTCTTTAGATTTACGGCAACGTATAAGGCGCGAATGCCGCCATATATTGAAAGTATAATGGTGTTTATATAACGTTATTTTTTTTATTCTTTACAGATATCAGCCACACTTTTAACTTTTGGAATGAAATCTATAGATAGTTGGATGGACAATAGAGTCCTGTAAGTAAATTTAAAAAATAGTGTCTTACTTGCATTGTTGCACAGTTTCTATGTAAATAGTAAAATTCCTAATCCACAGTTTGTATGTAAATATTTATAATCAATTTAAAATGATTATTTGTAGGATTTCCAATCATTTTCTTTATACCTATATTAAGTTTTTCCCATTTTAGATTTGTAGCAACAAATAAAATTAACTGTTAATTGGGTATACTGTATATGGCAATGTCTCAATTTTATAAGCCTAATAACATCAAGGAAGTACTTTGGTTTTGCAACATAACTAACATTGCGGTGATGGTACTAAAAAAATCACGGATAAGAGTAGTCCAATATTATTGAATTTAAATAAGGCGATAGTTATGCATTTTTCTTCAATAAATTCAATGTTTTCTAATTAATAATTGTCACAATTTATTTACTTTTTTTTATTTTTAACATCTTACTAATGTTATTGTTAATTAAGAAACGAGATCACTTTCATCAGCGGTCAGTGCGTGTAAATCACGGAGGCGTAGGTTTCAAAAGGGTGAAAAAGCCCAAAAAAAGTAGTAGATTTATATATTAAATAAAAAGCTTGTTCTATAATTGGTGTTTTTTAGTTTTATACTTTAATTGGTTGTTATTCGTTAAAGTATATAATTTCTTTTTTATCTTTTCGTTTTGACTAAGTTATTTTATTTTTAACTGTACATTTAAAAAAAAATAATATTGAGAATGTAACTTTAATGTACTTTTTGGTTCCTTATGGCTAAAATGATTACATAGGAAATGGGGGGGGGGGGGCGCCGTTAACCATTGGAAATTGGCATTGATTATAACAAACCAAAAAACCAGTGATCAGATTCGACGTAGATCCTTGACATATGTCTTGTACAAATCCTTATTAATTGTATTTCATCTTAATTTTTAGGAGTGGTTTTGTAATGCAATGTTGGAAAGAACAACAAGATCATATTTCGAGGATATATTATCAAAAGACCTCACATATCTCGAAAGGCAGGACTTCATCACCTTAGAGAACAAAAGGAACGAACGGCGTAAATTGCGAAACTCGAATTCTTTACCCAAAACTGATGACGTATGTTGCTCATCAGATGAGCGTATCATGACACGCAAGACTAGGACTAGGAGGCCACGGATACCAGCCCTTCAATCTGGGTATTGTGCCGTTTGTAATATTCCTTATAACAACGTTGAAGATCATATTCAGTCGAAAAAGCATTTGAAACTTATTGGCGAAGATGCAAATTATATTGCCTTAAATGGTTCATTGAATGGTTTTTTACACACCAGTAGCATCCCTTTTTTAAACCTGAATGGGATTGATGCAATAGGTAATAATTAGCATTTTTTTTATTATTAATTTTGAATATTTTTAATAAATGGAATAATTCAATAATTTTCAAGGGTGTATCGTTCATATTTCTAGGAGTACATGAGACATCTCTAGAAGACTTCTCTCCAAAATATAGGCGCAGAAATATGCCGAGAACTCGCGCCGCCTCTGTAATGTGCGATAGAGTGGTCAAACCATCTCCTTTGTCACCTACAGGTAGTGATAGCACAGGCCACCATCTAAGATCTAGAAGAAATATTAATTATATGACTCCGCCTTTGGATGATGACAGTTCACAGGAGGATCCAGATATTAATTTGTCAGATAAACCAGAAATTGCGCCAATTCACCATGAATACAAAGAATATCGAGAGCTTAGATCCAGCACCAGGGCATTAGCAGTAAGTTTTTTTTTTTTTTTGTCGCTATATACCTACAATTAACGTAATTTTTTGAGTCCGCCAAACGTGATGATATATTTTTTTATTTTTGACACCTCTTGACAGAATAATTGTGTTGTTGACTAATTTTGTCTGATAAATTCAACTCTCATTTGACTATTTGCATTTATTTTATGGCGCAGTATTGACACTTGTTAATTGTTTCAGAAATTAACTGAACAGGTATCCGATAATCACGAAGAAGTTTGGAATTCTGGCCGTCCAAAACGAGCCTGTATCAAACAGAAACGTATATCTGCAGATGAACGTCTCGTTGTCGATAACAAAACATATTACAAAGTTGAGGTGTTGTCATCAAAGCTTCGTTCAAGCACTCATCATGCAAAAGAACAAGACAACTCAAGAAGGCATCGGTCTCATTCACCAAAGCGAGAAGAAGAAGAAAAAGATAAAGGGTTGATAGTAAAATTTAAAAAACTGAGAAATTCTGAGTTGGTGCAATTAAACAATGAAGCCACGAATTTTCTGTTTCCAAAAAAGGACGATGAGTCGAGTGATGAAGATGAGGACATTGATACTGATGGCGCGAATACAACTGTGAGCTCAATAGGAAAGGACGAAAGCACGTTGTTGCTATCTAGCGACACGGAGGATTCTGTTAAATCGCCTAAGAAATTTAAAGTAGAAGATGATGCTTCAATGGATAGTACCTGTTCCGAAACTAAGGGAAAGAAGAGGAGGAGGACCCATGCTGAGGCATTTATTATGGACAATCAAAAGTATTACAAGTTTGAGATGCCTGGTTCGAGGTTAGTACAAGTTTTTATTATATTTTTTAACACCCAAGTAATTTCCACAAATACCGGTACAACTATACACACAGTCAATGCATGTTTTACCTATTAGAGTAAAATTCATTTATAACTTAACCATCGGGAACATTAAAATTGATGTATTGTAATGTGTACAATATTATAAACAGAACGCCAAAAATACAGATAAACGGATATATTGGAACCATAAGTTTTATTCATCTGATGATGCCAACATGGTTAGCAATATTACACATTGTGGTTATGTATGGGCTTTTTGTGTGTACAAATTTTTTCATTTTTAGCATTGAGTGCAAATGAAACGTATTTAACATTATTTATTACTATTCGATACTGAGTATCCCAGTATTATCCTTATCCATAATTTCATTTTAATTTTCTAACTGGTTGACTTATTTATTGATAATCATAGAATGAATAGTAGTTTAAATAATGTGTTGTTAGATTCTCATTAATTTTCTTTTATCCAGACATGAGAATATGCTTGCTCTCAAACACTTCCTTTTAAAGACAATATTGATTGTCCTTGTCATTAAGCGATTTAATAATGTGATTGTGATGTCATAAATGATATTTCTATTCCTATAAAATTTTCATTAATATTTTTACACAGTGGTGTCTTCTAGGAACTTGAGGCAAGTCTTGTCTCAGTTCTCAAACTCGAGTCGTACAAAATTTTAAATAAGGTGCATTCGGTGCATAGTTCATTTCAGATATATAAGAAATATAGAAAACACTATCATTTAATAGCGTTTCTTGTGTATCTCTGAAATGAAACATAATTTTGAGGGACATTTGATCTTTCCATAATGGAGCCTTCTATAATGAACTAAACTAACATTTTTATTTATATAAAGTATTATTTAGGACGACTTTTAATGAGAAATTGTGAAGGTTTTGTTATCTTTGAGGAATTGGTGAAGAATTTTATATAATAAATAACACTTTATTGCAGTAATTTTGCAAACTGTCAATAATGTCAAATCAATTTCTTCTTAAATAGTAAAAGTTTCATAGTTAAGAAATCTAGAGTCTTTTTTAGAAGTTTACTGTATATTTGAAAGTGTAGTTAGGGTCCCATGTTTCGAAACTGAGATGTGGCATGACTTATTTGAACAGTAGCAGTTACCACTGTTTTTTTTTAGAATCACCCTGCTTGTATGTATTTTATCGCCATTTATGTTAATCTTTAAAAGTTCTTGCAGGTTGAGGTATCATGGAACTTACCTTTCTTCAGTAGCAAAGTCGCCAAAACATAATGGAGATTATACACCAAAAGTGGAAAAGGTTGAGAAATTGGAAGAACCAGAGGAAAAACCGATGAAATCCGGTAAAAATGCAAAAGTGCAGCTTAATAATTACAAATTTGCATTTGAGAAAATTCCTCAAAATGCACCGTGGTATAACACTTTCCAACGGCAAGATAGAGGCCAACAATCGTATTCTTTCTTTAGTGATGAATGTAAGTATAAAATATATAACCCGCTTGTCTATCTATCGAGAGAACATTTGTTTACAAGGCCATAAGTTATATGTCTAAACGATTAAAATCGCCGAAGTTTGATATTTCCTTGTATGCAGCTTTCAATGGCCTAGTGAATGTTGAGAAATTTTATATTTAAATGACAGCCTCGCGCGTCTTAATACGTGGTTTACATAAAATTTCCGAAAATTGGTTTAAATTGCAATGCTGTTCAGACGGATTTTGTTCTCTGACTTTTGTCATTTATTTGTATAAATATTTTCCCGCTTTATAAAAATTCAATTTTAAATTCAGTATTTGATGTAAGCAGACAAATATATGAAAATTTTTTAGTTTTTTATAATTTTTTTTATCGTTAAATTGTAGATTGATCTGAAAAACAAGTTGACAAGTTCTGAATGATTTTGTGTGATAATTTCATGTCTATAATGCTAATTTTGTTGTTCCCTTTCAGACTTTTGGGACCCATTGATCTTACCTTACCAGATGCCATCTATAGCACCATTGGATCCTAAAGTTTGCATGAACCACTACAGTGAAGTAATGAAATGTATATGTGAACCAGCTTCGGAGCCCGAATCCTGTTGCAGCACTCCAGAACCCAGCGTTACCGCCTCAACACCTTCTATGTATGAACCAGATTTAGATGAGGATAGCAAGATGAGTGCAACAACGATTAGTTCAACGTGCAGCTTAGATGAGATTAAACCTGTGGAGAAAAGGAAAAGGGGAAGGCCTAGGTTGGCATTGCAACAACAAAGAGGAAGCGGAAAGAATCCCAGGAAATCTCCAAGACAGCATGCATCTACTTTGGCAATTTTGAGCAGTTTGATTCAGCAGAGGAGAAGGCGGTCAAGAAATAAGGTATTGGACGAATTAGGTCAAAGTTTGCCAACAATTCCTGAAGAGGGAGGTAGTACAACACAAGACCGACAAAACATACCGCAACAGCCCCAAGTGAAAGCAAAAATACCCTTTGGGAGGTTTAAACCGAAAATTGATTACTTTTCGATTGCCCGTCAAATTGATAATGAACTTGATACAGCCTTGGATGGTAATTTAGAAGAGTATGAGTTGGAGGTTGCGGAAGAAAACACAGTAGATTTTCATCATAGCAAAATGAATGTCAAGGATATTTTAAGGTTGTATGAGGAAGGTAAATCCAAGGAAGACGAAAGGAGTTGCAGAAGATTTTTCAATGGAACGCCTGGTAGGAAACCAGGTAGGAGAAAGAAAAAGAACAAGACGGGTTGGCCAAATAAGAACAGAAGGCTGGCGAAGAAAGGCCAAGAAAAGGAGAAAGAGGATGACAATGATGATAGTACAATAGATTCTATGAGCGTCAATATGGATTCCGACGAGGAAATTTGTGAGGATGACGCAAACTCGACTGATAGTATTAAAAAAGTTAATTTAAAAGATAGTGCAAATGTGAGTGACCAAGCTTTAAGTGAAAATAAGGAAGAAAATTGTGATGTCGACAGGGTAGACAAAATAGACTTGAACGATAAAGTATTGACAAACAAAGTGACTAATAGTACTGATTTCCAACCATACGTTTGTGTCCAAAAACTTGACAGTGATAAACTATTAAATAAACAAAGCATTGTCCCTAAAAGGACGAACCGAAGGCAGAGGAGAATGCCCGGATCGCCTAAATCGCCCAGAATTTTGCGAAAACCGAGGGGCCGTTGGTATAGAGAGAGATAGGATCGAGACGTATTTTTGTATTTATTTATTTTTTATGTAATTTTCGATTATTTGCAAGAGATTGTATTCTATTTTGTACCAAAACTATATTAATTTTATAATATTGTATATAATAATTTTTGTATTTCGAATGAGGCCACACCGATTCTTGGTTTATTTTAACATGAAATTTTTACGATTAATTCTGTTTGTAAATAAGATACAAAGTATTATATTTTAAATTGATGTTTTGTTGAGTTGTGGAATTGTGTGGTGTCATCGATAGAGCGAATATTTTGTTTCAGAACAAACATTTTAAAATAAAACTTTATATTTAATAATCGTTTCATTTTATACATATCAAAAATATTTTTTTATCAGTAAATAAATGGATTCAACTGGGAAAAAACGATAAATTTTCTGTTAAGAATTTAGAAGTTACATTTTTCTCGGCTGATCGACGCGTTTTCAACGCACCTTTTTAAATTGCTGACGCGCACCGGCCTTAAATTCTGTATACAAAAAGCAAAATCGATTCATTCTTTTTGCTCTTATTTTCTGGTATACACGATTTTTGGCGCTGGAAGAGGGTCCATCGATATTTATCTAGTCTATATTTTCCAGCCGAACAAATCTAAAAGTTACCTGGTTTCTGGGATACCAGATGGTAAAAAAAGACGATTTCGTGAACTCGCTCGAAAGAAATCGTGAGGCTGAATAATTTTAATAACTGCAGGGAGTTTGGGTGGAAAATTTTTGTATAGTTCAAGGTCATTGCACTTTTAACTTCATAAAAATGCTATTAATAAAAAAATTCGATGCAGGATTGGACAGGAATTTTTTAATTTAAATAATCCAATGAAACTATTTTAAAAGTGGATTGAAATGAAATATAATAACGCCAAGAATTTTTTGCTAATTTTTATTTTCCTAAGTATTACAAGAACTTATAACAGATAAGTATAACATTCTTTTTTAAACAATTATTTTCCAGACTATTTGCCAAAACGCTGAAACATGGAATATAGAAAAGATAATATGTACATTATATTCGGTACGACTGATTCAAATAATGTTATTTTTAATTCTAATTACTCTCTTTAGTAAAATCAAAAATAAATAAAACAATCGCTTGAAAACGTTAAAGCATCCACAGACAAGTGTTTCTGCATCTTTGCGTCGTCAGTTGAAAGCTCCGAAAGTAACTGCGAATCTTAATAAATCCTAATGTAATATATTATTAAAGGCTTCAGGGAACAGAATAATTGTATTTATATAATGACAAACAGCCAGGAAAATGATTGTTTGAAAATATATGTTATACTTATCCGTGATAAGTTTTTGTAAAAGTTAGAAAATAATAATTAGAAAAAAAGTTTTTATCATTGTTTAATAAAACTTTTACCAAGAAAAGGATACCTAATTTGTTTTAAATTATTCTAACCCTACGGGGAATTTCCATTATATAATTTCAATTATTTTGTTCTCTGAAGCCATTAATATTTATTACATTAGGAGATACTAAGATTCGCAGTTATTTTCGGAGCTTTCAAAGAGCCATACTGAATACGCAAAGATGCAAAAACAGTGTCTGTGCATGTTTTAAAGTTTTGAGATGACAACTGCTTAAAATTTTTAGTGTTATATTTCATTTCGTTCCATACTTTAATGAGTTTTTACCAAGAAAGGGGTACCTAATTTGTTCTAAATTAAACAAAGTAATACCAAATTTTATAAACGTATCTGAAAAGGTTACAATAACACAACAAATTTGGGGTCCTACCACAAAAACTAGATCACGAAAAGAGGCCAATTAATTATTACCTGTCGCTTCACGACAAGGTAAGACTTATCAAAAGGGAAATCAATTAAATGATCGTATTAATAAAATAAGAGTATATACGAGGGAGTATAAACTAAATACTCGTCGAGGAGGGGGGGGGTGGACTGTTATACTGGTGCCATGACCAAGATAACAAACTAAATACGCGACACCGTGCGGGTGGGCCGTTACAGTTATAATTATATTTATTGTTTCAATTCACTTTTGTGTTCATTTGAATTCTCATTAGTTTTTAGTACTCCCAATTTTAGTTAATTATGGCATAAGAGCAAATGTTTTCTTTGACTCTTACTATGTATATTCATTTTAGATTAGGGTATATGCACATAATTCTTCAATTTTCTGCGTATACAGAGTACATTCAATATTTGCGGAGAATAAAGATTGAATGATCATATATTTTTGTGCTGTGGGTAACGACACGTTTCAACTCGCAGTGTGCTGATCTTACCTATCCTAACATTGTATGTAATCCATTTATCTTTCAAGACTGCTTGAAAGACCACGGGCTTGATCCGTATAGGATACATTCTCAAAGGATCTGTGCGTCATACACGAGGAGATTTGGTCCGTGGGCAAGGTTAATCCGCCGTACGCGAGGAACTTTTATTTCTCTGTTCGTAGGCACAAAAGCACAAGCCCGACGAATCACTCCGTCGCGAACCAACGCACCTAATCCGGCAAAAAGTCAGCTTGTATATGCTTATATAGTGTAACAGCCCGTTTTAGGAAATAATTAATTTGGATCGTATTCGTTGTAAATTAAATAAAATGGTTCGAGTATACCTTAAATTCCACTCGATTAAAATATTTTCGTTAAACGTTGTATTACCCTGAAGCGTGGCGCTACTGGACTATTATATTGTACCCGACGTTTTTGTAACTAGTGCGTGCGTTGGTGAGACGATGTTTTCGGGCAATGTTTTGAGCGCGAAAGACAGTCAAGGCTGAGCTCTGTTGGAGAGGTGGTGTGAGTTTGGGGGTATGTTGTCGTGTCCTGTTGGATACGTTGCCTTGCATTTTTCTGCGCTTGAGGTGACCCGTTGCCTTGGAGTTTTCTGAAGTCTTGGGAGTAAGAAATTAAAATATGTGCTAGCGGTGCCCCACCCGCTGGTAAGATCCTGCCCCTTAAATTATAAAGTAACTAGATACCTAGCAACGAAAGCATCAACCGCTACCTGCTGGAGGTGCCGCTAAGGTGCAACGAATGACAACGTTAATGATTTGCAAACCTGCCTGTGTTCATGAACCTTGCGAATAAAGTTAATTTGACTTTTTCCGTGAACATTAATAATTAGCGTAATGAGAGACTGTTTGACGTCGTTATATGTTTTTCTTTTTTTTAACTATAAAATTGGTTTTGGATCTAGCCAGAACTTTGGTAAAAACATAAAAATAGGTGGCGCCTAACGAAATTCCTAAAGTATATGGGACGACAATTAATGATTAAATTGGCTAAGGCCAATTGTTTATGCATTTGTTCAGTTTTAAGCTTTATCTAAACCTTGTTCTAGTTAATCACTCGCTTCCCCGCCCGGAGAGAAAGTACGAATTTGTATTGGTTTAATATATGTATTCGTTTATAGATTGTTTTATTCCTTTAAATAATTTTTGACTTATCAAGTTAAATAATAAAAAGCCTCGTTATAATAGCTAATTAGTATTGGGAAAATTGCTCTATATTTTACTTACATTACTCTGCAGTTAGTGCCATCTCATTAGAGTTTGCCTTTAGACTAGCCGACCTTCCGATAAGAAAGATGTTCTTGACAGTGTCAGAAGCAAGTGCCCATTAAACAGTTTGTTAAATGAGTGCTGTGGAGGTCTGCACCAGCTATTTTAATGTTGCAATAAAACTCCGGTACATTATAAAATAAAATAATTATAACTTTATTTATTTAACAATTAATATAATATATTACAATTATCATATTTTACCACAGTAAGACAATAAAAATAAGTTTCAGTTACATATAATATAATAGTAAAGTACATACATCTGAAATATACCTTAATTATTTACACGAAATGTCAGAAAATTGCACGTACATATTGGTTCCAAATTTGAATTTCATATGACTTGCTAACTACTTTACTTACACCCTCGATTATTGGTTATAAAAAACTAAAACCAAACAGGTGGTACATCACATCAATGAAGATCAATATTAACATTTTTTTAGGCACCCAGTATTCAGTCGAACTATAAAAACTTGGTAATCAAGTAGAATTATTTGTTTTAACTCTGTTTTTCAACCTGAACTTCTCCTCCAACTCACCGGGAACCTTAAAAATATTATTCATTATTAATTTTTCTGTTGATTTACCCAAACCACGTTACTGATTAAAACTTCTATCGGGGTAAATAACATATATTGTAATTTGACACTGTCATGGTCTTTGAAGATCAAAAAGGCAAGATTTGGATGTTTTTAAAATTGGGCATTATTTATGAGAGATACCTGAATGTTTTTAACTATATATCAAATAAGAACCTTTCCATTTCATAGGAGGAAGAAAATTTATGAATTTTTCAGATACAGTGTGTTTCAATTTTTACGGGTATGGCCCTGTATCAGCTATTTCTTGACGGATGTTTTAAATACTAATTACTGTCATTGCGTGCATGTGATCATTAAAAAAAGTATCCGAGCGCTGACGGCAAAAATGCAAGAACTCATCTTGAATAAATAGATATACCGATTTGTTACAAAAAGCTGAAAGTTACTAAAAATCGACATGCTTTTCTAAAAAAAGAATCATCAACTAACTAGTTTTAGTATATCTTATTTACCTAAAAAGATTTTTTAACGAAAATAGTACAAGGAAATTACTGATGAAGGGAAGTAAGAATATGAAATTACTTTTTTTCTAAAAAAATAACCATTTCGTAAAAAATTGACCGCCTTATTTTAAAAATAACATGCACGCCTATGACAGTATTTAAGTTTCCATAAGTCCAATAGATGGTAATATATGTCTGTGCATATCATCCAAATTTGATGACTAATGGGTCCAGGAACAACAATTTACAGGATCCTACCGGTGAAAAGTGAAACACACTGTATAGGTCTTGAATCATAGTCTCATTATATAGCAACTAGTGTTAAATTGGACCTAATAATGGGGGAAAAAACCATTTACTAATTACATCGTAGTAAATATATCATTTATCACCAGATAATATCTCGTAAAAAAATATATTTCTCTTTCAATATTTATTGTCTTTGGTACAACTGTTAATCTCCAAAACCAGGTACTCTCGAATTTCAAAATATTTTTATCAAATACATTTTATATTTTGTTGTAATGGCACATGGCTTTGAAAAAGAATATGAAATTATATTCTTAAGTCTTATATACAAACGCAAAAAAAGTATTGTTTTTATTTATCAGATAAGCAAAATAATGAATGTATTTGTCAGTCTTCTATATAATCAGCCTTATGTAATTTATGATTATTGCTGAATTATGGCACTGAACTAGATACTAAAACTCAAACTATTATAAGTGGAATGTGACAATATTCTATAAATGATAAACACATATACCTATGTATATAGTGTGATTCTCAAAGATGTAACATACTTTTTACAGGAGATTCAGAATAATAAAATTGAACTGTAGTCACGATATATAAAGTGGCACCTGTACCAGTGTTACATCACCTGAAAATGCTGGAGCCAAGAGAATTTCTGATTAATACATCAAGAATGCTTTGGAGTATAATATATAAATAATATAAACTTTTATTTGGTATGAATGATGTAATAATTATTTCCTCCAAATCCAATTATAGCCACTCCCAACAGTTATAACATCATTTATTTCTAATAATTTTCTACTGTGGCATCAACTAACCTTGATACCAATAATTACATCTGGCATGATGACTTTTATTCCAAAAAATTATTTATTTATAAAGAAAATATCCACCTCTTTCAGAAGGGTGTATTGCAAGTGGATGCGCAAATTTGTAAATTATTGGCTATATAGATTCTCTTATAAAATTATGCTACTTCTTTCAGAATCACCCTATATATCAGATCACTTATGTTCATCATACAGCACTGAAACTCTGATTCAAGCTATAATTCCTCCCATTTAGTCCTATTTTCATAGCTCTCATTATATGTTCTTACATAAAGTTTTTAATTATAATTGTAAATGTCATGTTGTAATAATTATAAACAAATATACAAATCAAATTACATCTAAAGACAGGACATTAAGATCTTGTAAAATAATTGGCCAGCATTCACACTTGCAAAACACGAGATTCTACTCAAAACAGAAGTATGAAATACAGGTTGCATAAAATCCATTTAAATAAGATAGTTGATGTTATTTCTTATTTGCATTTTAATATTACATGAAAATATCTGGTAACAATTTGTTTATATTTTGTATCCTATGTACCATATAATTGTAGATCAATCGGTACGAATAGCAAAATTATACTTATAATTACTTCCAGTTTAATCAGAAAGAACATCAACTCCTCTGCAAATTAGAACTACGGAAAGTCAATCTGAATTTCAATTTGAGAAAATGTCCCTTTATGGGTAAAAAATATCGAATAAAACATATCGGGACAACTATCAAAGAAGAAAATTCGAGTTTGAAGGAATTTCGAGTCAGAAGTTTAATTCTATTGTTTTATGCGATGTGGTAAATGTCATAAAATTTGGCCACTGATAATTATTACGAAAATTCACAGTTCACGATAAAACAATTAACTCCATATTTGTGTTCAATTGAGAGTTTTACTTAAATTACATTTTGAAATGGCATAGGTGGTTCTCAAGTTGTATACAGATTTGTACGGCAGTGATAAGATAATATTTGTTCTTTGAAACAATTTAATGTAGAATTCCGAGCAATAACACGCTTGGCTTATTGCTATGCTCAATGTCTTGTCTCCATTTCACTAATCATAATTAAAATGGCAAGATATAAGGATGTCCTGCATTTTCATAGAAAATACATAATTTTTTTGTTAAAATAAGATAAGTTCTGAATAACAATTAAATTAAATATGTTTTATAACAATGCAAATAAAGCATGCATAACATTTACACGTTTCAATATTATTGTACTACAGATATAAATATAACATTTAAAACAACAAAACAGTTTAACTACTATGTTCACATGCAGAATTCAAGCTGCCTTAAAACAAGCCAGGATTGAAACCACCATGTGAACAATTTTTCTAAAAAGAGAGCAGTGTGGATTTATAGAGAGGGAAAATGTATGACTTCAGTACCTATTAAATAAGCGTCATAATTTTTACGAAGCACAGAATTGGATCCAGGCCAACAAAACAATCGAGGACTATACTTAAGAAAACATCTAATTTGAACTAGAAAGTATGGTGAAAGCCGCCTATAAAGGGACTATTAGAAGATTCTGCATGTGTACACATAATACAATATACATAAGTCTAAACAATTTTGTTTCATTTTTAAACAAAATGGCCATTTTAAGAATTTCACTAGTTGGCACACCAGAACAATTACTATTAGTGCAAGAAATCACAATCAAAATTAATAAAATGACCAAATTTTTCAATCAGGTTAGTGAATTTCAAGATCTAATTTTTTTTCGTTTTCTACTGGTAGAATTTGGCCTGGTCCCTGAAAAAAAGGTTTAAAAGGTTACATGCAAAGGATTTGTTATTTTTAATTGATTTTATAAGCGGAAGAAAAAAATCTATGTATGATTATTAAAAACAGCAATGATGCAAAACGAAATGTTACCTTTGGTTTTGACCTATGGGTGTCCACTGCATCAACGTTAAGTGATATGTGTTCCACCCGACAGCCATATGCAACGGGGGTTAGTTTGATTATGGTATGTAATGGAACCACGAGATATGGCAGTTCATCTAAAAAAAAAAAAAAAAACATTACAAATAAAAAAAATATTTAAAAACACAACTGATTAATATCAGCAAATTAAATTTTATAGGTAAACAATTTTTCTTACCGGCAGATTTATCCAAAAAGTATGCAAACAAGCAACGCAGAACAGCCTGATGGGATACTACCAGCACATTGCCTTGCCTTTCTAATTCCATAATAACCGGTTCTAAACGAGCTACCAAATCCTCATAGCTCTCTCCACGAGGATATCTGTAAGCGAATTTGTTCAGATCTCGAGAGGCAAACTCTTCTGGATATTTTTCTTTTATTTCTTCATAAGTCATTTCTTCACAAACGCCCTGGAAAATAGCATGTTTTAAAGTCTGCACCGCAAAACTACTATTAATGACAAATAAAACTTACAGCATCTATTTCATTCAATGCCTTCCATCTTTCTTGTGGTACGTGAAGTCCGGAAACTGTTTGGATAGTTCTCCTAAGCCAAGACGTCCAAATTCTCAAGCCTTCGATCTTTTGCTCTTGGATGTAAGCTGATAAAGCATTGGCATATAGTCGGCCTCTCGGGCTCAAATTTGAATCACCACCTATACGTCCCTCTAAATTCTGTTCACTTTCACCATGCTAAAATAACATGATTGTCAACTGGAGTAAACAAGATATTTTTAAAAACACTTATACTAATTCTTATATACATATGGTGTAGACTAAGCCATTATTTACGTAATTATGGATAGATATTGACGTGGTTTCACGGATGTTTGCTCCTGGAGGTGCCGATATATGAAACCTTGTAAATGTCAGGCTCAAGATTAATTAACTTAAGGGTGCACATTTGGAAGCAAACACTCATGGAACAGCGTAGCAATACACGAGAAACTATTATAAAACGAGCAAGAATGAATATTTTACTTTTTTTAACAGAAAAAAAGTTAGGAGACACGTCTGATAAGATGTATGAGATAGTTATTTGTGCAACAAAAAGTGAATTATTTTCTCACTAGGCGTGAAATTTTTGATCGAGGCGTACCCGAGATCAAAAACTCGCCGTGTACGGAAAAAGACACTTTCCTGTGTTGCACACGATATTCTTTCTATTACCGTCTTCAAAAGAGATTAAAAAAATATATTTTGTGTAAGAGGGCACTTACTCTAGTTAAATAAATTGTTCTTGGAGTAATGTGTATATTCATAAGGTAATAAACAATTCTGGCTTGGACGTGTCCTTCATGTTTGTGAACAACAACTTTTTGTCCGGTGTTATAAATTTTCATGAATGAAATGTAGTTTTCTTCTTCTTCGTCTAATGGGTTATATCTTTTTTGATAGTGTTCAATTCTTTTTAAGAAATCGGTAAGAGCTGCATCTTTATTCATGTTAGTGTAATCAGGGCTGCTAATTTTAACTTCCATGATGTTTTGTTCGATAATAGCTGGATCATCACAAACCTAGCAAGAGAACTGATTTTATGTAGGTACTCCTTGACAAAAATAATCGTTACTGTTTATCTATACTTAGAAATTACCCTATTCTAATATTTAAAAATAAAATTGATTAGAAATTGGCAGTTTTATCGGCAATTATAATTTTTTATGAAAATTTAATTCGTGTCATAAAAAATGTTAGTTATTATCTGAATAATGTTGAACTGGTTTTAGTAGGAAATTAATTTTTTTATTAATTTAAATATGTATACGTCAAATAGGAAACAATCGGAAACATGCGTTCTTGCGATAAAAATTGCTTTTAAATTATTCTGGCACTTAAGGATTTTATACTAGACATTTAATTGTTTTTCCTATGATTCCCATTCTTTTCCCATTGAAATAAGTATGCAATCTAATCATCATACATGCAGTTACATTTTAAATTATAAAGTTTCCAAATCTTACCGATTCAACGAAGAAAAGCTTAAATCCCATTTTATTAACTACGAAATCATGAATGACCTTTCGTCGGTCCGTCGTAGAATTCGTGGCATCGAAAACTGCGACTTCCCCGCCACTTTCCAGCCAGTGGCATACATCCTGCAGTGCCTCGATGGCACATTGAGCACGAATGGCCATTGCCTCCGTATTGTCAGGTCGGAAAAATTCATGGTTTTTATAGGCTGATGTTGCACTACGTCTGTATTCACCCAAGTTAAAAACTGAAACGAAAGAAAAATAATTTATTTACTACCCATAAGGTTTAGTAATCGAACTTCCACTATCACACTGCAAAGTATATTGATTATTGACGATTTCAGTTCCATTCTTCTTCTTTTTGTAAAATTTTCAAAGAACCAAAAAAAAATATATTGAGTAAAGAAATCATGTGCAGGGATTCAAAATACAGGGTAAATCAAAATGATTCATCCGATTTCAAACGAGAATAATTCCGTATATACCAACTGTGTATTAACTTCGCATATACCACATAAAAGAGGAAATCTCCGAGTATTAGAAGATCACCGCGAGATGGCTCCACTGTCGCCCACAAACCTAGATTATTTCAAAAATAGCAATGGGGAATTACGAAAATTGGAGCGGCGTACACAGTATGTGCTGATATCTCAGTCGTTCCTGTGACATATGTAAGAGACAGAATATGTATCGATACATATCGCTCCAATTTGAAGTAATTCCCTATTGTTGCTGCTGTGGAGTCAATGACAACGGAAATGATATTTGACTATCGTCTCGATGTTGCTCGTATAACTATGGGAAGTTACATCGGGCACTTATCGGATGAATCGTTTTAAATTATCCTGTATAATAACATAATATATCAGTGTAACCTCCGCTCGTGCAGCTCCGGCTTTGGGGTTGTTTAATTTATAAAAAAAGAAAAAGAGAAACAGTAAATATTTACTTGACTTGGCGTATTACTCAAAATGCATTTGTTAATAGCTTGGTTTGTTTTGGATTATAGAGGTGTGTAGGCGACGTTTAAATTTACTTTTTGCCAAGGAATGTTTTAAAATAAATCGAACTTTTGTTTTTATTTGAATATCAAGGGCAAATAACAAGAATGGTTATAAAGTTTTAAAATATTGATGGACACTCCCCATTTTAATAATCATCCAGAAATAAAAATAGTTAATCTGAAATTACATTATAAGAATTTTGAACCTGTAGGTATGTGTGTGCCTGTCTCCTGTTAAGACTATCACTTTGATCATTGTATTCACCAAGCGCATAAGTAAATAAATACCATATTCTAAATCAACCCATATATTGGAGGTTTCTGCTAATGAATAATGAAGGGGTGTTTATTTTTTTGTCGTGGACATAGAGGTGCCTTTTTAAATCTTGGTGCTTGAAAACTACCTCATTAGTTTAATACTAATAATAACAACATCTATAAGTTAATGCGTAATACACACTGATTTAATTTTGCCACCGTTAAAAAAACACTTCTCAACACTATTAGATTTCCTTGATAACAATCATATATCAGATTCACTGAATTACTGGAAGGAGAAACAATCAAATCATATTAATTTCAAGTCTTATTTATTACTTGTTACAGAGTGATGGCTGATAAGACATCAGGTTTGGAGGACCTGTTTGTATATTAATAATTGGACTCGCTTTGTCAATCAGCAAGTGTTGATCTAAATAAATAAAATTACTGAGTCCAGAAATACGAATTATGGACAGTTGAATTTAAAATGATAAGATATAAGATTTGCGTATTTCGCAATGTTTATTTGTCATTCGCCAATTAATAACAAGCAAGAATTTAAAATTACAAATAATTATTTACCCAGGCCTGCCAGATAGATTAATTTTGTTTATTGTAAACTACATTTTCTTAAACTTTCGTTATATAATTGAGGATGTCCCTTAAATGCATTTTAACTGTTTTAAAACAAAAGTTTTGTAAATTATTTTATGGAAAAATTATGTTGGTTGTTCTTGTTGTTAATACTTTTTATTGACTAAGAAGAATAATAAGTACGTATTTTTTTATAGAAATTGGCAAGAGATTGCTGGGATTTGTTCGTCTGTGAAATCATTATTTTTTTCCTCCTTCACCTTGATTCTGGCTTGATGCTAAAATAAATGTAATAAGGAAATCAATCTTTTATATAGTTTGACATCGATAATGTCTACGCACTATACTCATAAGCTTAAAGTCACCACCTTCTCATATGCTCCATTTCTAGCATTATTTGTAGTGAGGCGTGTCAGAGAGCAGAGAGGTAAGTGGTGACTTTAAGCTGATAAGTATTGTACCTCAGCTATATAAATAATGTCTGGTATTTAACCGTCAATGTGCTACTTTTTTTCAGGGTCTTTTAAATAAATATTATTGCTGTTAATTTAAATTTCCTTCCAAATAAACACGGTCTGAAATGTTTGATCAACCAAATGATAACAAAGAGCTCTCGCTCTCGATTATTTTGTTTCGGCGCCGTATAATGATAGGAATGCGCATGCGGTAAGTAAACATATTTATAGAATCTGTTAATGTAATAGTATCTTCAAGATTTGAATAAATTTGAATTATTTAGGTTTAAGATTTTTAACTTTTGTAAAATCTGTCAAAATCAAAACGAATGTATTTCTGTAACCTTCGGACAGAAAGTCGAACAATTAAAAGAAACCGATGAAAAATCATACCAGAATGATTTTATTTCTCACGATTTTTAGGGCAATGAAAACTTGAAACTGATTTGATTTGTTTGAAATGCCTTTTTCGTTTTCCTTTTGATGAAATCTTGAAGTTCCATTTAACAATATAAAAAAGTGTGTTTATATAGACAGAAGGTCCAAAACGTTTGAGTGTATTTGTTTGCAGTCGCTTCGTTTTTATTGTCAGTATATTTGTTTACTGAATGTGTCGGATATCTTAAGTACTACCAACAAGGGATGTAAATTTTGGCACTGTCATAAAAACTGGTGATGATTACTTTAAACTCAAGCCATATCAATTTAAATATATATCGAATTAGATAAGAGGAAGACAGATAATTTAAGAAACTTTTTGACAATTCCTTCAAATAAAAAATCAAGAATCACCGGTCTACGTATATTTTCGTGATGTCTAACATTTCAAACTGGTAACATTAAAGGAAATCTTTTAATTTCCATTCCAGTTTTTTAGTATGGATTTCGTTTTAAAATAAATATGAACATTTTTTCAGCTCTATAAAATATATTATTTATATTTATATCCCAAGGTCATTATTTCTTGGCATAATAAACAGTGATTGGATTTAGCTCGACAGTAAAACTGACATTAAATAATAATTTTAAAATGTAAAATTTGTGATAATTGGCTGACACCCAGTTTGAGTTGTTTTATATTTTAGTTCATTGGCCGAGAATTAGTGATTGCGTAGTAAATTTAAAATAAAATTCTGTGATTTGTTTTGAAAGGTGCCCTCATAAGAAAAAACAGTAGTATTACCTACCTTTAGTGTTAATGCCGATCCAATTCAAGTACCTTGACAATTTTTTCGAAATGTACGTTTTGCCTCTGGCAGGCAGGCCCACCATGGCGATGACGTGCGGACTGTTGACATAATTAGCTCTTTCACCTGAAAAAGAAAAACACCATTTTAAAAATTAAATTAAAATTAAATTCCATACGTAAATAACCTACTGCATCCATACAAAGGAAAGTGCTAAATATTTTAGGGTAAAGAAGATAAATCATATTTTCGCCGGTTTCGTTTATTTATTTCGTTTATTTGTGACGAAAGCACGCAAGTTTGTATATATATGTACCTATACATATATATGTATTCCATTTTCTTATATATTTTGGTGTGTAAACATTCAATTTAGTTGTATTTTTTATCCACAAAAGTGGTACACATAATTATCATTTAAACATATTTTTTGCTAAATAAAATAGTTATCTTCAAATGTGTGCCATACAAACAAATTAATTTGGAATTTTAGATATAATGTTCACAATTTTCTTATGATCAATATCAAAAATACATATTGTTATTGTTATATTTTAATTCGTTTTTAATGACTATGGTCAATTATTTATAAATGAATGAAAATTATGAATAATCTAGATTTAATAGCATTCCACAAAATACGATGTATATGTTAATGACACATTAAATGCTCCGAAGAGGAATTTTAAAATTTTCTTGCATTAAGGTCTTACAGACTTTATTAAATTCAAATGAGCTAGCGCTTAATCATTAATCACTAATCGATTACGTTAAAAGCTACCGACTAGAAATAATACCATTGCCATTATGCGGGATCTCAGCAAACTCAAATGCAAATTATAGTTTGTCAATTCATCGTTAATAAAAAAAATAATATGAAATCCTAATCGATCGATAATTGCAATTGACAAATAAGAATTATATAATTAGACAAAAAAAGTTTTTTAACAGAAATCGGAAAAACAGTATAGACGTGAAGTTAGCTGCGCTGTTTGGTAATTGTGAATTATATGGTTTGTTCCAACAGCAGCTTCGGACCAGTTTGAAACCATCAGAACTATTCACTCAGCTGTCTCATATACGCGAAGCTCACTGTAGTTACATTAATACTTAACCTATAATAAATAAGTATTCGCATTTACCAACTAATCAAGTATGTCATAATAAGCAAGTATTCCGCACGTACTCGTAACTCTATAACACAATATTTTTGCAACTTTGATGATAAAAATCGGGCAACCGTACGAGTCGCTAGTAATCCTGCTTTTAAAAATTTCTTAATAGGTATTCGGTTGGAATGAATAAATTGAACTTAAGGATCAACCAGGTAATATAATTGTACAGATATTGTCAAAAAAATCATAAATAAAAATGATATTTTAAAATTTACTCTAATAAATTACATACATAGCCACAATAATAATAAATTACTACAAAATTACTATTTATTAAGTGTCAAATGGAAATTTGTTTTACTATTTTCATATTTATTATAACAAATATGATTACAACTGTATCAATCGCAATTTACGATTAATAAATAAATCAAGTAATGTTTAAATAAATTCCAGCTGGCTTAGGACATTAGTTTATTTCTCGACTGTACAAGTATAATATATTTTTTTAGATTAACTGCTTTTCTGTGTTGTTTGCTTAAAGATATAATTAATAGGAAATTTGTATACATATTTTTGTGCAACATAGAGATTAAACTTTTACATTATTTTGACATTAATTACAAACTTCGATTAGAATATAATTAAAGGCTTGCCGTAATTATAATGTAAATCGAGTGTTATATAAATATAAAAGATTACCTTGCAGTATATTATTACATAATCAATATACAGGGCGTTGAAGTTTTAATTTATTTTCAGTTTTTCCCATATTTCTCCGGAATTAATTGATATGCTGTTATGAAATTTAGAAGGTGAACGTTGCATATATGAGTACACTTCTCACCATAGTTTTCATTTTTCCATTTCAACCAGAGGCGTGACGGTGGGGGTGTCGAGGATATTCTCAAAAAAAAAAACCGGAACGACACTGCTATTTTACTTTCTGTTTCGACATTTACTATCGTCAATGCACAAATTTTTTTTTGATACGATGCAATATCTGAACACTCATTTCAAAATCATTCATCCCCCAATTAATTACCTGTAATTGAGAATTGTTAAAAGGAATTACATGGTTTTGGCTTTTTCCATTAATGTAATTTCGAATGGAGAGATGAAAACTATAGTTCGCCATCTCGGAGCAAGTTAGAAATTTCATTTGTAGTTTGTTTCAGATTAAGATGGGAGAGGGAACTGTCGAAGCCCTAGATGTGGTTCTGACTCCGCAATAAACTGTAGGGCCTCGTCTCTCGTTACTCAACACAAAATCCTAGGATTTTCTGGGAGTTACTTCGGTGACTTGAGAGGCGGAAAAAAAAAACTACTACTACTAAAAAATAAACCCACAAATAACTGTCGGTTGTTGGATTGGTAGTCTTTAAATTTTTTGTGCACAGTATTTCTTTAATAATCTATACATTCATCGAATTATACATCAACATCTCGAAAAAATAAATTAAAATTTTCAATACTCATATATCTCGAAAACGATAGCCTCAAGGCATATGTTCATATGAAGGTTTCTCCGTGAAAACAACTGATGGATCACCTCCTCAAGTATTTTACATTACTAAGGAAATTCCCCGTATTATACAAAATGTAAAGAGTAGGAAAACACCCTAATAAATATTTTTAATCTCGAAAAGTATACTAAGTGTCGAGTTCAGTAACGTCGTCAGGAATTGACTACACCTATCGTTTATTTTATTGCAATATTTAATTCCTAAATAATTACCTCTTTGAAAAACCACGTTTCGATTTAATAATAATTGTTTACATGACCTCCTTCGAGCATCATTACAATAATATAAATAGCAACTTATCTTTGACACAATTCTACCACAATATACAAAAATAGAAACAAAAAATATTACCAATGTGGATAGAATAAGCCCTGGAAAACTCAGGTTTTCTCTTCTTTATAACATTATTTTGTTTCATCATGTCACTACACTGTGTTACACAAATAATTAATTAATCAAACTAAACTGCTCCGCCCATAAAAACAAATGTAATCAAGTCTGTGTTGAACACTTCAGTTGTACATACGCGTTATGGAAAACTAACATAACTGAAAGTCTAAGCGTCATTTAATGAATTCACAACGTACTTTTGTATTTTCAATGAAACATAAATAGATTTTTCAACACCGCACAGTACTACCGCTGAAAGGGGGCGGTAGGTAAACATCAAGATAAGATTGTCGACCAAAGTTTAATTAGCTTATAGGATTTATACCTACGTCATTTTTACACGTAAAATCATCCTTGGAAAAAATCATGTTATTGGCTTTGGATGAAATTTGGACCTTGGTGAAACCGGTAGAGACAGTCTTAACATACCTATCCAAATATTTTAAATAATGATTTTATCAATAAACTTTGATTTTAAATCTTTGATGAAAGTAGATATTCCGAATATTTTGAACACCTATGGTCGACCCTTTTTCGAACTATTGTGCAATAAAACAAAATGAGTGTTCATCATATCAAAATACCTGGCATGAGTGATGTTTTTATTACATTTAGAATGAACATGATTACACCAATTTCTTCACTAATTTCAATAATTAGAATAAAGTTTGCTACGCATTCAGTGATTCTCGTTATTTGTGCTATAGAGTGCTTAAAAAATAACAACAAAAATATGAATTTTAACATGAACAATACGTAAACAACTAACTATATAATAGTTTATATGCATAAAATATATATTCAATTATACATATTTCGTATAAATTTAATAGTTTTAGGACCAATCTTTCCATATCCTATTAAATTTATTCGGTAGTTTCCTTGGATACAATTGTATCAATAATTGGTTTCCATGGTACTTATTATAATCAAATATATTTAACGAGAGATAGAAAGATCGGCCATTAGAATAAATATGTACCAATAGTGTTTAAATGTTCATTAAATATTAATAATACAGGATCTTCGCCAACCCTTTAGGAATCAAGACGATCACTTTCCATGATCATAAATAAATAAAAAATTTCACAACGTTGCATTAATTTACTGCAAGGTTTAATTATTTTTCTTATATAATAACACTTAATAACGATTGTAATAATTTATTCTTACCAATGGTATTTAAAATTATTACAGCCGGCATACCGGACTAGACCAAACACAACTGTGCACCAGCAAACCATGCAAAATTAAGTACAAACAAGTGCCGGCAAACCAAGCCAAATTAAATGTAAAATAAGTGCCGGCAAACCAGTCCAAATTAAAAGCAAACACGTGCCGGCAAACCAGGCAAAATTAAACAAAACAAGTGTCGGCAAACCAGCCCACATTAAATACAAACATGTGCCGGCAAACCAGGTATTAAACGTAAACAAGTGCCGGTAAACCAGGCCACACTAAATACAAACACGTGCCGACAAACCAGGCCACATTAAATAAAAACAAGTGCAGGCAAACCAGGCAAAATCAAATATAAACGAGATCGGCAAACCAGGCAAAATGGACAAAGTGTTTCTTACAGTAAAATGACTGCTGCGTCCAATTTGAATTCAAATATCGCCTTGATAAACTCTTAATCCACTTAGCAAATCAAATACACTACTTTAAACTTTAATACTTATTTAGCTACACTAACACTATATAATAAATAATATAAGATTTTTCAACAAAACTGGTAGATGTGTGTACCGTCCACACAACTGTGTCTAAATCGTATCATATTCTTTCTATAAAAACCCTTACATAATACAAAAGATAAATAGGAAAGTGACGGTTATTAGTCATCTTTTATTCATCATACGGATGAATATAAGAAGAACTATGCATACACTTGGTGGTGCGATCCTACACGACAGATAATTCTTTAATCATAATTATTTAATATAACTGACAAATATATTTTTATATCTGAACAAAATACTAAATTATTATCGTCCTATCTTTTACATAATCATAATCACAATATAACGGACAAAACGGGAACTTTGCTTACATTACGATAAAACCTAAGAAAACACGAAATGCAGAAAAAATTGTCTAAATATTTTATTATTTTATCTAGACAACACATTTAAATAATCGACTTGAAAAGTTGTGACGTCACAAACTAAATAGTTTTCAAACAAAAACCACATGACTCGGTGACGTATAAGCGTTTTTTTGGTGCTACGAACACCTTGAAACATGTTTACTAAAAGATAATGGTTCGGTGGAAAGCCTATAGTGTTTTAACTAGAATTCAAATACTCAATTTTCTGCCTCTCTCCCCCTCTAATAAGTAACGTAATAGTATTTCATTAATAAAAATGCAAGATGTATGTTTAACCTCAAAACGTAAAGGTTTATTCAAAGAACCTCGCACCGTTTACTAAGTAGCGGAATGGAATATAGTAGTTCCTTTTTCAAAATTTACTGCTTTAATTAATTAATAATTGCTTATTTAGATTTATCATAATTTATATATGTATTAATGTTTAAAACTTATTTGAGACGTAAACTAATTATTTGTTATTTATTTGTGTCTGGAATAACGTATACTTTTATAATTACATCAATATTTTTGTTTTTTCTGATTATATTTATTTCTTTGGAAAAACAAATAATAATAGTAATAATAATAATACGTCTTTATACATTAAAAAATAAATGACGAAATGACGATTTTCAAAAGCCATTGTTTTAATTTTCTCTTCGATATTTGTGGTTAGGACTTGAGAAAGCTTCATAAGATTGGATCATTTTTGACAAAAAACACATTCTCTAAAAAGATTTTTTACGTAAGGAAGATGATTTGTGAAATCTGTTGGTAAGAACTAAATTATATTTAATTAATTTGTTTCTGATCTGATTGTCCCTTTATCGAATGATACATCATAGTAATCAGAAAGGATGACACAACAACTTTGCAAACAATGATTTTGTGATTTAAAACTTCGTTTTTGAGGAAATCGTTGAAAAAGTAAAAAAAAAAAAAAGACAAAATGACAAGAGCTCGAACGGAGATATGGACGTTTAATTTGGAAATCTACATAAGAAACAATGATATTTGAAAATGATTTGATTTGTTCACACCTAAACGGCCACAGACATCGTTATTTGTCAGATAGATATCGGCTATCCATCCATGTTATTAACTCGAACATTTTGAATAGTGTCCTTTTGCACAGGACGATTTTTGAACAAGTTTGAATTTAGGCTATTTAGGGCATTAGATTTTGCCATATGCCAGCTTATGGCATGTTGAGGACCACAGACTGACAACTTGAAACATGGCGAGTATTTTGCTATATTCAGGAGGTTGATTTTCTAAAATATTATTGCTCAGAACATGCTCATCAAGCATTCTGAATAGAATTTAGATCAGAAAGATACAATTGGTAATACCAGTGACCGATCGAGACTAAACTTTATAGTGTTGGCTATAGTAACATATGGTCAAGTCAAGAGTAAATTGAAAAATATCTCAGTTTTAAAGGCCGTCCACTATAAAAAATCCTACTTTAATATTTTGTTCTATTTTGTTCATTATGTTATAAAACTTACTGTTCCCAAAACAAGTTGAAAGTTTGCATAAATTATGGCCGAACCTAATAGCGAGATTTGAGGATAAAATTTTAAGACTATAAATGTTTTCGTTGATGGACTTTTTTTTAAATATTCGAATTCGTGATATTGTGAAACAGATTTCAGGGCAAATATATTAATACCCTCGTCAAATAAAATACGTATAATATTAATTTTAAGGTAATGTAATAATTGAATAATTCACAAAAATTGTTTTTAACATACCCTCTCCAAACGTTTCTTTATTACAAAATTTCCAACCAAGCGAATGTAGAGAATTGTGGTAGCGGCACCAATTAAAATTAGACATACTGTGAATAAACATAAAAATCAATAGACGATGTTAATATATAGTTGAACCAATAATTAACCTTTTGGATAAAATCTGTTTTGTTCGTGTTGTTTGTTCACGATTGCAGTTCATGTGAGACATTCACACTCTGGAATTCTAGACTTTATATCTAGCGTTGTCTTAAGAAGGAATAATTGTAAACATCAACAGTTATGAGAAAAAAAGATAAAACAGGAGGCATATTGATTGCCACTGATGTGTACTGTTGGTTGCCTACACGTTGGTAGAGTAGAGAATACGAGGAGCAGATTTTCTATATGCATTTGCTCATTATTTGAAGTTTTCAACCAAAGGTGGCGCGACAAACTAGTAGGCAACAATTTTACGTAGAAAAAGGCATAAAAAAAATGCATTTTTCCCCACGTAAAATAAATCATGAAAACGCCATGGACATTCTATGTGTAGTATATCCAACGTTGAAAGACAAACAACAGGGCCCGCTTTAGAGGCGGACAACCGGGGCGGCGAACCTGAGGGCCGCATTTTCGCTCCTGTGAATGTGAACCAAACATTGATAAATTAATTATTCTCAATTAATATAAATTTTACACTACTTGTTGATTTTTTCCCTAACTAAAACTAAGTACTATGCAATTTACATTTGATCTTTGTAAAGCTAGAAAAATATTAAAACACCTTTTTAAAAAAAGCATATTTATTTTTGAAATAAAACAAGACGTATAGTTAAGTTTAATTTGTTGTTTTAGGATGTCTGACGCGCAAAGAAAATTGTCCGGCGTTCAGTACAAAAAAGCGAAGGCTAGAGAAGGAAACCCAAAAGCAAAAACAAGCTGGTACTCTGCACAATTATTTACAGGGTAGGTCCGGTAGTACCATTAGTACCAAAACAATATCTCCAAAAATTCAGATAAAAAGGAAAACACGGAATCATCAAAGTGTTGGTAACCAAGACCAATCAATACACGATATTTCTAAACCAACTTTGTCACCAAATGAAGACAGCCTACCAACTGGCACCGCCTTGGCACTTACATAAGGCACCCTGGCTAGCACTAGTAGCACTCTATCTCTACTGACCCCACCCTACCACCCACGGAATGCACTGTACAAACCTTAGGTACAGATCCAGCATTGTGGCTTTGAATTTTAGGAGATGCCGAAAGAAGTTTTTTAGTACAAGGTCCACCTAAACCATTGTTTAATTACAAATTTCCTTATTTCAAAGTACAAGCGACTAGCTGTTTGAGCATAATAACGGCAACTTTTTAAAAATAGTTGAATTGCTATCTGAATTTGACCCCGTCATGGAGGAACACGTGCGTAGAGTGCTTAAAAAAGAAGAAACCAAAGTTCACTCTTGGAAAAAACATTCAAAACGAGATAGTAGACTTGCTTCACGAAAGTGTAAAGTCGCATATTATTGCTGAAATAAAAAAAGCGAAATACTATTCCATAATATTAGATTGCACTTCTGACGTTAGTAAGGTGGAGCAAATGACCCTGATAATTAGATATGTTTCTATTAATAAGTCTGATTCTGATTCAAACGATGTCGAAATAAAAATCTACGAAAGCTTTTTAGGTTTCTTACCTGTGGAAAGATCTACAGGAAGACAACTATATGAAATTATAATTGAAGAGCTTCATGAAATGGGACTTGTAATGCAATATATAAGAGGGCAGGGATATGATAACGGGGCTAACATGAGGGGCAACAATGCAGGAGTCCAATCTAGAATTTAAATCCATGAGCATTCTACGTTCCGTGTAGTAGCCACTTGCTCAATCTAGTGGTAAATGAATGGCAAAAGCAACCTTGGAAGCAGCCAATTTTTTAAATATGGTTCAAAAAATATATTTATTTTTTTCTTCTACTTTTCGATGGGCAATATTTTTAAAACATATCCAAGGATTAACATTAAAACCTTTGAGTGACACTCGATGGGAATGCAGGATAGAAGCTTTAATGCCCTTTCAACTTGGTGAAATATACGACGCTTTGCTAGGCATTTATGAAAACCAAGACATCGATATCTCAATAAGAGGCGAAGCCTCGGGTTTGCTAAGTTGCATTAAACAATTTAAATTTTTATGTTCAATAGTTATATGGTCTAAATTTTAAACTGTATTAATCCCATAAGCAAGCTTATACAAACAAAAGATTTTGATTTGAAAAAAGCACTTGATCTTCTAGAGAACTGCAAAGATTTCTTTAAAAATCTTCGATCAGATAAGTCTCTCAATGAAATTATTGTTGACGCAAGAGAATTGGCTGAAACTAACATTGACGCCAATTTTGAATCAACAACGCCGCGACACCGTGTTAGAAGAAAAAAGGCCTAGCCTTTTCATATGAGGCAAGGGACGAACCAATTGAAGATCCCAAAGAAAAATACAAAATAGAATTTTTCTTCTCAAGCATTAAATGCAATAGATAGTCGATTTGAACAACTGAATCACCATAGTAACCATTTTCAATATCTATATAATATATATATGATTTGAAAACCATGCCTAAAGAGACACTGATAAAGATTTGCAGAGATTTGGAAAATATTTTGTCTGATGGTGAATCAGTTGACATTAACAGTCTAGAATTAGTAGAGTAAATTTCTGCAATTTGTGCACTTTGGGGCAAAAAAGAAAGTCCAAGTGATATTCTTAAAATAATAACAATAATGCTAAATTTTGCTCCAAATTTTAGTATTGTCTTAATAATACTACTACTGATTATTTCAATATCAGTAGCAAGTGGAGAAAGAAGTTTTTCCAAATTAAAATTAATCAAAACCTTTTTACGCTTAACTGCTACGCAAAATCGACTAAACGGCTTGGCCATTTTAGCAATTAAACATGAAATTGCAGATCAAATAAACTTAAAAGAGGTAAATAAAAAAATTTGTAGAATTAAGTGAGAAAAAAAATTCTTCGGATTATAACTCAAACAAACAATGTCTTACTGTGGTTCTATGTATCTACCTTTTGTTTTCTATTTAGGTTTTAGGTATAAGTGAGAAAAACTAAATCGTAATAGCGGTTAATTGCACCCTGTATGTTTAAATCTAAATAAATATTTTCAAAATATAACAACTACCACTTTATTTTAATTTATACTGTTTTGCACCAAATGTTAAGTTTTAATACTTGTTTCTTTTTAAATATACGTTTTTATTGCAAATTAAAACCGTCTTTTAGTAACAAAAAATAACTTTAAAAGAGGCGGCAATTTGTTTTTTGTCCGGGGCGGTGTAAACGCCAGAGCGGCCCCTGCAAACAGCAGTTTCTCCTCTGAATGTGGACTAATTGGCATTTGATTGTCGTCGCCGGACCAAAAATGACCAAAATTATGTCTAAAATGACCAAAATATAATACTGAACAAGATAATGGATATCGAAGGTGACATATTAGGCGACTGTAATAATGATGAAGAAGAATTTCATGACGTGTAATATGCGAATTGGAACTCCCATCTGGAAAATGTAATCCACAAAGCAAAACTGTCCCTATGGACATGCCGTCGTATTTGTGGCAAATCCTGGAGCATGGGTCCCCCACAAATTTACTGGATCTATACCACGGTCATCAGACCAATGATAACATACGGATCCATTGTTTGGTGGCCGAAAGGATTACAACGGACGGCCAAATCCAAACTCTCTGGACTGCAGAGATTAGCATGCATGACCGTAACGGGAGCAATTAGCACCACACCGTCAGCTGCAATGGAAATCCTCCTGGATTTACCCCCCTCTTCATATATATCTGGAGAAAGAGGTCAGGTGGGCAACCTACAGATTGCAACAAGCGGCCATTAATATGCCACAGACTAGTATCATGGAGCGGAACAGGTTGTTGGATGACATAGAGAATCACAGCATCCTGGGAATGCCCTTGGATACTATGCCTACTATGACCAACTACGAGCTGACAAGAGATGAGTGGGATCGGAATAAAGCCTACCTACTGAAGGCAGAGAGTTGTTGGTTTACAGACGGCTCCAAAACTCCCGAGGGAACAGGAGCCGGAGTACACAGCTACAGACCAAGGGTGAGGATAGTCTCAAACCTAGGTACTCATGCAACTGTTTTTCAGGCTGAGGTTCATGCCATTGAACTGTGTGTACGAAGGCTGGAATATATGCATCTTACACGCATATCAATAAAAATTGTCTCAGATAGCCAAGCAACTATAAAAGCTCTTGGCTCCTACCGGTGTAACTCCAAAACGGTATGGAACTGTCAGAAAGCTCTAAATCATTTGAGCAAGAACAAAGTGACTCTGGTCTGGATACCCGGCCACTCTGGTATGGAAGGTAACGAAATAGCGGACTCCTTAGCCAGAGAAGGAGCGGGATCACGATTCATCGGACCAGAACCAATACTTGGCATATCCTCAAGTACTGCCAAGATGGCTATCTCAACCTGGGCTGAAAGGCAAACTCTCCAGTATTGGCAAGAGTTACCAGGATTAGTTCATTCGAAGGCGTTTGAAATCGAGAGCTAAGAAACTTTTAGAGTTAAACAGGATAAACCTGAAAACTCTAACAGGCCTATATACCGGGCACTGCCGACTAAACTATCATCTGCATAAACTCGGCCTAGCGGAAAACGCCGAGTGCCGTCTATGCCTGGAGGATGATGAGAAGGCAGACCACATCTTATGCACCTGTCCCGCTGTGGAGAGGATCCGATTCTCAATATTTGGCAAAGGGCAACTGCTGCCAGAGGATCTGGACACATTCTCACCCAATAAAGTTATCAGTTTCATTAAGAGACTGAACTTATTGGGTGAAATATAATTAGGCGTGAGCCACAATAGGCCTGCTGATGGCCGCAGTGGAGGGTCTACTGAGACCCACTCACAACAAACCTAACCTGACCTAACCTAATATGCGAAGACTTTTTCATTTTCATTTTCATATGCTTTTATCATAAAATAAAATAATACTTTTCGTCTTATTATGTTTTTTTACAGTCTCATTATCAAGTCAGTAAAGTTATTTTGTCTAGCCAAAAAAAATATCCAGTTTGTCCCAGAGTATTGTCACTCTGTAATTTGTCCAACACATTTTTGAGTTTATTTGGAAAATGATCAAAAATAGATTTTTTTGCATCTATACATATAGGTATGATGACTATATACATATATATTTTTGTTACTTTTTTGCGAAACTTACTTTCTCGATAAACTAATCCACAAACATGAAACAGTTCTTCTTAATTTCTAAAATTACTAATAATGAAGAAAATGCACATAGAAAGTCTGGCCCTCATATATCGAGCCTGTTCGATATAGTTGGGACTTCTCTATAGACTGTAAGTAATTAAATATGATCCGAAAATTCTACTAATAACATGGGGAACATAATCTAAATTCGTAGGTCAGGAAAGTGGTGACAGATATTAGACAAAAACATGTTAGTTTTTAAAAATAAGTGGTGTCCAGTCAATTTTTAAATATTTACATATTGTTTAAGAATTTTATTTTTAAGGCGCGGTATTCTCATCAGGCTGCCAACTTACACATTTGTGTTTAATATTGGGAAAGATCAAACATATGAAAAACAGCGTGATTTACCTTGGATAACAACAAATTCACTAATATGTGAAAGCGATCACAGAATTTAAAGACAGGTCAATATGCGAAGCTTCACACACGTAAATTTATTGGTATCCAAGATAAATCATGCTGTTTTTCATGTTTGATCTTTTCCAATAAAATTTAATATATTATCTTTATTTGTAACTTAATATGATGGGCGCTCGCAGAACACTATTCAAGGGGGAGGACCTATTACTATACTAATAAGAGTGGCAATCCAGAACACGATATTTCGTTCTAGTGTTTCAAAAATAAGCTAACAGAGTGCGCATTATATACACATTTTTGTATGTAAATATATTATTCAATTTTAATTTCATATTTTTTGTTTATTTGCTTTTATTACGCAAATCAGAAATCTCAATAATTGATATGCTCACTTTACAGGTGTTATTTCAGTTAAAAAAACGCGTTTTCTTAAGTTCCTGTAACAATAATTTTCTCTATTTATATATTCAATTATCAATTGTTCAACTGCCCCTTTAATAATTGGTTTGCTTAAAATATTATACATCAAAAAATGCTCCAAATTAAGTTGATTTAAAGAAGACAGTTTTCACCAACTTTTTTAGTATTAAGAAAATGATTAAAGAACATCTTTTTTCAACTCTGGGTAAGTTACTGGTAAATAAATAGAAGGGTTAGGATGTGAATATAGCCATAACCTAATCATCCTGTTAGTTATCTTATCAGTAACTTACCCAGAGGTGAAAAAAATTGTCCTAAATGTAACGTTCAAATTTTCATCGGAGAAATCTACTGTTAAGTTGTGTCTCAATCGTTTCAAGACACCCTGTATTTGTTATTTTTATAATATCAATCACAATAATTGCCGAGTAAGTGTGAATTAATATCTACGAAAATTCACTTTTAAATGTCATTATATAACTATTGCCCAAGAACAACCCAAACAAGTTATCCTTGTAATAACAGCATGAAATTATGCCAAATTATACACATTTGTTGTAATTCTGCAAAAACGTGATGCATCCAAAATGATAATTTAAACATTTCTATAATGACGCACTAATAAAAAATTATTTATGACTGAAGAAGACTAATTACCAAAATAACAAACAATTGCTTCATGTAATATTTACATTATACCTATGTAGTTATTTATGCACCATGGGAGTAAAGTGAGTGTTTTAGTCCCGGCATAAATAGTGATTTCCGCGCGCAGTGAGGGAAATGCAAGTGATAAAACATACTTCACTCCCGAGGTGCATACAATACGTTTTGCATGAACGGGCACAATTTTTATTGCAAAAAAATTAAATGTAAAAACTGAAGAATAATAGTTGGCCAGGAAACTTTTGTATTTTATTCCGAATTTATTTAGCCATCCTTGTATTTAATTGTCTGTTTGACATCATTTGTTATTTATTTCTGTTTGACATATAGATTACTAAATACCTTACGAGAAATCGGTATAGTGAAGGGACGTGCGGGGTAAGACGATACATGAGGGCGGAAAATGTCGAACACATGACATCTTCCGTCTTTTACATCGCTTACATTAAAGCGAGAAAGATGATTGTTGCTATTGTTGGCACGCGACCGAGGCGGCGTTTCACTTACATCCTGTGATAGTTCAGGTGCGCACTTAATTTTCTTACCGAATTATTTAGCATAATTATTTTACATGTTTATTTTCTTGTGTGTTTTGGAAAATAATTTAAGAAGGTTATCGTGTTGCAGTGAACTGTGTAATATATGGTAAGTGTAATATTATAAGTAAAGCTGCAAATAGTTTCTGTGTATCATAGTCGTAGAGTACAGATGTACTTACTGTCGCCGGCATTCACCTTGACCGCGAAACTCTTTCTCCAGTCCAGCTTTCGAGTTGTGTACACGTTAAGTCACTTAGGCGTATTGCATATTGTTTTTGTTTTATTTGTTGTACTGTATTGTTGATACTAATTTAATAATAAAGCATGGCAGACGTACGCAGGGGTAGAAAACGGCCATTTGCTGACAAAGTGAATAAATTCATAGGTGAATTCCCGGATTTATTCTATGATGGTGATAAAATAATTTGTAAAGTGTGCGAGAAAGATTTGATGTGCTGGGAAAAGCGTGATTGTGGACTTCACGTAAATAGTGTACACCATAAAATTTAAAAAAATGGCGTGCCCTCGACAACACAGTTTATGTTTGATTTACTATTAATGCTGATTGCCTGTGATGTTCCGCTGCACATACTCGATAAACAATCATTTTCAGAGTTCTGGCATAAATACAATGCCCAGGTGAAGTTACCAAGTCGCACAACGTTATGTAACTATCTACCAACTGTACACGTAGACATGGTAAACAAGATGAAATGTGAATTAAAAAATACACGGCTGTAGTTATCTGTTGATGAGACAACAGATTGTAAAAAAAAAATCTATTTTAAATGTTATAATACGAGTACTGGACACTCTTAAACCGACAGTTCCACTGTCACTAGCTAACAAAAAGTCTAAGTCAGTGTACTAGCGAAACAATTACCAGGGTAGTGCTGGAGACGTTAGAAAAATTTGAACTGTCAAAACGTCAAGTGTTGATGTTTGTGACTTATGGCGCCGTGACAATGCGTTCGGTAAGCCGTTCTTTGCAAGAACAAGGTTGTATGTTTATACATGTTACGTGTAAAGTGCATGCTTTACATCTTGTGGCAGAAACTATTCGAAAAAGTTTTCCAGAGGTGGATGCATTAATAGCAAGTACAAAAAAAAGTGTTTCTTAAATCTCCTAAACGTCTCCGTGAATTTCATAGCAAGTGTCCCGGTATTCCTGAACCACCACAGCCAATTCTTACACGTTGGGGAACATGGTTGCAGGCAGCTCTTTATTATGCTGAATATTTCCAACAAATAAAAGCTGTGATACTACAATTCAATTCAGCTGAGGCTGCAGCTATTAAGGAGAGCCAGACAAAATTCGAAGATATTTCCGTTAAAACAGCTTTGAAAAATATTGCGAAGAACTATAAACCATTACATGAAAGCATAAAAAAATTAGAAAACAGTGCGTTGTCGTTAGCGGAGTCACTGCAAATAGTGGACGAAGTAAATCTACTGCTACACGCTATAGGTGACGCAACAAACGAGCGCGTTAAAGAAAAGTTCGCAAGTGTGTTAAATAATGACACCGGTTTTACCAAATTAAGACAAATATGTGATGGTGCAGCCCCAGATCCGTTAAGTGCGTTCAAAGATTATTTTACGTATGCGTGTATTATATCAGGAGATGTCGATCGGTCGCTTTCAAAATATAAGAATATATTTCTTCAATAAAAAACAGAAAAACTTATTTCCTATTTTTATTACTAGAGGACTTCCAGCCAAGTATATGAACAATTTGTCCTACGTTTCGTCCGAGCTTTGGACCCATATTTAACAACACCAACCAAGACAGAAATCAAAACAATCCAAATAAAGACAAAATATACATATCGGCACCATACATACCACAAGTATCAGAAAAAGTTCAGAAAGAATTAGGTAAATATAACATACAATTAGCATACAGAAATGATAATAGCATAAAAAATAAATTATATTCAAAACTAAAAGATCCAATAGAGAAATTAAATCAAACCCATGTTATTTATAAAATTGATTGCTCAGATTGCGATAGATGTTACATTGGACAAACCCAACAATATTTAAATAAACGTATAAATCAACATAAATTGTCAATTAGAAATTCCATAACAACTCCTAATTATTCATGTAGCACAGCATTAACAGAACACGCCATAAATAATTCACACAGTTTTAACTTTCCGGATACAACCATACTGCATAAAGAAAGAAATACCAAAAAACGCATGTTTTTGGAAATGGCCGAAATACAAAACAACAAAAAAACAGTAAATTATCAAACAGATATAGAAAATCTAAGTAGCATATATCGCAATCTTATTCAATAGTAAAAATTTTTTAAACATCCTGTATATGTGCTAACTGCAAAACCTCTTCTCAACTCCTATCCAATATCATGTGAATGTTTACAATAACTCTGTCACTCGGACCATAAATATACTTCAGCTGTTATAATTACCTACTCTTAAAAAGAAACACATCAACGACCAAACCAAATACTGATCATTCTCTGCCTAACTCGTCGAACTACACGTACATCACATACCCATCAAATAAAAAAAATGATGAAAAACAAAATAAAACCCACCCATACAGTGAAATTTATATTAGGTAAGAAAACACTTTTTTAGATATGCATTCTGTCACTAATCTAATTTACGACTTATGTAAAACCATTATTTTTAATTATTTTTAGCTTTTAACCTTGAAAAAGTCCGAAAACTCGGACGAAACGTAGGACAAATTGTTCATATACTTGGCTGGAAGTCCTCTAGTAATAAAAATAGGAAATAAGTTTTTCTGTTTTTTATTGAAGAAATAATTTCTACCTTAACAGCCAACAACTTGTGTAAAATATCATCTATAAGAATATATTTTCACCAAAGCGAACATCACTCATGGAGACAACCATAGAAACATTCCTGATGCTGCAAAATGGCTACACATCTTCTGCAGTTTGTGATAAGCAAGCTAGTTCACCAAGCTAGTTAAGAGGGTAAGTTGTTATAAATTATAAGTTTATTGTTTCTCGTATTAGTTAATTTCGCGAACGTCACTGTCCCACGGAACATTTTTGACAGCCCTACTAATAAGTTTATATGTTTGATTCTTAATTTTTTGTTCTTCCTAAAAGTTGGGCATAAAAAAATGTTGACATTACGTTATGTTTTTATTGTTCATTTGTTTCCATGACCACTTTAAATCCCAAGGTAATAAACGCTTGGCTTTACTCCATGTTTTGAGGCAGTAAAATACTGTTTTATTCTCGTTCGTGTAAAAAAATAATTAAAGCTCTGCCACTGCATATATTTTATTTATAAACGAGCCTGAACTTATATTATTTATATAATCTGATAGCGGGATAAATAAAGAATACAAGGTACTTTATTTTATTTGTTTTCTCATTCATACAAATTAATTACCCAAGTTGCACTTTATTTACATTTCGTAGATAGTATGATATGACTATGAATAATATGATAATACAGCTTAAATCTGTGATTTGTGCATCAAAAGTTAATTCCTAAGTTTAAGTTGGAATATACAAATTGCAGAATGGTTATGTTATATGAACGATTCGTGCTTACACATTCATAGATATTTTACATACATATACGGGTATCTCAGGAGGTAGGTATGATAGGTATTCATCGATCGGGCAATACGATTTACGAAATTAGCTATAATTAAAAGTATATTGGCCAAACGAGAAGATCAAGGCAAACTATCTCAAACAGGAAAGACTAGTATTGCCCACCATGCTCTTAAGAATAATCATAGGATATATGTATATTTAGGAACTTATGTGAAATGGAAAATGTACAATCAATATGAACAATGGCAAATGGCCTATTCAGAACAGCCGTCTTTATTGGTTAATGGAGCACGAATCATGGAACCGTGCCTCTAGATTATAAATAGGTTATGTTCTTGACTTAAGTTTAATTTTTATGATCCTCAGATGATGCAAACTTGATTGGCGAAACGGGTGTCGATTATAATGTGCTGTTTTTGGTTTTTGTGAAAACTATTTCAGCCTTTCTGTCACATGAAACCTTACAACTCTCTTTGGGATCTTACACGTTAATGCCAGAAGAAATTATTCGGTTTGATGGCCACATTATGTTTGATCTCGTTGAATGTTAAGACTTTCTCAATATAGTCGAATCAGGTAATTTATTGTATGAACTTCTAAAAAGTTCAAGTATTACCGAATGTATCACCATCGCATCGCAACTATGAAAATAACAATATGACCATATTAATTTGATTAAACAATTATGTAACCTTCTTTGTCTTATATTCTTTTTTATTAGACTGACTACCGGGATATTTGGAGTATTTTATCTAACACTTTTTTTTATAATTTAAATAAAGGATATCTGCAAATTATTTGGTACCCATAAATTGTATACAGGGTGGTGCGTGCTACTTCGACAACACGAGTTCTATGATAGCTAGAAATTTGATCAAACATAAGTAAATTAGATAAAAAAAGACTATAACCGGAAATTACGCCATTTTCTTATTTTTATAGTGTACACTATTTACGTGAAGTCCACAATCACGCTTATCCCAGCACATCAAATCTTTCTCGCACACTTTACAAATTATTTTAGCACCATCATAGAATAAATCCGGGAATTCACCTATGAATTTATTCACTTTGTCAGCAAATGGCCATTTTCTACCCCTGCGTACGTCTGCCATGCTTAATTATTAAATTAATATCAACAATACAGTACAACAAAAAAAAATAAAAATACAAAAACAATATGCAATACGCCCAAGTGACTTAACGTGTACACAACTCGAAAGCTAATAATAGACTGGACTGGAGAACGACTTTCGTGGTCAAGGTGATTGCCGGCGACAGTAAGTACATCTGTACTCTACGACCATGATACACAGAAACGATTTGCAGCTTTACTTATTAGGCAATAAGTACAAAATTCAAGAATAAACTAAATTAGAGGTTTTTTCAAATAATTCAACAGAAAAAATTATAATACTTGCTCCAAGTTGCCTATTTTGATTGACACACACCTACATGCACTTTTGCAATGGGGTTTTTACTGTTCTTAAAATTGCCGGTGTGAAACTTCTAAAAGTCATTATTATCCATTCCTTCATATTTTAGATTTTAATTGGTGTATCTTTATAAGCAATTTCCTTCACGTATCCTCATAAAAATAAATCCATTGTAGCAAGATCTGGGGATCTCGCAGGCCATTTAGTGGAACCATTTTTTCCAATGCATTGAAGAGGGTAGATATTATTTAGGTGGTCCCTTAGACCATCTTGCTGAAACCACATCTTATTTCGGGTCATTTCAGGGAGTGAATCTCCCTAATAATTGTGGCAGATAGTTCTCTAAAAAAATGAAGATAAACAGCTCCAGTCAATGTGCCATCAAAGAAATGTGGCCCTTGGCCCCTATTTCATGTACTCCAATAATTCTTCCCCAAACGTTTATATGTAGATCATCTGTGCTGATTATCAACGCGTGAAAAAGTGAGGATTTTCCGAAGAATAATAATGGAAATTGTGTCTGTTAACAAATCCATTTTTATGAAAAGTTGCCTCTCACTCATCAGGCATCAGTGAATAGAACATTACTGAAGAAAACAGCATCGTCTTGAATTTTACCTCTGGCCCAATTACAAAACTGTAGACGCTTTTGAAAATCGTCATCAAAGAAATTCCAAATAAGTATTTCAAATACATACATATCTTTTGTGATAATTTGGTGCTTTTCATAATTTAACTAAATGATGAAAGAAATGCCCCTATCGTTGAATTAGCGGTGAATATCAATATTAAATAATTGAAATATTCGTATTCTACATATAAAAAAAATTGTTGAATCAAACATTAAATCAAATAATTGTTATTGATGTACCTTTTACGAATATTATAGTTTATGTGCCATTATTTTAGTTTTATTTGCAAATGCTCTGTTAGGTCATAAAACTGATAAGTCACCATTGTTAACGCTACAGTTTAATTTATTTAAGAAGTCAAACAGCTTAAATAATATAAAAAAAATACAGACGTTCATTAACCTTGACTGAAATACTTTAGACTTTATAACTTAATGATGAATTGATTTATTAACGTACATCTACGTGTAGATAACTATGTACAGGGCGAGTCAAATTCGATCCCCACCATTGGGATATCGGAAACGGTAAGAGATAGAGAGTTGGTTAAATGGGGACAAAGTTGCGCAATTTTATGTCCAATAATATGACATAAAGAAATCGAGAAAATCCTCATTCGTTTTTGAGATATTTGAGAAAAACAAAAAATTTTGAGTTTTAATTTTAATTTTTTTTTGCCTTGTTTCAATGACTTCAGAATAGATCTGAAGTCATTGCCTTGTTTCAAAAAAATATAAAAAAAACTGAAATACCTTCTTCATTGCGACTGTTTGAGCTCTACAATATGGCATTAAAATATTTTGAATATAGTCGAGGAAATAAAGCACTGAACCTCCGAAATTTCCGCAGCAAGACGGATTTTAATGCGGTTTTTTGCATTCGAATCGTGAGAGCATCAGGAAATTTTGTGAACTAATCTGATGAATAGCAAATGAAAAATTGCATATTTGCATTGTAAAAATACATTGTTCAAAGTGCATTTAGAATAATTAATTTGCAACTCGGTAAAAATTGATTGAAATGAGTCCAAATTTGTTACTCGGGGGTTTTCGGGGTCGCTGAACACCAATATCACGGCGGCAACGGCCTCCGAGGTACCTGGAGCCCAGGGTGGATACTATCTACCTCATCTCCTGGAATTTCATGTGAATTTGTAATATATTTAGTTGAAACTCATTACTCGGGGGTTTTCGGGGTCGCTGAACACGAATATCACGGTGGCAACGACCTCCGAGGTACCTGGAGCCCAGGGTAGACCTCATCTCCTGAAATTACCTTGAGTATAGCATCATTTTTATACGAATTTGCATATATTACTCAAAATTATTTATTTATATATTATAATGAAGATGTAGATTCAAACAATATTTTTCAAAAAATAATTTCTAAAAACTCCAATTGTATTTGTAATGTTTTATTGTTTAAAAAAATACCACTAACTTATACAATGAAAAACATTTATTGTTTAATTACACATTGAAGTTTTCATTGGATAAGTTTGTGGTATTATCCTGGCGATAACTTAAGGCAGATGGAATGATATAATTGGTTGTCCAAAAGGATACAGGAAAATTCAGAATTTTTAGATGAGATACTATGGACCGATGAGTGCACTTTTAGTAGTTGCGGCTTATTTAACCGCAATAATAAACATATTTGGGTTAGAGAAAATCCAAGGGAATATAGAGAAATCAGGCGACAAGAAAGATTTTCAGTCAATATATGGGCTGGAATCAAAGGTGATATAATTTTCGAACCTTACATTTTTGTCGAAACGCTAAATGCTGAGAGATATTTAGGTTTCCTTCAAACAGGTTTTCAAAATGTTGTTAATCAAATTCCTTTGGCTCAGCTTCAAACAATGTGGTTCCAGCATGACAGAGAGATGATATACTTGGAACAAATAAAAAAACGCAAAAAGTAATCTAATAAAAGATTATTTTCGATATTAAATACTTACAATCAAAAGCGACCCCACATATGATATATAGTTTGAAAGGAAAAAAGTTCCTTTTTAACTAAACCATAGCCAACTATGATTCCCATTTAAAAATATATAACTAGGTCATAACTCGAAATTGCATCTTTTTTCTTTTATTTTCTCGACGCCACTGTATTATACAGAAAAAAGTGCCTCATGAATTTAAAAGTTGTTTTTTCATAACTTTACAAACAACCAAGATATTGACATGTGTCTAAAAGTCGAAAAATCGAACTTTTGTTATAACTCGAAAACAAAAGACGATAGCAAATTTTTGTTTTCGCCAGTGAACTTGTCTAAAAAAATAATATCGAGAATGTGTAGTTCATTTTTTTTGTATCTCTTATAATTACCGAGTTACCCTATATAAACAAAACATCGGAATTTGCCCAGCCTGTACAATGATGTACGGGTGATACTGCCGTGCCATGGACACCAAATATATAGAATTATAAAAAACTATACAGAGTGTTTCCATAATGTCACGAAAAACTTCGAGGGGTGATTTGTCTCACCAAAAAAAGCAAAATAACAAGAATAACTTTTTTCCTAAAATGCTTCCTATGCGCTCTACGGTGCCATAGCATCCTTATGTTGTGACGATGCTTTGAGAGTATAATATCAAACAGGCCTTTTAAATAATTTAATTAATTCATCGGAATGTCTTGGCATCGTTTACAGCGAATCTAGGATTATTTCCCTCTAATTCCTCAGCGACTGTAGTAAATGTGTGTAAAAGTAAAAAGGGGTTTAATTTCATAAAAAATACGGTAATTCAGGAAAAAAAATTAATCAATTTGTAAAAAGTGTTCAAATTGAAGGGGACAAACATTTTAGTTAAAGATGTGCATCCAACTCAACAAAACAAACATCCGTTCGGTTGCAAATAACTTTTTTATGTAAGATTCTATCTCCCCAACCCGCACGATCATAATTGTCGACATTGGACCTTCCCCGTTACAATGCTGAAACATGGAGAATAATGGAGTCCCAGCCCACACGGCAAGAAAGTCTATGGCCACCATCAGAGAGCTGTTTCCGGATAGTTATTTCCAGGTTTGGTCACCTTCCTGGCCTCCGAGGTCACCGGAACTTACCCCCTTAGACTTTTCTTATAAGGGCATCTAAAGAGTAAAGTTTACATCGACATTCTAGCTTATTCAATAATTGAAGAAGTGTATATGTACGTATCGAAATCAACAACATTCCTGTAGAGAGTGCCAGCGCGTAGTGCAAATAAGAGGACCCAGTTGGACGACTGCTGTCTACGAGATAGAAGACATCTGGATGATATAATTTTTCAAAAATAAAAACCGCATATGCATGCTAATGATTTATCATAACAATTTTTTTTTAAATTACACACGTATTTTATGATCTTTGAAAAAGTGAATTCCATTTAGACACTTTGTAGATACGCCTGTATATTATGTTATCTTTATTGACGTTCAGTTATACACAAAGACGGTATAATCTTTGCCATTCCTAACTGCAAACTTAGAATTTATCTTTTGATAATTACCTACGTCACTTTCTATACATATCAAAACAAAATGTGATGTTCAATATAATATACAATTTTTCACAAGAAAGATTAAGGTTATCTCTGATGTCAAGGTAATGGAAAAACTTTTTATTAAAAACCATTATCATTTAGATTACATATCAGTTTTATGTAATATATACCATACACAATACAAGGCTTGATCAATCAGTGACTTAATGTTAACCATGATCCTTCATCTGATCATCTGTATTAAAAATTACGAGGAAACGATATCAAATTTTTGGGAATAGCGGAAAATATTTAATAATTAGTACCGTTTGACCAGTAGTGGTTGGCTATAATTACAAAATCAACATTTGATATCCTCTTAATGTCAAAATGGTGATCATTAGTATCGAACATTAATTAAAAAAGTTTAGTTAAACGATTTAAAGAAAAAGAAAATGTTAATAATATTATCCCTCATTAGTCTATGAAGTTTGACACGACTGTATCTTTTGTGAAAATTAACTATGCTTTAATTAACGAAACTGAGTTAATAAAATTTTCATTACCGTCGTTATTAAATTGTAATAATTTCTCGATCAATAGACAACCCGTAGACAACGTAGTACACATACCTGTCATGCGGTATGCAACTATTGATTGGTGCAGCAAAAAGTTAAGACGATAAGAATATATTGTTTATAGATAGTTATGTAACAGAAATATGAATGTATGACTTAATAACAATAAAGAGTGCCAGTTCTTTATTGTTATTAAGTCATATAATATTGAAAATAAAGAGTTATGTTAGCTGTAAGTTACTTATCATCAGTTTTCCAGTAGATGAAAAGAAAGTATTAATACATGAGTTAATAAATTTAACAAACATTTTTAATTATGTGAAAAATAAGACAGTGGTCGTATCTTAACATAACTGTCTGCTTTTCGTTAAATAAATCTGTAGAACGTAATTTGCGAAAAAACTAAATATTTGTCGGCAGTTTCGGTCTACGAAGAGAACACCTTTTAAGACTTCAGTTAATTGAATTACGATTAAATACCCAAGTCGTATAATTAGTTTTTTACAACGCGACGTTAGTAAATAAAAATTAATTACTTGTTTCAATTTTTCTTAGTAAGATTTCTTCCCGGATTTCTTTTAAATCATTTTGAGGCAAAACTGTTTTTGTAGAAGTTCTACAATGAACCACAGTTACAAATTTTATAATTATAAAATAAATGAGCGTAGCTGCATGAACAAAATCTCATATGCCGCCCTACCACTAACTAGATGTCGCCAAATGTTCATTGCAGTTAGTAAAATGGAACAGTATTCATTGCATATTATGCACTTTACATGAAATGATTTTAGTTATTTCTCAAGGTGTAAATAATTTTATAAAAAAAGTGACGTTCCCAAAAAATTATCGTAGATTATGCCATTATTAGAGGCTCCCTTAACAACTACCAGTTAAATTTCCAAATTGTAGATTTTGGTAATTACCTGGCAACACTGTTGTTTGTTCTATCTACAATAAACTTGTAGAACTGTGTAGAAAGGGAAGGGATCAGATGTGGAAGGGATATGATGACTGAGGACTGGAGGCGTACCGGATCACATGTGGAAGGGATACGATGAGACGGAGAAGTGCCCTCGTTACTTCGTAAATACAATAACGCAGATACACAGTCTTTTTCTGTCGCATACATGACTTTGCTATTTTTATCCTTTATGCACACACACAAAGCAGGCACTCTAATTAAAATTTTACCAATACTGACAGTTCTTTGACGAGATATAAGAAAAAAAATGCGCCATAAAATCACCGACAAAGATGCCGCCGAGTGCTTATAGTATTTTTATATGCGAATGGCGCGTATATCCCCTTGTAATCGTATTTCAAATTTCTTATGGTTCGGGGTCTATTTACATATACTTTGCTCTTCAAAAATCTCCATAAGAAGAAATCACGCACCGTCAGATTGGGTGACCTGGCCGGTCAAAGCAGATCTCCATTGCGACTAATAAGTCTATTCTGGAACATATCCCGCAGGAGCTCCATGCTTATTCCGCTGGGTGACTAGTAACCCTGTCCTGTTGAAACCAATAATTGTTATTCCCTTCTGCGTGATGCTACGATATGTGATATAAAAAATGTCTATAGTGTATGGGCGTCACCGTAATGGTTTGGAAATTTCCTTCAAAGAAATATTGCCCAATTACTCCAGCGCAAAACCGGTGACTGGAAAAATGTAATGGTTTTTCATGAGTCTCTCGTGGGTTTTCAGTGGTCCAAAAACGGCAGTTTTGTCTATTGACAAATCGTGATGGAAATGAACCTAAACGCTAATGTAGAGGTGGTTCGAAATATCTGGGTCCACGGCTTGCAAATTTAAGAACTCTTTACAAAATTGAACACGATTTGCCTTATCAATTACACTTACTTCTTGGACAATGGCAATTTTGTAAGGATGGAACTTCATTTGCCGTAATATCCTATGAACACTTGAATTTTACATGTTTAGAATAGCTGTATGTTGTCGGATCGGCCTTTTCGGACTTTTCAGTACCGAATTTCTTACCCTTGATATTCGGACTGTTAGCTGTTCGTGGTGAGGTTTTATGGATGTTGTTACCACAGAAGTTTCAATCGTAGGAACATTTTACTCAATCTTCTATAGTACAGAGTTTGAATGGTTTAAGGTGAGTGCTATTTGTAGTTTGCAAAGGAAAATTCAGTTTTAAAGCATATACGGACTATTGTAATGTCACGAGAGAATTCAAAAATGCAAAGAAAAAATAGAAATGGATAAAAAAAAAGTTTTTAGAATTTCCAAAATATCTCTCCGCATCAGGCAGTAAAAGCCCCTAGAGATAATTAAGGCACACCCTATACATGCAACTGTTATAAGCGTGTCTATATTTTCAACTATTATGCCTAAATGCCATCAGCACATAACTGTTTGTTTGATAAAAATTGAAGTCGTTTGCACAAATCAAAAACAAGGTGGGGCCCAGGACTGAGCATTGAGATACACCAGTTAACATATTACAGGTACAGTTAGCTTTACCATTAGGCAATGGGACTGGCCCCTCCAATTATCGAGATAAGTAGTGGAACACCCTGTTTAGACATATGGTATACAAATCACTTTCAGTGTCCGTGGTAACTAAATAAAAGCCACCCACTACCACTTACTGATTATGCTTATTACTCATTGAAAATATGTGCATCATATGTTACAAAATAAAATTTAACTGCAAAATTACTCCTATTCCAATTAAGTGTCGTTATCATTCACATAATCATTTATCTTTGTTGTTCACTACCCGCAGTAATGTACATCAAAATAAATTTTATTACATTACCTATTCTGATCGATCTTATCCTGTGTTTTCTATACTCTCGCTCCTCTTGTTCGTCTTCATGTTGCATTATTAAAAAAAAAAGTTACGTCACTTGATCTAAATATGTCACCAAATTGAACTGAAGGAAAAAAAACCCACTTACAGCGTCGTAAAAGTTAACTACCGAGTAGCTTCCGTACCACTAAAACTATATCACCTGTTTTCGGCCTTAGCACTAGCAGATAAGTAAGTTAAACATCAACAAATATGTAGCAACACAATGCAAATATGAATCATGTGAGAAGACAAGGTGTGATAGATTGGCAAACGGGTTTTAAAATTTTTTCAACCACGTGCCTTGTAAAGTATTTTCTAGTACAATTTGCACTATTGCATCTTGTACCGCTGCACCATATCCTTATTTTACTTCTTGGTAACACAAAGTGAAGACAAGGTTAAAGATAACAACATTTCCAATCGTTCTTACCTCTAGGTCAGATTTTTTTAAATTAAATGCAATACTTGATGTTTCGTAATTTACTAAAAACAAAAAATTTAGTTTACATAAAAATAAACTCATCGAATGCATAGGTGGCGCTGGCATGGCGTCTCTAAGATTCTAAAGTAGTGGCCTTCCTGTACAAGATACGAAACAATGATAGGCATCGCCGATAGGTGGTGCTCCTGTATGTCTACATCTTCAAAATTAGTAGATTCTATTAAAATATTACATTGTTCTTAATTTTATTATTTGCAATTTATTTTGTTAGACGAACCACAATGATATATTTACAATAAAATTACATACAGCATTAACTAATATTATTTAATCATCTCCAGATGACAACTTAGTCGGAGAAACACGCGTCGAGTACAGCGTGTTGTGCTTTGGTGTTTACGTACGTATTCAGTGTTAATCACTGATTAGATATTGCTAAATTAATAAATATTTCCAAGCATTGTCATCGATTCATAATTTCCGATATTTATATTACCTATCCGAATGGACATTAGCCTCTGCTTTCTGTACTTGCGCTCTTCAAGTACCTCGGTATGTCCCATTGTATTGTGTAGAATGTTGACACGAACTTTGAACCAATCACTAGGTATATTACGGATTAACTATAGATCACCTGGTTTTTCAGTTTTTGACAAATAGGTAACGAATTTATAATCAATAAGAATCCAAATCACGCTTTTTCCTAATGAAATAATTTAACTTCGTTAAGTCTTTGGATCAGCTGGACCACAACGATCGTGCTTAATCAACTCGGCACGTTTAACTGAGAGATTTAGGCTAAAAATATCTAAAATTTCATCTTAGAGAGGTCCCAGATTTAATAGTTACGGCCGTTACTGGGATATTTAAAAATACAAGTCATGTGCTGTTTTTTTATTATCCTGTTTTATAATCTACACAAAAAATAAGAGAGCAACGAGGAGAGCAGTGTTTTTTATTTTATTCATAATAATTAATTATGTACGCTAAAAATAAATATTTAATTGTTTACGTTATGTGTTATGTTGCTGTTTATTTTTACAACTGTGATTCATTCATAAAAAGGACAATAATTAGCGTAGGAAAAAACATATATGCCTACTAAGTACACTTTGGTGTAACTTAGTCTACTAATACACCAATAAAGTGGACAGCATATCTACAACTCAAAATGATACAGATAGTCTGGTTCACAAGTTAAAAACGGTGTTAATTAGTGATAAAGGTTGTAAAAATATGGGCGATAGCTCATTGGATTCGGAATGACGTCTAGAAAAATGTATAAAAATTGTTTACCAGCACATAAAAAAATTGGAAAAGTTATTAACAAATTAAGATAAAAAAAGCATTTAGTTTTTCGCAAATAATTCAGAAACTATTAATATAAAAAATCAAAAAAAAAGATTCTTAAAGAGGACGAAATTTCCGATAAAAATGTTCGGAACTGTACCTCCATTATTAATAATTTTAATTTAATGGTGAAAATGGTGCTCCGCGCGGCGAGCGCGACGCTGCCGCAGACCTCAGAATCCAACCGTGGCACAGTGGACGGAAACGCCAAAAAGCTGGTCAAAATTAAAAAAATGAAGATTTTTTTTTTGAAATGGAAACGTTTTAAATCGTTGTAGGGTACCCCTAGCATTAGAAACGACCGTTAATACCGGTCCGGGTTCACTACCTGAGCGAGGAAATTACTTATTCTGCGACCATGCAGCACGTCACCTCGGCAGCTCGCAACGCTTCAAAAATCGATAAATTTTGTCTGCAGCGTAAAAATTCTCAAAGTGCAGTTTTGTGTATCATAAAAATGGATTCTGCATCAGAAAGTAAGTACAATAATTAAAATATCTCAGTATCAGATCAGTTTATTTATATGGTAATTAGTAAATAATTATCGAAGTGAGGTGCATTTTTGTACATGCAACGATTCATAAACTCCACAAAAAAAGCCATAAGTTACGCGGTTGGTGATGGTTGGTCTTGAAACTTATTGGAATGTGTTCAATGAACATTTTTTCGAAAGTGTATAAAAAATTAGCTGCATCTTTTTGCATCTTTGCGAGATATTGACCAAATTGTGCGCGAATGCACGGATGCATGCACATTCGTGCACCATAAAGTGGGCTCCTTTTGAATGCGTTCATGAATGTAATTCAGATAGTAATTGAATAAAATTAGTTTTCAAAGTCATTACACATTTTTATTCCATTTGCCAGATCCTAATTTTCCCGAAACAAATGAAACACATGAATTCGCTTCAATTCAATAATAATTTTTGAACTATGTATATATTTTTGACCGTAATTTTTTTGAAATTCTATATGGGGTTCTTCATCAGCAACCCAAAAAAACCGTATACAAAGTTTTGTAAAAATGCAGCGATAATTGGCGATTTTTGGTATGTTTTGGGGGATTTCATGACCGCCATTTTGTTTTTTTCAAAATTCAACTTCGGATTCTTGATCAGCGACACAAAAAAACCCCTGTATGCACAATTTCAGTAAAATAGCTCAATGCCTTTATATTTTGGCCAGCTTTTCGGCGTTTCCGTCCACTGTGCGTGGCAACAAAAAAAAATTTTTTTAGCTATAAAATATTAATTAAAAAATTTAAAAAAATTATCGGATAATCTAGATATCCCAAGGAACAGTATCCACTTAAAAAAAAAATTTTATCCATTTTTCATAAAATGCGCTTATTGTTAATTAACAATTTTTTTTTGGAGTTCACGCTTATGTTTATAATCAGCTAATTGTTAAACTAAAGACGTGAAAATTATAACCGATGCCGGATACATTGTGACAAGTATACTTTATGAAATAATCACATCACGATATTTTTAATTGTTATAGTTCATTAGTTATTAATCTTTTACGTTAACAAAAAACTAGGTGACACAGTATCTCTGACTAGCGATCCCCGTCCCACAATACACAAACTGGTGAAATAAGGTGTCCTTTCAAGAAAACAAAGATACGACGCGACGCCGGTCAATCGAAAACTGTGGATCCATCGTTAGCAAAAGTTTTAAGAACTTTAGTTTACGACGCGTACCAAAAAAATGAATTCCCAACTATTGACGTGGTAGACAGAAAATTAAAAGAAATAGATTATCATCTGAAATATATCAAAAGAACTTTAGGAACTTGACTGAGAAAAATTGGATTTAAATATCAAACTATTAATAAACGCATGACGATTATGAAAAGTTAACGAATAGTGATTGGCAAAATTCATATCTAGAAGAGATATTATCTAGATGAAACTTGGTATGATACTCATGGCACCGTAAAAAAAGGATGGACTAATGGATCTAGGAAATGTCAACCAATCTCATTGCCCCCTAATAAAGGGACTCGGTTGATTATATTACACTGTGGATTAGTTGATGGATGGGTTGATAATGCATTGAAACTGTGCGGAAAAACATGGAAGACTGTAACGTGGATTACCACAAGAACATGGAGGGAGAAATATTTAAGGAATGGTTTGAAAATACACTAATTCCAAAATTAAAACCGAATAGCATTATTGCGAAGTACCATTCGAGACAACTGTATAAAATTCCTAACAAGAGTTCTATTAAGCTTTAGTTACAAATTTTTTAAATGAAACATGATCTCTATCATGAGGAAAATTATAATAAAGCATAACTGTTGGAAGTCCTGCAAATGAAAAATTATGAGAAGTATAATAGACCAGTAAAATTAAGGGTTTTTCAAAACGGTAATTTCCAACCATTCCCGACCAATACCATTCGATTCAGTATGTTTTTGAATTCTCATGGTCAATTTTGCCGTACGTTATATGAGCAAGAATTTAATTTATAAACAATTAAAGTTGTGAAAATGATGAAAATCGATGTTTCTGAATGTTCAACTTCAAACGCTGCGAAAACGGCGATAGAGAAAAATTGCTCAGAACATTTTTTATAGAGCGTTCAGTTCCCTTCAAAAAAAGTCCGCGACGGCATATCTCTACGATGAATAGTTAAGGCGTTACAATGAGTTAAATATTTATTATTTTTCTGCTGTATATCAGTCAGCAGTACAAGTAACGCGCATGCGCGATTAACAGAATCGTATGCCGCGTAATGGCCGCCTGCGCAGAACATTTGAAAGTAGACTTGCTGTAAATCTTTCATAATTTTCTTATTTTTACAACGTTAGCAAATGTATTTATCACTTTTTTGGTCTAGATATAATTATTATATACTTTTATGCATACTCAAAGACCTGAAAAATTATTATTAAGTTATAAGATAAATTATTATTAAGTTATGAGCTGTTCAGTTTGATGCTAATAGTCGCAGTTATAACGCAGTTATACAGTGTACTGGTTGTGAGCAATTTTTACATTATCATTGTGGTTGTGCTGTTGAATAATATAAAATAAACCGATCAAAAATGTCGCTAGAAGAAAATTGTTTTATATGTGAAGGAACTCTGCAAATGGGCAAGACTGTAACAGTAAAACAAAAGGGAATCGAATCGTTTATAGAAAACAGCAAGAAACGTGAGGATAAGAAATGGAATCAAATAGAAAATGTTAATGAAGTTACTGTTCATAATAAGCGTATTCCTCAAAAGATAATTTGAAGCCTGGCTCTGGAATTCCAAAAGAGCGATACCCACGTCGTTTAAGTGTGCCGCAATTTAATTTCGAAGAAAATTGTTTCTTATGTGGAAAGAAGTGGATACGCGTTGCGTATACAGCTGACCAGTACGCAGTAGGAAAATAATAAACATAAGAAGGTTTAGTGCCATATCCCCAAAAAAAGCAACTATGCAGCTACGGACACGTGTTTCGGAGTTATTGCCCCTCATCAGCGTAGCGTAGCTAAAGAATTGGATCTAGGATCTAAGTTGTGTTTTTGGGGATATGGCACTAAACCTTCTTATTTTATTTTGACCCCAATAAATCTATATTATTTTGTTTGTATTTGCCAGGTGGAAACGGGCAGTACACATAGAGCTCTGTGTGTTGACTGTGATCATTGAGGCCCCAATTGTGGCACATGGGAACATGAATGCACTAATTGAGTACTGTGTACTGTACTTTCCAGCTTTATTTTAGTTCTTGTTCTATCCCATCCTAGATCCAATTATTTAGCTACGCTACGCTGATGAGGGGCAATAACTCCGAAACACGTGTCCGTAGCTGCATAGTTGCTTTTTTGGATTTGAACGAGGATAGTAGTTTATCTCAAAATGAAGAAGAGGGTGAGAAGGATGAGGATTCAGAGGAAGAGGCAATGTGAGGTGAGGTAAAGTGAAGTGATGTGATGTAAAGCAGTGAATTTTGTGATATCAACACAAAATATGTCTTTCTATTTTTATTATAATAATAACTTTACTATTAGAATTTATTTTTAGTTCATTTATTGAGAAAAATATTTGTTTGTTACTAGTTGGAGAGTATATTTTTTGTTTTTATTTTGTTTTTAAAGGTTTCTTGTTACTTTCTAAATAATCGCTTTATTCTATACTAATATTCCATACCCATCCTTTCCTGGCAAGAAATGCTCATACCTCGCGGTTCTTGCTGGGTAGTAACAATTCATATTAGGCAAACTTGAATACTGTAAGTGCTGTATGTGTAGTCAATATTCAAATTCAATACTTTTATTTCAAGTTAATACTTTTTTGTACAATTGTTAAATTGTTGCTAGCTAAACTGAGCACAAAAACCTACATTGAAAAAGTAAACGAGTTAAATCCGGCTCTGCGTTTCGTAGCGTCTTACCCCGAACGTCCCGTCACAATCTCTATTTCGCAAACTATAGTTTACATAAACATTTTAAAATTAAATAAAATTCACTTTATCATGGTGTTTACAATATAATATGTCTGCATAAATGTCAGAGACCAGAGACTATTGCCAAATAATTTTAGGAAACAAGCAACCATACTTTAACGCATGAACTAGGTACACCGTACAACTTACCTTATTACTATGTTAACTTTAATAAACTTTGGCTCGATCGTCGATCATATTTTTTTTATTTCGCCCACCTTCAATAAAGCTTGCCCATCCCTAGTATAGGGGTTCCACATTCCAACCTTATTTTTATATATTTATATTTTGAGGGTGTGATATTTCTAATGGTGCCAAATAGCAACTTTGTAAATTACAACTTTTGTGCTTTTGTTCCAAAAATACAAATACAATACAAACTATTACTTTACAAAGTTTTTCTTGTAGCATTTAAGCCACAATAGTGTCATAATTTCCCATACAAATTTGTTACCTATCCGAATGGACATTATCCTCTGTTTTCTGTAGCTGCGCTCTTCAAGTTCTTCAATAAGTCCCATTTTTACAGATAATGTCACCATTTCGATTAAATCACACGAACCGTTCCAATACGAAAATAAATACAGTATTGACGTGACTCGTCAGGAAATTAATTTAGATTGCGATAACACCTCTTTTGTCTATGGCAGATAACGGTATAATAATCATACACACTTCACGATACACACTAAACTAATTATGAAATCCACTTTCAAAAAACTACTCTTTAGACCCTGATTCGCAGTGCTGGTTCAAAAATTGTAACACAGATCAAGTTAAAAATAATAGCAGTTTTCGTTTATAAAGCGCCCAGACTCTTTATTTAATTAGATACAGTGATTTAAAAATACAACGGTCAACTATATTTGAAACACAGGCGTCGGCTTTTGACATTTTCTTTGGGGGCGCAACAGTATACACTATACTTTTTTGCATTAACTTCTACTTAAATGAATTCAAGATTACTAGTGATGATGGCCCGCAGAAAAATAAAAATAAATATTTCAAAATAGACATGCGACTGACTATGAATTTGATCACGCGCATTTTGTTATATGGGGGGGGGGGAATTACTAGCCCCATAATTTTTTTTACCAGTGTATCTGCCTCGTTAGTCTTATGTATTCATTTTCACGATGACAATATCTTTGAAACTGGTAAAAATTCAAGCATATTGTGTTAAAAAAAGGAGGAAGCAGCGAAAAATAATTTATTTCTCAATAAACTTAGTTCTGGTTAGGGATGATCGATACGTATCGATACTTTTGGTGTCGATATTCCATATTTTGTATCGATATTCGAGCCAGTGCTGATACGGTGTATCAACACAAACTAATGTAGTAATGTAATATCGTATCGTATCATAGACATATAGAATGGGCAGCGAGCAAATCAGAGGTAAGATTTACCAATCCGATATGACGTAAAACCAGGGTTGGCTTTAGAGGGTTATGTGTCGGATTTGCATGCACATATGAAACAATATCTTACCTTGAAATTATTTTTAGCGAATTCTGTATCATCCAAAGTTGATAAAGTCAATTTATTATAAACACTTGCTCAAAGCGAACTGGAGGTATAGGGGGATGTACTTAACAGTAAACTACACAAACAAGTATTTCTCACTGCTGGTTACAAGAATAAAAGTATATTATTAATACCTGTTCTAAATGTTTTGTAATTAAACTTCGGCGCCTTTCGTTGAAAATCCGCTTATATTGCGAGAAGGACCGCTGAACGTCGCCAGATGAACTGGAGCATACTTAAAATATGTAAACTTTCGCAAAGCCACCACATTAATACCCGGTGTAGCAAAGTCTACTTCTTTGCAGTTTAAAAGGTCTATTACATCTGCCATCGTAACAAATCCGGGATTTTTTTAAAAACAGTTTGGAATTTTGTTTGTACCCTCGCAGCAATTTCTCCCTGTAATTGAAAAATATATTGTCTAATATCGAACACAACGTTTATTGCATCAACTGTAGTAAATTGTGATGTTGGCTGATACTGAAGGTCCCGTATGGCTAGAGGAATTCGTGAAAAACTTCCGTGTATGGTCTCCAGATTTTCTTGAAAAGTTGGATCCATAAATGCCTGTTGTGCTTGTGAAATAGCTGTATCATTTGGATAAAGTCACTTTTTTATTTTATCATTATTATTTATTTTATTTGTTTATTATTATTATTATTATCACCAATAAATGTTTTGATTTGCACAAATTATTTCTGCTCTAACATTTTTCACGATGCAGCTTACACTTTTAGATATTTTGTATCGATATATAAAGTGTCGATACTGTGGGTAACGATATTTTGACGTAACGATACTAAACGTTCGATACTTTATGAAGTATCGAACATGCCTAGTTCTGGTTATGACTGAATTAATTACAACGCATATAGGGCCTTTCACATACAAATTTAACGAGTTATGGGTATAGCATACAGCAAGAAATAAAAGATTTTGATCCCTTTACTGCCGTCAGAGGTGCCGACGTTTTGTATGTTGAAAATAAGTGAAATAAACTCTACAAGAGTTAGAAGTATATGTGCTATTATTTTAACAGATGATATATTGGAGTAAAAGGAGCAAACAATTCTCAGCAATTTTTTTACGATACGTACCGTTACTTTACTCGGTAACAGTAATAAAAATACATGACATTTGGCAACACCGCGCCTCGAGCTGTACAGTACCTAACCTAGGACAAAGTAGCACTGACCTCATTATAGAAAGGGAAGGGGTACGATAATGTGTACCCTCGTTACTTCGCAAACACAACGTACAAAAAGGCAACAGCGATGTTAAATCATAAGAAGTCTGTCACATACATGACTTTGCTATTTTTATCCTTTATGCGCACATCCAAAGCAGGCTTTCTAATTAAATTGTTCCATCTGTATAAATTTCTAAACAATCCAGCTTGAGGTATATTGTATGCAGGCTTGGAGGGAGTAGTTGCATCCAAATCATAAATGTGACGTGTATATGCAACCTCTGGGCTAAATTCGAAAATGATATAATTTTTACTGGAGTATGACTTCTTTCCTTTCTAATGAGTTAATATAGACAACGATACAATGATACTCTGGGTTACACTTTGGTTATTTTCGAACGGGCTCCTGAATATAACAAAAATCTGTAGCTGAGGAATTAATTATTCCTGATGCCAGTGAAACTGAGTGTGACCACCACCACAATGGATTTATCTTAGATACAAACTAATTCACTTATGAGGAAAACTTCAATAGTCAAAGTTGACAATTTTATCGTATTTTTATTTCTGGCATTACTCACATACCTGTGAATTTTATATCTTCCCTGAGTTATTCATTTGTTTGATTTTTGCGAATACAGAGAGCAGATGTCTCTCATCAATTTTGACAACGGACTGACATTTATAAGTCAAGTTCCTAATTCAGATTTTAATGACAGATCCACTTTAAAGTTTACTATGGCAACCAAACAAAAATACAGAACCATGTATATTTTTTATTCTTCACAGAACTACGTACGATATATTATTTCTGCCGCTGATGTCTCCCGCCTTGCTAAGTCCTTGCTAAGTCATCGACACGGAAGGGCTGTGAACGGATATACAATTCTCCTTAAGGTGCGTCCTAATCGCTCACGATCCTGCTCAGTCCCGTGCTGGTGATCGCGCATGTGTTGCTTTTGTTTCATTGCTTCTTGCATTCGTTACTGTTTGTCAAGATCATTCTGCTTGCGAGCAAAGGTGTCCACATTGTAGTTCAGTGTTTGCGTTTGTGCGGTTCGGACATGGATGATAACGTCCACTCCATATTTCGTAATCAAAATATCTGAACTAAACTGTACTCGCGCGCGCACGAAGCATCCCTTTGATGTACGGCTACTCAGCAAACAGTTTTTATTTGGCTCGTGTTGTGCGCTGTGTTTCTTGCGCTTCCTGTGATTGGTCTGGCTGATCGCGAGCAATGTGGACGCACCTTTATACTATGATTACGGCTACACAGGTATCACAGCAACATTTTTCAAACAAGATTTGTTAATAATTCAACTGTCAGTGGTAAAGAACTTATTAAACTCAAAAGTTTTATTACAGTTAGTTGGAATGAGGAGGAAAATGAATAGCATGTTTTTTTTTTAAATCTGATATTATTTATTTGCTTTTATGTATAGTTACAGAAAAAAATTATTTAGGTACATATTTAGCAAAAAATTACCTGCTTTATTAATATACATATATAGCACCTTCCTACCGTAAGATTTGTGACATTGCGAGAAGAAATGAAAACTATGTGGTAGACATTTTTAGGATGGAAAACATTTTCAAAATCAAAATTTCCTGTATCCCTGTTTGAAATATACTTTTTTTAAAATTATAGAAAACATTTGATTACACAAACCCCCCTTGCCTTCCTCTGAGCCAGCCCCTGAGAACTACATACAAATTCAACCTTCAATTCCCCAGAAAATTTGTGATTAACACAGACTTACACGATGTCTTCACAAGAGTTAAGTACAAATGCAAATATACATTTCTGATTTACTTACTTGTATACTTTATATATTTTGCTGTGAAATTATATATGTTAGCAATAATTAGTTTCTAACATAGCACATTAAAAAAAATTAGCACTTCTTTGACGGGGTCTGTCCCACTAGATTGAAGGTTAATTTTTTTTATGTATGCATGTACCTATGTATACAGATAAAATCACGAAGGAGCGAACATGGCCACTGGTATGTGCAATATATGGTTGACCGTTAGCAGACGAGGGAGATCCATAGTCGCAAATCGGTGAGCGCGGTTCAGCCACGAATTTCCTAATATAATCTGGGATCTTTAATACAATATAAATAAAATGTCCCCTACATGTAGGCTGCCATACTGTGAGTAATTTATGTTGGCTACATATTAACCAATTATAGAAGGTTATGAGACCGCGGATATTTAAATCGTGTTTATCACACGTTAGTCTATTTCCGTGATTATTCTTTAAGGTCTTTTTTTCCAATCATTTAGCAGTATTTTTGATCAAGTGTTTAATTTTTTCCAATTATATTGTTATAATAGGGAGAATAATCTAATTATATTATTCTACTGAAAATATTTTGTAGCAATTTATTTTTGTACAGTTGATTTCAATAAAAACTGGTACACTTTCTTTTAGCTATGTAAATCATTCGTTCTTTGATTGATATTAATAATCTTACAAATGTCACTTTGACGTTAATCAGTGGCGTCATTATTAAAAATGGTTTGACAACTAACAGATATTCAAAAATTTCGAATTGTTTCTAAAATTGAAGATGGTTGATCCATAAGAAGACTTGCTGCTGAATACAATGTGAGTAAAACCACGATAATGAGTTAAAAAACAATGGGAAACCAACCAAACGGTATCCCGTAATTGGTTCCGGTAGGCCCAGAAAGAGCAATAATCAAGAAGATGAAAATCTTATAAATTACCTAATAGAAAACTCTTTTCAGACTGCAGTAAATGCAATTTCAGAGACAAATTTCCCTGATTCGGTATCTACTGCTTGCAGAAGAATAAAATTACAAAGCGACTTGAAGAGTTGTTCAGCGGCTAAAAAAATACAAACTTTCAGAAGAAAAGAAGCAGGGTAGGATTATTTTTGCACTCAACTATATAATCAATGATGAAAACTTCTGGGGACAAGTTGTCTTTTCTGACGAAAAGGTTTTTAAATCCTGTAACGATGGACATGTTCGCGTATATAGGGCTCCTTCCACTAGATACGACGAAAAATATACTTTCGTTCCACAAATATCAGGAAGGTTTTCAGTCAATATCTGGGCTTGGATGAGCCTAAATGGGTTAGGTGTGTGTTGGAACAGTGGTGGTCATCTCAATTCCATTAAATATATTGAAATATTAGACAATATTATGTTGCCGTCAGTAATAGAGGTGTTTCCGGAAAATAATTTTATTTTCCAACAAGACAACTGCTCCATACATACGGCCCATCATGTCAGGCAATAGTTTCTTAATAAAAACATAGAGTTGTTACCGTGGCCATCTTAAAGTACGGATTTAAATCCAATTGAAAATGTATGGGGACTAATGGTGAAACATATAAGAAAATTAAATAACCATCCAAATAATGCCCAAGAATTGGAAGGGATAATTGAAGACGCTTGGGAGAACTTGTCGCAAGAAGTTGACCTTGCAAGAAATCTGATTTTGTCCATGCCTGCAAGACTTCAGGCAGTTTTAGACGCTAATGGAGCAATGACAAAATATTAGTTAATTCTGTATTACGTAATTGAAGTTCATTTATTTTATTTTTTTATTGTATTTTTATGTTAAGTTTGCATTGTTTACATTTTTTTTAATCTCAAGTGGTATTTTTGTGTTCTTATTTTAAAAATAGAATTATCATTATTCAGTTAGTATTTTAATTACAACCATTAGTAGAATTATCCGTAACAAATATTATTTTTTTTAAACAAGAATATGGCAGGCTTGAAAATGTTTTGAAAAAGTTATTTTCTAATTAATTTTTAAAATTCCATTTGAATAATTAAAAGAGAAAGGTCCTCCAAAAAACCCAGGTCCGGGGTAAATCACCTCTTCTCCACTCCCCTCTCGACATGCCTGGCCAGCCCTATTTACAGACATATGCACACAACTAAACTATTAAGATTTTCGATTACAAGAGTTGTATCAGTTTTTTTTGAAATCAAGTGTACATTGAGGTGTTTTCTGGTTTTGACATCTGTCACTAGTTTTGTCACAATAAAAAAAAAAAAAATTAACCAAATATTTATATTTTGTATTTGAACATTAAAAAATAGTTAAACACTATTTAAGAAAAAAAATATTTCACATTTGAGAAGAGAAAAACAATTCGATTTAAAAATGTTTTATTATAAAAAATTACAAAACTTTCCAGCTTTTAAAAAAACCTATTGGTGTTTGAATACTACCAGACATACGAATGACCGTTACACCTTTCTTTTTTTTCTGGTGGAACTTTCGCAACCAGAAACCAAATAATACACAGAGAAGTTCTACACTAAACAATAACCACAAAATGCCACTCAAGAACTAATAAATATAGAACAAATCCAGTCACAGCACATCTCAAATCGTCCAAAGATGACAAATGACAAATCGAAACCCAATGTGACAACGCGAAATCACTAATTTTTACCAATAATAAATTGAAATGTAACTAGATTGCCCACAGCATGGCGGTTCTCTATACAGGGACATTTTCTCAAGGTCGAACAATACCAATTGAAGATCCAAATTATATTAAGAAATTCGTGGGTTCAGCACAGCTGATGCATGACCGCGTTCGCCTCTTCGTGGTTTTATTTGTATGCTGTATCATGCAATTATAACCACGAAGGGGATCATGTCTCATGTAGTCATGTATCAGCTGTGCTGAATCGCGCTCACAGAGTTGCGATTTTCGATCTCCTCCGCTGCTAATGGTCAAACGTACATTACGCATATCAATGGCTGTGTTCGCACCTTCGCGGTTTTATCTGTATATTATGTAATCAAAATCTACATATAAGTGGTTGCTATTTTAATCTTTTATATGAAAAATATTTGTGACTTTTAACTATTTCACGAATTTGTACATACCATATTAATTTATATATACAGCTCGAGCCAACGCACTAGAAACGCGACTAGCGGTATGCCCAGTTTACATTCGCCCGTCCGTTGCCAGAGCGAAGGTGCTTTTGCAGTAGGTTAGGATCTTGCCTTCCTCAAGAAGGATGTTTTCTTTGAGCAATTAATATGAATTATTTATTTACGTATTATTTTATTAGTTGATATTATTTTTTCTTTATTATTTATGAGAATATTAATTTATGTTTTTAGAATTGCTTTTTATTCCGAAAAAAATCAATATTTGATTGTGTGCTGTTCTAATATTTTTCATAATTTTAGTGTTTTACTATATGAGGCGTCTCGGAAGAAACACTGAAATTGTGAAATATTCAGAATTTTAGTAAATACGTTAATACGCAAAGATTTCTTTAGATGAACAAGCAATACTCTCCACCGCGGCGATACTGATTTTACTTTGTCCCGTATGCACCTCCCAGTAAGCGCCTTGACGTAATCGTTAACTTTCGTTTGGACTTCATATTCAGACAAGCAACTATAAACTGCGCATACCGCTAGTCGTGTTTCTAGTGGGTTGGCCCGATCTGTATACAGTATAAAACGTAAATACTTACGTATTTTGTAACGTAATTTATTGGGAATTAATTGCAAGTTTAATTGGACTTATTATTTTTTCCTTTACTGTGCTAAAAAAAAAATCGAATCTTAGATTTTCAAATACTATCGGAGAAGCCAAAAAAAAAATCCAATGTGGCCAGCAGATAACTTCTTATATCAGTATATACTAGGCCTTTAGAATTTTGGAAAAAACAAATTGGAAAAAAGTTTTTTGGAATCAAAGTTTTCCTAAAGTTAGAAATGCAATAAAATTTTTTAAAGTTTTTTTTCCGAAATTGTACCTTTTTTTTTAAATTCATTATGTATCTTCTGGTGGTACCACATTCACCAAATTTAACGTGCCATTTAAAATGTTCTTCAAAATCTTTACTGTCAAATTTGGGAATTCTCCCATTTGTATTTTTTGTTTTCGCGGACACACACTCACGCACACACTCACGCACGCACGCACACACGAACCGACAGACATCTTTCGGACAGTCAGAATGGAATCAGGAGGGCTCAAAACATATATATCAATCAAAATCTCGAGGTCGAAAAAAATCATGATGTGATAAATATATTTACTTATATTATTACGCACAAGAAAGTAAAAATGTGGGAAGTGCCCATTAAAATAAAATAAAAACAAAATCTAGCAAAATCGTCACATATTTTCTTATCTTTGTCCGCCAAGACCACCGTTTGTTTATTTCGTATTCAACCACGAATTATTTCATAAGAATGTTTCTTTAATTGAATTTTTGTATTTTATGACATAACTGATATGATATATGTAAGTGTGACTATAGTCTATTTCTTATTGAGAACGAGTAAGAGTAGAGTAAATGTACACCTATTTCATGAGCAAAGTTAAAATAAAAAATTTTCTTGTTAATATATTGTAAATTACAATATCATTTTGTTGGACGTAGGGATGTAGAAACACAAATCCTTTTTAACAATAATTTAGATTTTATTAAACTTTAAAACACATAAAGGAAATTAACAACCGTTCTGTTCTACAGATCGAAAACTAATCCTATTTTCGTTAACACAAATTATTTTTTTTAACGTTCTTTTTATTTCAATCGGTCCATTCATTTTTATAGAGAAATGTTTATAAAACAATATTTGAGCGTTCATTCAAAAAGGGACATGTCCACATTTTTTCAAAAAACGTTTTATATCATTTTTCGGCTAACTTCTATTACTTCTATCGACCTATTGGTTCAAATCTGTTCAAGAGAAGAAACGTCCCGGTGAAATTCCCATATGAAATTACTGTGTTCGGTCAAAAGAAGACATGTCCATAATACATAGAAATATAGTTCATTTTAATCAAAATCCGACATGTCCAATGGTATTACTTATGAGAATATACCGACATATGTCAATAGCAGACATGCCATTTATACAATTTCTATAAATTTGATTTCTATATCGAGATCTACTACTGTCGATCCAATAAAACCTGACTATCATCTTTTTACGATAAGTTTGCAATGATGACATCACAGTGCGATTTAGGAATATTATATCGAGAACACTTAATTACTAAATGTGACGTCATTGCAAATTTATCGTAAGAAGACAAGTCTCTTTACGTATTCTTACAAGTTTGCAATTACGTCACATTTAGTAATTAAGTGCTCTCGATATAATATTCCTAAATTTACGGTGACGTTATTGCAAACTTATCGTTAAAAGAGTATATCATGACATCAACAAGCTGTTATTGCCTAGAAAGTAACTATCAAATGCACATTTAATATACATAAGGACATATTATTTTGTTTTTTACTTTAATAAAAATTTAATACGTAAACACGGATTTAGAATTATTTATCCCAGCTACGTTCAGAGAAAACAGGACATAAATATTAAGTTCAAGCAGAACCAGACATGTCCAAGACGATTTTAAATTTTTTACTTAAAATATGAACTATATTCAAAAAATTTTCTTTATAGTATGTTTTTAAGTGATAAACAAATTATACTTTAACACATTTAGAAACATATTTTTAAAGGTCTCAACATCAAACGATTTTTACGTTTTTCTCAAAATCATATTTAAATGGACATGTCCCTTTTTGAATGAACGATCCTCATTTGTCCGAATACGATTCAGACGACGCCGATGACATTATCGCCCACACATCAGTATTTATGAACTCTGACAACTTCAGCCCAGCGTCGTATCCTATAAAATATATTGACTGTCAAAACTGTTACCTACATTAAGAACTCTCCTTAGGTATTATGTGAATCCCTTATATCCAGAGGCGGCTCTATACACCAAAAAATAGAGGGGCCAAAACATAAAATCAAAGTTATTAAAATTTTGTTACTAGCCTCGTTTGTAAAGATTTTCAATAATAACGAAATTTATTTACTTAATTTATAAATTCAGTTCAAGAAGGGTTTTTTGTCAACAATAATTTAACCTGGAAATAAACAAATTTAACGAGTTGTTATCATTTTATCAATGTTATCATTATTCTCAAATGACTGAAATTCAATAAAAATTTGTGAATTTTGAGATTGATCTTTAGTTACCTAACTTATATATGTTAAAACATAAAAACGTCATAATCCGACAAGTACTGTTGATAGTCTACTGAGACGTGTTCAAACATGACGGGGATTGAAAAATCGACCATATCGACTCTTTAGGTAAAAGAAAAAGTGGGAGTATGGTCACCAGAACCTTCTCCAGAAAAAAAAAACATGTAATAATCATGGATGAAGACAACACAGAAATGTCATCATTATGGAAAACTCTATGAGACATGGATTACAATACCCGGGGCCAAGTTTAGCCTAGGCCACAACTTTAATGCATCTACAAATAAAACTTAAAAACATTTTCCTCTTTCCATAATTTTGGGAAAATGCTATATGGTAAGTTAATAATGATCGATCAGTCGACGATCACTAATCGATTTAAATAAATTAGCAACTACGCAAATGTATTGCAAAATGACTTTATCCAATAAACCGTAAACATTTCAGAATTATTTTACATGCTGAGAAGTGCACTCAGTGTCAAACAAGTTCAAACATGTTTTTAATGATAATTACCAGATCGGAAATTATGGTGGTCAATGGCAATACCTTGATAATGACCTTGATAGGTGGCGTCGCAAATACATTGCACATTGCGGCTATAAATATTTATATTAGTATTAATAGTTATTTCAGTAGTACTAGACACTCAAAACTACATTTAATATGTGCCTACGATGAAAAACATGTGATTTTACGTAGAGAAACTACGCAGATTATAAACCTCGTAATCAAAGGACATGAACTTCTACTATTAAAGTTTTATTGGCAATTAATAATCAGCTGATGTTTGGAGAGTAAATATATGATTAAAATAAGAAAACTGTTTCCCTAATCGCACCAGTTATTCTTATTACTTATCCACCAAAATAAACATTCCTTTATTCCATTTGCGCATATGTACGAGATTTAATCTAGAAGCAAAACATTTAAATTGTAAAAAAATTCTACGATTTATTAGTAGGTATTACTACCGGTTTAACCAGAGATTAACATGGTTTTTGCATATTAAATACACAGGGTGGGGCAATAGTGTGTCCGACTTCGATATGTCGAGTTCTATGATAGCTAGAAACTTGTCTAAAAACATAAATAAACTAAACAAAAAAAAGTCACCCGAAATTATTTTCGAATATTCAGGGTGAGCCAAGACGATTCTACAGGGTCAACTAACATTTTTTAAAATGGAATGCCATGTATATCAGAACATTTTTTGGAAACCTCTTTGTGGCCTCCTTTCACTCCTGTATCATTATTGACTCCCTCCCAACCACTTGGATGTAATGGCTTTTTTTGCCTTTTATACGTGTATATTAAAAAAATCAATAATCTCAATTATCGATTTTAAGAAAAAACATGTTAGTACCAGTTATGAGACATCTGTATGATGACACTCAACCATTTTCATCTCCTAAAAGTATACAGGGTGGCCAAACAGAATTTTTATATTTATATTAATTTAGTAATAAAGTATGTCAGACCTGCCCAACGGTAAAAAATGGCCATACGCTAACAAAGTGAATAAATTTATCAGTGAATTCTCAATTCCAATTCCAATTTAATCAGCATTATTTCCAAATTTATATACATTTCTAACTAGGGCTACTTTTTATTTTATTTATTTCACGTATAAATATATAAAAACAAATAATATAACATGAGGGACAAAGTTGACTAAAAATGGTATCCAGCCAGGACGACAATACCGTCCAGGAACGGCTGGGCCCTTCTGGTTGTCGGTGTTGCGACAGCTCATGTCACTTTTCACCTTTTATCATTCTGCATGGAGGCATTTTTCTGTACAGCAACAAACAATGCATTATAATTATTCATAAAACAAAAAAAAACATATATTAATTAAAAAAAGTCAGTTGTATGTACACAGGAAAACAAAAAAACCTGCTCAAAATAACGATTTCTTCATTTTGAAAATAAAAATTGACTTTATGTCTGCGGTAAGGTTTGGAGTCGGTAAGGCGTGTCTACGCATTGTAAGGCGTGAATTCCCAGATTTATTCTACAATGGTGCTATAATTATTTGTAAGGTGTGCGAGACAGACCTGATGTGCTGGGACAAACGTGATTGTATACGTCATGTAAATTCTGTGCAATATAAAACTAAGAAAAATGGCGTGCCTCCGACAACACAGTTTATGTTCGATTTCTCTTAATGCTGATTGCCTGTGATGTTCCGCTGCACATACTCGATAAACAACAATTTCAGGAGTTTTGGATAAATACAATCCCACGGTGACGTTACCAAGTCGTACAGCGTTGCGTAACTATGTACTAACTGTAAGCAAAGATATTGTAAATAAGATCAAATGTGTACTAAAAAATAGACGGCTGTGGTTATGTGTTGACGAGACGACAGATTGTTAAAAAAATATATATTTGAAATGTTATGATACGTGTACTGGACTCTCTTAAACCGACATTTACATTGTTATTAGCTAGCAAAAATCTTTGATACATTTCGATTACTCTCTCGATAATAACATACTCTCAAGACCTGACACGTTTTGTGATTTGGGAGTCATTTTTGATACAAAGTTGTCCTTTAATAGTCACATTGCTTATATTGTCACAAAGTCGTACAAAGCTCTAGGATTTATTATTAGAAATAGCCATAACTTTCAGAATATTGATACACTGAAACTACTATATACCACCTTTGTCCGCTGTAATTCAGAATATGCGTCAACCATATGGTGTCCTAATTACGCTACATATATTGATAATTTGGAAGGAATTCAGCGCAGATTTTTAAAATATGCCAAGTTTAGAACAGATGGGGAATATCCTGCTATTGGTTTCCCGCAACACGAGCTTCTCGCAAATTTTGGTCTTGACTCGCTTGAGCATAGACGCAAAAAAGCATATCTGACTTTCTTGCACAAGATTATTCATAACAATATAAACTGTACCCAAATTCTAGGTATGTTAAATTTTCACACTTCTAGAGTTGGGGCAAGACAGAGAAATTTGTTTTATCTACCAACTGCACGAACGAATCTAAAAAAATATTCTCCTCTGCACAATATGTGTAATAATTATAACTCACTAAATTGCGGAATCGACATTTTATCCTGCAACATCCAGTCTATTAAAAAATTGCATTTATAGCTGCCTTATGTCTTAGCTTCTTTTTAGTTGGTTCCCTATTATTATACTTTTCTTGACTTTTTTAGTATATTCCTTAATCTATTCTGTCTCTGTGTATACTCATATTTAATATTTATCTTGTTAAATTTCAATTGTTTATGAATTACGTGTATACTTATATCTTTTTCTGTACTGTTCCTATTCTGTAATTGGGTTTTTTTGGTTGAATAGTGTAAAATAAAATAAAATAAAAATAAAATAAAAATAAAAGACTAACTGAGCGTATTGGCCAAACAATTACGCGGGTGGTGCTGGAGACGTTAGAAAAATTTTACCTGTCAAAAAATAAAGTGTTGATGTTTGTGACCGATGGTGTCGCGACAATGTGTTTGATAGGTCGTTCTCTTCAAGAACACGGTTGTAGGTTGGTACATGTTACGTGGAACGTGCATGCTTTACACCTTGTGGCAGAAACTATTCGACAAGATTTTCCAGAGGTAGATGCATTAATAGCAAGTACAAAAAGGTATTTCTTAAGTCTCCTAAACGTCTTCGCGCATTTCATAGCATACATGATGCTGCAAAGTTTTTACAGATCTTTTCCAGTTTGCAATAACCAAGCTAGTTAAGAGGGTAAGTTGTGCATACATTGTTATAAATTGTAACAGTTTATTGCTTTTATTACTAGTTAATTTATTTTATTACACTTATTATGATACGTACGCCTATGTCCTGCTGCGCATTTTTGCCAACTCTATAACTCTTATAACTGACTAGATAATTACTGTTATTTATAAATTAGTAAATTTCTTTCACACTTCTGGTTATTTTCGTATTCTTAATAAAAAAATATGTAACCTACTCTTTCACACATTAATGTTTCAATAAATTTTAGATATTTATTACAGGGTGATCCTAAGGGTGAACAATATTTTCATTTCCATGTCCAATTTCTCGAGAACAGCCAAGGCTGTGCCAAAAATCAAAACTGACATCGAAAATAATCACAGTAAGCTTACAACTCAGTGTCAACTACTAGTAACCTTTAAGTTAACAACGCCATAAACGCTGAATTCTAAGATTTTATATCTCATTATGCTGATGTAAGGTTGTTATTAGCCGGATAACTACTGTTATAATGTGTAAAATAGTCATTTCAAATGAGGACACATCCTGATTCTTAATCTCCAGAAAATAGAGTTATGTCCAATTGAAACACACCCCATATTCTTAGTGTGGCAGTGTATTATATCATAATTTTGATCACACTTCTTTTCTACACAGATTCGAGTGTAACCACTCATCTATATTTATTTAATGAGCGATCTCTGAATAACTGGAGGTCTTCCACTGTTTAGTAAATTGCTAGCAGTCTAAATACTGAAAGGCCTTGAAAACCAAGAACCAAGGTATCTTGATGTAAAATGCACGTTTATCCTGGTCGAAGTGCAATTTATTGTTTTAATAAATACTTGACAAAATATATTTCTTTGCAATGCTAATTATTTCCGGCTCCTCAATATTGCACAATATTACACTTGTTTACCTCAACATTCTAAATTAGGTTAATACGCTTAGGCCCGGTATATCTATCTTCTGGTAGAGTGGCTGTTAGACGTCTCTACTTTTGCAAAAAACTTATCACAACAAAGTAGGTATATTCTCATATGGAATAACTTCTGCGGAAATAGATAAATAGTAACTATTATTTACTGGTTTAACAATTTTATTCTTATGTTTATTTATTCGGTAACTTTACCAGAATGTGCATATACCGGCCCTTAGAACGATAACATACACGGTGTTTTTAAATTAATGGTAAAAAGTTAGAAATAATAGATTATTTGGTCAACATCAGAAAAGGTTCCAATGATATATGAAAATTCCTGCCAAAAATAATAACTCTTTAACGATGCACTTCAAAAATAATTTTTCTTTATCATAAATCAGATACCAATAATGATAAATAACACAGGCACACAGAAAAAATCTGTACTTTAAATCAAAACCATGTTTTCTTGAATCTGGCCATATAAATTACGACTATTGCGTCAATTTTTAGCTACGGGACATTTTTAGTTAGAGATACCGTAAAAATCACCTTTTTTAGACAAAAAAATTACAATTTTGTGAAGACAATTTTTGTTCCCTAAATCACCATAATCTACGTTTCCATGGGTACCAAACATGATTCTGACATCAAAATAGCCTTATTGGCAGCTGCCAACTGTCAAACCGCAAATTGTAAAATTCCAAAATTTGTAAAAAAAAGCTAGAAAGAAAAGCTTCTTCAATGTTTAAAACTATATCACTACCAACGTCTTCGAGGATGCTAAATATGATTTTGACATCAAAATGGCTCTTTTGGCAGCTGCCAGCTGTCAAATCGCAAATTATAAAATTCCAAAATTTGTAAGAAAAGCTTCTTCTATGTGTACAACTATATCACTACCAACGTTTTCGAGGGTGCTAAATATGATTTTGACATCAAAATGGCTCTTTTGGCAGCTGCCAGCTGTCAAATCGCAAATTATAAAATTCCAAAATTTGTAAGAAAAGCTTCTTCTATGTGTACAACTATATCACTACCAACGTTTTCGAGGGTGCTAAATATGATTTTGACATCAAAATAGCCTTTTTGACAGCTGCCAACTGTCAAACCGCAAATTGTAAAATTCCAAAATTTGTAAAAAAAGCTAGAAAGAAAAGCTTCTTCAATGTGTAAAACTATATCACTACCAGCGTCTTCGAGGGTGCTAAATATGATTTTGACATCAAAATAGCTCATTTGGCAGCTGCCAGCTGTCAAATCGCAAATTATAAAATTCCAAAATTTGTAAGAAAAGCTTCTTCTATGTGTACAACTATATCACTACCAACGTTTTCGAGGGTGCTAAATATGATTTTGACATCAAAATAGCCTTTTTGGCAGCTGCCATCTGTCAAACCGCAAATTGTAAAATTTCAAAATTTGTAAGAAAAGCTTCTTCTATGTGTAAAACTATATCACTACCAATGTTTTTGAGGATGCTAAATATGATTTTGACATCAAAATTGCCTTTCGGCAGCTGCCAACTGTCAAACTGCCAAATCTCACATTTTAGATAAATAGTTTGTGGTATGCAAAAAAAGTTCATTAATTTCTTTTTTAGAAATCAGTAAATATGATTTGATTATCGTAATTATATTATCTGTAGATTTCAATAGTACTTTAACAATAACCGTCAGTAATGTTGAGTACCCTCAAAAACGTAGGTAACGATAAAGTTTTACAAATACATATTTTTTTAAATTAGCAATTGGCTGCAATTGGCAGTTTGACAGTTGGCAGCTGCTACAAAGGCAGTTTTGTTGTCAAAATCATCTTTAGCACCATCAAAAACGTAGGTAGTGTTATACTTTTACACAGGGAAGAAGCTTTTATTATAAATTTTGAAATTTTACAATTTGTAGTTTGAGAGTTGGCAGTTGCCAAAAAAGGCTATTTTGATGTCAAAATCATGTTTAGTACCCACGGAAACGTAGGTTACGATGATTTAGGCAAAAAAAATGTCTACCAAAATTATAATTTATTTTATTAAAAAAAAAAATATCCTGTAGCTAAAAATATACTCAATAGTCGTAATTTTTATGGTCAGATTCTGTTCCAGCACATCAAAATACATAAGGAAACATGGTTTTGATTTAAAGTACAGACAGTTTTTTTTTGTGTGCCTGTGTAATTATTTGAATTTCTCTGTATGTCTTGTTAGATTAAATTATAGGATTCCCCAATCTATAATAATACACGACATCCCCTAGATAGTGTCCTAAATTCTTTTATTCTTGTAATGTTTATATATTACCTTCCGAATGATACTTTGATCGGAAACATTTTTGTGTATGACTATGATTAGAGGCCGCATCTCAGATAGTTATTCCAATCACAAGCTTACGTACAACTAATAAAATGAGAATAAATATTGTAAAATGCAATGGTACACGATGTTATTTTATTACATATTACCAATTTAATGCAAAATACAACACACGTATGTACTCGTATAATTAATTGAAACAGTGAAGAAACAAAAAATACATATTTTAAATGCGGGTGCCGTCATGTTACCAATATAAACTGTATTGTCATATTTTAAATGTAGAAGATTAGTACTTAATTAATGAAAAAGTCTAAAATATATATTTTTTTATTAGTCCCATACGAATTACCTAAAACTAAATAACAAAGTTTAAACTAAATGTAGGTTTCTTACGATCGTAAAAGATATAATATATTATTGAAAACGCCTATGTCACAATTTAAATAAACAAGCAGACATGTGTCAGATAGAACCCCCACCACCCACATACCTCGCAATTGAAGACACGTGAGCTTGCGACCACGACGATCTGCAGTTTGCAAAAAAAAATTACTTTCATTTTAGTGCCAAAACATAATTGTTATAGTGCAATAGTGTTTTTTGCTAAATGTTCAGCATTCATCTAATTTTGGATACTACAAAAATCACCCATCGAAAGCATGAGGTAAGATATTGTCTATTTTGTAGTGCATATCATTTTTGCACATGAGAAGATTGATGTGCTCGCACACTAGCTAATTCCGCCACTGATATTCGCAAAATAACTACCTGAGATGCAGTCTTTAATTATGATCAAGCACTTCTTGTATATTGTAGTAAATATGCATCCAAAGTAAAATCACAGGCAATTCTGTGGTAAAACTAACGAGTCCAACGACATGACAACTGATCGTCATCAAGCTTGAGAAACCGAAACCAAATTGCACTTAAGAGGCCTAAAATTACAATACTTTTGCAAAACGATTAATTTTAAACCTGTTTGTGCTATAAAATAATATTAGGGGAAAAATATTTTCATACAATAACTGGTAGGTAACTTAGTCTGAAACAATAAAATGATATCGCTACCAATTCAAGTAGGTAACACTAGGTCAAAATCAAATTACCCACAGATAAGTCCATGATACCAGTGCAAAAAGTGCATGGTCTCGACTTTCTTCCCGCTCTTTGTCAGTAGGTTGATGGGGAAGGGTTGAACTAGGGGGTCATAGCTCGGAGCGGTGAGAGCGGTCATCTGACTTGTTAAATTCAAATTGAAATTTCATACCGGATTTTTAATTTCACGTTTTGCTGTCCATTTGATAAATGTTTCAAGATGTCCTGAAAAATCCAAAAATACCCTTAACAGCATTTTTTTGTAGTCAGGTATGGCGCCCAGGTCCAACTTCCGGAGCTCCCGACGCCATGATGTTTTGTGGCCACTTTCTTTTGAAAATCGAGATATCGCTTAAACGTGGTTCTTATGAAGTTAAGATACTATTGTCAGCATCTTTTTTGGTCACCGAAAGGTGGCTTTTTTTAGTCTAAAAATATTTGTATGGCTCTTAAATGAACATTTTTGCACATTAAGGCATTTTTACGTAGTCGTTTGCGTATTTAAAGCAAATTACAGCCATAAATTTGGTTATTTTGAAAAGTTCTTTGTTAAAACACGGAGTGAAGATGGGGGGGAGGGGTGAATGTTAATATACAATTTGGAAAATGTTGTATTGGTTTTCTAATGAAGAATAAATACGCTGCTATAATTTATGTTTATGGGTATTGGAACGGAAACGGCAGAGCCGCTGTGAAAGATTATCGGAGATGATTTTGAAGAAGGGCTCAAATCACCAAACATTCGGTAAAGTTTCTAGTTCTTCCCAACAACATGAAAAATTTCCGACAAGAACGAATTCATGATGAAGTAGGACAAGATATGATTCTGATTATGGTAGATGAAAATCCAAATGTCAGTACACGCAGAATAAGTAATTTGACTGATCCCAGACCAAAGTTTGCAGAATTGGAAAATAGAACTTTTATTATATTACTTTAACAGATATACATTGACCGACTCAAAAAGTGGGACGGCAAGGAAAATTGACATATTTTTAATTAATGAAACTTCTTTAATCTCAAGTCTACGTTGCATGCCTTCAATTAGATGTTGGATGGCCTCTTGAGGAATGTTATCCCACTTTTCCTGTAGTGCATCCCTAAGTTGCTGCAGTTATCTGATCCGTCTTCCTAGCATATCCCATACGTGTTCTATGGGATTTGGGTCAGGGCTACGTGCTGGCTAGTCCACGGCTTCAATACCTATGCATGGAGGTAGTTTCTAACAAGTCTGGCCACGTGAGGACGAGCATTATCGTGCATTAAAAGAAACTGTTCACCAATAAACCCCGCAAAAACCACCACATGCCCTTCCAAAATGTCATTAATGTATCTTCTAGCAGTTAAAGCACCTCCATCTACGAGCACAAGCTCTGTGCGAGCCGCGTAAGATATGCCAGCCCACACCATTACAGACCTACCACCGAAGCTCACCCTCTTACTAAAGTTGCATTGCACGTATCTTTCTCCTTGCCTTCTCCAAACTGTCTCTCGTTTATTTGGCAAATCGGGACTCATCGGAAAAAAGGACATTGATCGAGGAAACTTAAACTTTCAGCGACTTCGCGGATGCTAAAGCCAGCATCAATTAAAACAATCGCTCTAGCGGAATTTTCCGAAGATAAAGGCATATTCGAAAATTACCAGCACTTAAAACAATCGACAAAATGCAAGCTAATACTAATGAATGATTTCTCATAGCACCTAATTGAAAATGTTATAATTCGTCAGTTTTTAAAATAAGGAAAAGAAAAAAAATTGGCAAGAAAAAATTAAGTAACAGAAAAGCTGCAAGAATGCAAAACAAAGGATTTTACAAATTTTTGTGTACACTGAGAAAAATTTTAATTATAAATATACCAATTTTTATTGCTGTCCCACTTTTTGTGCCGGTCTGTGTATTTTAATCTTGATAATATTTTCTAAACGTATTTATTACCCTGAAATAATCATGTATAATAATAAATAATAAAGATGATAAAATGTGTATGCGAGTCAATTATTGGTTAGTTTTACAAGAAAACATTTGTTTACGTAAATATCCGGTAATATATTTCCCAAGTACACGCTTTTGCCATTTTTATAGACAATCGTGTTTCATTTGGTGCAATTTCCTTATTAATATTAACGATACTGCAATAGTTCCAATTTCGAAAAATGTCATAACAACATATAAAATAAGCATACGGGGGTAAAACGCTAAGAAAAAAGTGGATAGATAATATTAAGCAATCATTGAGAAATACTGACAACATATATTATGTATGAAGCAGAATAACTGATCGATAAATTAAAGTTTCTAGTTGACATCGAAGGACAATTTGACTCGCGATATCATAACAAAAGTGCCTTGGACTATATTTCCTTTATCAATGGCGTATGCCGAGGAGTTACAACACCTGCTCCTATTGTCACGTACGATACTGACACTATTGTTTTGATATATTTTATGTATTGGGGTGGACGTTTAAAATTTGCTTCTTGATAAACAATTATCTAATCTGTCACGAGTATATTAGATGTTACTGGATATAGTTAAATTACAGATGAACATTGCAGATTGAAATCAGTTTAAACTCAGCCTACCAACACTAACGAATCATTCACTAAAGTAATGACATGAAATGACTGTTTGTCTAGATAATAGGCCTTAAATAATTTAAATGTAATTTGCAAATCGCTGTTTAGGATAAAACCGGATTTAAGGTATGCAGCTGAATGCGTTGGCTATTATAGAGGTTTTCTTCAAATACATCTTAATATCTAAAAGGAATATCGACATAATATAATATAGAGAATATAACAATGTATGGAAACAATTCATTTTCTCAGTGGATACGTCAATTTTTAACTTTAATTGTGCATCTTTTAGAATAGAAAATTATTACACCATTTAAAACTGTTTTAATAGTTTGATATTTAAATCCAATTTTTCTCAGCTAAGTTCCTAAAGTTCTTTTGGTATATTTTAGATGATAATCCATTTCTTTTAGTTTTCTGTCTACCATGTCAATAGTTGGGACTTAATTTTTCTGATACGCGTCGTAAACTATAGTTCTTAAAAGTTTTGCTAACGACGGATCGTTGTTTTCTTAGAAGGACACCTTCTTTCACCAGTTTGTTTGTGTATTATCGGACGTGGAACGTTAGTCAGAGATGCTGCTTCATCTAGTACATCTAAATCATACAAATTAGGGTCATTAGCTCGTCGCATCAAAGATTATTGTAAACATTAAAGCAAATTTGTTTCGCTTGCTCGTCCAAATGTAGCCGATTTTTTCTTACTGAAAACACTGATGAACTTTGATTTTTTTATCACTGTAATCACTATCACTTTCATTTTCACAAACACAATAAGATTTAGCCGTCCACGGTCGAAACATTTTTACATTAAATACGATCATCTTAAATAAACTTACCATATTACACAACTCACTGCAATACGATAACCTTCTTAAATTATTTTCAAAAACACAGCAGCAAATAAACGGATATAAAATAATTATCGATAACAAAATTAAGTGCGGCTCTGAACTGTCACAGAATGTAAGTGAAACTCGGTCGCGTGCCAACAAGAACAACAATCATCTTTCTCGCTTTAGTGTAAGCGGTGTAAAAGACGGAAGATGTCATGTGTTAGACATTTCCCTCCCTCATGTAACGTCTTATCCCGCACGCCCCTTCATTATACCGATTTCTCGTACTATACAATGGACATCATAAGGACGTTATTACAACAGACGACTAAATGGGACATTCTTAAGTCATTACCCGCCGTAGCTCAGCAAAGTGTAAAAAATATCTTTTATAATTTAGTTTACTCGTATACAGATCGAGCTAGATACACGATTAGATGTATGCGCAGTTTACAGGCGCCCGTTTGTTGCCAGCATGATGGGGCAATCGCAGCGCAAATGCTAGAAGGAAAACCAAAAAAGTTTTGAAAAAAACTATTAAAAAAATAGGATGTTAAATATATAAAGGATAAAAAAGACAAAACCAAAAAGTGCATATAACTAGTGAAGGAATGTAGATATCGAAAAAAATAAATGGAAAACACCCCTTAAGACCCCCTGTCGACTTTGGCAGTCTACTATATTATGCATAAATCTGTCACTTTGGACGAAATACAAAAAAGTTTTGAAAACAATTTTTTAAATGATTGAACAGATTTTTGTTGGCTGGCCACATTATACGTCTGCTGAGCGTGTAAAATAGAGTGTCATTTGCATTTAATTAGTCAATCGCCGCCCTCTTTACATCATCAAAATGAATATAATAATAGCTCGAATAATAGCTTACCTCCTCTAACCATGTGCCCTAACACGTCACAACAGGATGTGGTGGTAATGGCCTATTCGGCAGTTCGTTTTCAAATAATTTTGTTCGAGACGGCACGTTTGAAAATGTCTTCACGCTGGCTGTTAATCTGTCGTATATGTAGGATAGTAGTCTCAACAGTTTCTGCAATGCGATGGACTCCGTGTGCTAAACATGTTACATGTAATAAATTTATTTACTTGTATGTGTTTTTTAAACGCACTGCAGATGCTTTTATATATGTAGGAAGTTGCGTCGATTACATAAAAACATCTATTTTTCACCATGTTGTGTACCTATTTACGATACCCCTTTGGAGATATCTAATGTTTTTCTGTATCAAAACACACAATCAAAACAATAATTAGCAATAAAATATCGAACATATAAAAAACCAAATTTATCTGGAAATTGATGTCAGCAACTAGACTAATACAACTAATTAATCAGAAAGTAACTCGACACTTCGTGCATCTGTGATGTCTCGCACGTGATGCGTTTATGAAGTATGTATGTACGTGAACAATAAAGATTAATAAGAGCTCACTGTTCTTATAATAAGTTTATCAACAATTATTACAATACTACACACTTAAATTGAAATTAAAATACTAGGCCTATCACATGTTCTATTTTTTGTTTCAAGAACGTCAAGCTTGTCAAGAAAACCATTAGAAATAGGTATAAAATTAATCATTTCACAGTTAATCCATGAAGGATTACTTAAAGAATGTACTTGCAAGCAGGATTGGAAAAAATAATGATTTTTTTTTTTTAATAAAAAATCAGTGATTTTTATTTAAAAAAATTTAAAAAAAAATCACGTTTTTTGATTTTTTTTTCAGTTTTGCTCTAAATTTTTGTAAACAAATACGATTTTTTCATACACTATTTTTTTTGTATTATCTGCCTAATAATTTGCACGTATAAATTATTCACGTCACTGAAAAAATTGCCTGTGTGGCCTATATTTTCATACACATAATAAAAAATCAGCATTTTCCTGTTCTGACAAGCTTGGCGGTCGGTTTCATTAATTTCATAGATGCCGAGGCGACGCGCGACGGTCACTTTCAATAGGGAACTTGCCTATAATTTTAAAAATAAAAATAATACTAAAAAACATAGCATAACGTTGTAATAAAACGTGTACTTCACAAAAAAATAAGTTTTCTAATTCCACGCGATCAGTATAAAGGATCTAAACAGCGATAAAATTGAAGTGGCCCGAAACGAGCTACTATTGACTGTGACGTCACACCATACCATATTCGGTAGTCGTCGCGCCGGGAAGCAATACAATCAGATGTTTACCGGTGTTATAAGACTGTGGTTGATTTGTTAGTGACTGTTCTGATATAAATATATAATTGTGTTTTATAGTACCGCTTATTGTAGTTGTACAGATATTTTAAAATGACTGATCAAGGTTTTTCAAAGGGCCAATCTGATAATTTGCCTAAAGTGGATATGTTTATGGTGGCATCTTTTATACAAAATAGTGAAAGTTTTTCCCTTGGAGAGGTCCGCGGGGTCAAGGCAGAGAAGTATGTATTTTTTTAGCTTTTAGTAATAATTTATAAACATAAAATAGTTATGACTTGATCACGGAATAAAAAAAAATAACTACAAAATGCTTAGTCGCAACTAAGCATTTTTAGCAGACTTAGTCTTATGTTTGAAATAATTTAGGGTAATTCTTTACAACAGCCACTTCTATATTTTTCGTGTTTTTTTTTGTACACACGCGTAAAGTGTCTCTATAGAAGACATTTGCTGCAAAGGAAATGTTGCGCAAATGTATAATTACCTATCGTAGGTATTTTCGTACTATGTTTTGGGGCAAGGGAAATAAGTGATTGTGTTGTGTTATCATTCACATAATAGATAAATATAAGATTTGAATAGAATAAATTAAAGGACAAGGGAAAGGTATTTGCAATATACTATATATACTAGAGGTAAACATTTTATTCTTCGCAGACAGTAGTGTTAATTGAACTTTTATATAATTGTTGCACATTCTGTAGGATACTCTTCGCAGTTTTTTTAAAAGAATCTTGCGTTTGTCTTATAAACTTCATTCTTACAATACCTAATGTATTGACTACATAGGTATTTAATTTTCTCTCCCGATGGTGCCGACTGTATTGGCGAAACGCGTGGCAGTATATTTTATAGTATAAACTAAGATTCATTCTTACAATACCTAATATATTGATCACATATTTAATTTTTTTTCATCTCCCGATGATGCCGACTGCGTAGGCGAAATTTGTGGTAGTATATTTTACAGCATTTTGGTGTCTTTAGAAAATTACTTCAATTTTAGTAGCACATTGAAAATTGCAACCCTCTGTAGATTCATATTTTTAAATAAAATGTCCTATAACTTTTTTATTTACTATTTGATTTTTTTCAAAAACAATGGATTTCTTCCTCTAGCTAACACTAACTTATAGCCCAAATTTCAATTCGAACGGACTTTTTTTCTTTAGTTATCGTGCTTACAAGACACGTGACGGACAGACAGACGGACGGACAGATGAACAGACGGACATTTTGAAAGTTGTTCAGAATTCGATGATGAACGAAATGATTTTTTCTCTGCGAGCGATATTAACGATTTTAGAAATGTCCCGATCAAATACAATATACTCTTCGTAATCGTATTTGCGAAGAGTATAATAATAAATACCTGTTTACTTTCGCACCAGGAAATTACCTTTACTTAGTATCACTAAATTACATTCTATCTACTAATCTTATTTTCTAACATTGTATATACATTCTTTCTTTAATCCTACCCTAATTAAAATTCAATAATTCGGAATATTTTATTGCCCGCCTGCGAAAAACTAGTAGATAGACATATAGTATTTAATAATGTACTTACATTAAAATGATCTTCACACACATGTAGAGACCTACTGCTCTGTGAAATGTCTTTTTCATTTCTTCTACACGCTTTTAGCCATTTTGATCGACGAATCTTATCTTCTGGCAACATTATAAATATTTTATCTGCCACTTTTACTGTAGTATTCTTACACAACGGTACAATGCAATATTTAAAATAAGGAGTTTTTTGTTTCCATTTTAAGTACCTATACACTTAAAATTTATGGCGATGCTGGTATTTTTACGGCTGAAATCAAGCAGTCGAGTGCTGGGATCTCCGTCGTGGTATGGTGTGATGTCACGACTACTCCCGCGCTTTTGAACCTGTTTGAAACGGTTCGCTCGCGCGCGAAATTTAAATAATTTATAACAAATTTATTATTGGGAATTAAGGCGTCACATTTTGCATATCTTATTTTTTAGTATTGTAGAACATTTTTATGAAGTAAAAAAAAAATGTGCAAGTTCCCTATTGGCGATGCTTGTTATTGCAGGAATTTTCCTAAATTGTCTGCATAGTAGAATATAAAAGGGAGGATAGTTCGTAAGGTGCTTCATTTGACAAATTGTATTGACCCTGTGCCCAAGTTAATTAAACGTGAACAGGTGAAGTGTAAAATAAAAATGAGCTGAAAGACGAAATTTGGGATTATTTTATAAAAAAAAAAAACCAGAAAAAGGAAAAACCGGTAGCAGAGCGGTGTGTAAAAATTGCAAAAAAGAAATGCAAGGACTTGTTCAAAGATTAAAAGGTTGATTTAACTGCACGTATTCTAAATTTAAATAATTATTTATTTTATTTAAGGGGATCCCGCGCCACCCATAAAATTAAGCATTGAAGACCAAAACATAGTGTATTAATATGTATGAGAAACTTATGTGACACGATTTAAACATAAACAGGGTCCCAAAAATTATATGTTTTTTGCTTTTTTTGTCGATTTTGAAAAAGTATTTTCTCGTCTTCTATTAAAATATAGAATAATTTGGGGTTGAGGACAAGTCTTTATTGAATTGGGTTATTAGGAATTAAAAAAAATGAAAAATAAAAAATTGTTTTATTTTCTCATTCTTTTTTTTAAATTGTGCCACTTTAGGATCAAGCTTCACGAAATAGATTTTGTTTTTAATTTGATTGGCAAATACAAGAGAAAAGTTGTTATAAGCTTAGATCTGAGGTTTCCACTAGACTCTTCTACATTCATATTTTGGATTTGTCGATGTGTCTGAAAGAAAGTCAAAATCCACAGTTATTGGACAGTACATTCACAGACCACAGTATCAATTTTTGTTCCACAAATACAAATAAACGAGTATTATAAAGAAGACTATACAATGTGTTTCACTTGAAATGGTAACACCCAATAACTTTTTTATTTTTGGTTGAATTTCAAAAAATTTTTTTCTTTATATGTAGCTTTTAACGTTCTTTTAAAGGGTCAATGAACATGTTAGCCTAATTAAAATAGTAGCCTATTGTGATCAAAAATAAAATGAAAAAAATTGAAAAAACATGTTAGGGATTATTTTTTTTCTAAAAAGTTGAGAAAACTTGTTCGGAATCACCTTAAAACCCCAATTTCCAAGTTTGGTTAAAAAAGTTCACCCCAAAAAATCAGCAATAAAATTAATTTCAATGTTATTATCACGATTGCCATGATTTATTAACAATACGAAATTATCGAGATCTGTCACATAAAACACTGATGCCATTGTGTCAATTTATTAAAATATTGGTGATATTTATTGTTTAAATAATTTAATTATGGCTGAAGAAAGGCTAAATACTCTTTTTTTGTGAATTTTTTTTTTTTAACCAAACTTGGGAATAGGGTTTTAAGATGATTCCGAACAAATTGTCGAAAACGAGCGCCAAGCACACTTTCATTTGCAAATTTGTCAACATCTATTCCTAAAATAAGGAAAACAGACGCACCAACTAATTTACAGAACTTTGTTGTTCGAACACTTGCAGATAAAAAGCAACAAATCGACAAACAAATCGCAAAAGCTATATTTGCAACTTATAGAGCTTTAGGTGTATGGATTATCCATACGCCATTTTCACTTGCGTGAAAATGGCGATCGAATTATTAAGAGCTGGTTATAGATCCCCTTCAGGAAAAACAATATCTACAATCCTTTTTACAACAAATTTATGAAGAAAAACAAAATGTTTTGGAAGTCTTTTTGGACAAAGCGTAAACATATCTATCGATGATTGGTCTAATGTCCACAATGAGCCTGTAGTTTGTGCCATAATAACCAGTGAACAAGGACAGGCATTCTTATATGAAACAATAGACATCTGGAAATCCTCACACAAGCGATTATTTAACTGAGATTGCTTACAATTTAATTTTGTTTTGTAAATCTAAATACAACTGTAACGTGAAATTGTTTGTAACAGATAATGCAGCGAATATGGCACTTATGAGAAGAATGATAGAAGATAAATTAAATGCTAATTTTAGAGTCATAACTTATGAATGCTCAGCTCACCTCCTGTCTGCAAAGATTTAGAAATAAAGGATATCAAAGAACATTTTACACAAATTATTAGGTCTTTCAGAAATAGTCATCTGACTAGAGCAAAATTCAAGCAGGCCGATGGAAAAACATTAGTGCTTTCGAGTGACGTGAGATGGAATAGTATGGCAGATTGTTTAGAAGTATATGTAAGTCACTGGGAGAAATTATTAAAATTATGTAATGAAAATAAAAAATAAATAGACTCAACAATATACCAAAATGTTTCAAACATTGCATTGGTCTGAAACGAGCAGCTAAATTAACCTAAACATCTTAAAGCCTATAGCTATGGACTTGATAAATTACAGAAAAAAAATGCTTTCCTATCTGACGCAGTAGAAATATGGAAAGAATTAGAAAGAATATTTAAGAAAGAATTAGAATTACCCTTGTCTCAGCTACATATTTTTAAAAAACGATATGAACAGGCCCTTACGCCCTATCATTTTGTAGCTTACATTTTGGATGTAACTAAAACCAAATTTAAATTGACCGCCGCAGAAAAGATCAAGCGTTAAATACTATGCAAGAAATGTATGAAAATAGTGGTTTACTACCACTCATTATAAAACTTAAAGCAAAAATGGAACGTTTTGCAGCAGTTATATTCCTATACAAATTTTATAATCAAAATCACTGTTAATTGTTTTAGAAACTACCTGTTTTCTACTAAAATGTTTCTTATTTATCAAGAATGTTAATGGTTGATTTATATTTTGTAATAAACAGTATTTTTATTATCAGAATTTTCTTTTGATTTAAATCATCGATTAAAAAAAATAACGTGATTAAAATCATGAATTTAAATCAAACGATTTAAATCCGGCGAACCCTGCTTGCAAGAGAGGTAGGTAGCAACGATTAGACCGGTTTCTAACTTGTTAGGTGTCATCAGTATCCATTAAGGGTGGAAAGAAATACTGCTTTCTGAAAAACAGACAATGTAAGACAATGTACAGAAGTCGTCATTCTGACATGTAAAATAATCATAAACTGCATTCTCAAATATTCTCTTTTTTAAGTGAAAATTAATATGAGCATTATATTTTAAATTCATATTTACTTCTTATCAATTATTTTCCTTCAGATTGTATTTTAAATCTATTAAGGTCATAAACTCGTACCGCTTAAAATATGATATTTACAATAAATAATCACAGTTTGCACTTAAAGACGGATCACTTTTGTAATAACACGAACATGGTTCAACTAATGCATGGTTAATTTATATGTTTATGATTCTGCATTACATAATTTGTATGTAAATAAGCAATATCTATAAAGTTTTTAGAATTTCAGAATAATATATTGTTACGCCACTGGACTGTGCAGACTAGTTAGATTAGGCTGGAATTGTACACGAACGGCCGGGAATATTCTGGAGTGCTCTAGACCGGGAGAATGGATGTATAAATAAGACGCACGGTGGGCCGAGATTTAGTCTGAAATCTTAAGTGAAACGCGAACGAGTAAAGAAGAAATAAGAAAGAGACTTATAAGTGTTCAGTTGTGATTATAGTTAAGACATTAATTAATCTATTGTTATTAATTGTTAATTAGTAAATAAAGTAGTGAATAAGTGTTACCTGGACTTTCAATCAACGAATCTACGAGGATAGGTGTTTGTGTGGATAGCAAACACGTAACAATATTATACAGAGTTTCCGGAAATTTAGCCTGCTATCATAAACTCTTTTGTTAGAAATAATAAGAAAATTCTTATAAACATTTCCTCTAAGATGCTTCGTTTTAAGTTATACGGTGACTTAAGGGTTTTTCACTTCGTGCGTGCCGGTCTGTCCCCCGGAAAGATAGATATGCACATAAGCAAATGTAAATGTCTACTAATATTTGCTCTATCGTTAACAATTTTTGCCTGAATATAACACAAATTTTTATTTACTGTTTTTTCTTTCTTTCTTCTGATGAAAACAATAGTGAGGAAATAGAAGATGTAGATTTATAAAAGTTATTGATTAATAGTGTAGGTATCAGAAAAATCTTGTTTTTCTTTGTTTATAATGTGAAAAATTATATTTAATAAAATAACTCCATAAAAGATTAACGTCTTTATTATTAATAAGCACTTTTTTTTAAAGTTTCCATATATTCACGCATATTCCCGAATTTTCCGCGGACAATTCCAAAATATCAGAAATTTTACATCACTATACAATCACAAACAGTTCTACTGATTCTGTGACAGAATATTAACATTTAAAAATAAATATTTTTAAAAATAAAGTTGTAAAATGCTGATGGAGAAAATAATAAGTATTTTGACTAGGTTCTTCCGATTAATATCTGGACGAGGCAAATAATGAATATTGTACTTGATTTTGCAGTGACTCGGTATTACTAAAAGCATATATTTTTATTTATTTGACTAGGTCCTTCCGATTAATCTAGACGAAATCAGATACAACATCTAGTTGTATCTGATTTCGTAGTGACTCGGTATTACTAAATGCATATATTTTTATTTTGCAAATACAAAATTTTCCAAACTACGGCCTTTTGGACCACAAATATTATAAAAAAAATTTAGCATGGCCTGCTCTGTATATCGATGATCATAAATATTCACACGTGTTTTTCGTCACGTGGATTATGGATTCCCCGACCTTCTGATTTCAGATTGACTCATCATTCTATTAATTTCATTATTCAATCTTTCAGACAAATAATGCAATAAGGTAGACATAACACATATACATAACTCAAAGAAACCCGCCCGGTTTACGTGACGGTTGAACGTCCGTTTTCGCACGTAGGTAGATAGAGCCTAGATCCTCGATTTCATAATGAAATGGAAAATGGAACCTGACTTATAATTTCTCGCTGATTAAAGTCACGTAAATGCAGTTTTAAAATTATTGCAATGAAGTTGAAGAACAAGACAATTAATAAGTGAACTAGGGCTTCATATTGCGTGAGTATATCTAAGCTACTCTTAATTACTACTTGACAAACATATTGTGGCAGTGAGATACAGTTGCGCAAAGGGTTAGGTTGTTTAAAATGGGGGCCGTCATTTATACAACGTTTGTATCAATGTACATAGGTACACTATTGCAAAAAGTAACTCTCATGAAATTATTGTATTCTGTAGTTCAGTATTTTGTCATTTATGTTGTGGTGCAATAAATTTTGGCGCCTTGCGCATATCTGTAATGTTTGTCAAGTAAGTGCTTTCACTAGGGTTTATACAAAAAACCGGTTAAACAGGTTTTCGAATTTATACAAAATAAAAAACAAAGTATAAATAAAATAGTAAAATAGTATTTATATTTATATTACATTTTTTTAGTTTATTTGATATTTATGGAACTACGAAAATATAACAAAATAAAGTATTCTGTTTTTTGTCACACCTTTTCTGATAGAACTAGTTTACGTATTAACATTTAAAAATGAAATAAAATTATTGATGTACACTCCTTCTCATCTAAATACTTTTTAAGATGCTGAACTGTGCTTTCGTCATATCCAAGTCAACAAATATACTCAACACTTCGTGTTTTGTGTAAGGTAGAATTGAAGTATTTTGGTTATACACTATTTGGTAAATTGGTCTATGAACAAAAATTTAGGAATCAGAAGGGCTTTTGGTACGGGGTTGAAACCCCTACCATTGAGTAGCCCTTAATAAGAAACCAATCAAATGTCCATACAGAATTTAGATATCTTCAGTCCTTCATGAGTTATAATGAAAATGTGAAGTCACCCCCAAATTTGACTAGGGTAAAAGTATCTTTCTTGTTATTTGTCATACATTTTCAGATAAAACTAGGTTACGTATTAACATTTTAAAATGAAATAAAATTGTAGACGTTTTTAATTACACAATTAATTAAATTTTAGATATTAATTCTAGTATATAAAATCGGTTTTTATTTTCTTATACCTAATATAAGGAAGTATAGTAATCGTGATTTTTTTTCGACTTCGAGATTTTGATTGATTTATACATTTTGAACCCTCCTGAATCCATTCTATTTTCCGAATGCCTGTCGGTGCGTGTGTGTGTGTGTGTGTGTCTATGAGTGTATCCGCGATAACTTAAAAAAATACTAATGGGAGACTTCCCAAATTCCGCAGTTAAGATTGTCAACAACATTTTAGGTGACACATTAAATTTGGTGAATGTGGTACCACCAGAAGAGACACAATGAATGAAAGAAGAAAACAGGTACAATTTCGGAAAAAAAATTAAAAATTTTTATTGCACTTCTGGGCGAATCTTATAATGAAAAAAATATCTTTATGAAAAAAATCTGTCTGCATGTCTGTAGTATCGCGATAGCAACCACAGTTTTTGAGATAAAGCTTTCAAATTTGGTACACATGTTCTAAAGGCCAAAGACAATGATAAATTCGATGATAAGCAAAACTGGCCAGCTGAAAGGAGGTCCACAAAACCCAAACTTTTTTGTATTTGCGTTTTCAAAAAAATATATTCTTGATGAAAGATTATAAATCATGTCTACTATGTCAAGCCAATAAAATATGTTTCCAGTTACTTAAATAAAGCTGATGTAAACTTAAATTTTTAGGATAAATTTAACAGTTTGACATTTAAAATGTTTAATTTAGTTACAAAAATGTCAATGTCAATAAGAAGAAATTATTAAAATATATGACATGAATTAATATTGACAGTATCGAATGACGCTGATAATTAATTATTTAAAAATTTTAATGAAACATTTCAAGGTACGCTATTAAAATTTAATTGAGGTATGTAAGTGAAGAATTAAATAGAATTTTTTTACATCAGGATGATATAGGTATACTGGTATAAGAAAGTTATGTGCAGGCCACATCAGATATTTTTAATTTAAAAACCAGTTTTCGAATTTCACAAATCTAACAAAAAACCGGTTTTTAAACCAGGTTTTTAAAAACCGACAAACCCTAAACAACAATTTATTGAGATAATAGGTGCGTTCTTTCTAACTGAGACATCAGCTAATCTAAATTGTTTTAGAATTACACTGCATAAATAAAAGCATAATTCCATTTGATGTAGCCTCCCCTCCGTAACTGTAAAACTACTCAGATTTACTAAAATCTGTTAGAAACAGCGCACTTAATATTGTCACTACAACAAATACAATAAAATAAATGTTGACATGGTAAAATGACTAAAACCACCTATATTGACCGTGATATAAATAAATGGTCACGTTTTTATTTTTAATATTCAAGTATCATACAAGGCTTGTTTTCTTTATACAAATTAAAGTTGCATGAAACCCTAGTTCCGTTTTTAACCCTCCTTCCCAATGTTATGCGATGTCAGCAGATGCTATCATCGGCTCCAGGAACCACTGAGCTAATTGCTAATAGTTCATTTAAATATAATGCCGAATTAAAATAATTCTCAACTGAGGTTTTATCAAAAAAATAAATGAAAGTACCTATACCTACTATATCTACGTAAACAAAAATCAGACGAATATGAGACTTTGTAATGAAATTCATGGGCAATCAAATACACATCATTTGTATACACATTATAACAGCTACTTTTGAATATGGCCTAAGGAGTGACAAAGATAGCGAATACATTTAGTCTCAGCATCGATATTCAGTGGTTGGACTCAGTTCAGCTTAGTCACTTGCGTGAGGATCCTCGACTCGATAACCTACCCCCCTTCCATTGTGAGAGGCGTAAAGTGGGGAGAGTCGAAGCGCACGCCCTATGAGCAAGAGGCAAGAGCCTATTACTAATTACTACATATTGAAAAGCTTTTATTCGTGCATGTACGTTAATGTAAGAAAAATAGACATAATTTCTATCTGATTTTCTTGGTCAAAAAAATTCTATATGCTTTTTGAATTTATTTACGTTTTTTTTTTGCAAAATATTTTCCATCTATTTCGAAAACAACCTGTATATAATTCATTAACCAATGATTATTTGGATGTTACATTCAAATATACGATACGATTCAAACGTAATAATTGTGAATATCTTAGAAATGGCGTGAAAATGAATAAACCCAAATAGTTTGAAACTGATTCAATCACAGTCAGAATCAGTCATTCATTAAAACAGTTTATTTTAATAATAACATAAACATCCAGACATCTATGTTTAAAAATAATATGACGTCAGAGTATAAAGTAGATATCCTTTATCTATGCTATTTTGTAATTTCTTCATCAATCACGAGTAACAATGAAATTACAAAAATGACTGCTTTTGAATAAGATTAGTGCTTGTTGTCAATTTTTTTTTATTCGATTTGTCTGAAACTGAGCAAACATTCAAAGGCCATGTTCAAAGAATCTAAATTAAATTTCTGGTTGCAGTTAAAATAAAATCCTCAGTTATTTCCATTTGCTATTCAAATAGTTAAATTAGTAGTCACTATTATAGATATCTTGGTGAAATTGTGAATAAATATGAACTCGAATCTGAATATTGTAATAAATATTACCAGAAAATAGTTCTTCTTTGTTGTAAATAAATCTCATGAACAGTAAGATTCTTTTTAAAGTAACAAATCTGTACTTTTGATTCATTATCTATGAGCGCCGCCAACTATAAGATCCTGTCTGGCCGATTCCATTACAATAGAACAAACCAAATGAGGGGTCTAGTATCAAAACGTACAATTTCCTCTTTTTTACAAAAATTGAGATTAAGTATGTTTCCTATGTAGAATTTTAAGCTTAATACAACTATGATTTTATACAGTCGCAAAACATTCAATATCCCCTTGTAATTAGATATAGTTTCAAAGTGTACATCTCCAGTGACAAGTGAGTTTCAAAACTTACAATCTCCAAACAACCAACAGGATGCGACGTGTGTCGTCACATGTTATATAACCGAATTTCTTGAATATTAACAGTATTGGCAGTGTTATTAGAAGCTGTTTCGTAGTGACTTTTTGGAAAAGTAATACATGTGGCTAGTAAGATTATTTAACAAGTTAGTATGGATGTTGATCTGATATTTTTTGTGAATATTTTGACGAGGATCCAGCGTTAGGGTGTAGGTAATCATAAAGGTATTAAAGTCTTTAAATTGAAATAAATTGTCAAATGTTTGCAAGTCTATTCTGCTTTTTTTTCTTGTTGACATTAATTTCCAATACGTACAATATCCATTGATCAGTTTCAAAGTGAACAATATCCAAACTTTTTTGTCCAGCAAATAACACAATTGTAATTTTTCTTTGAATTTCTATATTTGAATATTAATCATTTTTATCGATTTTCTTAAAAAAGAGCATACAAGGACACTTTGTGTTTTGGTATTAGACCCCTTAAATGCACTGATTTTATAAGTAATTTTATAAGTAAATTACCCAAAATTTACTTCTAAAATGACTTCACACTTCATAGACACATTAAGTTTATTTTAATACCAAGTGACCCTGAATTTTACTTAAAAAACGTATTCAAAGTCTACAAGTCTATCTAAAAGATACAATATCTGTTAATACTACAACCTCTAATGTTACTGTCAATACTGAAGTAAGCAATGATGCAAACGAGGATGCTCAACATGACGCCGCTGTTAGCTCCTCATGGGCACCAAAAGAAATAAGAAAACAAGTGATGACCACATTGGTAAAGCGTTAATTGGGGTCTTAGATGGAAATTTAGAAAAAAAAATTGTAAAGCTGATTAGGATCGTCTTTCTTTCTTGTCCTTCAAAAAGAAATAAGAAAACAAATGATGACCATATACGGGTACCCGCTTAGTGCGTATGTGTCCTTAAAGCAAGACACCGGTTTTACCGGATTAAGACAAATTTGTGATGATACTAATGGTGCAACCCCAGATTCATTAAGGCCCTCCGCACACGGGTCGATCGGCGACGTGGTCGACGCGATTGGAATCGTACGAGTCTCTCCTCTCCACTCGACTTCCTATGCAAAGCATTTGGACCCCGCACACGGGGCGTTTAGTAGTCGTCTAGAAACGTACGATTGCAAATCTCCTCGTTTTCAATCTCACGCGATTAGCAAGGAAGCAGTTTGTTCGAGTGAATCGTGCGTCATGGAGGTAATTTTGTGTGTTTATGCATATGTTTATCATATTTTGACCATTATTTGTTGTACTTCTCTAGGCTTTCAATATAAAATTTGTTGGGGAAGTAGAGAAGTATCCCAAGCTGTACAATTACACCCTTCGGGATTATTCAAAATGGGATGCTACGGAAAAGGCGTGGAACAGTGTTCCCAGGGAAGTTAACTTATCAGGTAAGGCCCTTAATTCGTTTATTAATGAAAAGTATTCCGTTTAAGGACGCAAAAAGGAGAGTACTTCCCACTGGATTAGACGCGAATCGACTGAGAAAACATCGACCCGTATGCGGAGGGCAGACGCGCTCGTCTCGTGGATCGTACGATTGAGGAGATTGTGACGTCCACTGCAATCGCGTCGACCACGTCGCCGATCGACCCGTGTGCGGAGGGGCTAAGTGAGTTCCACAGTGAACATCACTCACGGAGACAACCATAGAAACATACCTCATACTGCAAAGTTTTTACAGATCTTCTCCAGTTTGTGATAACCACGTTAGTTAAGAGGGTAAGTTGTGCATACATTGTTATAAATTGTTAACAGTTTATTGCTTTTGTTACTAGTTCAATTATTTTATTACCCTTATCATGATGCGCACGCCTACGTTCCACCGCACATTTCTACCAATTCTACTGATTAACCCTTAACCACAATGTGCGGTATCTCAGGCCCCTAGCGCATGCAAATTCGGCAGTTTACCACCTCCCATCTAACTGGCGAGCTTGTGCATCTATGTACAGTTGATTTCAATAAAAACTGGTACGCTTTCTTTTAGCTATGTAAATCATTCGTTCTTTGATTGATATTAATAATCTTACAAATGTCACTTTGACGTTAATCAGTGGCGTCATTATTAAAAATGGTTCGACATCTAACAGATATTCAAGAATTTCGAATTGTTTCTAAAATTGAAGATGGTTGGTCCATAAGAAGACTTGCTGCTGAATACAATGTGAGTAAAACCACGATAATGAGTGTTAAAGAACAATGGGAAACCAACCAAGCGGTATCCCGGAAAGTTGGTTCCGGTAGGCCCAGAAAGAGCAATAATCAAGAAGATGAAAATCTTATAAATTACCTAATAGAAAACCCTTTTCAGACTACAGTAAATGCAATTTCAGACACAAATTTCCATGCTTCGGTATCTACTGCTTGCAGAAGAATAAAACTACAAAGCGACTTGAAGAGTTGTTCAGCGGCTAAAAAATACAAACTTTCAGAAGAAAAGAAGCAGGGTAGGATTATTTTTACACTCAACTATATAATCAATGATGAAAACTTCTGGGGACAAGTTGTCTTTTCTGACGAAAAGGTTTTTAAATCCTGTAACGATGGACATGTTCGCGTATATAAGCCTCCTTCCACTAGATACGACGAAAAATATACTTTCGATCCACAAATATCAGGAAGGTTTTCAGTCAATGTCTGGGCTTGGATGAGCCTAAATGGGTTAGGTGTGTATTAGAACAGTGGTGGTCATCTCAATTCCATTAAATATATTGAAATATTAGACAATATTATGTTGCCGTCAGTAATAGAGGTGTTTCCGGACTGCTCCATACATACGGCCCATCGTGTCAGGCAATGGTTTCTTAATAAAAACATAGAGTTGTTACCGTGGCCATCTAAAAGTCTGGATTTAAATCCAATTGAAAATGTATGGGGACTAATGGTGAAACATATAAGAAAATTAAATAACCATCCAAATAATGCCCAAGAATTGGAAGGGATAATTGAAGACGCTTGGGAGAACTTGTCGCAAGAAGTTGACCTTGCAAGAAATCTGATTTTGTCCATGCCTGCAAGACTTCAGGCAGTTTTAGACGCTAATGGAGCAATGACAAAATATTAGTTAATTCTGTATTACGTAATTGAAGTTCATTTATTTTATTTTTTTTATTGTATTTTTATGTTCAGTTTGCATTGTTTACATTTTTTTTTAATCTCAAGTGGTATTTTTGTGTTCTTATTTTAAAAATAGAATTATCATTATTCAGTTAGTATTTTAATTACAACCATTAGTAGAATTATCCGTAACAAATATTATTTTTTTAAACAATAATATGGCAGGCTTGAAAATGTTTTGAAAAAGTTATTTTCTAATTATTTTTTAAAAATCCATTTGAATAAAATAAAAGAGAAAGGTTTAATAAGTTTAAAAACACAAAGAAAACCGATCTCCTCCAAAAAACCCAGGTCCGGGGTAAATCACCTCTTCTCCACCCCCCTCTCGATATGCCTGGCCAGCCCTATTTACAGACATATGCACACAACTAAACTATTAAGACTTTCGATTACAAGAGTTGTACCAGTTTTTTTTAAATCAAGTGTACCTTCTCATCTGCACAGTCTAGTTAGACTGTATCATCTGTTAGTATAGATGTTCTTGTCAAGAAGTGATGTGTTTTTGTTTGATAGTGTACCTACTTTGTGTAAACTTCAAAGTAACAACAGAGGTCTAGGAGACCTCACGTCTGGATAAGTGTGACATTTTCTAATTTTTATTTCACTATGGACTCTTTACCAAGTACCTCAAAGGGCGTTCGTTTTGGGGATAAAAATTATGAAGAAATTCTATTAAAATGGTACGATGAAGTCGGCTGCGGTAATAGTGATAACGAGTCAAATGCATCTGAAATAGAAAGTAACCATGAAACAGATATTGAGCAGGAAATAAGTGTTAGTGATTAAGAAACTGAAGAACGAGAAGAGGACGAACATGAAGACAGATCAGAATGAAGAAAGAAGGAATTACTGGTACGTTAAAAATCGTTAAAATGGTCAAAAAATCCAGCTGTGAGTCGAAATACATGAACAAAAAGCTTGTAAAAAGTGTTCTTCCGAATGAAAAAAAAAAACCTTCGGCTTTCGACTTTGTCATTTTTTTTTACAAGAATTCGTGTTCTATAAGGTTAGGAATTTCATATTCTGTTGAAAATATTACTTTTTGTTACAGGTGTTTAAAAAGTAGAGTTAATTTTTTGTTTGTTAATTTGGACCTTCAATAAATTATTATAACTATGCATTTGAGCTTATTATTAACCTTATACCCGCTATTATGGAAGCTGAATAATGTCATTTTATTGATCACATACTCAGTTGTCCCATAATAGTTAAAAATATGGATATAGCTTTAATAAAAAAATGTGGTCTTTCTGACCTCTCGTCTGTGGCAATGGGACTGAAAATGCACGTCTGTGGTTAAGGGTTAAGTTTTAATTGCGATTGCCCACTAGTAAAGGATGTTTACCACATAAATGGAAATCCTCTTGAGGCCATTGTGCTTGTGCATACATTCGCCAGATGGAGTTTACTACGATATATTTGTATTCTGCTTTCATGTAGAGACTAGTTTGTCGGAAATTTCTCTTGATGTCATTATGTATACACCTACTTTGACTGATGAAGGCAATAACCAGAAACCGCTCTGCGAAAGGTATGCACACCAGTCTCAAGAGGGATTTCCATTTATGTGGTAAAAATCCTTTACTAGTGGGAAATCGCAATGAAAGCTTATCACTTCTCTTAGTATGATACAAATTTATAAATCATTAAGGAGTGTATAGGTATTGGCAAAAATTTATTTAATCTTTAATTAAATAGAGAGGATTTTGCTTTTGGTACCTATTTAGTTATTATTTCTAGTATGTATTACTATTTTGTAAATAACTTTTACTCACTCTGTTGGAATACCTTGGTATTAATATTTTTTTTATACCTTTATGTATGAGTATAAAATAATATACAATTTTGTATGGGTAACGCAAATTAAGTTACCTTCATTCCTTAATGAAGTTGAAACTCGGTTATAATGGCGTAGTAAAAATGTCTGTTGTCAACTGACCTTTAGTAATCTTGATAAATCAAATACAAGTTGTAGTTTCTATGTTTAGCAAAACCGAGAGCAGACCTAACACTACTACGAGCATGGAAACATGACAAATGACAAGGCTATAAAAACTGACCATCAAAGAGGCCATTCCTACAAGTCAAATATAAGTTGTTAACCCAGTTTATGAAGCAGAATTTAAGACATATGGGTTTTGCTTTATAAAATTTATAAAATGTACAAATTGTAAGAGAAACAAATTTTTTTGTAATCAATAATAATCCGTAATCGTTTAATTACAAAATAATAATTTTTAATAACCAATAACACCCGCCAATACACATGGTATGTACATAATGAAATAGTAACTTTACTATAATACAAAATATTTGTATCACTATTATTTAAGAGTATATATCAGATGCAAGTGAAATATAGTCTCGATTTTACCACACCCCGCGCAGGCCACGGTGCATATATACAGCCAAACCGAAATTATCGCGGCGAATGTCGAGAGTGGCCGATGTTCTAGTTACAGAACGGCATAGTGGAATATTTCAGATCGGGTGATGTTGAATTATCAGAGGCGGAGTACTAGAGGTTTCGTACGACATAAACCGACGAAAAAGTTGTATTGCGTCAAGCTTATAAGCTATGCAGTAGCTAACCTTACCCTTCATGCGTCCTTGTCCTGCAATTAATATGTAAAAACAATAAAAAAAACCGAAATTATTTTATTTACTTTGTTTAAAAATAGCTAAAGAACTAAACAACAAAACAATTAAATCGTTAATCTACAAAAAATTTCCATTTTACCGTTTCTTATTAATGCATAGTATTATTTTAAAAATTTTTCCTATAAAAGGAAGGATCAATGTGTGTCATATCATTCAGCTCAGAATGGAAAAGGCGATGAAATAATATGAAAAATATATTTGTGTTATTTTAAATTTAAACTCCAATATTTTTATCAAATATGAAAGATTATGATGATGTTACATATATTGCTGAATTCAGAAAGAAATTTTTTTAAATTGAACTGAATATACAGGATATATCATTTAGAATAAAAAAAATTAAGGCAATTTCCGGTCAAACCGGAAGTAAACGATATGTATGTGACGCGCATATTTAATCAGTATTCGGAATGTCATATGTCCATTTCCGCATATTAATGCGGGGTGTAATTTTTTTATTTTTCAGTTTTTCGGCGTTTTGTTTTTATTTGACATTCAATTATTTTTAATTTTCGGATTCCTTAGAAAAAAGCACATAAGTATAATTTTTGGAGTTTTTTCCTAGGTTAAAAATACAGCAGAAAAATCGAGTAAGGTGCACTTAAAATGATCACCCTGTACATGAGGTTACTGCGCTTAAAATAAATCAAAAATAAAAATTATCATATTCACCTTTCATTGAGCCTTTCATTCTCCATATCAATATTTAGAGACGGCAAAATGGGAAAACTTTCATTTATGTTAGTCTCTCTACAGAAATTACCGGAAATAAAAGAAAATTATTACTTTTATTAATTTACGAAAAAATTCAATTTTCACTAGTACTTACTTTTTATATTTTCTCTTTTGGGCTAATGTTCGATTTTTCGGTTTTCTGCCAGGGTATTTACGCTTATGATATGTTTTTATTTTTCCCATTGGTCTCTCACTGCACTAATAATCACTTTCAATAACACGTCTACTTAGGTGTACACTTGATTTAAAAAAAAACTGGTACAACTCTTATAATCGAAAATCTTAATAGTTTAGTTGTGTGCATATGTCTGTAAATAGGGCTGGCCAGGCATGTCGAGAGGGGGTGGAGAAGAAGTGATTTACCCCGGACCTGGGTTTTTTGGAGGAGATCGGTTTTCTTTGTGTTTTTAAACTTATTAAACCTTTCTCTTTTATTTTATTCAAATGGAATTTTAAAAAAATAATTAGAAAATAACTTTTTCAAAACATTTTCAAGCCTGCCATATTATTGTTTAAAAAAATAATATTTGTTACGGATAATTCTACTAATGGTTGTAATTAAAATACTAACTGAATAATGATAATTCTATTTTTAAAATAAGAACACAAAAATACCACTTGAGATTAAAAAAAATATACATAAAAATACAATAAAAAAATAAAATAAATGAACTTCAATTACGTAATACAGAATTAACTAATATTTTGTCATTGCTCCATTAGCGTCTAAAACTGCCTGAAGTCTTGCAGGCATGGACAAAATCAGATTTCTTGCAATGTCAACTTCTTGCGACAAGTTCTCCCAAGCGTCTTCAATTATCCCTTCCAATTCTTGGGCGTTATTTGGATGGTTATTTAATTTTCTTATATGTTTCACCATTAGTCCCCATACATTTTCAATTGGATTTAAATCCGGACTTTTAGATGGCCACGGTAACAACTCTATATTTTAATTAAGAAACCATTGCCTGACACGATGGGCCGTATGTATGGAGCAGTTGTCTTGTTGGAAAATAAAATTGTTTTCCGGAAATACCTCTATTACTGACGGCAACAAAATATTGTCTAATATTTCAATATTTAATGGAATTGAGATGACCACCACTGTTCCAACACACACCTAACCCATTTAGGCTCATCCAAGCCCAGACATTGACTGAAAACCTTCCTAATATTTGTGGATCGAAAGTATATTTATCATCGTATCTAGTGGAAGGAGGCCTATATACGCGAACATGTCCATCGTTACAGGATTTAAAAACCTTTTCGTCAGAAAAGACAACTTGTCTCCAGAAGTTTTCATCATTGATTATATAGTTGAGTGCAAAAATAATCCTACCCTGCTTCTTTTCTTCTGAAAGTTTGTATTTTTTTAGCCGCTGAACAACTCTTCAAGTCGCTTTGTAGTTTTATTCTTCTGCAAGCAGTAGATACCGAAGCAGGGAAATTTGTCTCTGAAATTGCACTTACTGCAGTCTGAAAAGCGTTTTCTATTAGGTAATTTATAAGATTTTCATCTTCTTGATTATTGCTCTTTCTGGGCCTACCGGAACCAACTTTACGGGATACCGTTTGGTTGGTTTCCCATTGTTTTTTAACAGTCATTATCGTGGTTTTACTCACAATGTATTCAGCAGCAAGTCTTCTTATGGACTAACCATCTTCAGTTTTAGAAACAATTCGTAATTTTTGAATATCTGTCAGATGTCGAACCATTTTTAATAATGACGCCACTGATTAACGTCAAAATGACATTTGTAAGATTATTAATATCAATCAAAGATCGAATGATTTACATAGCTAAAAGAAAGTGTACCAGTTTTTATTGAAATCAAGTGTACCCACTTTATAACAAATAAGTAAATTTGAGATATCTCTAGAATACACACGCCACTGTTGTTTACGCAAATCGCAACGTGGTTCCTAAGTGCCCGATTCCCCCTCCCGCAAACGAGTCCAGTGCATGCAAGTGCATCCGTGTTTCCGAAATATCATGCGAGATGGCAGCTATTATCGGAATATAGATATGCAGTTTTTAGTTTTCTAATAAATTTATTTTCAACTAATCCAAGAGTTGGGTCACATGAATATAAACGTTACAAACAGTGACTAATGTCGGAATGTTAAAAAAATTTGGATACAAAATATTTAAAATGCATGCGAAAATATTTTGACGACTCTAAAAAAAAAAAATTACATTGCGACATTTTATACATATTTTTGAAAAATCTTGTAAAAATCGCACTCAAATCGGATAAGTTTTAAACGAGATAATCGAGAATTATGATTTAATAGGGTATATAAGACTCTTAAATGTTTGTTAATTATATTCAATAACCACGTTATATTAGTCATCGGAGTTCTCGTCTGAGATGTTAATAATGAAATGACTCCAACACGTTTATTTATGTACATTGTATGTATACCTAATTGAAACATATTACGCAATTTGCTCATTAAACAAAATACTGTGCTTTTATATAAATTATTAATTTTTTTTACTCATTAACGCAGTGATTTCATCAGGTGGCCAACATAAATCTGAAAATAATAATAAAATATTTTTATTTAAAACTTTTTTTTTCTATGGGCAATAATAACGATGATAAGGGGTGGGTAGTTTATAATGAATAACCCTATACATCCCTTTTGAATCCAGTTCTCATTCTCCCTGACTTCTACTATTTTCTAGCCTGGAAAATGAGCTTGCAAAAGCAGTTTCACATTTTCTTCTATATACAGGGTGAGTCACCAAGGGCGCCTCGGTCGATATCTCCTTTAATATTTATTATAGAGAAAAAAGTTTCAAATAAAAGTTGTAGAAGGCCAAGAGCACCATATTTTAAAATTATTTCTAATCACACAGGGTGTTTGATGTTAGAGTTGCATATCAAAAGTGTATTTTTTTAAATGGGACACCCTATATATTTTTACAAATTCTTATTCTTTCTTTAATTGCCTTTTCGATTATATCTTGTTTTTGAAATTCCATTGCGGCCTTGTCGAATTATTCAACTTTTTTCAAAAAAATCGTCACTTGCAGACCTCAGTAATAAATTCTGCATGAGCGGTATTTTCACAGATTAAGCAAACTTTTTTTGTTAAATGTTAAGCAATGCCATGGCCTAGCCTCAAGATATTTCAAAGTTGAAATTATTTGTACAGGGTGTTTATTACGATGATACAAAAATGGCTAACTTTAATCTATCATAACCATTTTTTTAAATGGAACACCCAATATATTTTTACATATTTGGATAGACTTTTTGTCGATCTACAATTTTTATTAACCTACAGTTATACCTAAAACCAACGGTTTCCAGTGAAACTGCATTCTAATAAAAACATCAGGTAATTTCTAGAAATTCGGATATCACAGGAGGCACTGGCATGTGTTTTTTTTTTGTTTTTGCAAGAAGGAACTATGAACATGAAACAATTTATTTATAACAAAACGGCAAATACAATTTTTTTAGTTGTATCTAGTTCATAAGATGTTCAATGTGTCCTCCATTTTCTTGCACGCACAATCTTAGACGAGTCAAAAAAGACTGGCTAATATTTCTTAATTTCTGAACATTAATTTCTTGAAATGCAACTCTAATTCTCTCCTTCATATCTTCAGCTGTATTTGGAGCAGTTTTATAAACGGTCTCTTGTACATAACTCCACATAAAATACTCTAATTTTGTTATGTCTGGTGACCTAGGTGGCCACCAAGTTCGCCCACCTCCACCAATTCACTTATCTGGATATTCTTTATTCAAATAGTTGCGTACTTGTGCACTGTAGTGGGCTGGCGTACTGTCATGCTGCAGCCATAACCACCGTATTGTAGTAGCCAATGGTAAATTTTCCAACAAATCTGGTAGACTATTTCTTAAAAAGTGTAGATATGTTTCTCCATTTATTCTGCCTTCAAAAAAAATATGGCCCAATTACATATCCTCCTATAATTCCACCCCAAACGTTTAATGACCACGTATGTTGATGGTCAATACTCCGTCTGAAATGGAGATTTTCTGTAGAATAATAGTGCAGATTGTGCCTATTAACATTTCCGTTTTTATGGAACGTAGCCTCGTCGGAAAACAACACGTATTCGAAAAAAATCCGGTTGTCCTCGCACTTTCTGAATTGCCCATTCACAAAATTCTCGTCTCTTAATAAAATCATTAGCTTCTAGTTCTTGCAATAATTGGATATGATAAGGGTGAAACTTATTTTCTTTTATAATCCTTGCAATACTGGACTGACTAATTTCCAATTCCCTACTTAAAATTCTTGAACTTACATGTGGATTTTCTACGGGGCTTAGCACAACAGATAATGTGTTTTTTTCATTTACCACTGGTTTAATTCGCTTCGGCTTCTTAAACATAACTTTTCCGCTCTCATCGAATTTAGTTTTTAATTTTGTAAAAGCGCGACAATTTGGATGTCTTTGGTCTGGATATTTTTGATCATACAATCTAGAGGCCAACAAACAATTCCCATTACTCTCCCCGATACAGTAAATCATATTAATTCTTTTTTGCTTAAAAAAATTCACTTTAAATACTTATTTAAGTAGAAATTAACGTAACAATAAAGTCTGCAAATTAAAAGCGTTTCAAATTTGTTTCAAACAAATGTCAGTGATAAATGCCATCTAGATATTTGGAAAATTCACACAGTTCAAGTATTTAAATGTAGAATAAGACAACTTTCTTTTAATTTATAAAAGATGAAACTTACGTTAATGGAAACAATAATGCTCATAGTTGTTTCTTGCAAAAACAAAAAAAACGTGCCAATGCTTCCTATGATATCCGAATTTCTAGAAATTACCTGATGTTTTTATTAGAATGCAGTTTCTCTGGACACCGTTGGTTTTAGGTATAATTATAGGTTAATAAAATTTGTAGAGCGACAAAAACTCTATCCAAATATGTAAAAATATAAAAAAATGAAGTTATGACAGATTAAAGTTAGCCATTTTTGTATCATCGTAATAAATACCCTGTACAAATAATTTCAACTTTAAAATATCTGGAGGCTAGGCCATGGTATTACTTAACATTTAACAAAAAAAGTTTGCTTAATCTGTGAAAATACCGCTCATGCAGAATTTATTAGTGAGGTCTGCAAGTGACAATTTTTTTGAAAGAAGTTGAATAATTCGACAACGCCGCAACGGAATATCATAACAAGACATATTCGAAAAGGCAATTAAAGAAAGAATAAGAATTTGCAAAAATATATAGGGTGTCCCATTTAAAAAAACATACTTTTGATATGCCACTCTAACATCAAACACCCTGTGTGATTAGAAATAATTTTAAAATATGGTACACTTGGCCTCCTACAACTTTTATTTGAAAATTTTTTCTGTATAATAAATATTAAAGGAGATATCGACCGTGGCGCCCTTGGTGACTCACCCTGTATATGCAGATTTAAAAGTGAAATGACACCGATGTGTACATGTACAGAATTTGTATGAAAAGTATTCATAAAAGTCACTAAATCTATATTTCAAACACATAAAAAAATAGCCATTTGTTTTGCTTGTAATTTCACCTAGTAAATCTGCATATATGATTTAAAATGGGTACCTAGTGGTTTTTCGTTATCATGAATAAAAAAAGTTTAAGAGTAATTTACAGATTTGTCGGGTATGCCACCGGCTCGGTGGCTTGGCTGGAGCACGCGATGGCAAGCGTGACTAAAAATCTCTATTTCGTAGATGTGGGCTCGATTCCCGTCACCAACAGTGGCATTGTCGGTGGGACAGGTTGTATGTGTCCGTTTTTCTAAATGTAACCTTCCTTTCGACAGCTTCGGCTTTGCATTTCGGGGGTTGTCTAATTTCTGTGGTGCTTATTATTATTAAGTTGCTCACCTGATGAAAAAACCGCCTCAGAAATAATAATGGAATTAAATTTCGAAAAATTTTTATTCAGTCGTTTTTTTTTATGAAAAGGTTTCTTTGATTATTTTTGCGCTTAAATCACAATACCTGAATAAACCTTTTTTTTAATTTTTATGAATAATTATTTATGATAGGTACCAATGACTTCAGAAATAGGATAGACAAAGTATCCTCTTGATTTGTTGTAGTTTGATGTAAATAACTCAGTACTCAGTTGTTAGGGACATGCGCTTGTGCGCACGCAGTCCCTGTTCGATTTTCGGGTGTTCATCACTGTTTACGTTTTTTTGGTCGCCATTAGTTGCTTGTGTGTATCTTAAGTTTAACGCTGTGTTTACTATGATTGTTAGTTTTTTCAAGACGCATTTTCTGTTTTTGTGAATAAACAATGGGAAATATTGTGTTATATGCAAATCTCCCTTTAAAAGTGGAGTTAATCGATCTTTCCACAGGTAAGTGACATTACCATAGGCGTAACGGGAAAATGGTAAATTAAAGCATAATCTAAAATTAAAAATGTCCAGTGCAGTAATATTGTAAACATAAAAATATGTAATAGATATTTTTTTTTATTTCAAAAAATAGTAGTAGTAAATATAATGTATTGTTTGTTTTTAGGATTCCTTCGAATATTGAACGTAGATCTATATGGATCTCTCGAATTTTGAAATATCTGGGAAAGGAAAATATTCCTAAAGATAGTGTTGTGCGTTCAGATCACTTCACATCATATGACTTCTTAAGAAAACCCAGTGGAATAGTTTATCTTAAGGACTCGGCGGTTCCAGAATTACCAAGTTGTTCTAAGGACAATACAGAAGTTTGGTAAGGTATCATTTTGTTATAAGAAAAATAATACCTACTCAATTAACAGGTGTACGATTGTAAATACTTCTGATCACAGTTTTTTTTCTTATTTTATGAAACAATAATTCTTCCTGAGAATGTTAACATATTTAGCCAAAAGTTGATGTTTTTATTTTACTTTTCACTTTTCTTTTATCAATTTACAATAATTGTTGGTTCATTTTAGCACCATAACGAATCCATTGAAGTCTCAGAATATCAGAAAACATATTCTTGATGATGTTCACAAAGAGTTAGAATCGCCAATAAAAATGTAAATATCTAGAGATATTCTTTCACATTTTTGTAATTATGAAAGTTATTTCTGTTAGTAGTTAACATGATTACAACAAAATTAAGTTTATACAAGTTCTATTGATTGATAATACGAATGAGAGCATCTTGAAATAATTAGTTAAATTGATAAATAATTATATTCTTATTTGCATAGACATGAATTATATAAAAAAATTATTTACTTTTTTTAATCAAAATATTATAGCACATAATATTAAAAAGTGAATAAAGTACCACATTTTGAAATACCTACCGAAAATATTTTAATATTTGAATTCACCATGAAACGTCAAAATTGAAAGATGCAGCTGCCAAACAGAGAGAAGCATATTGACAAAAACTATATTATTTAAAAATCAATAAAGAATTTTAATTCAATGTTTTATTTTATTTCGTAGTCTAATTTTCTTGTTTTTTTTTATAAATGCATATTGTACATACCACCTACCATATATTATGCTATAAATGTAGTAAAAAAAAGTTGTGATGTAGGTACTTTATTAATTAATATTATTTTATATATTCACGCATGTTGTTACTGAGAAAATAAAGATTATTGTAACCATTTCTTGTTTTTTTTTGTTTTTGTGTATAAATGTATGCAGTAGAAAGCACAGCCGTGACTGGTAAAATTTTGGGTTGACTATATCTTATATTTTGCAAAAGAAAATCAATCAAAATTTGTGAAACATTTTTGCATGTAAATACATCACTTACCATAGTTTTTATGAAACTATTTCTAAAGTATTTGTAAAATTATTTTTTTTTTTTTTAGAATTTGTAAGAAAATTTAAATTTCATTAAGAAATTTTGATTATTACAACCTTTTGAAATATTGTTTTTAGACTGATTTTTAATTTATCACATTATGTAGGTATATATCAATGACTTATTCTGTAGTCGTTGGTATATATCATATAGCCATCCAAAATTTCACCAGCCACTGCTGGTAGAGCATTTTTATTCATATCAAAAAACAATTTTATTTTAAAGCCAAATCAGGAGATGGATCAATGTGCATGTATATTGGACAAAAAATTTAAATTTTGCACCCTCTCTAACACGCCACTGCCACCGAGTACGGTAATAAACAATGAACTATCTTCATCCTTTTAAAATAATAGTATGTCTCAAAATGATGCATAACACAACAGTTTCTGTGTATTAAGATAGGGAATTATTTGTCTATCTATTCTGAAGTCATTGATAGGTACAGTTTTTATAGAGGTCTTTATTTATGTAACTACAGACGGTCTAACTTTCGGTCTAACTTAAATTATTTGTAAATATACCTAAGAGATTAAAATTAAGCCTGTTAAACAAGTGTTTATTTTGTTTTATTATATTTGTTTTCTCAGGGTATCAGAATGGAGAAGATTCTGTCACTGATTAGTACAACATATGATTAATAATTATTAGATAATCATTTTCGTTTCCCATATATGTAGTTTAATTTGGGTAGTTCCTACTATTAAAATACAGGGTGTCCCAACGAAAAGTAGGCACCCTGAATAACTTTGGAGCTAAAAATGTTTTGAAAAATTGGTGAAACACGTCGACCTTGTTTCCAAGGGGGATATATTTTAATGCAATATTTATATGACTATCATCATCCCTCTACCGTACACAGCCACCCCTTCAAAAAATTCAAATGGCAAAGGGGGTCGAGTGATACATCTTTTGAAAGGGCTTTCAATTCTCTACATAACTGTGTGTTTTTTTTAAACTTTTATTGATTCGTTCCTGAGAAATAATTGTTTCATTATTTTAGGTTCGGGAAATAAAAATAAAAGAAGCAGTTTAAATTATCGTATGTATTGTTCAAAATGACCCCCACCGACTTCCATTCAGTAGTATAATCTGTCTTGAAATTCTGTACGAACATTTCTGAACACATCTGGAGTCAATAAACGGCATTCTCGAACAATTCTTTGACGTAACTCTTCCAGAGATGCGGGTTTTGTTGCAAATACCTTCGATTTCAAATGTCCCCACAGAAAGAAATCCAAGGGAGTTCAATCGGGTGACCTAACGGGCCACTCCACAGGACCTCTTCTTCCAATCCATCGCTTAGGAAACCGAATGTCCAAAAATTGACGGACTACTGTAGCAAAATATGGAGGTGCCTCATCCTGTTGAAAAAACAGTTCGCCCTCTAAAAAATTATCGTCTTCTTCGAGGATTTGGGTAATCATTGGGTCGATGTTATTTTCTAACAGATTGAGGTACCTTTCGCCATTTAAATTGTCAGGAATAAAAAATCGGCCCGACAATGTGATCCCCTAAGATGCCAGCCCAAACATTTAACTTTTGAGGCCTTTGGGTATGAGTTTCCATGAACAAATGTGAATTAGTTTCATTCCAATACCTACAATTGTACCTGTTTACCTCCCCATTTAACTGAAATGTCGATTCATCAGAAAAACAGGTACTGTGCAGTAGATCGGCATTACCGTTTAATTGTTCACTAAAAATCTCACAGAATTCAAGCCGACGATCGGGATCATCTTCGTTTAATTCGTGTACCAATTTAAATTTATATGGATGAAATTTGTGGGCCTTTACAATTCGATGAACACTGCTTCGTGATACACCGGAAGCCTCAGCTACTTTCCTGATCGATTGAGTATTATCCATCTGCAAATGACCCAGAACTGCCACTTCGACTGCTTCATTCCTAATCGGTCGCTGAGGTTCATGCTTTTTGTTTCCTACAGAACCTGTTTCTATTAATTTTGTCGATAATTGTAAAACATACTGAGAACCAACCCTTCTATCTGGGTGATTTCTATTGAATATGCGCTCCGTAGCTCTAGCACAATTATAGTTTTTAAAATAAATGCTGACAATTTCTATTCTCTCCTGAAGGGTATAAACCATTTTGAGAACTCACTCTGGTAAAATGTATCTCGATTTAAAATTGGTTGTGAACAAATTAATGTTCAAAGACTATCAAATACTTATGAGTCTTTTATTATTCTAAAACTAAACGGACAAGGAAAGTGTTTTTTTGTCGAAAAAACTCGTGTTGATTTGAGAGCACTAAAAAATGTAGTTTTTTTATAAATTCCAATACCCAGTGCCGCATATTTTAGATTTTTTTAAACGATTTCGATTGTGTGTAATCATCAAAAATAAAATTAATTTCCTTAAGAACGAATCGATAAAAGTTAAAAAGAAAATACACAGTTATGTAGAGAACTGAAAGACCTTTCAGAAGATGTATCACTCGACCCCCCCCTTGCCATTTAAATTTTTTGAGGGGGTGGCCGTGTAGGGTAGAGGATGATGATAGGTATACAAGTATTACATTAAAAAAAATATGTCCCCCTTGGAAACAAGGTCGACGACGTGTTTCACCAATTCTTCAAAAAATTTTTATCTCCAAAGTTATTCAGGGTGCCTACTTTTGGTTGGGACATCCTGTATGTTCGCATACATAAACATTAACGTGTCGTTTGAAAATGTGATTTTACCTTGAGGTAAGGTAAAAAAAATAACTTTTTAAATTTAAAAATACCTATACAACACTTGCACTTGTCACGCGTTATATTTTATAAAACAAAACAAAAGAGTTCTAGCCATTCAAAAAATATGTCTAAGATATTTTGCCCGAAAATATGTTTAATATAATTAACACCTCGTTTAAGTTTTATTTCAAGCAGGTAGAAAAATTTGTCTCGATTTGTCATGCCTTAAAAAGGTGCTGACAAGAGTCTTATGTTGGTATTTCTAATAATTTATGGCATACCTAGTCATGGCTATTCATTGGGAATGTTTGGAAATACATTAATTTTCAGTCCTGATTATACTCCGTTTCTTATGGAGAAAGAGTAGAAAATGCTCCATAATAATGCCACGATTGTGATAGGCAAAAAAAAAATGTGTTTTGAGCAGTTCGTCCTTCCAAAAATCTGTAGAAGTTTAATCCGATCCTAATGATACTAATGACATAACCTCGGAAATAACTCTTCGTTTGGTTCCCTTGTTTCATCGATATTATCTAGTTCCCACATTTCTTGTTCTTCTTTAATTACATGATTTATAAACTTACGCCACGTCTCTGCACTTCTTTCAAAGCCTCCTCAAAACAATCCTGAATATCTTTCAATGTGAATGTATTTTTCCTTGCCACATAACCTTTGTTAGGAGCCTGATTTGTTTGGGTTATGGACCAGCATTAGGCGCCAATGATCGACTCATGCTGGCAGAGCGAAAATCGATCGGTGGGCATTCAATTCGCAGTGGGCACTGTAAACGGTCATATTAAATACACATAATGGTTGTTTCTTTTTAATATGGAGCTTAATATTGAATATAGTGCTAGTTTTTCCTATAATTCGTGTACTTCTTAAAAACCACCCCTATTACCTTTCACTTAGACATACACTAATTCTAACGGATTAAGTCCGCAGTGATCCGACGGCATTTGAAGTATAGTAACTATCGAGGTAACTACCTGCTACAAAGCCATCAACATTACAATCCTGTCGCATTTTTTCCAACCGCATATTTTAATCATTTATCCATGTTTCATCGCAATAAAAAATACTTTAATTTTCACTGCAAAACTGTTGTACTGGTCGTAAGTAGCTACTTCTCCCACAAACAGTTTCATTGTTTTTTTTAATGCAACACGGCAGTTAATGTTTGTCGTATTTTTTTCAGTTATAATGTTACTTGCATTAATCATTATCCGTTGTAAGGAATTAGTTAGTTAAGGGAAGAGGGTGCCATGAATAGGGGAAGGGGAGAGAATAATCATAAAAGATGGCAGGAAAAAAATAAGAAAAGAGATTTGGAGAAGAGTTTAATGTCTGGTTGTTTAGAGTAAATAACAAACTAGGTACGATCTTCATAGAAAGAGAAAGCTGGGACATATCTGAACGGAGAAGACAAATTTAAGTATATTATTTCCAAGAAGAAATTTGCTAAACACACGTTGTCCATCGGGAACGTTGATTTAAATAAAATTAGATTTAAATAAATTGGAGAGAGGAATTTATAGCTTGCTTGGAGTGTTAAGGATTCATTCCACGTGTACGGCATACAAGAAAAAATATCTGTCACGATACTACAGACATGCAGACAGATTTTTTTTCCATAAAGTTATGTTTTTTCATTATAATTCGTCGATTCGTCCAGAAATGCAATAATCGTTTTTCCCGAAATTGTATCTTTTTTCTTTTTTTCATACATTATGTATCTTCTGATGGTACCACATTCACCAAATTTAATGTTTCACCTAAAAAAGTTGTTGAAAATTTTAACTGCCAAATTTGGGAAGTCTCCCATTAGTATTTTTACTTCCTCCCCCCTCAAAGTGAGGAAGTGAAAAAAAAATGAAAATTTTTATTGCATTTCTGGACGAATCTCGACGAATTATGACGACACACAAAATTTCAGACAGAACATTTTTTCTGTCTGTGTGTCTGTCTGTCTGGTTCGCGATAGCAGCTACAGTTCTTGAGATAAAGCTATCAAATTTGGTACAGACATTCTAGAGGTCAAGGAAGAGAGAGATCGTTGATGATCAAAATCGGTCCCAATTTTTGAAACGTCAAAGTGACTTTTTTGAAACGTCAAAATGTGACTTTTTTTGAAACTTCAAAAAATGTGACTTTTTTTAAACGTTAAAGTGACTTTTTTGAAACGTCAAAAATTACTTTTATTATAAACTCCACCACGCGTCGAGTTTTACTACGGTGAGGATCCCCAAGTAATTGGCAGCGGTTTTTGAGTTATCGCGGATCCACACATCCACATACACACACGCATCGACAGACATCATTCGGAAAATAGCCTATACTTCCATATATTACGTATAAGAAAGTAAAAAGGGGCCCCAACAATAGTATCATTATTTGGTTAATATTGTGTACTGTTTTGTGTCATACGACAGACGTTTCACTTATGTTGAGAACTCTAATCTTAAATTGTGTCAAAAAAAATATTAGTAATTATATTCATTTGACATAGCAAAATTAAAAGTGATTTTCTGTTTTGTTTTTCCCCAACTAAAATCTATTTCTCAGTTTTCATAATTTACTTCTACTTATTTGAAAACATTTCAACTTGAACTGCAGTTAAAAGTTTGTCGAAGGTCGATATTTATTTCTCTGTTGAAACTCCGGCATTTGGATTGCCTATATTTATATTGTCTTTCTAAAGATGGCTTTGGTGACTTCAAACTACTGTTGTTTTTTCCACTTAAAAGTCATGTTTGATTACATTTCAATTACACTATCTAATACGAGATAATACTTATCGTATTCTGGTGTTTAGGAGCGTTGTGTAAGTTGAGGATAATAATCTTTTCGTTGACTGACAATGCACATTTGCTTCCTCGTTTCCCAGGAGAGAAAACTGAATCTACCTAAAATGATCTTATCACCCTGTACGATATCATCTGCTGTATGAAAATATCGGCTGCAGGTAGAGGTAAACACTACAACATAGTGTGCCTTCCGAAAATCAAATAACTCCCACCTACGGTGGATGGTCGTAAATCACTTTAAATATGCACTATGCCGCCATGCGAAAACTAATTCATTTACTGGAGGATTTTCTAGTATAATGTAAACTACTTCTGAATGGATAGTTGGTAATGAACTTAGCAACAGAATAAACTAATTTCACGGAACACAAAAAAGTGCAGATTTGCCGTTCCTTAGTCCGCAAAATCAAAAATTGTCTTGTTGGGAAGGGAGAGAACATCACTTACCTAGTTGAATTCTTATTATACAGGGTGTCCCAACCAAAAGTAGGCACCCTGAATAACTTTGGAGATGAAAATTTCTTGAAACATTGGTGAAACACGTCGACCTTGTTTCCAAGGGGGACATATTTTAATGTAATACTTGTATACCTATCATCATCCCTCTACCTTACACGGCCACCCCATCAAGAAATTCAAATGGCAAGGGGGGGGGTCAAGTGATACATGTTTTGAAAGGTCTTTCAATTCCCTACATAACTGTGTATTTTTTTTTAACTTTTATTGATTCGTTCTTAAGGAAAATAATTTTATTTTTGATGATTACACACAATCGAAATTGTTTAAAAATCTAGAATACACGGCACTGGGTATTGGAATTTATAAAAAAAAACTACATTTTTAGTGCTCTCAAATCAACACGAGTTTTTTCGACAAAAAACACTTTCCTTGTCCGTTTAGTTTTAGAATAATAAAAGACTCATAAGTATTTAATAGTCCTTGAACATTAATTTGTTCACAACCAATTTTAAATCGAGATACATTTTACCAGAGTGAGTTCTCAAAATGGTTTATACCCTTCAGGAGAGAATAGAAATTGTCAGCATTTATTTTAAAAACGATAATTGTGCTAGAGCTACGGAGCGCATATTCAATAGAAATCACCCAGCCAGAAGGGTTGGTTCTCAGTATGTTTTACAATTATTGACAAAATTTATGGAAACAGGTTCTGAGGAAACAAAAAGCATGAACCTCAGCGACCGATTAAGAATGAAGCAGTCTAAGTGGTAGTTCTGGGTCATTTGCAGATGGATAATACTCAATCGATCAGGAACGTAGCTGAGGCTTCCGGTGTATCACGAAGCAATGTTCATCGAATTGTAAAGGCCCACAAATTTCATCCATATAAATTTAAATTGGTACACGAATTAAACGAAGATGATCCCCATCGTCGGCTTGAATTCTGTGAGATTTTTAGTGAACAATTAAACGGTAATGCCAATCTATTGTACAATACGTGTTTTTCTGATGAATCGACATTTCAGTTAAATGGGGAGGTAAACAGGCACAATTGTAGGTATTGGAGTGAAACCAATCCACATTTGTTCATGGAAACTCATACCCAAAGGCCTCAGAAGTCAAATGTTTGGGCTGGCATCTTAAAGGATCACATTGTCGGGCCGATTTTTTAATTCCTGACAATTTAAATGGCGAAAGGTACCTCGATCGTTAGAAAATAACATCTACCCAATGATTATCCAAATCCTCGAAGAAGACGATAATATTTTAGGGGGCGAACTGTTTTTTCAACAGGATGTGGAACCCTTACATTTTGCTATAGCAGTCCGTCAATTTTTGGATAATCGGTTTCCTGAGCGATGGATTTGAAGAAGGGGTCCTGTGGAGTGGCCCGCTAGGTCACCCGATTTAACTCCTTTGGATTTCTTTCTGTGGGGACATCTGAAATCGAAGGTATTTGCAACAAAACCCGCATCTCTGGAAGAGTTACGTGAAAGAATTGTTCGAGATTGCCGTTTATTGACTGCAGATGTGTTCAGAAATGTTCGTACAGAATTTCAAGAGAGATTCTACTACTGTATGGAAATCGGTGGGGGTTATTTTGAACAATACATACGATAATTTAAACTGCTTCTTTTATTTTTATTTCCCGAACCTAAAATAATGAAACAATTATTTCTCAGGAACGAATCGATAAAAGTTTAAAAAAAATATAGTTATGTAGAGAATTGAAAGATCTTTCAAAAGATATATCACTCGACCCCCTTTGCCATTTGAATTTTTTGATGGGGTGACCGTGTAGGGTAGAGGGATGATGATAGGTATACAAGTATTACATTAAAATATGTCCCCCTTGGAAACAAGGTCGACGTGTTTCACCAATTTTTCAAAAAATTTTTATCCCCAAAGTTATTCAGGGTGCCTACTATTGGTTGGGACACCCTGTATAATTATTGTACAGGTTGGGAAAATTTCGATGTTTGTATAGAGTAACTCGGTAACTGTAAGATATACAAAAAAAAATGGAAGACACATTCTCGATATCTTTTTTTTGGGACAAATTCGCTGGTGAAAACAAAAGTTTGCTATCCTCTTTTGTTTTCGAGTTATAAACAAAAGTTCCATTTTTCGACTTTTAGACACATGTCAATATCTTGATTGTTTGTAAAGTTATGAAAAAACAACTTTTTACATTCTCCAAGACATTTTTTTCTGTATAATACAGTGGCGTCAAGAGAATTTAGAAAAAAAGGTGCAATTTTTTTCTAAATTCTTTTCAATATATCGATATATTGTATCACTTGATACATCAAAAGATACATATCCATACATTCGATATATCGTATAAAATATATTTCAGGGATTTCATATCACCACATAGCCACGGAACACTTTATAATATTTCCTCTTGTATGTAGCTACAATTAAAAAATAAATTGTAGCTTAGTAGTCTTTATTTTATTTATTTATAATTCTCGGGTGACTCATTTTTTTCCGGAAATTTACCTAATTAGCTGGAAAAATAGCAATCGGTATTTAAAAGTACTTAAATCTCCGAAGCAATTTGTGTTTCTACTAACAGTTAAATGGTAGTGATTGATAACTGATTAGTGGATTAATGATTATAGTACCTAGTACAATCAGTGTTTATGGTACAATCCTGTAGTTGCAATTTATAACCATGATACAACGATCACAAAATACAAATGAAGCAGTGCTTGTTCTTAAGCTGAAGCGTTGCGATATAGTTATATATACATGTATATCGATATATTTAGAGAATATCGCAACAAAAATCGATATAAATAAAGGGTGTTTCAATAAGAGGTATTTTGAAATGCCAAAGAAGAACCTTTACTTATTGTTGAAAATTCAAAGTGGGAAAAGTGTTACAGACAAAGTTTCCAGGTCATGTAATTTCTCGTTTTGGGGATCAGAATTGGCCACCAAGATCATACGACCTAACTCCCTTAGACTTCTTTCTTTGAGGTCTTTTGAAAAGCAAAGTCTACGCCAATGATCCTCAAACAATTCAAGACTTGAAGGACGAAATTTGACGCCATACCGCAGAAATAGAGCCGCAGTTATAATAAAGTACTGCAAAATCTTCCAATTCATGCCAAAAAAATTTTGCATCATTGCACGAGATGGACGAGATTGTCTACCGAAATGCTCACGTAACCTACGAAACGTCTCCCCTAACACTTTCCTCATTTTGATAATTGGTTTTCACAATAAGTAGGTATATGTTCTTCGAACGTATACCGTTGCATTATTAAAATAGCAATGCTTCCTGATGCCAGCTTTCAAATATGACGACTGCACATTTTTGACATAATAGAAATGGCGGGCATTTCAAAATGCAACCTTTTATTGAAACACCCTATATATCGATAATGTCCATAAATGCAATAAATATATAGATATATCTTATATATCGATATATCGTTGCCATCCGTATTGTACTTGGTATCGAGCGAGGTATCGAGCTTGGTGTACTTATACTTAATTAGAGATTTCAAAATTTGTTCACTTTTCTCAGTTTTTACTTATTACATTACAACTCTCTTGCCCAAATACTTCGATAAATTAAATTAAATAAATATTTTGATTTTATCAACATGTATGTGTATGCATGTTTTTTGAAAAAAGCAGATTTAGTGAGCCACGGTTTCACTGTAACGGTGCCCATGACTATGGCCAACCTCATAAAGACCCATTTAAAATAAACAGAGTAGAAACATTATATGTACATACCTCGGTACCTACATACAGTTTATTTCAAACTTATTTGCAATATAAAAAGCGTCTGCTTCTTTGATCCCTTTACCGCCGTCAAAGAAGCCGACAGAAATAAGTTTGAAATACCTAAACTTTACTTAGTACTATTGTCATTAATTTTTGGTAATTTAGTATTATTTACAGATTTCGATGTACCTAGATAATGGGTACTTTGGGATATCCTATTACAAATTACATATTTCATGGCAGGGGTAAGTAGGTATATTTATATATTTTCCAGTAGCCATATTGTCTATCTCCTTCGGAATTTTCCATCATTAGATAGGTACCTAATTTTTACATACCGGAAATTTTGTCACATTTATACAAATCATGCGAAAATTTTAAATTTTATTTAACGACACATTTTTAGCATCAGTTGGGAAATTTGTTTTTTCAATTAACTCCTTCATAAAAGCACTTAATTACTGCAACATAATCGTTGATGGTGCCATTACAGCCGATTTTTCTTATATTTCACATGATAAAAATTATTTATTACCTTGTTTTTCATATAACAAATTAAAAAATGTTAAAATAAAACTATACTTTTGTTTTGTAATATTTGATATCTATTTATTATATATTAATTGATAACATACTAAAATATGTTGTAAGTTCATCATTTGAGTGCAGTTTTTATTGCCAAAAATTTGTTTACGATCGTCACTTGTCAGTTATTTAATCTCAAGCACGTGTAACGTGCAAAAATGCGCCGGCGTCCGATAATTGACGTTTTTCGACTGTTTACCTATTATTATACCATTTATCATTATAAATAACATTAACTGAATGTGATGGTGTTGAACACTTACAGACGTTCAACAAAATTAACAGATAATCAAGTAATGACCCACAACACAAAAAGTATGCATAAATTTTTGCAAGGAATTTGTGAACTTACCTCTAATAGGGAATGGTTTAGTCTGCACAGTTTCGGTATTAGGTGGTAGCAACCTTTTTGTTTCTGGGGACATTACACTAGGACATGATTTAACTTCGTTGATTTTACAGTTGTAATTGTTATATGGACCGGATCCAACGCAAGTTCTTCGCACTCTTAAAGAACCGCTTAAAACGTCTAGACCACTACTCATTTTGATACTTCCGTGCAACACAACGTCCAAACAAACACTAAATTAACGAAAAAAGTTGCCTCAGCTCTCGCCTCGATCACCCGCACCCGATTGTCGTTCGTTCAACAAACTATTTGAAGATTGAAGATTAGGAATCCGTTTATTGTAAAGTACCCGCTTACGGCATGGGAGAGGGATCCGCGAAATACTCGGTTACGGCATTTCGCCAGCCAATCACAAACGGTTATGTCAGAGCCACAGCACACTGGTAGCGCTAAAAAATCTTGGGACGTCCGAAAGTACGCGAAAGCTGACGGAGAAACGCCCGCTAAAATAGAATCACTTTTACTTGTGTTATTTTATTTTATAGCATTCCTTCCTGCGAGACTTAAAATAAAGCAAATATCTTTCTCATAGACTACCTAATTAGTGATTAAACGTCGTTATCTCTATTTAAACTAGCTATACAGTTTCGGTTAGTTCCCTGCGGTCTGCTCACTTAAATACGCAGTTTGCAATCCTTAAACAAGAGAATAGTATCTAATCTAAGTTGCAATCTAAATGTCGTGTCGTGACACAGCCTACTACAGCCAGAGGTGGTTGTCTCTGCTACAGCGTAGTAGTGTGGTCGCGATAAAAGACAAAATAGTCCGTGTAGTACGAGGCGCTATCAATATATTATGGCGGCTATGCATGAATATAAATAACAATAAACTGCTACACAGTCTCGCTAATCTGAATCTACATGACTATAAAAAATAATTATTTGTACTGTGTTATTTATTGAAATAAAAATGTGCAGATATTTTTTAAATATTGCCTGGGCGTCGTTACAATGAAATTTAGGGGGGCATCTCAGCGTATTCTCATTAGTTAACAATTTAAAAAATATTACATATTTTTAGGTACCTAATCACAAAATTGAGTTTTTTTTCTTTTCATTTATTATAAGAAGTATAAATGAATACGATAATACTGAAAAAAATGTGAAGAGACCACCCGCTAAACACAAATGATGATATAATCCGTGTTTATGATCGAAGATATAATCTCACAGGCACTCGCATTTCAGTGATTTATGCAACTCCAAATGCATCATATTATAAAAACACAGTTCTAAAAGATGTAATTTTACATGATGTCTCTGCCTCATCACATTTTAGTAAATTTTGCAGCTACACAATTATTACGTTATTAAAAACGTGGCAATTTAGTGATCTTTGTAATGCTTAAAATACCACTTGAAACACCTGTAATAAAAAAATTGATATTAAGAAACGTTACTTTTAGTCACATAAAAAGCATGATTTTTAATGGGGAAAGCAAATTCGGCCGATAGGTATTATTAATTATTATACTGATGTGCTGAATGGGCATATTTTTCCTAACGCGAAATAACAAATACCAGTGATTTGTCTCTCTTCGTCTACTGACATGTAGAAGGTCGCTAATTAATGAACCCAGTGTCAATTTTTCTTCCCACATAAATATTTTGTGAAAGAATAGTATATTTTAAAACAGAATATATTAACAAAAAAATAATAGGGAATTGGAATAAAAAAATAAAACTTGATGAGTTATACAAAAATGGATATCTGTCAGATGATAGACGAAACATCTAAGACGTGATTACTAATTTGTAGATATCTGTGGTAGATATATTGAGAACAAGAATGATCTCTCGAGAACAATGGACATCTTGCGGCCATATTGAATTTCTAATACGCTGAAAAAAACTCAGTATGGTAAAGTTCGACAAATACTAAAATTATTTTAACCATTATAATAGATAAATCATATACAATGATTAAAATAATCATTGCTTTATGACCCTACCATCGCTTACGATTAAAATTATGAGAACAATTTTCAATAAATGTTTCTTAATGTTTTCTCAACCGCCTCTCTTGTGTTGAGTAAAGAGAGACGAGGCCCTACAGTTTATTGTGGAGTCCGAACCACATATAGGGCATCGACAGATCACTCCCATCTTAATACGAAGCAAATTACAAATCAAGTTTGATGCTCCGGGATGGATTCGAAAAATCGATATTTGGTACAGGGTAAATTTTTATTTCAGTAGTTAAAACCAAATCAGTAGATCCACTGAAAAATAAGTAGACCTGGCAACACTGAATGTACGATATAGGTTATTAGCACAGAACGAATTCTGTGTTATTATAACTAATAACATTAGTTATTCTGTGGGTTAGTAGTGGTAGTTTATACTGATAATGACGGAAATATCGGCTATATCCCCATATTCCTTTTGTATATTAATTTTTGTGTAATAAAAGACTACTGTCAAATTTAATGCCGTCACGACCACTCTATGTACAAATTCAATAATCTTTTTTGCAATCTGCAACAAGGATCATTATTTTGTGTAGACACTGCAAATTATAAGGTTTTCAAATTGTATGAGAACAGAATTTATCACAGAATTCATTTTTTATACCTATAATTTAAATTGCTGGTTGACATCAAAGGATAATCGGCTTTTGGCAGTGTAACAAAGGCGCCTCAGCTATTTACCTATTAGGAAAATGGATAAATAGCTCAAAGCACCTTTGTTACTTTGCCGCAAGTTAATTGTCCTTCGATGTCAACGAGTAATTTCAATTATAGCGCGCCTTTTCCAGTTTCTTATAACTTGTGGTTGCACTGTGCCCAGTTAGTAATACATATTATCCGTTTAGAGTCTTCTTTAAGGTCCTAATAACATACCTTAAAATGATCAGTAGCGCCCAGTACTCTCTGTATTTTAGCTGCGGGGCCGTTTGTCACAACTTGCAAGATTCTGTAAATTTAAAACTTAAAGGATGACCTGAATTATTGAGGAACAGCTTTACTCCAGTTTTACATATTGTTATAAATTCCCTTGACCTTTATATGTATGTACGAGTTACGCTAATGGCAACTTTTGTTTTAACAACTGAAACCATGCCTCAAATTTTTCAGACTGCAAGATCTCCATTTCAAATTTTTTGTACTCAGACTTTACAAAATAATAATGTACTAAGTACAATTTTTTTTGTATAATTTTATTAACACATACGAGCTATAGAAAGTAAAACATTTGTTATAGTAATATTTAAATAGATATACTAAAGAAATAAAACACAATACACATATACCCCAAGAAAGGAAAGTACAATGCAGTTACTAGATGTGTGTTCCGGAATTACTGTTCCTCATCAGCATAGCATAACTTCGGAAATGGGATATGTCAGGAACAAAAACTAACAAAAGGTTGGAAAGCAGCATATATGGTACCCAATTCATTTATTAACAATACTGATATAAACTACTATTTACTAAAAAATAATTTTTATTTAAATCAACAGATCAGTGCCTCCATCGACTTCCGGACAAAATTATAATCTCTAGTCATGAAAGAAAGACTTAATTTTCCAGGAAAAATATGTTAAAGAATAAAATACAAATCCAAGATGCTAACATGTTTATCCTGAAAGATTTATAATAGAAATTTGGGCAATATAACAAGTTATAATTAAATAATAAGTAATCTAAAAATTTTTAATAGAAATTTTGAAAAATTTATATTTTTTACAGATATAAATGTAACTAATAAATTGCCGCAGACAATTATATGAGATTAAAAATAAAATAGAATACAAAATATATTCAATAGTTCCCTTTTCACAAATAATAATTTATTAGATAAATATAAAACTCTATAAACACAAAACATAAAAGGAGTAGAGAAGGTTTGATTTTTGTTTAGGTTTTTCGTTTCTTGTTACAATTAAGATTTCAAAAAAAAAAGCCAAACAACTGAATGTGTTCATAAAACAAAATTTCAATTTAATATACCCATTTTATTCCTAAACTATAATATTACTTTTGTGTATGTTCACGTGAATAAAATCAATTAATAAATTAAAATAACACACCACAATACTGATTTTGTATAGTTAACCCTTAATCTTGTAGAGCACTCGTTTTAAGTTGTGGTTCGTCCTTTTTCGCAATGCCTCCCAACAGTTTCTTGATTTCAGCAACAGCTTTACCAGGATTTAGACCCTGAAAAGAAAAAGGCATACTGAATATTTTGGGCAAGGTCCTCAAAAATAGAAGGTATATTTATTATTATTAAAAGTGAGTGTTTACATGAACAGCATCAAAATTTGCAATGAAAACGTAAAACCTGTTCTTTTTGAATACTAAATGGCAGGTCACCCAATCCATTTGGATATTTGGATAGAGGGAAAGTTCTCTTAAAGATGCAAGATTGAAAATATGTTACATTTCTTATGAATAAAAGAAAATATGCATCAGTATTGCCTGTAAATTTATATGCTATTTAACGTGACTCATTTGTTTTAATTGTATACATTACAAGTATTCCCAAATTTTCTAAAAAAAAAAACAATATTGCAATTGCAATAATTCAGTTACTAATTTCAAATATGAGACGGTATAAGAGTTTTAGACAGCATGATATTATTGTGCTATGAGTTACATTCAAATACTTAAGCAGATAGCCATCATTTAAAACACCAATTTTCTGATGACGGTTGATTAACCCAAAAAGTAGGAAAATACAACAATTTTATTCATTTATTACTGACTGAGAACATATAAGAAACCAATGACTTCAGAAATCTATTCTGAAGTCATTGTAAGAAACACTGTCAACAATTCTGTTTCAATATAAGTAACGTATGTAACAAAAGTTTTGGCAAATTTTTCAAACGTTAATATTAACAGACATATTATATATCATTAAAATTATATTATTAGGAAAATTAATACATAATATAATAGCAATAACATAAACATCTAGACCACAGGTAACGACCCGTGTCTTTCAACAGCACGCAATTTTCGGCAAACCTGTAAAATAATTTTAAATGGATGGAATAAAGAGGAGAATTTTTGCCAAAACTTATTACTCAAAAAAATAATAATGACTCATATACTATAATTTTCACAAACATGAAAGCATTAAAAAAACCTCAGCTCTAGAATCTGGGACTTAAAACTAAGAAATTTGAAAAACTTGCCTTAGGACATGTTTTGGTGCAATTCATGATGGTATGACAACGGAACGCAGAGAAGGGATCTCTCATTTTATCGAGACGTCTTGCAGTTGCTTCATCTCTAGAATCAATGATCCAGCGGTAAGCCTATAATTGTAAAAAGAATAAGACAGTGTCAGGAAATTATGAGAAAAAAATTCAGATGGTGATTTTACTCATAAAAATAATGGCACAAGTTCATATAAAAAATTTTTAAAATCTCACTACCGGCAGAGTTACATAATCTGTGTTTTTATGCATGTTGGTTAAGATTTAACAGGACATATAAATGAGTGCGCCAAATTGGAAAAAATCTCTTCACTAACAAAAAAGTTGTCAAAATAGTATGAGAAAATAAATTTTAATGAATTTGTACCACTATTCTTACAAGTAGAATCGCCCATTGAATTTTTTGCTCATAATTTCCGAACACCCTGTATATTATAAATGTTAATGTCCAGTTTATTTTAAAATTATTTGCAACATAAAAAAACATCGGCTTCTTTGATTCCTTTACCGCCGTCAAAGATGCAGACTTTTATTATGTTGCAAATAGGTTTGAAATAAACTATATATATAGTTGAGGAAACCTACGACGGGACGTGTGGGGAAAGACGTGACATGTGGGAAAAGTATAACACATGATGTCTTCCGTCTTTTACACCGCTTACATTAAAGCGAGAACGATGATTGTTGTGTTTGCTGGCACGCCACCAAGGCGGAGTTTAGCTTACATGCTGTGATACTTCAGGGCCACACTTAATTTTGTTACCGAATCATTCTAGCAGTGCTGATATACTTGTATGTATAACATTATAAGATAAATAATAATTATTTAATATCTGTCTATTTGCTGGCATGTTTTTAAAAATATTTTAAGAAGGTTATTTTGTTGAAGTAAGTTGTGTAATAGTGTAATATGAGTAATAATTAATTTATATTTGTTAATGTGCTCGTGTGTTTTTGAAAATAATTTAAGAAGGTATCTGATGTAAAAAGGTTTAGACCGTGGGAGGCCTCTACGTCTGCATCTTATTGTGTTTGTGAAAATGAAAGTGATAGTAATTACAGTGATAAAGAAAATCAAAGTTTATTAGTGTTTTCAGTAAGAAAAAATCGGTAACATTTGAATGGGCAAGAGAAACAAATTTGCCTTATTGTTTACAATAATCTTTTGTTTCAAATTTTTTTAATGGAACATGATCTCTATTATGAGGAAAATTATAATAAAACACACCTGTTGGAAGTCCTGCAAACGAAAAATTATGAGAAGTATATTATAGATAATGTAGTGGAGAGATATGGCCACATAGTGTTGAGATTACCTCGATATTTCTGTATTTTCAACCAGATTGAATTAATTTGGTGTAAATTGAAGAAAAATGTCAGAAAAGGAAATATTTTTCCAAAATTCGATAAAAAAAAGTAGTTAATTTAAAATGAAGTGTTGAAAATTAACAAGGAAGAATGGAAAAAAAGAATTAGGAAAGATTATTTAAAAATTGCCAAATTTCATATAAATAGTGGAAATAAATTTATTATAAATTTGAAAGAGGATAGTAGTTCATCTGAAAATGAAGAAGAGGGTGAGAAGGGCGAGTATTCAGAGGAAGAAGCAATGTGAGGTGAGGTAAAGTGAAGTGATGTGAAGCGATGAAGTGAATCAACTGCATTATTTAATTCCGTTTTTGTGCTTTCGTAGTTCAGTGCTTGAGAAACATTTTTTTTCAGGATGTTATTAATTATTTGTTATTTTTTTTTTATTTTGACAAAAATTTGTCTCTGTTTTTATTGTAGTTATAACTTTACTATGAGAATTTATTTATTTAGTTGTTTTATTGAGAAAAATATTTAATTCTGTTACTATTTTGAGAGTATATTTTTTGGTTTTATTTTTGTTTTTAAAAGTTTCTTGTTACTTTTTAAATAATCTCTTTTTTCCATACCCATCCTTTTCTGGCAAGAAATGCTCATACCTCTTCGCGGTTCTTGCTGGGTAGTAACAATTTATATTAAGTGAACTTGAATACTGTAACTGCTGTATGTGTAGTCAATACGTTAAATTCAATACTTTTATTTCAAGTTAATACTTTTTTGTGCAATTGTTAAATTGTTGCTAGCTAAACTGAGCACAAAAACCCACATTAAAAAAAGTAAACAAACGAACAATACAGTTAAATACGACACTGCATTCCTTAGCGTCTTATCCTGGATGTCCCGTCACAATATAGATTTCCTCAACTATACCTAGTTAATATAGTTTGTTTTCTGATGTTACAGGACAGAACAATTTTCTTGAACAATTTCTAATGACATCTTTGTGTATTTAACAGTTGCAGCTCAGGTGAAGCAAATGAAGCAATGATTCACCTAGACAGATACAAAATTCTGTTACATTTATACTAAGAATAATATAACTAGGTAAATCAATTAAATCATTCATCATTGCTTACTTGCTCGAGCTGAATAACTAAACCATTAATTTTTTAGCTAAGGAGTTTCGTATCCACAATCTCTATATGTAGTTTTATTAGTCGGTTTGGATAAAAAATTAGTAAAGAAAACCTCAAATTCTCATTTAGTTGACGTTTCGACAAAATGAGGAAGACAATAAATTTTGTCGAAACGTCGACTAAATGAGAATTTGAGGTTTTCTTTACTAATTTTTTATCCAAACCGACTAATAAAACTACATAAACCATTAATTTTACTTTAGCCATTCATACTTCAGGACTCTCTCCAAGTATAGTCAACTAAATCTAGGTCATTGAGTAATATGGTCTATCAAAGTGTCAAATCAAGCAAATGTGCTACAAGATTCTGCAATTTCTACTGTGTTGCCATGGCGAGTCCTAGCATGGCACCTCTATTATTAACTTCGGAATTACCTATCATATCAGCATGTCAAAAGTGACAGAAGATATCAACTATTTCATAAATTTTAGGCAGATGCGTTGTCAGTCTAACAGTTGTGACATAAGTCAAATTAAAGAAAAAACAAATGACAGTTAGCTCTATAGTATTATCCAGCTAAGTGAATTTGGCTGACTGTATTTCATGTAGAGAATATAACTTTGAAAGTACAAAATTCGATTTATTTTTATTCAATAACAATAAACATGAAAATATTTTTGTTATAAAAATTATATTATTTATATCTAGTGGTGGGTCAAGGTTCCAACCAAAAACAATTAGGCAAATTCCATGCGTAGATTTTCCATCACCAAAATGGCATGCAGTTCCATGACGGTGAAGTTTAACAAATAAATATTTACAAACAATAAATAATACTTATTTATATACGGTGATTTTAGGATGGCATCAAAATTTAAACACGTTTTGGGAAAAAAAATAGAAAATGGTAATTTTTCTTTTGAAATTTTGATTTTTTAGTTTTTCTCTTTGAAGCAAATATACATATAAATAATACAATTAAAATTATTATACAGTATTCTGCGGGTAATAGGCTATTGCATGCAATAAAATAAATTACTACTTTCGATATAACTGATTTGTATTTGCGTAATATAGTAAGTTTGCAGTAATATGTTATGTCGCATTTCCATTTATTTGCTAATTTAGAGAAGACCTCTGCAATAAACATTTAATTAGAAATTAGATAATCATTAAAGCTGCAAATCGTTTCTGTGTATCATGGTCGTAGAGTACAGATGTACTTACTGTCGCCGGCATTCACCTTGACCGCAAAACTCTTTCTCTAGTCCAGTCTATTATTAGCTTTCGAACTGTGTACATGTTTAGTCACTTGGGCGTATTGCATATTGTTTTTTTGTTTTTATTTTATTTGTTGTACTGTATTGTTAATATTAATTTAATAATAAAATATGGCAGACGTACGCAGGAGTAGAAAACGGCCATTTGCTGACAAAGTGAATAAATTCATAGGTGAATTCCCGGATTTATTCTATGATGGTGCTAAAATAATTTGTAAAGTATGCGAGAAAGATTTGATGTGCTGGGATAAGCATGATTGTGGACTTCACGTACATAGTGTACACCATAAAAATAAAAAAAATGGCGTGCCTTCGACAACACAGTTTATGTTTGATTTACTATTAATGCTGATTGCCTGTGATGTACCGCTGCACATACTCGATAAACAACCATTTCGAGAGTTCTGGAATAAATACAATGCCCAGGTGAAGTTAGCAAGTCGCACAACGTTATGCAACTATCTACCAACTGTACACGTAGACATGGTAAATAAGATGAAATGTGAATTAAAAAATACACGGCTGTGGTTATCTGTTGATGAGACAACAGATTGTAGGAAAAAAATCTATTTTAAATGTTATAGTACAAGTACTGGATCCTCTTAAACTGACAGTTCCACTGTTACTGGCTAGCAAAAGACCTCGCAAAAGACTAAGTCAGTGTACTAGCGAAACAATTACCAGGGTGGTGCTGGAGACTTTAGAAAAATTTTAACTGTCAAAAAGTCAAGTGTTGATGTTTGTGACTGATGGTGCCGTGACAATGTGTTCGGTAGGCCGTTCTTTCAAGAACAAGGTTGTACGTTTATACATGTTACATTTAAAGTACATGCTTTACATCTTGTAGCAGAAACTATTCGAAAAGGTTTTCCAGAGGTGGATGCATTAATAGCAAGTACAAAAAAGTGTTTCTTAAATCTCCTAAACGTCAACGTGCATTCCATAGCAAGTGTCACGGTATTCCTGAACCACCAGAGCCGATTCTTACATGTTGGGGAACATGGTTGCAGGCACCTTTTTATTATGCTGAATATTTCCAACAAATAAAAGCTGTGATACTACAATTTAATCCAGATGAGGCTGCAGCTATTAAGGAAAGCCAGACAAAATTCGAAGATATTTCCATTGAAACAGCTTTAAAAAATATTGCGAAGAACTATAAACCATTACAAGTAAACATAAAAAAATTAGAAAACAGTGCGTTGTCGCGGAGTCACTACAAATAGTGGACAAAGTAAATCTACTGCTACACGCTATAGATGACGCAACAAATAAGTGTGTTAAAGAAAAGTTCGCAAGTGTGTTAAATAAAGACACCGGTTTTACCAAATTAAGACAAATATGTGACGGTGCAGCCTCAGATCCGTTAAGTGCGTTCAAAGACTATTTTACGTATGCGTGTATTACATCAGTAGATGACGTACGGTTGTTTTCAAAATATAAGAATATATTTTCGCCAAAGCGAACATCACTCATGGAGACAACCATAGAAACATACCTGATGCTGCAAAATGGCTACACAACTTCTCCAGTTCGTAATAAGCAAGTTAGTTAAGAGGATAAGTTTTACATATGTTGTTATAAATTGTAACAGTTTATTGTTTCTCGTATTAGTTAATTTCGCGTACGCCACTATCCCACGGAACATTTTTGACAGCCCTAACAATCATTTAAAATATACAAAATGTGTAATAACAATTTTTAATAAATGTGTACAGAAAGTAATAGTTTTTTTTGCGAGGATCCCCACTTACCTGATTAAAGCACATTATATAAACATGGAGAATCATTTACCTGCATGAGAACTGCAGGTCCCAAATATTTATCGCCGTTCCACCAATAACTAGGGCAAGAAGTAGAACAACATGCACACAAAATACATTCGTATAAACCATCTAACTTCTGTCTATCGTCAACACTTTGCAGCAATTGTGTAACATCACCTGATTTTTTCTGGCCATCATCTCTAAAATCAAAATGATATTACTTTACTTTGAAAAACCATATTTCTTACAGATACTTACTTTCTTTGTAACCAGGGTTCGATGGATTTATACTGCTTATAGAAATTATTCATGTCTGGAACAAGATCTTTAACTACATACATATGGGGTAATGGATATATTTTTGTGGCTTTTCCAAGTCTTGTATCAATTTTACTGAAAGGAAATAGCACACCTAATTAGTTCTCTGTTTTATTTTATTTTGTATTATGTGCTCTGGTTCGGTGAACTAGTTAGCAAAATTATAGAAAACAGCTTTGGTATAAACACATTAAAATATCCGACTATAAATGTGTTTAACCTCTTAAATCACCTTAAGTAACTGTAATATCTAAAAAATTTAAATTTGTATAAGTAAAGGAAATGGTGCCCTACTGTTTATAATGCAGTTTGACCCACTTTTGGGGATAAACAAGGATCAAACCCACACCATTTAGATATGTCAAATTACTAATAAATACGCTAACAACTGTACTATTGTTCTCATTTACATTAAACACATAAGAAATATTCATAATTAAAAACTGAAAGCATTTGAAAATTGAGAGCCTACCCTTGGTTATGATGGCTAAATTTTCCTTAGCACTCAGCAATAAATAATAATGACTAAAGTAATTTTATATGCAAAAAGTTTATTAAGAAATTTCCAATAGCATTAAAATAGGATATAATGTTTAGGGACCTTAAAATTATACGTAACTAGCACATACTCCCTAGTTAATTAATAATATGTGGTCCAACCTGGACAAATTGATGACAAAATAAGAAGTCTCCAGCTGTTAAATAAATCACACAATTAAAATGTTGGTATTACCTAATACAGGCCAATGTATTTATTCCACCGATATTCATAGCACATGATCCACAAATGCCTTCGCGGCATGACCTTCTAAATGTTAACGTAGGGTCCACTTCATTTTTAATTTTAATAAGTGCGTCAAGCACCATCGGACCACAGGCATTAAGGTCAACAGAGTATTCCTGCATATACGGTTTTGTATCAGGTTCATCAGGATTCCAGCGATAGATTGCAAATGTCTTCAAATTGGAAGACGTTTTAGCTTCTGCTGCGGCTGCATTTGTTACAGCAGCTACATGAAAATTGCGAACCTGAAGAGTTGTTTTTCAGATTATGTAACATTTTTTTAAAACTATTATTTTACTTACATGACCAATTGTGCCTCTACACAATTTAAATAACTGTATTTCTCTAAACATTTTAAAACTTAAAACTACCTAATTAGTTTATGAAATTTAATCAACTATTTATTTATTTTTAAACGTATGGCTGCCTTTGTCAACAGACAGGAATAGGCGCATTTTAATGGTGCACTGTCGACCGACCGAGATTCTACACTTTACAGAAGCAGACTAAATTTGTTGAAGAAATTTTATTATAAAACATATTGTTCTGTAATTTGTGGGAGTGATACTGTTTGGTATTAGTAATAATTAAAAGTTTACGGGGTCAAAGAATACATGCAAAGAAAAAAATTATGTATGCCTTATACAAAATCAAAACAACCGACGCAGCTTTTAAAATATCACAAATATACACTATTTAAAACTTAATTGCTGCCAGTTTGACAATTCGTATGCAAATAAGTTATGTTATGTTTATCATTCCTACTCCAAACGTAAGCTGGTCACGTAGTGGCTTTTGCAGATATTTATTTTGATTGTGATGTACACTATCATGTAAAAAGATACAAATTCGTGCCCAACGAGGCTACTCTACGTTAAGAATTGCCATTTTGATGACGATTGAATATCGGATTTTTTGTATTCAGAATATGTGAAGAATTACTAGGCCGCAGTTAAATGCTTGGTTAGACGATTAATTTTTTTGATAAAAGAAAGAAAAAGAAACCACTTAATAAGTTGTTGTATTGTAGCTTCTTTTGAATACAATTCCAAGTATTACCAAGTGCACCAATACAAACACAAAATCAAATAGATGAAAACACAGGGAATCACTAGTGGTGTAAATCTCGATTGGCCATGGTGATATTTTACTCATAACGTTTGTTAGTGTCATTATTTTCACACCTGTGAATTTGTAGTTATCCTCGAAGTTTTTTATTTGTTTGATTCTCGCCAATACAACTATTCATAGAACCTGGAGAAGCTTAATACAATACCGCAAACCATAAAATTTTAAAATACCAATCGAGTTCGACAGTGATGAAGTTACGACCGAGGCTCGCGCTTTTCTGGTTATTGTACTATTAGATCCGTTCTTTTGACTACACTTTAGTTTATGTGCAGCTGAACAGAGTCATTATTCATTCATTACTCTCAAATCTAGGATTGATCTATTGGACGATAACTGTGAAAACTGTAGAAATGCATACAAAAAGACAGACCTATTGTCTTACTAGTAGTGCCTTTTCCGTAACAGAAAATGTGCATCAGTAATTTTCTTTGCGTTACATATACATTGTATGTATTTTGTATTTAATTAAGAAAGAGCAAAAGAATTCATCAGAATGATGAATATAAATAATTCCTCTTTAGTTTTCTGAAACAAGATTGCATTTTACAGTTACGTAAAAAAAGTAATCAGCTGACAAAATAGTGTTTACCCAGAAAACTAAACTTGTTTTTATGAAGTTATTTAAAACCTGTATTTGGTTGAATGGTTTGAACTGTTATCGTCAAAAATGCGCCCAAATTAATTGTATTGGTCGGTAAAGGTACCTCGTTGGTCAGTGGCCATCTGTCAATGATTAGATTAATGACACAACGTTAAAAAAGTTTTCGACATTCTTGAACAGTGGCAAATTTTCTGACTACGTGCAATAGAGTTGGTTGCCATCGCGCATCGCTCTAAAATTCTCATTTTCTACTTGGCAGTGGGTACGTTGAAACGTGTGGTGTTTTTCATTTTTATTATAGAAATATTTATTGTTGCAGCAAGACCAAGTAAAACTGGAGATTCTTCGAAGATCCAGGTTTTTCTAGGACGGATTTTCTGTTTTTACAGTACAGTAAGTTTATTTTAAAATTGTGCTTTCCCATTTCTCTGCTTTGGGTCAACATGCTGGGCTGAAGTGACACGTCGACTCGCTACTGCCTGTATACGTAAAAATTATTCATTTAAAATAAATTATAAGTTCACATTGTCCATCTGATTTAATTTTTATTAGAAATAATTTGCAATCATCCACTGCGCATTTTTTTCCTGGCTTGGTTTGTGCTCATGATGGTAACTCCATATGTTTACTACACTGAAATAGCATTATGATCTGCCGTGTATTTTTTTCATGTCCATTTTAATAAAAACGTTTACCAAATGATTGCAGAATAAATAATAATAATTGTCTGTTTAACAAAACTGTATTTAGTGATGAACATGCAAAATTCACAGTCAATTTGTTTAGGTAGGTACCTGTACAGTTATACTTAAATATATACTGGTTTGAATTCCTATTGAGTGGTAACTAGTTAAATTGTGTAAAAAAATACCTGTATATCATTAAAACATAAAAGAAGTTTATAGGTATTATCATGTTAGAGGTACATCACATCATTAATTATCTCAATTGGAAATACATTTTATTTAAAATGAACATCCTATTCATGCTGTTTGTTTATTGATATTGTGATGTAGTTTATATTCATCTTAGATAATCAATTAAATACAAATGTATATAAATTCTTGAAAGAAGAATCTGTCTAACATGAGTTTTTTTGCTTTTGTAAATTAAAAATAAAAAAGAAAAAAAATTCACTGACTCATTAATTCACATACTTTTTAATAATATAAGTAGGTAGTATATGAATACTAAAATATAACTAGACAATTATTTAGCTGTTAAGGAATTTTTAATATTAGTCCTATTTAATAAAGAATGAATTACTTAAAAGTAGTTGATTTAAATGAACTATTGCGCTATGTAATAATTGCTGAAGAGGTGTTGTGTTACCTGAAAATTTCCTTTCCTGTCGTGTTGAAATATAAATGAAAATATTTCAGTGTTGCTGTAACGACTTGGCACGAATCAGGACACTCCCAAAATGCAGCAACCAGTGATCGAAGAAGGTGCGGCCTATGAGCCGTCTGTCAAAAGTTATGACGACCTTTTCCCAGCTTTGCCTGAATCATCAATTCCGAATCAAAGCAACAACACTATGGGACAATGGAGCAATAACAAAATGAGAGTTGGATCATCAGTCATCACACAAGTTTTCAGGTTAGCTTGAAATTTAAAATATAAAATCACAATAGTGTATATGTTTCTTCATAGAAAATGACTGTTTGGCATTCTTATCTATAGATATAAAAATTATTTTAAAATAGAAGGTTACAAACAATATGTTTCGACACATAGTTTACCTAAAAAGTATCTAACTTAAATACTTTTTTCTGCAGCTACCAAGCAAACTGTTCGTTATAAGCATGCCATTGTTTAGCAATGATGGGAATTTTGGGTTTAGTTTCAGTAGCGTCGTTAATCTTAAATCTTACAATTCAAAGAGGGTTGTTGTTTTTCTAGTGATTCAGTGTCGTATATGTTAACCCTTTGCATCCTACTGGTCTAGCCAGCTAACCACCAATCTGATAATTTGTCGACTCACCCCTAGTGGTTCTGCAGCGTAACCAATGTTTATATGTGATACTTGTGGAGCCATCTATTGACGGAATTCGCTTCTGCAGTCTAATTCTTACTGTGATTTTGGAATACTGTTGTATTGACTGTTTAGCACGTATGTTGAGTTTTTGGTGAATATTGTCCTTTTGTAGTGAAATAAACAATTTTAAATTTGAAATGGCCCGTAAGTATAACACTTCTTACTGTTTATTTTCGTATTTTACAACACAATACACTATTTTATTGTCTTGCTGCATTTGATATCATATAATAAGTGGTGGTTGTGTGAGATGACCACCAGGAATATACAATGAATGGTTGAAAAATTGTTTGAGAATTTAATTTTTTCTGTAATTGCAGAAAGAAACGAATGGACTTTCGAAGAGCTTGAACGATGGACGAGGATCAAGTGAATGATATCCTAGCTGAAATTCCGTCAGATGGAGAATCTTTGGCGGATGACTATTTATCAGGTGAAGATGATATTGGTCGTTTACTTGAAAACAATAATGATGTTATTTGCGAAAATTTATTCACTGAATTGGATGATGTCAATAATGAAATTTTACTCCTGGATGAAGAAATAGATAGTGATGAGGAGCCACTTTCTCGTATAGCCGAAAAATTACGTGCCACTGTTCCAATATCACAGGCTATATAGTCAAAACAGAATTTTTAATAAAAACGTCCAACTTTTGATTTGGCACATGGTGTAGATATTGATGAGGCAATTGAGCTTCCCGTGGATGTTTTTCTGTGCTTATTTCCGGAGGACTTACTGCAGACTATAGTCTTCCATACAAATTTATATGCAACTCAGAAACATACAAATAAAGGAACAAAATGTTTGAGCCAACCACAATTGAAGAAATCAAGCTGTTCTTGGGAGTAAACCTACTAATGGGAATAAAGAAGCTTCCGAGCTTGAAACATTATTGGTCTTCACAAGAAGAAGTTAGGGATGCATTTATCTCCAAAGTTATTCCTCGTGACAGGTCCAATTGGCTGTTAAATAATTTACATTTTGCAGACAATACCTTACAGCCAAGAAAAGGAGAACCTAATTATAACAAACTTTATAAATTGGGATCACTCCTATCTACACTTAGCTGGACCTTCAAAAATTATTATTCTCCAGAGGAATTCCAAGCAGTTGATGAGAGTATGATCAAATATAAGGGACCATCTTGTATGAAGCAATATATACTGGCAAAACCCACTAAACGTGGCTATAAAATTTGGGTACGAGCAGATGATCCTGGACTTGTTTGTGAATTCCAGATATATACTGGAAAATTAGGTGATCTGCCCGAAAAAGATTTGGAAGGCAGGGTAGTAAGAGATCTAACAGTGACTTGAAAGATAAAAATTATAGAGTTTTTTGATAATTATTTCTCCAGTTTTCCACTCCTACAGGATCTAAAGCAGTATAAAATTTATGGCTATGGGACACTAAGAAAGGGGAAGAAGTATCTACTAGATGATTTCATAGAGGACAAGAGACTCTCTAGAGGCCAGTGTGATTGGCGAATGACGCAAGATATGTTAGTATGCTTGAAGAAAGATAAAAAAACCTGCATATTTTTTATCAAACTATCACGATCCTGAGCCTCTGTCATGACTAATCAACGAAACAAAGATGGCATGTTGCAAGAATTAACTTGCCCAAGACTGGTTGCGGACTACAACAAATATATGGGCATCGTTGATAAAGCTGAAATGCTAAAAAAATGTTATGCCATTGATCGTAAAAGCACAAAATGGTATCACAGAATAGTTTGGCATTTTCTAGACACTACTGTGGTGAATGCATACATTTTATTTCAAAGGAGAAGTAGTGGTTCAACTCGACTTGAAACAATTAAAAGTAAATGTAGCCTCGGAATTGATTGGCACCGGACATTTATCAAAAAAAAGGGGCGGAAATCCATAGAAATCGTGAACCATTATACAAAATTTTTACTAATCGAGAGAAGAAAAAACTGCCCACATGCCCATATACGGTACATCTAGCCGTTGTGTAGTATGTGGTACCAAGAAAGAGGCACACAGAAGTTTGTGGAGTTGCACCATATGTAATGTTGCACTTTGTATAAACGACAAACGAAACTGGTTTTTAATTTATCACAGATGCGAGTAGCCCTACTGGTTGCCTTGGACAACTACCATTTTAAAAAAAATGGCTGACCCTGGTTTTTTTAAATTGTTATTTTAGGTTTTCTTATATGGTTTTTAACAATGTTATAAATTTTTTAATAAATATTTTCTGGTAAATTTTATTTCCGGACTTGAAGAGTTAAGTACTGGGAAAAAAAATTAAAAACAAATACCCTCAAGTGTTACATGTTACTTGTTTAGCGCATGCGTAACAGTGCATATGCAAAAAAGTACGGGATTCTTTGACAAATGTTGACAAACTTATTGCTGATATGAAGATAATTTTTCTAAAAGCTAGTAGGATAAAACATTTCGAGAAAAAATGTTCTAATTTGCCGCTTCCTCCAAAACCAGTGTTCACACGTTGGGGAACATGAATTGAATTGAAAATAATTTTTATTTTAATTAACTAAATGTATAGAACATGTTTGCTTTTGTCGGACACCCGGTCAGTTGCCCACCCACACTCCCCTGTGTACGTTAGGGAACATGAATCAACGTGGCATGTTACTACCATGATAACTTCAACTCACTAAAAGAAGTTGTAAAAACCTTAAATGAAGGTACTACTGCGATTACGTATGCAAAGAATTTAATGAATCCAAATATTAAAAATGATCTAAAATTTATTTCCGAAAATTGTAAAATAATCAATAATTATTGTAGATCCTCAATGTCCAATTTTGTCCTTAAAAAAAACATGTAAGAAATTAGATACTGTTCAAAAAACAATTAACGAAATTCTGGGTGCAAATAGTGAGATTATGTCAAAAAAGTGGGTTGATATTTTACAAAGAAATCCAGATTTGTTTGTCGTATTTGCCATTAGCAAAAAATTATGGCAAAACAAGATGCCTTCTTTGATCAGATTCCTATGAATATCTCTAGACATGCTTCCCTCACTTCTGTGGAATACAAGAGATCCTTTTCTACCTTAAAGTGGATATTTACTGTTAAAAGAAATCGTCTTACACAGGAAAACTTAGAAAAAATAATTCCTGTATACTTTGAAACTATGAAAACTTGATAAAAGTATAAAATTTTAAACTTGAAAATGCTGTGCTTACCGCACAGCATTTTCATATATTCTATTATTTCAAAATAAAAGGAAACTCGCAAGGTATTACATTTAATTTTGTAAGATAGTAAATCTAGTACCTTGTAAACATTTTATTTCCCACTAGTTGCACAGTAGGCCTAATCTAGTATGATTAAATCGAACAAGCTATTGACAGTACTCTCATAGCAATGTGACTTAAGTAAAATACAAACACAGTCGAGCTATCAAACGTTTTTTGAATTTAAAGGAATAACAAACTTGGTCATAGAAAAAGTATGGTGTATAACTCTCACAGAAAACCTATTTCTTGGCAAAGAAATAAATACCATTCCACACTTGTTATACAATATACTATTCCAAATATCTATAAGAAAATTTTGGGCACATTTTTTGTAGACTAAAATACTATAAGGTAATTTTCAATACGAATATCAAAAATAAAAATATCTATCTAGGATATAGTATTAATAAATATGTTGTATGGCAGTTTTACTTCCGAATAGCAATAAATTTAATAAAAATGATTAATCTTATCTATGTTTAAATAATTGTAGCAATTTAATCGAAAGTAGTAAAATAAATACATTTAATTTACAGCATAGTACATTTAATTCGGAAAATATGGTTAGGTGTTTAAAATCTATTTCGATTTGAAATAATCTGATGATATACCGAGGGGGCCAAAAAGGGTTCTTTTTCTTTTTTCTTAAGCAGTGATACATATTTCAAAGTGATGTCATAATATACACAAATGTACTTAATTTATAACATCTTTTTTTTTTTTTTTATCTTTTTGAATTTCACAAAAACCGGTCCATATACTTGCCGCGCGCTGTATAATGTGAATCTCAATTTTATATTTTTATTAAACCTGTTTTCCAACAATTAATTTTATGCTTCCAAATAATTATGTAGCATCCAAATCAGTATATTAAAATATACTTATATATTATATATTACTGATTACATATTATGCAAATAAATTCTAAATACCATAAATAACTCTGATAACGGTTAATATGATTTTAAGGAAACGACACATGGTAACTTAATTTATCTAAGAATGCGTTTATCTTTGAAGGCAAACATTTCACATGTCCATGTTTTGTGATTAGCTTAATAGTATTGAAATACATTAGGTTAATTGATAATTAATACTTAGCTCTTTAATTGTTTGAAGAAATGTTTCCGTATCAGTGCCTCTTTCATAAATAAAATTTGCAGGTAGGGGTACCTGATACATAATCCCCATTATTTCTAAAAGTAATTTAGCGAAAACCGAAATTAAAAAAAACTTTCAATGCCTTATGTACTTGACATATTTTTTAGATATTAACAAATACATTTTATATTGCTTAAATCAGACGTAAATTTCAAAATGTACCAAAACAGATGTGCTTCTGTGTTGTTCTGTATCAAAACACATTAAATATTCAAAAGTTATTTAAATAAAGATAGATTTCCCTCATTTTGACAGCTTGTAGCTTGTAATTCGATTAATAAATGTTTAAAACGGTATAGTTATTGGTAAGTATATATTTTATTCTTGTTTTTCCTAGCCTTTGATCAGGGTAGAGCGAGATTATTTTTCGGCGCCCTTTGGTCGACGCTTTCACTTCACGTAATTCTACTTCGGTTTTATGTTAAATAAATAATAATTCCAAAATTTTCAAAAATCAACTTTTATTACAAATATCAACACTTATTGAATTTAAATTAAATTAAGTAGCTCTAATTAGTCTACTTCTGCTTCTTTAACACTCAGAAAGATGTTACTGCTGTATAATTAAATTATTTTTCGCGTTTGGCTTTTTGGCGCCCCTTGCCATATGGCGCCTAGAGCGACCGCTCCTCTCGCTCTACCCCAGGGCCGGCGCTGTTTTGAATCATCTCGTCTCCCCCTTCAAATATTTGTACTATTTACCGAATGCCCTGAATATGTACAGTGTGTCTCAGTTTTGTTTATTTATTTATATTTTTTACTTAAATAAGAATCATTACACAAGCAAGGGCTGGAATCGCTAAAAGTTGGGCTCGATCCAGCCCTGACTTTTACTTGGATTTTACTTCAGATTCAGTTAAAAACATTGCGTTGCGTCTTAAAAATTAAATGAAATGATATTACCCGCAATTTATGATTGAAAAAGGAATAGAGTTGACGAAGTGGTTGAGGTTCTATGGTTCTCTGATATTACTCTATTTGCAAAAGCATTGTAAACATGCAACAGGCTAGGATGCCGGTATAAATTTGCGATGGCCGACCGGCTATATGGGTAGGTTATGTTGGAATTCACTGCGGGCCAAAAATTTTAAATATCCCCAAATCTTAAAAATATCAACATGAAATAGACCACTTTCTATTGTCCTAACTAAAAATTGATTTTCGCATTAGCTGTTTTCAATTTGGGGATTTGCTAAACTGTACCCGAGTTTAATATGTTCGAGCGTTGCTTCCAAGAGAACGTTGAAATAAGTGACAACAGAAACCTAACCTCAAAGAGTTTTATGCGTCAAGTAAAAGATGGTGCTTGTGGGAAGGGAAACGTAAAACTGTAAAAAATTACACTTCAAGTTGGTTGGACGTAATGTCCGTAAAAACATAACGTGAAAATCTATGTTTTTACTTTCTGTAGTGCTGACTAAAGACATTTTTTTGTGTTGTTAAGTTGGACAAAAAATTCCTTTTTAATTTCAAACTGCTCACAGTGTCAGTCCAGTAAGGGGGGTTCCATTTCACGATTTGAATTGAGTTGGCCATCTTAAGTCAATAATTTGAATTCCGTTTGTCAAAATACGACTATCATAGAGCATAGATAATTACTTTTGTCTATGCTAGAAACTCAATGAAAGTGCTTGAGTGCATGTGAGGAGTCGAGTTATACTTGTGTCTTTGTCATCTATATACCCGTCTTTGTTGTTTAGTCTTTAGTATTTTTGGTTCATTAAGTGTATTTTTTCGAACCGATTTAACTGATTCAAGTGAATAAACCGACCGTAGTGAGCTTTATTGCACTCTGTAATAAGGTTCACTACTATCAGTTGACTTGAATCAGTTAGAAAAGATACACCTGCATAGTGTCAGTAAGGAAACGTTTCATGGAAATGAAAAGAAACGGAAATTTCAAAAGGTTTCATAAGCAAAGTTTCCAATAGGAAACATTGAAACGTTTCCGAAATTTTCAGTTTCCGAAAAATTAATAATTTTCCAAAATTTCAAAAAAATCTCATGAATTGCGTGAGGATTTCATAACATTTCATGAACATTTCTGGTGTTTATTGTGTTTTTTTTTTTTTTTTTGTGTATGTTTGCTATTCATTAGTTATTACAGGCAAGAGATTGTATAATCTTCGAATGATTTTTATTATTGTTGTGATGCCGCGAGTTGTGCATAATTATTAATTTTGGTTGTTCAGTTCTTTTTCTTATTTAAATGTCTTTGATAATATGGATCTATAAATGACAAATGTAAGCAAGTATACCAAAATATATATTTAACAGGAAATATATTTTTTACATTACCTTCTCTTCATATCCTTAAATAAAAATAAAAATGTATTTTCTATCCCAGAGAAATTAAAATAAACATTTACTTCATCTAATGTCCGTTTCATCACATTTTCTATGTATTTCAAAGAGTTTTTTATTTTACGCGAATAGTAAGATAAGTCGGTAAATAATTATACGCATTCTAGTTGCATTCCACAGTATTTGCAGAGTACATTTTTCTTTGCTAAAGTGAAATATCTCCAGATATCGTCTTTTGTCTTCTTGATCCACCACCACAGTACCACCATAGTATTCACAGAATCACAGTCTAATCAGTATCACCACAGAACATAATACATCATTTTAGATTAGGTTGACAGTTTTACGGATTTTACAATTTAAAAAGTGGCGCCAATTTCGAAAATTTCGGATAGTCGGAAATTTTGCGAAATTTTGGAAAACCCTGATCCCACGAAATATATGAAGCTTTCAAAGTTTCCGATAAATTTCCATTTTTTCGATATTTTCGGAAACTTCGGAAAATTTCCGTGTTTGACTAATTTAATATTAATCGTTTTTGTTTTCGAAACTAGCACTGTTATAGATAGTATATATATTGATTTGGTGAATGCCGATTTAGAAAATTTCTAATCTATTTTTGAAAATTAAGAAATCATATTTCAGTCACGTAGTTATTAATGTAGATGGCACGTTCTTATGACAACAAAATTTTTTTAAACAAAAGCATGCCTACTGTGATCAAGAAAGTAGGCACATTTTCGATACATCATAGCATTAAAGATGAAGCAAAAAGTTGTTTGGAGGAAATAATATGTAGAATTACAAATATATTGTTACGCCACTGGACTGTGCAGACTGGTTAGATTAGGCTGGAATTGTACACGAATGGCCGGGAATATTCTGGAGTGCTCTAGACCGGGAGAATGGATGTATAAATAAGACGCACGGTGGGCTGAGATTTAATCTTAAGTTGAACGTGAGCGAGTAAAGAAGTAATAAGAAAGAGACTTATAAGTGTTCAAGTGTAATTATAGTTAAGACAGTAATTAGTCTATTGTTGTTAATTGTTAATTAATAAATAAATTAGTGATTAAGTGTTACCTGGACTTTCAATCAACGAATCTACGAGTAGAGGTGTTTGTGTGGATAGCAAACACGTAACAATTTGGTGTCGGAAGTGGATTGGAAGAGAAATTTCTGGAATATTCGAAAAGATTCTACAGTGTTCTTCTCAGGAATTAGGGGTGACACGAAAAATTAAACTACTGGACAGTGTTTGGGGGACTATTTCTGGACTGAATAGTGACTTTAAAGTGGATTTTCGAGAAGTTTCTAGAACATTCGATTTAGAAATAGTTGCAAATACGCGAGTGCCGCTAGTAATAACGTGTTGTAGACTGAGAAAAGGGACTATTAGTGCAATTTAGGGAAAATTCTAGAACATTCTATTTGGAAACTACAGGAGATACGTGAGTTGTGTCGACGGGAACGTGTTGTAGACTTAAAAACAAGACTATAAGTGACTTTTAGTGACAATTCTAGAACATTCGATTTGGAAACCACAGAAGATACGTAAGCTGTGTTAACGGGAACGTGTTATAGACTCAAAATAAGACTTATTAGTGATACTGCGTGAAAGTTCTCGAACATTCCATTATTAAAATAGACGTAATATCAACATTTTACGGACTTTATAGTGTAATAAACTTTATTCTGAAATTGATTTACGTGTCGTGAGTTAATGCCAACAACAAGAAGTATGGCGGAGAAGCAAACACAGGACATGCTTGCAGCATTGTTACAAAGGATGGACGAACAGAGAAAAATTATGGAAGATCAAGAAAGAAAGCGACAGGAAGAGAAAGATGAACAAAGGAAGATTATGGAAGAACAAGAAAGAAAGCGACAGGAAGAGAAAGATGAACAAAGGAAGATTATGGAAGATCAGGAAAGAAGACGACAAGAAGAAAAAGAAGAACAAGAGAGAAGACGACAGGAAGAAAAAGAAGACCACGAGAGAAAACGCCTAGAAGAAAAAGAAGACTTGATAAAAATGATCGAAGGCCTGGAAATAAGACGAAGGGGAGAAAAGGAAGAACAAGAGAGAAGACGACAGGAAGAAAAGGAAGAGCAAAGAAAGGAACGCCAGGAAGAATTAAGACAAATTATGGAGGGACAGCATCAAGTCATGCTCTCGGTCACTGAACAATTGAAGGAAGATGTACAGGCTGAAGTCATGGAAGTTAAAGAAGAAGTCAGTGAATTTAGAGGAAAGTTTGAAGGAGAAATAACTGAAGTTAAAGGAAAAGTCAGTGAAGTTGAAGGGGAAATAGCCCGGTTGAAACAACAATTAAGAGAGAAGGGAGATCAATTAGTACTGTCGTCTGGTGCTAAGTTACAACCACCTTCATTCGACGGTCAAAGTTCATGGTCAACTTATAAGAGACAATTTGAGGCAGCTGCACGTTCGAATAACTGGAACGATGAAGAAAAAGCAACAGCATTGGTATTAGCACTAAGGGGCCAAGCATTAGACCTGCTCCAAACAATTCCTGCCACACAGCAACAAAACTTTAGCATTTTGGAGGCAGCGTTAGAACTAAGATATGGCGACCAACATCTCGCCCAAGTATATCAGGCTCAGCTCAAATCACGCAGACAACGAGGTGGAGAAAGCCTCCAGGAGTTCGAAGCTGCTGTAGAAAGATTAGCCCATCTAGCCTATCCTGATGCACCAATGGAATTTCAACAACAGTTAGCAGTTGGTACATTTATTGATGGAGTAAGGGACCAGGAAGTTAGGCGAATTCTTAAGTTAGCCAGGCATAAGCTTAGTAGTGAGGCTTTAGTACATGCACTGGAGATTGAGGCTGCCTATAAGGATACCACCCAATCAAATCAGAGAGTACGAGCTGTGAGTGTGGAGGAAGACAAGCCAGACAACACAACACAAAATCTGATATCTGATATACACAAGATGATCACCCAACTACTCACAAAATCGAACTCCCAGCAAAGACAAGACCAACAACAAAATAGTGGGAGGCCGAATGGAAGCATCCGTTGTTATAGGTGTGGCAAAGTGGGCCATATCAAGAGGAACTGTCGTCAACGCAGCCCAGAAAGGGTAAATGCTGCTGTGGTTGAAGAGCTACAGGAAAACTAAAGATGGCTGGCAATTTGGGGGCTGCGCTGGCCAAGAAATGTTGTGACCCCCGAGAAATAAAAGTTTCCCAACTTCGGAGAGTTCAAAGTAGTCTGTTGTTGGAGGGTTATGTAAATAAGAAGAAATGTGTGTTCACAATCGACACAGGAGCTACATCATCAATAGTACAGGCAGGATTCATAACGGGTATCAAAGTAAATAAAGAGCAGAATGGATTAGTCATCCGGACAGCTACGGGAGATAGGGCGGCGGTTCATGGGGAAGTCGACATGGAGCTGCAAATTGGCCGCTTATGTTTTAAACACCAAGTTATCGTAGCTGACATTACAGATGACTTCATATTAGGATTAGACGTTATGGAAAAATATGGATTTGTACTTGACGTTGGAGAACGAGTTCTCAGGATTGGAAATGAGGAAATTATTCTTTCAACGGCAGATGAAAAATTCCATAATATCAGGCTACTAACTCCGAGAACAGTAAAAATTCCTGCACGAACAGAGAAAGTAATTGAGGCCGTCCTGGAGGAAAACTCTGTGGGATACCGCTTTGGCCTCGTTGAGAGGGACGACTCAATTAAAATGACAGACAATATACCGATTAGAGTGGTTAACCTAAATTCACACTCAGTGACGTTCAAAGAAGGCGAAGCAATTGGCACCTATGAACCAGTCACATGGATTGCGAGATGTGAAGAACAAATCATTGGAGCTTCGTCTACAGATATGGACCAAGAAGTTGTAAGGATGTTAAATGCCCAGTTAGAACATTTAACTCCAGATGAACATAGAGAAGCTTTAAAATTCTTGAAGAAGGAAAGTACAGTATTTGCAAAGGACACAGAAGCTCTTACAAAGACCAACATAGTGCAACATCGGATAAATACTGGTGAATCAACTCCTATTCGTCAACCACCTAGGAGGCTCCCATTATCAAAACAAGAAGAGGCTTCTGCAATGATACAGAAGATGCTTAAAGACGGAGTTATTGAGGAATCAACCAGTCCGTGGTCGTCGCCAGTAGTTTTGGTTGCTAAGAAAGATGGAACTTTAAGATTCTGTGTCGACTACAGGAAGCTGAATGACATCACAAGAAAAGACAGCTATCCGCTGCCCCGAATTGATGACACACTAAGTACGCTGGCAGGTTCACAGTGGTTTTCCACTCTAGATCTTCGAAGTGGATATTGGCAAGTGGGACTTCATCCAGATGACAAAGACAAGACAGCCTTTTCGACAGGAAGTGGCCTTTATCAATTCACTGTGATGCCTTTCGGCCTGTGCAATGCGCCAGCGACTTTTGAAAGACTGATGGAACTGGTACTGCGAGGGCTAACTTGGAAGACATGTCTAGTTTATCTTGATGATGTGATGGTTATGGGAAGGGATTTTAAGGAGCATTTGAAGAACCTTCAAGAAGTGTTTGGAAGAATTAAAAATGCACACCTGAAATTGAATCCCAAAAAGTGCCTAATGTTCCAGAAAGAGGTCAAATTCCTAGGACATGTCGTGTCTTCGGAGGGGATAAGAACAGACCCAGATAAGATTTCTTCAGTACGAGATTGGCCGAGGCCTTCAAATGTTCACGAAGTAAGAAGCTTCCTTGGCCTATGCACTTACTACAGACGATTTGTCGAACGATTTGCTGATATTGCGAAGCCACTACATCGGCTTACAGAAGAGAAGGTTCAGTACCAATGGACACAAGAGTGCGAAATATCATTCAGAACACTAAAATCAGCATTGTGTTCGAGTCCGGTTCTTTCATACCCAGAACGGAAAGGCCTCTACGTATTAGACACAGATGCCAGTAATTCTGGACTTGGATGTGTTCTTTCCCAAATTCAAAATGGACAGGAAAAAGTAATTGAGTACTTCAGCAAGACGTTGTCGAAGCCAGAACGTAACTATTGTGTGACACGGAAGGAACTATTGGCCATTGTCAAGTCCATAGACCATTTTCACAAGTACCTATATGGACAACATTTTAAAGTTCGGACCGACCATGCTGCATTAAAGTGGTTATTGCAATTGAAAACTCCGGAAGGCCAACTAGCACGCTGGATAGAAAAACTGCAGCAGTACGATTTTAAAATCGAACATCGTCCTGGAAAATCCCATAGAAATGCAGACGCTCTCCAGACGACCCTGTCGGGAAGACTGCAAGCACTGCCACAGGGTGGAAAAACAACAAGGGATCATAATTGTAAACACCGTTAAAATTGATGTTCCTGACGATTGGACAAAAGAGACATTAAGAGAAGAGCAGTTAAAAGATCAAGAAACTGGTCCTATTCTGGAATGGAAAGAAAGAGGAGCCCGACCTGGCTGGAAGGACATTTCAGACAAGGCAGTGGGACTAAAGGCTTTGTGGGCACAATGGGATTCCCTTAGAGTAGAGGATGGACTGTTGAAAAGAGCTTGGGAAAGTCCAGACGGGAAGGAAATTTCTTTGAGATTAGTAATTCCCAGGTGTCGCATACCAAAAGTACTCCAGGAAGTGCATAATGGAACATCTGGCGGACATTTTGGCATCAACAAAACTCTCACTAAAGTACGCGAACGATTCTACTGGGTGAACAGTCGCCAAGATGTGGAGGCTTGGTGCCGCAAATGTGAAGTTTGTGCGGCAAGTAAGGGACCACATACAAGAAGTAAGGGTCAAATGAAACAATATAACGTAGGGGCTCCTTTTGAGCGAATTGCGATCGACGTAGCTGGTCCATTCCCCGTGACGGATGATGGGAACAAATACATCTTAGTTGCCATGGACTATTTCAGTAAGTGGCCTGAAGCTTATGCCATACCCAACCAAGAAGCAGCCACTGTCGCTCAAGCTCTGGTAGATAATCTAGTATGTCGATTTGGCGTGCCCCTAGAATTGCATTCGGATCAAGGAAGAAACTTTGAATCAGGGGTGTTTCAGAAGATGTGTCGCTTACTGGGAATTCATAAGACAAGAACAACAGCCCTACATCCACAATCAGACGGAATGGTAGAGAGATATAATAAAACTATGGAGGAGCACCTATCTAAAGTGGTTGAGAAACATCAGAGAGATTGGGACCGTCACTTACCTCTTTTCCTTATGGCCTACAGGGCCTCCATTCATGAAACAACAAAACAAACGCCGGCTCGCGTGATGTTTGGACGTGAGATTAGACTGCCATGTGACTTGGTATTTGGCACACCAGATGAGGAGCGATTTTCCATAAACGACTATGCTGATGAAGTAGGTGAACGGCTAAGGAATATTCATGAGCTGGTACGAGACCGAATTGCCATAGCAAGTGATCGCATGAAGGCTCGTTATGATCTTAAGGCAAATTCAGGAGGGTTCCAGGCTGGAGATTTGGTTTGGCTATATAACCCACAACGAAAGAAAGGCAGGTCCCCGAAGCTTCACCCGCCCTGGGAAGGTCCTTACACTGTCGTCACCAGACTAAACGACGTTGTATATAGAATTCAGCAAAGCCCAAAATCCAAGATGAAGGTGGTGCATATAGAGAGACTAGCCAAGTATGCAGGGAACAATGAATTGCCTGATCGGGACGTTCAGGCTTAAGGAGGGGGCAGTGTTACGCCACTGGACTGTGCAGACTGGTTAGATTAGGCTGGAATTGTACACGAATGGCCGGGAATATTCTGGAGTGCTCTAGACCGGGAGAATGGATGTATAAATAAGACGCACGGTGGGCTGAGATTTAATCTTAAGTTGAACGTGAGCGAGTAAAGAAGTAATAAGAAAGAGACTTATAAGTGTTCAAGTGTAATTATAGTTAAGACAGTAATTAGTCTATTGTTGTTAATTGTTAATTAATAAATAAATTAGTGATTAAGTGTTACCTGGACTTTCAATCAACGAATCTACGAGTAGAGGTGTTTGTGTGGATAGCAAACACGTAACAATATTCACATTAAGTATGTATATACATTATTCAGAGAAAAATGTAAAATCGAACAAATGGTTCTAAATTCTAAGAAAACAAGTTATGTAATAATTACAAGTTAAGATTTTTTGTGACATAAACAGACCTCTTAATAGAATTAAAGATAACTATTTTAGATTAGACGTTCAAATCTCTCATCTCATTAAATATATATCCTAATAAAAAAAATGTAAAATTTTTATTTGTATCTGAAAATTTTCATATCTAATCGATGGTTAATTTTATTATAGTTACACTTGAGTAGATACTCCTCAAAATTCAGATCATTTATCACATTCATGAACCTGGCAAAAATGTGTAGAAAGCATTTTCCTAATTTCAATGATTATAACGAACATTTCTCTCAACTTCACATGACCAAGAACCAGTCATTATAAGTGACTGTTGTGTCACAATACTTTTATATAGAACAACCAGTGGCGACTCGTGGATTTATTTTATACAGTGTCTCAATATTGGAGCATGGAACTCAAACAATATTTTAAGGCACGACTATTAGTACTGATTGAAGAAATTTTGCAGAAAAAAAATTGAGAAAAAAAGTTACAACTATGCGCAGTTTTCTCAAATTACTTCTAGACCATTAGTAAAATCTTTGCAAACCATTTTTTTTTCATAATCGGAAGGAAAATTGATCGCCCCATTTTTTTTTGGTTTTCGAGTTATGACATTTTGAAATTTAAGTTCTTCATTTTGTAATTTTCAAATTGTCATAACTACAAAAAATCAAAATTTCCGAAAACCAAAAAAAAACGGGGTGATAAATATTCCTTCTGATTACGAAAAAAAAATAGTTTGCAAATATTTTACTAGAAGTAATCTGGGGAGACCGCGCATTTTTTAAACTTTTTTTCTCAAGTTTTTTTCAGTTTTTTTTGTCTGCAAAACTTCGTTGATCAGTACTCATTGATAGTCATGCCTTCAAATATTGCTTGGGTTCTATGCTCCAATACTGAGATATGGTACCACCTAAATCCACTAGCCACCATTGAGAACAACAGTTTAATCTGAGTTGTACATTATTAGCATTATCACATTCTTCACCTAGCGAAGACTGATATTTTAACACAAGTATCTTTTGATGAAGTAGGAAATACCAACTAAAGACTTACTTTTTTTTCCCTCAATTCTGTAAATAAATAGTTTTGAAAAAGTAAATGCATCTGTGGTAATACGAAAATGCTAATAAAGAAACTTCTTATGAAAGTTATAGGTAGGTTAGAAACCTCACAAACCCAAGGATGATATTCTTAATGAAGACGTGATAGTTAATGTTTTCTATAAAAATATTGATTTTACTTGAACCAGCAAACAGTATAATATAAAGAACAGACCTAAAATCCGCAAGAAAAGAATTATTGTTCCATGTCTTTCATAAAGCAACTTTGCACACAAAAACGTGTTATATTGGCTACCCATTTATTTTTCTACATTAGATGTAGGTAGCAGAAATTCTACCGTAATCGTAATGTACTTCATTTTAGTATATAGTGTGAGAAATCGCTTTAGTAACGGGACGTGGGGGTAAGACGCTACAAAACGCAGAGCCGGATTTAACTGTATTGTTCGCTCGTTTACTTTTTCAATTTAGGTTTTTGTCAACATATTAACAATTGTACAAAAGAGTATTAACTTGAAATAAAAGTATTGATTTTAACGTATTGACTACACATACAGCAGTTACAGTATTCAAGTTCGTTTAATATAAATTGCTACTACCCAGCAAGTACCGCGAGGAGGTATGAATATTTCTTGTCAGGAAAGAATGGGTATGGAATATTAGTATAAAATAAAGAAATTATTTAAAAAGTAACAAGAAACCTTTAAAAACAAAAATATACTCTGAAAATAGTAACAGAAACAAATATTGTTATCAATAAATAAACTAAAAATAAATTCTAATAGTAAAGTTATTACTATAATAAAAAATAAAGACATATTTTTGTCAAAATAGTATCAGAAACAAATATTTCTCTCAATAAATAAATTAAAAATAAATTCTAATAGGAAAGTTATTACATACTATAATAAAAACAGAAAGACGTATTTTTGTCAAAATGAAAAAAATAATATTAATAAATTATAACATCCTGAAAAAGAATATTTCTCAAGCACTGAAATACAAAAGCACAAGATCGGAAATAAATAATACAATTGATATCACAAAATTCACTTCTTCACCTCACATCACTTCACTTTACCTCACCACACATCGCTTTTCCTATGAATCCTCGCCCGTCTCACCTAATCATCCTCAATTGTAATTACTTTCCTAATTCTTTTTTCCCAGTCTTCCTTGTTAATTTTCTACACTTCATTTTGAATTAACTCTACGGCTTATTTTATCGGATTTCGTGAAAGTATTTCCATTTCTGACATTTTTCTTCAATTTACACCAAATTAATTCAGTCGAGTTAAAAATACAGAAATATGGCGGTAATATCAACACTTTGTGGCCATATCTCTCTGCTACAGTGTCTATAATATGCTTCTTCTCATAATTTTTCGTTTGCAGGACTTCCAAGAGTTGTGCTTTATTATAACTTTCCTCATAATAGAGATCATGTTTTATTAAAAAAATTTGTAACTTTGTAGAACTCTTGTTAGGAATTTTATACAGTAGTCTCGAATGGTACTTCGCATTGTCAAGAACAATAATTAAGAAGATATTTTAATGAAAATTACCTTGCGTTTTGTTAGTTTTAACGTTTTTTTCTTCATATTATGAAATCTGTAAAAATTGTTACCACAACCTGTTTAGTTGTTGTTTCTGTCTTGTTTTCCAAACTTTGTTATTGTAGTGTGGTTGATTAACATAACTGTTATTACGATTTTGGTGACTTTAATTATTAGTAAACAGGTTATTGAGGTTTTTATTTCATATATTGACAATTTGTCAAAAACATTTTTTATTTTTTTTTTGAATTTGTTAATTTTCATAATTGACCTTTATAACAGACTGCACCATTTAAAAAATGCATACATATAAATTCATGTAAATGAAGGTAATAAAGATATAAAAAAAGTGAGGAATGCTAGTGATTGTTTATGCTAATTTTTGTCTGGTTTTACATTAGTTTGAAACAGTTGTGAAAATTGTTTACAATTAAAAATTGTATGAGACGTTTTTTTTTTTAATAACCAATAATAAATGATATGACTAAGTGAAACATTAAAATCAACAAAAATATACAACCTCCTATCCCTAACCTTGTGGTGACATTTGAAGACAGTAGACACACACTCGGTATCCAAGTAAGCTGGGATTAATTTTTGTTTCCAAAAAAAAAAAACCAGATATTTTGATGAACCTGGGCAAAACCCTGAAATTTTTGTTTTTCTTATATGCACCTCTAAAGATTTCTGCCATGTGTATGTTTTCTTTAATCCTGATGTACAGAAGAAGCATAACAAATGTTGAATTTTTTTTAAATATTTTTCTCTTTTTTTTGTATTTTGGGATAGGCCTCTTAGAACAAATTAAAATTTATACTACACGCGTAAATTTAATTTATAATAATAGTCAGATAATAATTAACTAATTATTATATTACGGATTTCTTTATAATTTATGTAAATTATGTCAAGTTTTATCGATGTGGGTAGTTCTTATTTGGTGATAATTCTTCAACATTTCTTAAAGACTGCAAATGTTGACTAAATAATTATGTATTACTAATATGGATTAATTTTATTGCACCACACTACATTTTTAGTCATTTCTATAAAACACTTATAGTCGGTAATTAACACTTTTTTGACACTGGTTTTAATTCAGATCGAATCCTAACGATGTAATAAATGCAATCAACAGTACCAGATGGCTTTTTAAAAAATCGTTAGCAGATCGTTACAACAATTATGTACGTGAACGTTTTTAAACCATCTTCATTTGATTATTGTTAAACTTAGAATTACAATTTTTTTTAGAGTTCCTTTTGAAGAAAGAAAATTAGAGGGCAGTCAAAAATTCGGTGAAGGGGAATCAAATCACATATGCGGAAACATAATGAGAGAAACTGGGGCTCATATTGAAATATCACACGCTAAAGATCAGTCTCTTACATTCCTTGTTACGGGAAAACAAAATGAAGTACTTGAGGCACGAAGAAAAATCTTGACCCACTTTCAGACTCAAGTAGGTATTATAATGAACTAAATTTTCATAACAGATTTGGCTGATTAAGATACTGTGTGCTGCGTCTATTATTTTCACTTAACTCTTTTTAGGCAAGCAAACAAATCGCGATTCCTAAAGAACACCACCGATGGATTTTAGGCAAAAAGGGGGATCGTTTGAAAGAGCTGGAAAAAACAACCGCTACAAAAATTTTGGTACCACCCATGAACGATACTTCTGATGTAATTACCATAACTGGCACCAAAGAAGGCATTGAAAAAGCCGAACACGAAATCAGAGTAACGTCCGATCAGCAATCAAAGAAGGCCTCAGAACGCATAAACATCCCGAAACATTTTCATCCGTTTATCGTTGGACCTTACAATAAAAATCTAAATATTCTAATTGAGGAAACCGGGGCTAAAATTAATGTACCACCACCATCTGTAATGAAGGATGAAATTTTTATTGCTGGGGAAAAGGAAGGAGTAATGGCTGCCAAAAATAAGATTGAAGAAATTTACAAACTAATGGAAAAGAAAACTACCACAGTGTCTGTAGAAGTACCCAAGTCACAGCACAAATACGTTATAGGGCCAAAGGGGCAGACAATTGCAGAAATTTTGGAAACCACTGGTGTTAGTGTCGAAATGCCTCACAATGATTCATCTACAGGTAAACTCCTTGGAAACTTTACATATACTTAATAATATTTTTTTTACATATTGTACATTTCTTATTTGTTACAGGTACTATTACCCTCCGAGGCCCCCACGATAAGCTAGGTCTTGCCTTAAGTGTTGTTTACGAAAAAGCCAACTCTGTGCGCTCAAGTGATGTAGATGCTCCAGCATGGATACATAAATATATAATTGGACGTAAAGGAGCCAACATTAAAGAAATCACACAAAACTTGCCAAAAGTACATGTCGAATTTACAGATAAAGAAGATAAAATTAAAATCGAAGGCCCCCAGAACAGGTGGAAAAAGCACAAGAGCAAATAGAGACGATGGCAAAAGATCTAGTCAATAGAATGACATTTTTAGAGATGCATGTCGATCCTAAGCTGTTCAAGCACATTATTGGGAAAAGTGGTGCCAATAGTAAGTAAATGTTTTGATGTCATACAATATTATCTTACAACATGTAGTGCCAATCAAGTTAGCATTATCTGGAGATGAATAAAACTCAGTGTTAGTGTCGTTTCTTTAGAATTAAAATGTGTTGTATTTGTAGTTAATAAACTAAAGGAGGAGTACAATGTCGTTATCAATATTGATGAGAGTGGTCTAGTACGCATTGAAGGCAACAAAGAAGACGTAATGAGCACGAGATTAGAACTTGACCAGACGATTTTCAAATTGGAAAACGAAAAAGAAAAAGATGTCATCATAGAGCAACGTCACTATAGAAATATTATTGGAACCAAAGGGGAAAATATTAAGGAAATTAGAGATAAATTTAATCAGGTACAAATTTACTTCCCAGGACCAGGGGACAGAAATGACATTGTGAAGGTTAGAGGACCAAAAGAAGATGTTGACAAGTGTGCCAGGCATTTGGAGAAACTAGTCAAAGAACTGAATGAATCATCATATCAAATCGAAGTTCCAATTTACAAACAGTTCCACAAGTTTATCATTGGAAAAGGTGAGACAATAATCAATATAGCTTATTCTTACCTTAATGCAAACTTATAAAATGTGAGAATGCCGGATTTTGAATTTTTACGGGGTTTAAACCCAAAAGAGAAATGGGTTTAAACCCATTTTTTTTTCGTTGTGGATCACAGTTAGCAATTCTTGTTGAGAAATCATCAATTTGATAGCGAATAACCCTAAATCTCTGTTATCTATTGACGTTTACTTTCAATAAACTAACCTCATTTTATTAACGATTTTTCCATCAAATTGTAAAGACCGACCTGGCTTTAAACCTATATTACGTTGTGACTTGGTTGAAACAAATATTTTATTTACATCACAAATGCAGATCGAAACTTAGAGATGGACTTTTTTGGGAAAATTTTCTCAGAAAATGTCCGAAAATGTCCCTTTTTTTATGCTGAATTCGTAATCTACTAGTGTCAAGCTTTTCATCTATACTATTATTATTATACTATTTAACAAAAATTGATGAAATTATCCGATGTACATTTTTTTCATAGTAGCAAAATTTTAAAATAAGGGGGTGTAGCTATTATCTCATTTCCCATTTATATTAGAAAATGAAATTATCAAAAACAAAAATGTCTGTATAAATCAACAAATAAAAAAAATTAACGAGGCTGATGAAATGTTTTATTTCAAAGAGTAACATACAAATGATTCAGTTGCCTACATTAAGCCGGTTCTATTTAGTACCTTTAAAAAACAATAATTCACTTTGCACCCAGAATCTCCATAAATTGCACTTCTATTACAAATAAAAATAGATTGAAATAAATATTCATAATAAATACTGAAGCTAAATAAAATCAAACTCTAATAGAAGTTACTATACCTAGCACCTTATTAAAACAAAACACTTAATGAGGATTAATTTGTATTTAGAAGTTTGTAGTTTTTCCATATATATATATTTTTTTTGTGTTTGAAGGTTGGAAGTTGTTGCAATGAATCAACATATACACTGTCTTCGACAAATATAATTTCTACAAAATTAATATCAACACTTCTGTCAAAAACATTTCTTCCTTATCTTGTTCCTTACAAACCATTTCACTATAATTTACTTTTCACGTTGAAACATTTTTTGCACACATATATCCTCCACATCTAATTCGTTTTCTCTCTCAGAACTATACTACTATCACTATCCCGATCAACCATATCATCTGTATCATTTTTCAGCTTTGCTTTCACTTTGATGTAATTCAGTTTTCATCATGTTCTCTTCCTCTTTATTCTCAATCATCGTCCATGCTGCCCGCATATTAGCAGCATTATCGGTCACCACAGCATGTACTTTATTAGCACCTACCAACTCAATCTCTTCACGCAAGATATTAAAAATGTACTCAGATGTATGTCTATCAATACCAGATTCAATACTTTTCAGAAATACAGACTCTGGAGTTGTGAAAATAACGTTTATAAATGACAGCATTAATGTCGGTGAATCTCAATTTTCAGTTTTATTGCCAACTGCTTTCTGCATTTGGTCATATTCACTGTTCAGCGGAGTTGTGGATAGTTTTTTTCTAGAGGGTGGTATGAAACATGAACGGAGTTTCTTTAGTAAACATTGAAAATGAATTCTTAGTCACTAATTTGTTGACATTCTGAGAGCAAAATTAACACACTGTTAAATGTTTCATCATTTTTGTAGCATTTGGTATATAGGACAGAATTTACAACGAGCTGTTATTTTGTTACCTACTTTAATTTTTTGGATGTTCCAAGCGCTGATTTTTTTCTAGACATTTTACTTGTTTTAAAATTGTATGTGAAATCCTGAGAGCACAGGTAAAATGTAAAGGTCTGATTTGAAACTTAACAGAAACATCACTTTTGGCACCAAAATGACAGAAACGTCACTTTTGGTCCACCAAATTCAAAATATTGCTAGAAATCTTTTCGGGAATATTCATGAGGAATCTCTGGAAATATTCCCAGGAAAATTTCCGTTACACATATTAAAAATTTCTGGAATATTGTATGATGAAACTTTTCTTCTAGGTGGTGCTAATATTCGTAAAATTCGAGAGGAAACTGACACGAGAATTGATCTTCCTGCTGAAGGTGACAAAAATGATGTCATTACTATCACAGGCAAGAGGGAGAATGTTGAGGAAGCTCGCGAAAAAAATCCGTAAAATTCAAGATGAACTTGAGAATATCGTTAGCGAAGAAATTACGATTCCCCCTAAATTCTATAATTCCCTTATTGGTGCCAAAGGCAAGCTCATCCATTCCATAATGGAAGATTGTGGAGGTGTTGCTATTAAATTTCCAAGTGCAGATAGTAAGAGCGATAAGGTCACCATCCGAGGACCTAAGGAAGATGTAGACCGTGCTAAACAACAATTGCTCGACTTAGCAAATGAAAGACAACTCGCTAGTTACACAGCAGAGGTATTAAAAAAAATCAATTCAAAGCAGTTTTTCAAACGTCAATAGTGTAGAATATAAAGTGTATTACATTGAAATATAAATATCAGAAAGAGATCCTCAAGGTTCTCTAATGGGGCTCGTCTCATTTTAGTTTCAAATCATTGATTTGGCATACGGAATTGTATACAAAACTAGTGTAGATTTGTTACAAATGACAGTCAATGTAGATTGTATACCTTAATCTATTATACTTTTTGTCATCTTTTATCACAATTGTTGATGCTATCAATAATTACATAATTACAAACATTACCCATGTTGTAGGTACGTGCCAAATCTCAACATCATAAGTTCCTTATTGGTAAAAATGGTGCCAACATTAAAAAGATTCGTGATTCTACCGGTGCTAGGATCGTTTTTCCGTCCAGCACAGACGATGATCGTGAAATTATCACGATTATTGGCAAAAAAAGATGCAGTGGAAGAGGCAAAGGCTGCTCTTGAAGCTACTATTAAAGACATTGTAAGTTTTCAACAATGCATATTGTGGTATTTGTGTTTGATAAACTGATCTTTTTCAGGACAACATAATCGAAAGTGACATGCAAGTAGAACCTCGTCATCATAAACATTTTGTAGCCCGTCGAGGAGAAGTTCTTCATAAAATTACAGAGGATTGTGGTGGTGTAATGATTTCTTTCCCTCGCTCGGGTGTAGAGAGTGACCGTGTCGTTCTAAAGGGTCCCAAGGAATGCATTGAGGCTGCCAAGGAGAGAATTAACGAAATTATCCGCGATCTTGAATCGATGGTCACGATAGAATGTATCATTCCACAAAAACATCATAGAACAGTCATGGGTTCGAAAGGTCATAAAGTACAAGGCATTACTTCTGATTTTGATGTTCAAATCAAATTTCCCGACAGAGATAACCAAGAGGAGTATGTTAATTACGAGCAAGTCAATGGCGACATTAACTCAGAACCTGTTCGACAATGTGATGTAATTAGGATAACGGGTAAAGAAGTGAACTGCCAAAAAGCTAAACAAGCACTTTTAGACCTAGTTCCTATCACGATTAGTGTTGATGTTCCATTCGATTTACATCGGTCGATTATAGGTCAAAAAGGACGGGATGTTAAAGATCTCATGGACAGGTATGATGTTCATATTGTGCTGTCGCCGCCTGATATTAGAGAAGATATTATTAAGATTACTGGTACTGCATCTAATGTTGAATGTGCCCAGGAAGCTCTTTTGGAAAGGGTTAAAGATTTAGAGGCTGATAGGAAGGATCGTGAATTGAGGTCCTTCGCCTTGCATATCGAGGTTAATCCTGAATATCATCCCAAGATTATTGGAAAGAGGGGAGCAGTCATTACCAAGATAAGGACGGATCACGATGTGCAAATTAATTTTCCTAAGAAAGGTAAGAGAATCAGTGTGCAGATGTCAGCAATCGCTAGTCTATATGGCAAATAAATTACTAAAATACTAAATACGAAATAAATTTTTTAGGAGATCCAGAGGATCACATAATCACGATCACCGGCTATGAAGATAATACTCACCGTGCCAAAGAAGACATTATGAAAATAGTGAATGAGCTTAATGAGCTCATCAAAGAAGAAATAAGTATCGATTCACGTGTCCATTCAAGACTTATTGGATCACGTGGCCGTAGCATCCGGAAGATCATGGAGGACTATAATGTCGATATTAAATTTCCCAGAAGTGACGATAATGATCCAAATTTGGTAGTCATCACTGGTCTAGAAGAAAATGTCATCGAAGCTAAAGATCATTTGCTCAATTTAGAAGAAGAATTTGTAAGTAGATTTCTTGAGAAAAAAAAATATATATATATATTGGGAAATCATATCTTGATCATTTTTCTATCGTAAAGACTCGAAAACGATCTAGCGGCAGTTCTTAAATTATATAATTTTTTCTATGCTAACAAATAGGAATGGTTGATAATAGCTGGTCACTTATTTTATTGCTAATTTATGGTAATGTTATTGGTAATTTATAAAATTAATTTTTGGTACTAAACGTAGGTTTCTATATTTTTTTTTTGCAATATTTACATACCAAATGTTATGTTCCTCGCTAAACTTTTTTACAATGAGTCAAAATATCAGACTCGCTCTAAAGTATAATTTGAAATAAATTAATCAGGAAACTAAAACCATGTGGAAATAAAAGTAGAAACATGTATTCTAAAATTCGCTTAATACTGAGCTCGGTAGCAAAGTGGGCCAAAGTGTTAAGTGATAAACATAGCTGGTTTACTGCCCATCTCCTGGGCTCAAATCCCGGTTTTGTGTAATCCCTGTCCGTGCAGCTTCAGCTTTGGTTTCAGGGTTGTCTAATTTGTTTTGGTTTTTTATGCTTAATTAAATTCATACCTCAAAAACACAAGTCAAATGTCAAATTCGAGCGGCATTGGTAAGTTGACATTGAAAATATGAGCGCATTAACTTATCGGGCCAACAACTCAGTTAAAAAATATAAAATGGTAACCACATGGATATTGGTTATATAAAGATGCAGATTCATATATATTAAAGAAAATCCCCATTACACTGAATGGAGTTAAGCTATGTTGTACCCTCTTACACAGCTACATGCAGGACTCCGCCTCCCAATGTGCGCTTGATTTTGATATTAGTAAAACAATTGATATTTAGATTCTATAAGTTTTGTTGAAGCGGCTTAATTTTTTTTTACAGTTACAGGATGTTGAGGAACAACAAACCCGTGAAAAACAACATACTTTGAACATCCACTTTGAAACAAGTGCTCAGAATACATCGTCGCGTGGCAGAGATCCACAAAACAACGGATTTGTAGTTCAGGGAGGCCCTTGGGAACAGAGGGCTCCAAACACCGCTAGCGTAACTGAATTTCCATCATTTGGACGCAATCCAGCAGAACCGCAATCTGCACCAGCTCCTATTGGAGGTGCTTGGGGTGCACGTCGTTAAAACTTTCTTATTTTACACTCGCCTTCTAATTTCATGTGATATACTCGATTCAAATTTTGTTTTGCCCAAATTACTTCATAATCTATTCCGTAATTGTCAACCTTAGGCATAATTTTTTTTTGTATTTCGGTTGTTAATTGGAATGCCTGGAAATGATGGTATTCTCATTTGGTTAAAACGTAAAATTAAATCACTGCCAAAATGTGTAAAGCAGAAGGCGAGTGGTGAAGTAAGTTGGAGGTTATGTTAAGATACTAACCTTAGTATTAAGTTAGTTGCGGAAGCAACCCTCTTCCCCTCACTGTTTGCTGCATTAATTGATAGGCCTGGCAACGACACTGGACTCTCGATATGGTAACTGAAATAAAACAAACGCAAGCTATTTCTTTGACGATATTATGTCTTCCCTAAATCGGGCGGACATTTGGCCTAGTATTGGCACTAATAATGTAGAGATGTTATGATATTTACGATTTTATTTTAGTTAGCTGTATATGTTCACTCCATCTGTATATTACGGTAGTTATAATTTAAGCCTATTATGCATTAGTGGTGCATATTATTGTGTTATCGATATATTATATATACATATATTTTTAAAGTTTTATATATTTTTTATTTTGTGTCATAACCTCTCTGCCCTTTGAACCAAGGCAGTGTATCGTGCCTTCCTCTCGTTTTTTTTTTATATGACCGTACTGAACTCTTGTTCCGAGCATTTTGCGTTATTTCCAGAGCTTGTCCTTTGTAAGGGGTGAAGGATTTTTTTATTGTATTTTTTATTTTATTTTAGATTCTATTATGTTATTAATTATTATAATAAAACTTGACTGATCATGTTGAAAGGAATTCAACGTTACTTAATTAATCTTGTTTGTGAATTGGAATTTTGCTGTTATCTTATGTATATATGATAATATATTAATTATATACAATGAGTCCTTGCGGTCGATTTTGTTAGCCCAGGACTAACCTGAGGGAGAGAATTATATTAAATTACAAAATCTTAGCTTGCTATTATTATTCGGATATCCACCTTTGAAGTGTCCCTCGTTCCTTTTACTTCCCTCAGCCTTAATGTAGAAGTATACAAAAGGTGGTGGATATACCTGGTGCGTGCCATCAATATTCTCATTTTTGGTGTGAGGGAATACTGCAACCGGCTATTTTGTAAATCTGATTTCTCAATTGCGAAATTTTCTATATTTAATAGGTTTTTCAAAATTTTTGAATTTTCGTCAAATTTCTCGTAGAATCAACCTGAAAAGTGTGACATTTCACACATCCAAATCGCAGTTGAAAGAAGAAATTGAAGTGATAGTCGAACTATACAGCGATTTTTAGTTTTGGGTTATATACACGTGAAAGGCAATAAAAATTTTTTTAACTTCATTTGTAATAACAGCTGAGATTCGAACTCAAGAATGATAGTTACTAACCGTGCTCTACCACTATACAGGGTGGCCCAGTTTTACACCGCAAACTGTAACCATTGCATTGATAGAAAATATGATTTTGTGAAAAAGCAGTTCCTATGAACCTATGCCCTCAAAAGCTATATAACCGAGATACAGGGTGTTAAAAGTTTAATTTTTTTTAAGGGTTTCACTTTATATCTTGGAATGGATGGTTACTATCAACTCCCAATTTGCTGCTGTTTATAACAGTATCTGGCCCAATAAAAATAATGAATAAAATCATAAATCTATTCGACAGAGGCTTACAGAGGGGTAAACGGAGATTCTTTTAATTAGAACATTGACGTCAATGCATTTTTGAAAATTTTCCCATATTTTCAGATCCTTTTTCAATTTTACAAAGACTTGTAAAAACTTGTAAGTTTGTTAGATTTAGCGCAAAAAATTCATTCTTATTTGGATACCTCCACAAGCTACGGAAGGAAACTCCTGATAAACAAAATATTTAATTAAAAAAAAAAAAAAGCTATTAAACAACACAGTTTAAGTGTCTTATTTTTTTACCATCTTTCACCAGTTAATTAAAACTGGCGTTTGTCATCGACTAATTTAGTCAAGCTACTTTACGGAACTTGCAGGTTGGCCACCTGATGAAAACGCCTCCTTAAAGTCGATTGTTCTTTTTTAAATGTTAAATTAGTGCACCAGCACCAGTGATTGTTCATTGTTTTTAACGTAAACTTGTTTATGGTGGAATGTAATATTCCCTGGAAACAATTAATCAATCCAGTGTTCTGGGAGTTCGTGAAAAACTGCCTAGGGGACAAATATGCTCAAGTGCAATTGGCGAGTGCCACTACACTACGAAAAAAATGTATTGCCTCGGGTACCTGACCATGTATTTGGACATACACTCTGAACTTGAGGGTAAATATATTTGGCTCAGCGTGGATGAAACAACAAACGCGGCAGGTATGAAAGTCAGTCGATCATGTGTTGGTAGGGGCATTAGACGAACTGCATGCCACACGAGCACATTTAATATCGTTGAAAGTGCTACAACACGTGAACATAGACAGTATGTCAACTCTGGTGCATGACAGCAGGATTATGAAGAGAATAAGAACACATTTTTGTTGTTTATTTATTTAGGTATGCAACAGGCAATAGCCCTATTACAGAGTACTGAGGGAAACAATGAGTTAATATACATTATACATCGTACAATTTAAAAAACCAATAATTACACACTGAAAACAAATCTTTCTCCAAGCGTTTTAAAGCATTTAAGGTCATTGTAAATATATCACAGTTATCTTGAATTCTATTATAGATGTTAAACATATAAAGGATAGTTCATTTGCTAATTTGTGTTGGCACATTTCATATAAAATGTTCGAAAGGTTCTTGTAGAGTGAACCGGTACATTCAGATGTGTATCATAGACAGAAAAGAAGAATCGTCAATTCTGCCATGCATTATTTTATGTAAATATGTAACAAAGCATATTTTTCTTCATTTCTCAAAAGTATGCAAATTATATCTTTCTAATAATTGAGGTTTGGATATTGTTAAATAATAGACACCATTTTCTTTAAAATATAATAGTCGTAGTGCTCCATTTTGTATTCTTTCAACAACATATATATGATTTTGATAAAATGAAATCCATATTATGGCACAATATTCCAACTTAGGTCTAAAAAAAATTATGTAAAGCTGTTTTATACATATAAGATTTGTAAATTGTCTGAGACATGCCGCAGCATACATGAGAGCAACTGGCCACATGTTACAGTACAACTGTTTCCATGTAACATGCCTGCCATACGTCCTGCACCGCATGACAGAAACAACAATCTTTTTCCATATACAAATGGAACTTTTCGGATAGAAAGCGACGGTTAACTCCAACACATGGAGTATATTTTGTTAATATATTGTTACTATATGTGTCAGAACCGCCGCAGCATACGTGAGAGCAATTGGCCGCATGTTACAGGACGCGTACAACTGTTTCCATGTAACATGCCTGCCATACGTCCTGCACCGCGTGACAGAAACAACAATCTTTTTCCATATACAAATGGAACTTTTCGGATAGAAAGCGACGGTTAACTCCAACACATGGAGTATATTTTGTTAATATATTGTTACTATATGTGTCAGAACCGCCGCAGCATACATGAGAGCAATTGGCCGCATGTTACAGGACACGTACAACTGTTTCCATGTAACATGCCTGCCATACGTCCTGCACCGCGTGACAGAAACAACAATCTTTTTCCATATACAAATGGATCTTTTCGGATAGAAAACGACGGTTAACTCCAACACATGGAGTATATTTTGTTAATATATTGTTACTATATGCGTCAGAACCAGAACCACCCACAGAACCCAGAACACATACATCAGAACCTAGTGAACAAAGTGAATAATACAATTATAGTGATTTGGTGCAATCCCCGCTCATCGCTCCACCCTCTCCGCGCAGCCCATCAACGAGTTCCGGAACATCTGGTGTTGGTGACAACTCAGTACTCCCCTTATACGTTATAATTTATAACATAATTTATAATGTATAAGGAGCGTACAAGTCTTCACCAACACCAGATGTTTATAACATAATTTATAACGTATAAGGAGCATACGAAGTTGTCACCAACACCAGATATTCCTGAACTCGTTCATGGGCAGCGCAGAGAGGGTGGAGTGATTGGCGGAGATTGCACCAAATCACTATAATTGTATTATTCACTTTGTTCACTGGGTTTCAGACTCGGGTTCTGATGTATGGGTTCTGTGGATAGTTCTGGTTCTGATGCATAACAAAATATACTCCATGTGTTTGAGTTAACCGGCGCTTTTCTATCCAAAAAGATTCATTTGTATATGGAAAAAGACTTCAAAAAATAAGTTTGTTTTTGAGGTATATGTGTGCTGCATTTTTTAACACTGAGTAAACAAGACAAATAAGGTGGAGCTCCCATCTTTCATGTATATTAAGCCAATTATTTATTTCGAAGAAGGAGTGATATGCTCACGTTTGGGTACACTAGCCGAGCGACGAACACATGAGTTTTGGGCATTTTGTAATATATAAGCCTCAATTTATTTTAAAAAGGGCCATAAACAACATTACTGTATTCAATCTTGGACAGAAGTAATGAATTTGAGAGCCTTAACTTTGTTGCAGTCGATAGTACATGTTTAAACTGATAAATTGTTTTAAGCTTAGCTTATGAGTATTGCACAACCTTGCTTACATGTTCTTTTAAAGTTAAATGACAATCGAATATAACTGCAAGATTTCGTACCGCACTTAATACAAATTTGGTCTGCGGCTATTGACAATTTTACAAGGTTTTCTTCAAAATCACTCCAAGCAGATCTGGAATTTATAGCAACGGTTTTACTGCAGTTAACTTTGCCACGGGTTCCTCAACGGTTGTAGGCCGATAAGATAAATATATTTGCGTGTCATCCACATAGGAATGTATTTTACAATATTTTATAACTTTCGGTAAATCTGTCAAATATAAAGACAACAAAATTGGGACAAGTATTGGAGCCCTGGAGTACCCATGAATTGACCACTTTAACTACCAGACATTTGCAAATGTACCTCTGTTATTTATTTTAACAGTTTGCATTCTGTGTGACAAGTAGCTATGAAACCATGCTATAGTATTTGATGTTAAGCCGAAGTAGTGCAATTTTGCCAAAAGCATTTTATTATTTATACAATCACAATCAAACGCCTTTGTAAGATCAAGCAAAGCGGCTGTAGTTACCATAGAATTATCTATAGCTGCTATAGTAGTCGTCATTTATATCAAAGGGAGTTATAACCAGTACTATGGCTGGTGCGAAAACCAGATGGGCATGAGGGACTTTCATACCGGTCGCGTTTGTTGTTTAATCCACGCTCAGCCATATTATTACAAATTCAAAAAACAATTGTTAACTGTTAGTGACACTCTCCAAACGTCCAAACTCTCTTCAAACGGTAGGGAATCCCTGGTAGAAATAGTTTCTGCCAATAATCTAATTTAGTCTTGCAGTGTTCTGAAAAACAATTCCAGAAGAATGAGTAAGTCTAAAAAATTCTAAAACATTCTGAAAAAGTATGAAAAGATCTATGTAAAACTTACTAATCATTTTAAAGACTGCATTTTTACAAGTTTTTGGACTCTTCTAGAATACTTGTTCAGAATTAATCAGATCTTTCATGAAAATTTAGCTAAAGTAAAAGTAAGACTTTTTCAGAGTTAATCAGTAAAATTTAAAACATTTCAGATTTTCGAAAAATTATTTACTGTAGGTTTTATCATTTATTACTTCTCGTAAGGAATATAAAAACTTGATAGGAGGAGGGTTATTAGTAAAAAAATATTAATGCTTATATTCTATACATTTTTAAATTTTATTTACAGATTTTTTTTGATAATTAATTATATACGGTTAAAATATACAAACTGTTTTTATTAAATAATTACAAGATGATAATTATTATTATAATATATATAATACAAAGTATTTCAGATAAAGTTGGATTGTTTGGATCATGATGCACAGAGCATTCTTGATTTCTATCATTAGTAGCAGCATTCATTTCATTTCCAAAAATTCCAAATCTTGCACCGCCAAAGCCGTTGCTGGTAAAACAAGTGGGCATGCATTATTATTAATGTTCACATAACTCCGGATATATCTGTACTTTTTACAATATTTTCGATTGGACATACGTGCTTTTGTTTATATCGATATAATCCTAACAATCAACACTACACTATTATTTTATAAACGAACATAAAAGGCACCTCTTCTACATTAGCTGTTGTCATCATAGATAAAGTTGGCATCATACGTGGAACGTAGAAGTGAAATTGAAAGTGGGGTGATGGCATGCGCAACAATGCATCATTCGATTTAGGATGGCCAATCAGAACCCCTGATTATGACTGACTAGACGCCACAGAGAACCTCTGTGTAGTCTGTGCTAGACGCGATAGACTTATGGTTTTAGAATAAATTGTGTACTAATACTGTATTGTATGTTTTATTACGTGTATTTCTTAAATGTTTTTGAAATATTTTGTACCAGGTATATATATTTATTATTAGTATTAATTAAATATTCTTGAAATAGTTTATATTATATTTATCTTAAAAGTATTTCGTTAATATTTCTTAAAATCACTTGTATTATATAACATTTTATTAAGTGTATTCCTTAAATGTTTTTGAAATAATTTGAATTATATGTATTTTATTAAGTATTTCCTAAATGTTTTTGAAATATTTTGTATTATATATTTATTTGTAAGTATTTCTTTGTATTATATATATTATAATAATAATAATTATCGCCTTGTAAATTATTTAATAAAAAACAGTTCGTATATTTTAACCGTATATAATTAATTATCAAAAAAAAATCTGTAAATAAAATTTAAAAAATGTATAGAATATAAACATTAATATTTTTTTTTACTAATAACCCTCCTCCTATCAAGTTTCTATATTCCTTACGAGAAGTAATAAATATGAGAAAACCTACAGTAAATAATTTTTCGAAAATCTGAAATGTTTTAAATTTTACTGATTAACTCTGAAAAAGTCTTACTTTTACTTTAGCTAAATTTTCATGAAAGATCTGATTAATTCTGAAAAAGTATTCTAGAAGAGTCCAAAAACTTGTAAAAATGCAGTCTTTAAAATGATTAGTAAGTTTTACATAGATCTTTTCATACTTTTTCAGAATGTTTCAGAATTTTTTAGACTTACTCATTCTTCTGGAATTGTTTTTCAGAACACTGCAAGACTAAATTAGATTATTGGCAGAAACTATTTCCACCAGGGATTATTGCATATGTTGCACCTAACTGTGGCCTACAACATTCTCCAAAGACATTTGCAAGGTAAGATGTTTAATGAATTATATTAATTTCATTATAAACTACAAACATTTATGAAAGAACACGTGTATACCTCCTCAGTACGACTCTGATAATAACTCATGCGTCATGTCAATTAGGGACGCCGATTCAATAATCGATGTTTGAAGTTGAAAAAAAATCGATTTTAAATTGATTTTTTACTTCGATATTTTAACAAATCGATTCTTTTTAATCAACAATCGAATCGGAATATCGACATGTCGGAGACAATTTTTATTGTCAAACTACGAAGGAATGGAGACTTTTGTTTTGATTTGGTTGATGTTGATAACAAGTAAGCAAGGTCATGAAAAGAAACCGGTACAATATACAGACATTATTCGTAGAATTGTAATGTAATAATTATGTAACATAAACAATTAAACTTTTACCGTGTATTTTAATACATAAGGTTATGTTAGTAAAAAATTAAAGTTATTTATACTTATGTAAAAAATGTTTACTTTAGTTTTTGGTTGATTTTAAACAGTTTATTAGTGGTATTACTAGTCTTACTACTATAACAACTTCAACCGATCACCTATAAAAGAATCGATTTTTTATTGAACCGATCTTTTTAGGCAGCGATTCGGATCGATTCATTTTACAAAAATCGGCGTCCCTATTGTCAATGAAATATCCCATGTCTGTTGATCAGATCATATTTTTAGTGTACTAACAATAAAAAATGTAAATTTAATTGAGGTTATGTTTATTATTTAAATAAACGTGAGGTTTCTGTGATGTTTGTTTATTGGATTTTTATTGAAAATATTTCTGGACTGCTAAGTGAAAAATATTAACCGACTATATAGGTAAGCGAACAATAATTGCCATGTTTTTAATTTTTTTTTCCGATTTTTACTAATCTATTTATTATTTATTATTATTTATTAACGAGAACGAGAAAGAGAATAAAATTCTGAGTCAAAAACATTTAGGATACCCAATGCCTAAACCCAGCCGTTTCAGAGATATTTGACATTTAAAAAAAATTTTGACAGGTGTAATGGTTTACAATCACCTTTATAACTTTCTTCGTGTAAAAGATACTGATTTGCTTTTTGGCATGCAGAAAGACCATAAGGTGAGCTACGCTCCACAGTTTACAGAAATTCAATAATAGTATAGGTACCAAGTGTTCCATTTTTGACGTTATATTTTGTAAACTTCAAACCGCGAAAACTTGCTTAAGTCAAATGCGTCTTCAATCCAATTAATAGGCATGTTACAGTGTTTAGTGTTATTTTCCGTTTTTGTGGATATCTAATAACAAAGTTCTTGATATTACTTTATCACATTCTCCATAAATAATAAACAAATTCAAAAGGTCTTCGTGGGTGTAATTTAAATGCGGTGGCATTTTTTGACATAAGAGAATGACTGATATTATTGATTGTTTCTAATCATGGCTAATTTGATAAAATTTTTACTAAAAATTCTTGAATTTCTAAGAACAAATAGCAAATATTCTAAAAAGTTGTAACTTAAACCGCCACAATGCTGATATCCGAAAAAATTAATTTAATTATACATAACTTGATGTAAAAAAATACAGGATGTTCCATTTGACTTAAGCAAGTTTTCGCGGTTTGAAGTTTACAAAATGTTACGTCACAAATGGAACACTTGGTATACTATTATTGAATTTCTTTAAACTGTAGAGCGTAGCTCATCTTATGGTCTTTCTGCATGCCATAAAGCAAATGAGTATCTTTTACACGAAGAAAGTTATAGAGGTTATTGTAAACCATTACACCTGTCAAACTTTTTTTAAAATGTCAAATATCTTTGAAACGGCTGGGTTTAGGCATAGGGTATCCTATGTTTTCGACTCAGAATTTTATGCTCTTTTCGAAAACCCTATATATAGGGTGTTCCATTTATAATAAGCAAGTTAGTATCGACTTCCGGTATAACCGGAAGTGCCAGATGCTTGTAATTATTTAGTTGGATTGGCCACACTGCCGTTAGTAGCTCCCTAAATTTTCAAAATTTTCTGGTGCATGCTTTTCCCTTTATCGATCGATGCAGTTCCTGGTGAGACACCGTGTATAAAACCAGTTTTGTTTACATATTTGACACTGACTTACAAATTTGACATTTCATTTGTCATCTCCGCTACTTTCCATTTTTTTTAATTTTAGGCATCCTATACCGAGTCCTATACTAATAATAATATTATTTATAATATAATTTTAGCAAAAATCTGTGATGTGTTGTCCCATTTTTTATTTTCCTCAACTATACCTACTAATGATATTATTCAATATTGCTTCGCTATGACAATTTAACACGAGATTCAACAAAATTACAGTGACCATATATGGACCTGTCACTAGTAATTTTGACAAAATATAGAACCCAAGAAAAAAATATCATAGCCTAATTCAAAAACAGCATGGATATGGTTTGTTTTCTAACTTTTAAACCCAAGTAAGAAGTAGAAAAAAAATACATTTTAATTATTAAACAATAATCTTTATTAAAGAAGCGATTATCACAAATATGACAATTTTAAGGAATCATCGTTAGAACATCATATTACAAAAGAACAAATAATAATTAACATAAATAATGAAATTAGTTAAATAGCGGTAAAAACAAATTTAAATAACATTCACAGGCATTTTCGTTGCAATTAAAATAAGCCAATTAAATACCTATATAATTCAGCACAACATTTTTTCAGTGTAATATTTTTTGCCTAAACAGTTTTTGCCTCGTTGAGACTTACAAATATATAAACATAAGTACTATTATTAGAAATGATTGACTAAACATTGACTGTTTCGAGTAAAAAAAATCAGTCAGCACCAAAATAAAATTTTGGAGCGATAGCTCCGCATTCATCATCATTCATACACTTTATACAGGTTCATAAAAAATATTTATAGTCTTATCTAAGTGCTTCCACATCTTCCAGGGGCTGAGAGTTGAAAATATTACTTATTTCAAATTTATATACAATAGGAAACATAGTACGTCATATGAAACAGATTCAAGGGCCTTATGTAGTCAATTAATTAGAAATTGTTTCGTTAAAGCGTTAAGAAGACCACCACCATATTTATTTTTCCCTTGTCTGTATAAAATACTAGTAAAAGAACAGCCTGTGGAAAAGATAGGCAAAAATGTGTACGAACCATAATAAATACGGAATTCAAACCTAACTAAAATTAAAAACAGTATGGCCGTACACATTTCTGGTATTTTATTTAAAACATTATATTCACTAAAATTTGTAACACTAATCACTTTCTTTTGGCAGTATAAAGTTGAGTGAGTAGCAATTGGACGGATATAAAGAAAGCAAAACAGTGTTACAAACGTCCGAATTTAAATATACAATAAACATTTAAATATAAAAAAATATGTATAATCGAGTATTTCGTTTGCGTTTAGCAATTCGTTTTTTAATACGTATAAATAATGTCATTCTTCTGGTATAAATACGTTTTAAGAGTATTGAGAACCTAAAAACTAGTTTTTGCAGTGTTTTACGTGAGGTAGTCTGGGCTTGGTTCGGCCATCGGTTCCGGAGTTGTAAATAAGGGGTTAGGGAACTCTGGCGGATGCGGCAGAGGACCAGTGGCTTTTGGTCTGCGACGATAGGCCATTAACCAACAGGACACCGCTACGGCGACGGCCACCAAAGCCAACAGGGCAGTGATTATTAGAGCTATAATAAATCCAATCATCGATACACATATATCTTCTACTCTCTGAGCGTTTGGAGCTGTGAAATACAAATAGGAACAATTAGTAGTAACAACATTTCTAAGTGGATAATTTACATAGGGTTATAGGAGAAACAATTTATTCGGTTTATTGTTTAAGATTAAGACTTGAGATTTTGTACATGTTTATTGAAATATATATTCTAGTTCGTTACGTTTTTAGTTTTTTGTTCTACTTGCAAATGTGATAAAAAAAGAGGAAAAATTTGAATCTACGAAAAATAAAAACGTGCCGAAGTAGATGATATATTAATATTTATGGTAAATTAGGGATATTTATGTGAATGAAATATGATTTCTTAACTTTCAAAAATAGATTAGAAATTTAGTTTCTGAAAAAGTCGTGAATTTGCCTCGTAATTTGCTCTCAACAGATGGCACTTATATTAACTTTCCACGGCTTATGGCTTTCATGAGAGGGATTTGTTGTCATTGCACGATGGAAGTCAATAGTACCCACTGTTAATCATCATATAGCACTTTTGTTTCAGAATGCGCATTAATTATGCTCTTAACATCGCTACATGTTGAGGATCTGATTTGTTGAGGTAGAGCGACTGTTGAAAACCAATATTTGGTGGTAACAGTTTCATCATTTGAACAATGATCTTCTAAACAGTGAGCAATTATGCATTCCGGCTGATGCAAACACCTACTTAAGATTTACGTGATTAAAAATAATTGAAAACCTTGAAATTAAAAAAAAAATGAACATCATTTTTGCAAAGCAAGGTACTTTTTTGTTTGATTTTAACAAATTTGGCGTCAATAGATAGCTGAGTAAATAGACTACAAAAAGCAAATGTCATGATGATCGAAATATTAAAATTAAGGTGGAATGCGCTTGGAAATAGGCTTTCCTTTGCGCTCGTTCTTTTTTTGAATTCGCTATATCTCCAAAATCAATAAACCGATTTAACCCATCGTAATCTTAAAATCTAGAGGGAAGTTCATTCTTTCGAAATCTGTTAGTTCTCTGTTATTTTGACAACTTTGAATTTAAAAAAGATCTTACTATTTTTAAAATTTGGAACAAATACACTTGGTATTGTTACGTAAACAATATTTCCTCAAGATATTGTGAAACAAATGACTGAAATGTCAAAATGCAAGAACTATTTTCTAATAGTACTTCTATTGCTTATACTACTACAGCATGCTAAACAATGATAATCAACAATACGAACTAGAGAAATAATTTATGAAAAATCTTATCTAGGTAAATAACATAAAAAGATGGTAAAGGACATTTCACCAGAAATCCATAATTAGGTGGTAATCACTAATGTAATTCGTCCTGTAAAACAAATGTAATATTATTCAATCATTAAAATAGATCAATAGTTTCAGAAACTGAAAATTCAATTAATAAGTAGGTAATAAAATCTAGCACGTATCGTACCCCTTGAATTTGATCTCGTGCAGCCACAATTTCTGTAACTCTTTCCTTCCAACTGTGTAATACCCGCGCTATTGAAATTTGAGGCAGTTCATCACAATATTAGGTTAAGCCGTGTCATAGCTCCTCAATATTATTACAAAGTAATCCAACGGACCAACTCAGGACTGCGATTGAGAAGCTCCTACAAGGCTTAATCCAGTATTGGGAAGAACTGCCTCATATCTCTATCACACTGGCCACACACAGCTCGAGAAGGGTTATAGCAGCTACACTAGTAGATCACATTCAAGGAGTATGTGCTGGACTTAATTACCTACTTATTAATTGAATCTTTAGTGTTTGATATTATTTTTCTTTCAGTGATACATTAATATTACATTTGTTTTACAGGGCAAATCTCATTAGTACTTACCACCTAATTATGGATTTCTGATGAAATTCATCAACCATCTCGTCGAGTTAGATAACATTTGTTATAAATTATATCTCTAGTTCGTATTGCTGATATTTAAGATGTAATAGTATCAGCAATTGAAATACTAATAGAAAATGAGTTCTCTACGTTGACATTTGGATCATTTGTTCGCAATTGCTCGATTCCATTGCCTATATAACAAGACCAAGTTCATCGAAACCGGTTGAGAAATAAAGGCAGGTAAAATATAAAAGTTTATTTTTTTGCTCCAGATTTTAAAAACGGCAACTAGGCATTTTTTAATTTGCCATATTTCCAAAACCAATAAACTGATACAACTCATCGTAGTTTTAAAATTTAGAGGGAAGTTTTTTCTTTCGAAATTTGTCATTAGTTCCGTCATTTTGACAACTTTCAATAAAAAACAACTAGCGTAAAGAAAGAACTGTTTTAAATTGCGTGCGCCGGCGCCGACTTGAATTTTGATGTATCGGCCATCTTGACATTTGATTTTTGTAACCTATTCAATTAACTAATGGCACTAAGTTCGCTAAAATCGGTTGGCAAAGAAAAATATAAAGTACGGTTTTTTGACGGTATATTCAATTGCGTTCTTGTATCTTGAAAATGATATGACAAAAAAATCACCTGTCGTTTTAACTCGAAAAATACCTACAAGTCAAATCTTTTTTTTCTTGCTGCTGTGGTTAAATCTTTTATTAGCTGTGGATACCCTATGCATTATTCTTGATATGCATTTCGCCATCCAAGTAACAGCAATAATCATAGACCCAAATATTTGTACGAGATAGAACTGTATCGATATAATGATTTTGTATGATTAATTTGATTACATACATAAATATCTACTGATTATTAGAGAAATATTTTTAAAAATCGCACAAATTTTATTGAAATTCATTGATTACCAATATTCTTGAATATCACAAAAATATTTTTGGTTGCATATCAAATGAATAGGATAAACGGAATATTCTTTATAATCGTTTTGATAAAACATGACGTTAATATACAAGGTTTTCGTATTATTTCGACTTTATCTAAACTCTGTTTAATTTATAGTACTCAATTTTGAATGACCTTGTAGAATATTTAATAATATTTATTTAAGATCGAGAGATTTCGATAAATATTATATACATTGTACTGATTCTGCGGTTGGCTCCTTGTGAAACATTATTAAATATTTTAAATAAACAAAGAAAATGTACTTTTAAATGTTTCAAAATTGTATTTTCACTCTACACGTGTTTCGGCTTTTTAGGCCCTTTTCAAGAGTACCTCTCATCTGTACTCTTGAAAAGGGCCTAAAAAGCCGAAACACGTGTAGAGTGGTAATACAATTTTGAAACATTTAAAAGCAAATTTTCTTTGTTTATTTAAAATATTATATGTTACCTGTGATCGAGAGATGGTTAAAAACCAAAACCAGTTTTATTCATCTCTTTATGATGCCTTGTTAGCTGTCAAAACGTATGTAAAATATAATGTACAATTTGTAGAACCAACTTCACCGCTTTAAAATGTTGTCATACCTGTTTGAGGATCTGAGTTCTGCCCGTCACGTCTTTCGAGCGTCAAAATTGCGTTGGACTGGATAGTAATCTCCTCTCTCAATTGGCCGCTCAGTAGGTCCCCTCCAAGAGCAACATCTGTGTTATTTTCCGAATCTGATTCAATTGCTCTCTTACGTCTTCCGAAGGCGTTATAGCCTCGGCAATTAACCTGAAAAAGTATTTTATAGCAAAAAATTTTAATTTGGTATACGGGTTAGTGGCATCTACACACGAAACATTTACTTACCGGCTGACATTTTCCAAAGCATACTCTTATATTACATTGGAATCTAATGTTATCACTACTAGGAAATTTGAATGCGTTGAAACTAGCCAACAAGCTTTGAGTGTCTGGATTGTAATCCCATTCTCCAAAGATAGTAGCATCAGTAGCACAACCATTTTCATCTGTTACTAAGTATTCGTTTTCCACGCTATCTTCCATTGTCTTAGCCACGCAGCTTCTGGCGAAACCTCCGTATATCGATCCTGGTTGAACATCGACTTGCAGCATAAGGTTATCACCTATTTCAGCGGAATTGATTTCTTGGCCTGTTGGTGTTACAATTTTCATCAAGCAAGTTGGCGGAGGTCCGGTGTTTGCTATTGTTCCAGCGGTGGTTAACATCGAGACATTAAAACCAAGAGTAACGTTTTGTTCTCCAGTTTGATACACGCATTTAATATGATAGGCCTGTGCTTTGTACGTGACAAGCTTGGGATGTTTCTGTATGACCAAGACAAAACTAGCTTCTCCCTGAAAGGAAATACCAGAATAATACAATAAATAGCACTACCTCCTTAATCAATATTGCGGTGAAGAACTTACATTAACATGTATGAGACCACAACTTCCGAATTGAACTTTGAAAAATATCAATCTCTCGCCTGAATCCGTGGATACCATTCTCCTACATTTTTCATCTTTACTGTGCCCTTTCACATAGAGAATAATTCCATTAAGTGTTTCTTCTGATAGTGTAATTTCAACCTGTACTCCATCGGACAAACAACTTACTGCCAACTCTGGTCTTGGGAAATTAGTTTCTACACGGCTGGTTTGATCTAAATGTATCAACAATGATAATTAATATTTAGTCTTAATTTTTACAAAATGTTTTGAAAATTAAGGATTAAAATACTCACTGCAATAAATTTCTGGATTTCCGGTATGATCTTTGATGCACTGGCAAACAGCTCTGTGGTTTGTGGCGTTACAAAGAGCATTGATACCACAATGTTTTGTAATGCATGGGTCATCACAAGTCTTTGTATTTGGATTGCAGTATTTATAGTCTAAACATTGGTAGTCTTCTTCGCATTTTGGAGGAGTCTTTGGAATACAGTTTCCGCGGAAGTCTAAGTAATAACCAAATTCTATTGGGCATACGCAGTTTCCTCGTTCGTCAATGATTAAACCTTTTTCTAAATCACAAACGCAACGTCCACGTTCATCTATCTTAAGACCTTTTTCTATAGAACAGGGGATACATTCGTCATTTTCATTTAGAGCGGTATTTGGTGGACAAACGCATTTTCCATCAGCAGTTCTGATATAACCCTGATCGACTCTGCATAGCGCCACTGAAAAGATTTAAAATCATGATCAATGTAAATAAAATAATTCTCTAACCAATGTAATAATAAAATGTAGTTTGAGTAGAAATTATCGACATGTATGTTATTACTTACTTCTGTCGCATTGGACAGCCGCATTTCCTTGATATCCTGGAAGGCATTGACAAATCATAGTTCTAACAGGCTCGGTATCAAGTACTGTACATTCAGCGTTAACACCACAGGGCTCAGTCGATTTACATGGGTTGACACATTCTCCTCCAATACAAGCATATTGCGATGGACACTCTGAATCTTTTCTGCACTTTTCTTCAACTTGCATGCATCCCATTTTGCCATCGCTCACAGTTCCAGGTGGACAGACACATTCCATGATGTGGTTAAAGGTTTTACACTCAGCAGGGTCATCGCAGGGGTTGGAAGTTTCACAAGGTAATTCACACTTGTTATTAATGCATGCTCTGCTTCCAGGACAGTCACTGTCGGATCTACACCCAACTAATATACAAGAAATCTTAGGATTACCCATGAGGCCAGGAGGACATTCACAAGTGGCACGATGATTAAAACCATAACAAGTTGCCCTTTCTCCACAAGATGAACCGTCGGCAGCGCAAACTGGCACGCATTGTCTATTAATGCAGTTGTGTTGGCCTGAACATTCATCGTCACTTCTGCATCCTACCCTGTTACATTCTATTTCTGGATTACCGTCGAATCCTTGTCTGCATGTACAAACAGGCTTATGGTCTTTAACTCGGCATTCAGCATTAGGACCGCAGTTACATGGGTTTTTACATATACCATTAAAACAAGCATTATCAGCTGCGCAATCGCCGTCACTAACGCATGCTACTGTTTTTACAGCTGGTACAGGGTTGCAAGTACCACTTCCACTACTTATGTAACCAGGTGGACAAATACAAATCATTGTTCTTACAGGAACACTGCCTACGACTTGACATTCAGATGGTTTCCGACATGGTTCCAAAACAGCACAAGGATCCTGGCATTTGTTGTTTAGGCAAGCAAGTCTAGTTGGACAGTCCCGATCCTCGCGACATTCTGGTTGTAATTCAGGCCTACAATCCACATAAGGATTGCCAATTAATCCAGGCGGACATCTACACAGAGACATGTGATTTTGAACCTTGCATTCAGCTCTAGACGAACAAGGATTGTCATAGACGCATGGGTTAATACATTGTGCATTGATACACTGTCTGTCACTGGGGCAATCACTGTTAGAGGTACAGCCAACTACTACGCATCTGTCAAATGGATTTCCTCTGTAACCACTGGCACAGCGGCATTCTGCACGATTTTGGTAAACATAGCATTCTGCATTTATTCCGCACGGGTCTTTGATCAAGCAAGGGTTAATACAATTTCCGTTGATACAAGCTTTTCCAGATTCACACTCTGAGTCTATTCTACAACCAACAGTGTGACAGGCAATATTGGGATTACCTTCGTAACCTTTGGAGCAAGAGCATACGGCTCTATGATTTTGGACCTGACAGTCAGCATCTGTACCACAATCACAAGGGTTGCGACACAAACGGTTTATACAGGCTTCATTGCTAGAACAGTCGTCATCAGAGGTACACCCTGGTGGTATTGGCACGACAACTGCATGACATTCACCGTGTTCGTTGGGTACCCAGCCTTCCGGACAGGTGCAAATCATAGTTCTTACTGGAATTGTGTCAAGAACACTGCAATGTGCAGTTGAATGGCAGGGTGAAATGCTTTCGCATGGGTTAACGCACTGATTCCTTATGCAGGCTAATTTGCTTGGACAGTCAACATCTAATTCACATTCTGGTTTACCTGCTACCTTAGCTGGTGCACTGCAGTATGATAAAGGATTTCCTTCTGGTAAGTGTGGTGGGCAGATACAACCAGCGGCGTGGTTTTGGGCATAACATATTGCATTTTGAGCGCATGGAGGATGCGCAATACTTGAGCAAGGATCTACGCAACGCTGTTGAAGACATGCTTTGTTGTTTGGACAGTCTGTATCTGTATGACATTCTACTCGTTCACAGCGGTTAAAGGCATTGCCTTCGTAACCGTCTGGACATTTACAACTGGCTCTATGATTGCTTCCGTAACATTCTGCATTTCTAGCGCATGGATCTCCCAAAATACATGGATTGAGACATTGTCCATTGTAACATTGTTTGTCACTACTGCACTCGTTATCCGATTGGCAACCCACTGAAACGTATGAATTAATCTTGTATAAAACGTTTACTATTTGATATTTTATCAGGTTTTTATTATCTACTTTCTCTTATGATTATTTAAGATAAAAAATGCTAAAATCAACAATACAATGAAGTTTATTTGGACACAAATAAGAATTTATTAATAACTGTTAATAAAATGATATCTTAAATGTTCACTAATATTTGTTCTTTTTCGTTCCATGATGATTTTCAAAAAAGGTGAAAAACTTTTTTTAGATATACCATTTTTATTAAAGTATAACTTAAATAGAAAAACAAAAAACTTACGTTTGGTGCAGCCTATTTGTGGGTTTCCTGAATATCCAGGTTGACAATAGCATGTTGGATAATGATTTACTACTTTACATTCTGCATATAGTCCACAATTACAAGGGCTTGCACACAAATGATTGATGCAGGATTCACTCCTTGGACATTCAGAATTCGATGTACATCCAACGATTGGACCAAGTGCTGAAACGAAATTATTTTGATCATAAACATCATTATTTATTAAAATAGTGGGGGTATGGTGGGCAGAAAAGAAGAAAAACCAAAATTTCAATTAGTCGACGTTTCGTATATTTTGACACATCCTCAGGACTATTTAAATTAGATTTTCCTTGTAAAAGTATATCACTAAAAACTGAAACATAAACATTAACAAATAAATATGATTAATAACAACAGCACAAACAAACACTACTAGAATTCTAGTGAATGGTGTTTGTCCTGTTGTTCCAAATCATAATTATTTGTTAATGTTGATGTTTAAAGTTTTTAGCGATATATTTTTACAAGAAAAACCTAATTTAAATAGTCCTGAGGATGTCAAAATACACGAAACGTTGACTAATTGAAAGTTTGGTTTTCTTCTTTTTTTGCCGAACTTAACCCTACTAGATTATTTGATCATAGATATCATTAATTGCAAATTTTTTTTTACAAACTTACGCGCTATACATTCAATTTCTGGTATTCCTTCATACCCAGCAGGACATTTGCAAATTGCTCTGTGGTTGTTGACCGAACAAAATGCACCAGAAGCACAAGGCTTATCTACTCGGCATGGGTTCACACAACGTTCATTGTTACAAGTTTTGTCGTATGTACAGTCAGCGTCAACATAACATTCCGGTGGTAATATTTCCACTGGTTTCCTAGGGATATTACTACATTCCACATGAGCATTTCCGACATATCCAGGTGCACAAGTACAGATCGCTTGATGGTTAAACGAGTTGCACAGAGCGTTCACACCGCATCTGTCCACTCTGCATGCTTCTATGCAAGTACCTCTAATACATTTTTCTCTGTCACCACAATCAGGATCCACATGGCATTGCGGCTGTTCATATTTAATTGGTGTGCAACGACCTGAAGAGTCGACAACTGTATCTGATGGACATTGACACATGACAGTTCGCAAGGGTAAGGTATCCAGTACACGACATTCTTGGTCTTGAGTACACATGTTTCCATTTACGCAGGGATTTATGCAATACCGATTTATACAAGCCAGTTGTGGGGAGCACTCAGAATCAGAACGACATTCTGGTTCACGGTCTAATGGTGGGACTTGACCAATACATTGAACATATGGGTTACCGGAAGTTCCTGCAGGACAGGCACATTTAGGTTGATGTTGTTGACCTATACAAGTTGCTGTTTCTGCACAGGTTTCTTCATCACAAACCGGTCTGCATACTCTATTCAGACGATCACAAGCCTCATGGTCGGCACAATCATCGTTATAATGACATATACCAGTTATACAAGACAATAGTGGATCCCCTTGTGTACCAGCTGGGCACTGACACTGAGCATGATGATTTAGTACTAGACATTCAGCCCCACGTCCACAAGAATGTGAAACGCAAGGATTTACGCAGTTTTCGTTGATGCAGGCTCTGTTGTAAGGGCAGTCATCATTAGATTTACATTCAGCTGAAATATAATACATATTTAGATTGTATAAATAATTACAGTTTTTACTATTCTTACGTTTGTAGCACAGCACTTGCGGGTTTCCTAACCAACCATCTGGACACAAGCACGTCGGTCTATGATAACTAGTTCTACACTGAGCATTGTTGCCACATGGATTGGTCAAAGCACAGGGGTCTTGACAACGTTGGTTTACGCAAGATTTATCATTAGTACATTCAGAATCAGAGGTGCATTCTGGCTTGGTCTTGGTTTGTTCGTAGCACCTGATAAATGGATCTCCTAATAATCCAGCAGGACACTTGCAAACTGCCTTGTGATTGGTTGGTGTACATTCTGCGGTTAGGGCACATGGGTTTCCAACGGCGCATGGGTTAATACATTGCCTGTTTAAGCAGGTGTCGCTTAATGGACAGTCATCATTACTCTTACAACCTGGCAATTCCTGGGGAGCTAAAATGAATTTATATTAGGATTTGATTTTCTTTTGAGCATATGTAGGCAAATTGTTACTAGTGTTGCTGTTATTTTATTTTTGCATAATTTGGGAAAAAGGAAGTAAGTAAACCTGAAACTCAAATATATTATTTCGTTAGTAAGCATTTGAAAAAAAATCCGTTGTTAATGTGCAAAAAAATTACCTAATCTGCATTCAGTGTCTGCATCTCCCACGTATCCTGGTAGACACATACAGGACATAGTTCTCAATGGCAAACTATCTACAACGATACATTCAGCATTTACGCCACATGGTTTGGTTTCATAGCATGGGTTTTTACAAACGCCGCTAAAGCAGGCAAGTTTGCTAGGACAGTCTGAATCCATCTTGCATTCAGGTTGAACTTCAATTACTTCTCTATTACAAGTACTTAAAGGATTCCCAGTATAGCCCGGTGGACAAGAACATCTGGCTCTATGATTTATTACTGTACAAAGAGCGCCCGACCCACAGTTGCAAGGATCTTCACATCGTTCATTTCTACAGGCCAAGTTGTAGGTGCATTCATCATCTATAGTACATTCTGGGCGTTCGCATCTTATTAATGGATCACCTCTGAAGTTATCCGGACAATAACATCTGGCCTTGTGATTGACATCGGCTCTACAAAGGGCATTGACACCACAGGATGTGAATGAGCATGGGTCGACACAATCTTTGTTGATACAAGCTTGAGTTGGTGGACACTCAGAATCGGACCTGCATCCTATTTCGAAACAGGCATGTTGTGCATTCCCGGTGAAACCATCTCTGCAAGAGCATACGGCCCTATGAACTTGTGGATGACACTCTGCATTCTGGCCACAAATTCCAGGACTTGCTGAGCAGGGATTTTGACACTGGGTGTTAATACACGCCTTATCGTTTGTGCATTCTGAATCCTGAGTGCATTCTACTTTTGGTTTAGGTTTATCGACTTGAATTGTACACTGTACTTCTGGTGATCCGGTATAACCCGATGGACAAGAGCAAATCGATCTGTGGTTAACTACTTGGCAAAGAGCATTCAATCCACAGGCATCTCGACAAGGGTCTCTACATTTTTGTGAATAACAAGCCTTATCTCTTGGACAATCCTGATTTATGATACATTCGGGATAGATACATGTTGCTAATCCATTAACCTCTCTGCATTGCCCATTCAAGTTGCATGGCGATGGATTACATGGATCTTTCGGCCCCTGCTCTTGCTCGCGACATAATGTGAATGGATCACCAACTAATGGAGAAGGACAACTGCACACGGGACTGTGGTTTGTAACGTTACAAATTGCTTCAAAACCACAAACTCCTGGGCAAGGGTCAACACATTTGGTATTAACACAGGCTTTATCCCTGGCGCAGTCGGCACTAATGGTACACTCTGGTCTACAACCGCCTGCTGATGGTGTTCCGAAGAAACCAGGGAGACACTCACAAATAGCATTTTTGTCAGATTGGCGACATATAGTATTAATTCCACATGGTGATGGATTGCAGGGGTCTACTGGTGGTTCTTCTGTAAATTCAATGTAAAAATTAGAACGAGTTTAACTTATTTAAAATAAATATATTTATTATCCTTCCAGCTGGCTTATTTTGTAATACATTAATATTGTTTAGATAATAAGCAAAAAAGTTCCATACTTTTAATATTTAATATGATAACAAGGAATATTACCCAGTTTTTTATGTGAATTGATCTTCTTTTCTTAATATGCAAATAGTAAAAGGAATTAATCAACACATTGAAATATTAGAAAGTATTGCATTATGGCCTTTAAAACAAAAAAATGTTGATAATAAATTATTAAAAAAGTTAGCGCTTTACCAAAAATCCTCATTTTTAAAAATAAACCTTTGTATATAGCAACGCAACCCTGAAAAATCATACAATTTCTTTCATTCTTCTCTCTCTTTCAATCTATTACCTCTCTCCATACGATATTTATTATATAACCATAAAAAATTTAAAATAGAAAGGAAAGCCTACATTCTCAAAAACAGTGCTCCATTCTTGCATGTATTAAACAATTGAAAAACAATATTAATCTCAATATTCTTTCTAGTTCTCACTGTCGAATGCCAATAAAATAAAAAAACATTATTTAAAAAAATATGGTAACCCTGCCATAATACTCCTATTGACTATATATCTCTACGGCTCAAAACTCATCTCACTTAAAAGAAGGGGTTTCACAAACAAATTGTTTCTACAAATTAGGTAAATATCTATTTTTAATAAATTATACATGTAATTAAACATCATTTAATATTATTAAGTAATCTTGAATGTACATCATACAAATGTTAATGGATAAACAAAAAAATAAAGATGATATTATTATTATTATTATATTTTTATTATTATTATATTATTATTCTTCTGGAAACTAGTAGATTTTAAAGTAATTTTTATGCAGCGTTCATCAATTTTTCAAAAAACAGCCGAATCTAGAATTGTTTGTAGTTTTCAAATATGCCACTATATTCTTTTCTATCTCTGAAAGACTAAAGTTGTATTTTTTTAAATGTAACAACCTATATATGTTTGATTTCGTTACTTCTCTCCAATTACAATGATACATAATAGTTAATGTTTATTACAAAATTAATAGATATATTCGCAAAGAAAAAACAAAACCTGAACATCCATCCATGTGTGCCTATGATATAAAATATCACATTGTCTATCGCAAAATTTTAGGATTAGAACATAAGTAGATAACATAGTAATATAGTAACACCAAGAAGAGCATGAAGAGAATAAAATACAATTTCAAAAAGAATTCATTGAGATAAATAATTTAAAAAATTTTAAAATAAGATTGGCATGACACGAATTTTGGACCAAACATAAATATTATACAGGGTGTCCCGAATTGTATAGGACAAACTTCACCAAGTGATGGAATTTTTTCAAAATAAGAAAATAATTTCTGTAAACATGGATCGGGAAATGCTTAATTTGCTCAAGTTAAAATTCTGAAAATGGAAAGTTGTGTTTTTTCATTACACAGACACACACACGCACACACACGAACCGAAAGACATCATTCAGAAAATAGTCATGGAAATGGATTCAGGAGGGTCAAAACGTATATTTCAAACAAAATCTCGAGGTAAAAAAAAATCACGATTGTTTTTACTTCCTTATATTAGGTATAAGAAAGTAAAAATTGCGGCTCCGTTATTTTTAAGATATTCGTAGTTAAACTGAGGGCTCAATACGTTTAAGACGAAACACACCAAATTTTCGTTTCTTGAAATAAACTGTTTCTGAAAAAAATTATAATAATTTTTTGTAAAATTTTAACGTTTCATGTCTCTGAAACGAAACATTTTACGACAAAATGTTTGTATATTTTTTTTCTTAAATAGCCAAAGAAGCATCTACCTACTAAATTTTCGGCATGCCTACTTAAGAAACAGAGTAAGGCTGAAAACAGACGAGGCGTTTTGTGCCGAGTCGGCCGCCGATTCTGCAGACGAAACATCAAAACAAACGAGGCGGCTGGACACTGCGACGTTTTCCGTATGATCAAAACATACCGAGCGTTTTATAAGCGTTAGTAAATTTCCTCAGTACGTTGTTGTCAGTTCATTCAGGCACCCGTTTTGAAATAATGGATTTCGTTAAAGAGTTTGTGATACTTTTTGGTGTATTATACTGCAGATTAAAAAGAAAAAAGAATCGTAAAATGTGGACACACTCAATTATTAGTGAAAGAAAAAATAAAGGATACTTTTACACTTTGTACAATGAAATCAAACAAGTCGATGAGAAGATTTTTAATTTCGTCAGAATGTCTATGACATCTTTTAATGAACTATTAAATTTCATGTATTAATTGTTCGATATTTATTTCCATATCTGTCACTAAAATAATTAGAAAATTTTAAAATCACGTCAAATGGCAACCATGCAGTATACGTACCGATCAAAAACCGCCGGTGTCTGTGTTGCACAAGAGTTAGTACATTTATGAAGGGCCGCTTAAAGTCATAAAAACGCTTTCGGCACATGGTTGGGAACACCGTACGCTCGTCGCGTAGGCGGTGACATTCGTCACCGACGTATCGTCTGTTTTAATACATTCATTATGAGTGAAGCAAACGACGATTCGTCTGCAGAATCGGCGGCCGACTCGGCACAAAAACGCCTCGTCTGATTTCAGCCTAAGTTGGCGGTGTCTCTATGCGCGCGCCGTCTTACCCACGTCAACTAGTATAGACCTGTCGAGTAAACCTTAAACAATTAACTAGTAGAACTTAAGTGTTAAACATGGTGTTAAGTACAGAGGAAAAAGTTTTTCTGGTGGAGCATTATTTTAAAAATTAAGTTCAGTACTGTTTATTTCGGGCCATACTGTATTTACGCTGGCGAGTACTAGTTAAAAAGGTATTGGCAAGCACATTATCATGTAGTGGGACGTATCAAATATTTCGTCTCACTCTAATACCTCTCTGTCCCTCTGGCTTCCCCGTCCACACATTTGAGCTCCCATTTATTGAGCGATAAACTTTAATATGGGAGCTGACCATCTATGTATATGTGTATATAATAATATTTGTATAAAGTAACGCAACTTGGAAGTATTCAAGGGCTTATCGCTCGGTGGAATAAAGAATTACGAATTTTCTTGGTTGGTCGTAACAAAAGATATAGACAAAAATGTGAAAAAAATGGTGAAATAATTAAAACAATTATTTTTTCGTTTAACTCGTTCTAACTCAAAAACGTAATAATAAGTTGGTCTCAAATCTTTACCGTGTTATGACTATATATTGGTTAACAAAATATGTTAATATGAAGCTCAGATTTTAATATGTCTAGAAAATATGGATTTTTTTCTAAGGCTATGTCGATAGAATGTGAGAATTTGCAAAGGTAAGTATTGCAAGCGAAAAACTTTTTTATCTTTTGAAATGGATACCAAGTATATTGAGAAGAAATAAAGATAAAGGATGGAGCCAACTCTTTTATTTGAAACTATTTTTCTAGGAATAGTAGTTTTCGAGAAAATTACAGGTGAAAATACGGAACGCCCACGCAGACGAAAGAGCGCAGAGAACGATATAAAATTTAGTAGACGTTGAACGTAAACAGGTATATGATAAATTACTCACTTTGACTTCAAAACGCGACAAGTTGATGGCAACTTTTTTCTATATAATTAATAATATAATTATATATTTACCAATAGCAGGGGAGCTACAATTTTAACAAACCTATTATTTTATTAATAAATCTTATCCAGGGTATTTATAAATATAGGGAACATAAAGATTTTTAATCCGCCAGTAAGTACGCATTATATAAAACAAGAGTGGGGGTGGTCGTATAGATATTAGTATTTTTTGATTTAAAAAATGTACTTAGTCTCTTATTATCTAGGGGTAGTCTGTGATTTAGGGGAATACATACATTACGTTGTCGTTGTCGCGTGTTATCGAAAGTTTTCTATGTGAATATATGAATTGGTAGGTAGATATTTATAACTATATATGATTTCCCTTTAATTTTAAGTAAATGTAAATAGATGCAGCTAATAATTGTGACATATGTGACAAAGATGCTATATCCGATCGGTTTTTATCGGTATACAAGGCATCATAGAAACTTCAAAGGAAATAAATGATAGCTTGTATAGAAAAATTAAACAAAGGACCATAGAATCTATACTTTATATTTCTGAAAGGACATACAATTTTCCAAATTAAAGTGTAGGAAAATGTACACGAGCAAAACAAATGTCCAATATACTACAGGTGGGTGTATAACATGTACGATGAAAGATTAATAATTTTGCACGCTATTATGTTTTGAAATATAGTATAATAGTGTTGATAAAATAACTCCATTTGAGATATGCTTCTAACAACTGCAAGCAAAATGTTGTGTTAGTAGGTACCTTATTTCAGTTTTATTGCATGTACTCAAATATGCACTAAAGCAAGAATGATGACATTTTGCTTCCAAAGCAATTAAATCAGTGTAAAACCCCTTGCTATTATTTTTTGATCAACGCACTGGATTAAGACAATAATTACTTAATTTCGTCTTTATATTAAACCCTCCGCTTTTTCACCAGTTTCTACGGACTCTTCTCCAAATGTGTTTGACTCTAAAAACTATTTCAAATAAAACTAAAATAGAGTACCTACTAATACAGTTTTTACATAACAGTTAGAAGCATATTTTAAATAAATGGAGTTAGACTATATTCTATATTTTACAAACTACGTTTCAAAGTATTTATTGGCTTGCGAAATTATCAAACGTCTTTCAGGGTACATCTATTATATACCCACATGTTTTATGTTGAATATTTGTTTTGCTCTTGTAATTTTTCCTACAATTTTTGTGGGGCTTTAATTTGGAAAATGATATATTATCCCATTGTTTAATTTTTCTATACAAGCCATCATTTCTTTTCTTTGAACTTCTATAATGCCTTGTACACCGATGTGTACATCACTAAAGCGATCGGATGTAGAATCTTTGCCACATATAATAAAATTATTTACTGCATCAATTTACGCTTACTTAAAATTAAAGGGAAGTCAAATATAGATACCTACCAATAAGAAATTATTAAACTTACATGTTACATAAACATATTCACACAAAAAACTTTTGATAATATACGCTGCGATAATGTAATGCATGTATTCCCGTAAACAATAAGAGACTTAGTGAATTTTTTAAATAAAAAATAAGAAAAACACTAAAATCTACACGACTACCAACACCTCCCATTTTGGAAGATTAAAAATCCGTCTGTTAGCTGTACTTTTAAATGCCATGGATAAAATTTATTAATAAAAGGAAAAAGGATATTTTCTAGGTTTGTTAAAATTGTGCCTTTGCATTTCTATTTGCTATTGGTAACTATGTGTTTATTAATTTTATACAAAAAAAATTGCCATCAACTTGTCGCGTTTCGAATTCAAAGCGAGTTAAATATTACAAATTTACGTTCAACAACTACGTTTTCATGGAGTATTCAAATCGATTTGAATACGCTTTCCGAACTGCAAACTGCATGAAAACAGGTATTGAGTTCGATTTGAGTCCCAAGACTCCCAGGTCGAATCGGCTTTTTCTGGGATCGTATCAAGATCCAACTCGATCCAACTACATCAGAATGGGTATTGTATTGAATCTAGACATGCGCACTATCACCTGTGAAGATTGTTTTATAATCAATAAATTCCAACCTCTTCAAACTTTCCATTTTGTGGCTATTGTTAATTTATTTAAAATAAAAATATATAGTGATAAATTATAGTTTCCAATGAACCAAAAACATCAGCTAATAAATGAAACCTACACCGAGATGATAGTTGACAGCTGGCAAATGTCAAAATTTCAGAACGGGATATCAAATCATTTTAAATACTGTACATGAAAACGTTGAACGATATTGGACTGATTTCGATTTCAATACTCCATAAAAGCGTAGTAAATGTCTACTAATACTTGCGATTTTCTCGAAAACTGCTAATCCTAGAAAAAAAAGTTTCAAATAAAAAAGTTGCCTCCATTTTTTATCATAATTTATACTCTGTACTTGGTATCTACTTCGAAAGATAAAAAAGCTTCTCGCTTGCTATACTTACGCATGCAAATTCTCTTATTCTATAGCCTTAGAAAAAATCCATATTTTTTACACTTATTAAAATTTGACATTCATATTCGCATATTTTGTTGGCAAATATGTAGTGCAGTATGCAGTTAAAATTTGAGACCAGTACATTGTTCCATTTTTGAAGTAGGGTGAGTTAAGCGAAAAAATAATTGTTTTATTCATTTTACAATTTTTTTCACATTTTTGCCTCTGTCTTGTGTCTCGACCAACCAAAAGAGTCGTAATTTCTTATTCTATGGAGGGATGAGACCCTGAACACTTCTGTTAAGGTGGCATTACTTTATACTTCAAAATTTTTTTTATGCGAGCTAGACCAGGTTTTGATCTCAGAAGTTCCATCTTGGCCACCTGTTTAGAATTCATTGGATTTTTAATTCCACCGCAATTTGTAACAACTAGTGTATTAGGTTGATATTACCAATCATCTTATGAAATTTTAAACTCATAGTCACTCTGAATATTATTATACGAATCAGTTAAAATTAGCTTCGGCAAGAATATCATCACAAGTAAATTATTCAAGGTAAACTCTTTAAAATAATTAACTGATGTAAATATGTTAGTTCTAATTTCTAATGTTTGTTCTAAATGAAACTATAGTTGGTCTCAGTTTTGCATTATGATTAAAGTTCACTTATAACATTTGCGGGTGTCGCAACGATGTCCGCCCAAATATTTCGGGTGTGTAACTGATTGTGAGTCAAGTCAAAAACTTTTGTTTAATAAGAGGATGTTTTTACGGAATGAAACAAATGAAAAAAATTGTGTGTTCTAATGAGAACTTTTAACTTTAAATATTTATGAACGGTGTATCAACTCTATGAAGTAAATGAACATTTTGGACTAGTATCCAACTTTCTCCATACTTATAAAAACTTACTCATTCTTGCATTTTAACAATCTTAAAAGATTACTTACCAATAACCGGTGTGCAGAATCTAAAGGCGTCTCCTGTATATTTGTCAGGACATGAACATACAGGTACGTGATTGGTGATCGTACAAAGAGCATTAATACCACATGTTCCTGGGCAAGGATCTTGACATTTATTTCTAATACATGCTCTGTTCATTGAACAGTCAGCGTTTGTTAAACATTCAGGTCTGCAACTTTCATAAGGGTTTCCATGATATTCCGGTAGACACTCACAAATGGCATACTCGTTTTCCACGCGACACTGTGCATTTGGACCGCATGGTGATGGATAGCAGGGGTCTTCTTTCTTTGGTGGAGGTGGGGGAATATCTGTAGAATATAAGTTATGTTTTAGTATATTTCCAGTGAAAAGTTTGCTTTTTGTGTTTAAGCCGACCCTCAGTGTGAGAGATTATGTTGGTTAGCATTGTGGTTTATAAAATGAAAATTAGTATATACAGAATAAAGAGGTCTTACGTGGTTTTGGCGTGCAAATAGTGAAAGGATCTCCAATATAACTATCTACGCAAATACAGTTTGAAACATGGTTTACTACAAAACAACGAGCGTTCAATCCACAAGATCCCGGGCAAGGATCTCCACATTTTTGATTGATACATGCTAAAGTTTTAGAACAATCGTTATTGGTAAGGCATTCTGGTCGACAGTTTGGTGGAGCACCGATGTAACTAGCTAGACAAGTGCATTTCGCTGTACCGCTAAGGGTTGGTTCACATTGAGCGTTAGGGCCGCACGGGGAGGGTACACAAGGATTCTCAACTACAACTGGTGTTGTTGGTCTCTCTGTTTTATGGAATACTATATTAATATCTATGTTAGGGTTATAATTGTTAGCTAACATACCAAATATAACTTGACATCTTATAAATGGATCGCCGATGTATCTAGTTGGGCATGTACAAATGGGGTTGTGATTGACAATTTGACATAATGCATTTATTCCGCAAGTACCTGGGCAAGGGTCTATACATTTTTGGTTTACGCAAGCTCTATTAAGGGAACATTCCGAGCTTGAAACACATTCAGGTCTACATGTTGGGGGACTCCCTATAAAACCTTGTAGACAAGAACAAACCGCTTGGTCATTTATCTCTCTACATTGGCTGTTAGGTCCGCAGGGTGAAGGGTTGCAGGGGTTTTTGGGAGGAGGAGCTAATAATAACAACACAAGCATTAATTTATTGTATTTTCACAATATAAACCTTACTTACTCTCTATTCTTGTGCAAAAAACGAATGGATCGCCAGAATAATCTTGTATACAAGAGCATGATGGATAGTGATTAAATACGTTACATTCTGCATTTTGGCCGCAAGTACCTGGACATGGATCTTTACATTTTTGATTTATACAGGCCTTGTCTCGTGCGCAATCCGAATTCAATACACATTCTGGTCTACATTCTCTGTATGGATCACCAAAATACTCTGAATAACAAGTACAAGTACCGTTATCACAACGGGCATTCGTTCCACACGGGTTAGGGTAACAAGGATCTCGAAGTGTGGGTACTAAAATCATATGAATTAGTTATACTTATTACTCAGTAATTACATAGTTTATAAATAATACTTACAAGGCGGTGGAGGTTTAGATATACATGTTATAAATGCATCTCCAGCATAACCCGGAGGGCATATGCATGTTGGGTTGTGGTTTCTTACTTCACAAATTGCACCAATACCACACGATCCAGGGCAAGGGTCCTTACATTTTTCGTTAATACATGCTAGACTACTAGAACATTCAGAGTTTATGGTACATTCCGGTCTGCATGTGGGAGGGTTTCCAATATAATTTGGTAAACATGAACAAGATGGAGTTCCACCTAGATCTCTACATTGACTGTTGGGACCGCATGGTGATGGAACACATGGATATGGAATGGAGGAGGGCTTTGGTGCCTGCGGAGGTGCTAAAAATTTAATTCAATGGTAATCCTTTTATAAATTATAAGCGGCAACGTGATCTTACTTGGAATTGGATAACATCTAGTAAATGGATCTCCAGTATGACCTTGAGAGCAGCTACAGATTGGACTGTGATTTATAACTTCACATCGTGCACTAAGGCCACATGTTCCCGGACAAGGGTCAATACATTTTTGATTTATACAGGCTCTATTTTGCGAACATTCCGAACTTACGGTACACTCAGGTCTACAGCCTGGTGGACTTCCAATATAATTACGTAAGCATGAACAAACTGCTTGTTCATTTACTTCTCGGCATTGGCTATTTGGTCCACAAGGAGATGGGTTACATGGATTTAAAAGTAGATGAGCTATAAGAGAAACGATACATAGAACCTAAATTATTTCGTGATGGTTTTTAGGAAACTTACTCTCTTTGGGTGGTATAATATTGCAGAATCTAAATGGATCTCCGGTGTAGCCAGAAACGCAAGAACAAGAAGGTAAATGGCTAATAACTTGGCAGTCAGCATTTTGCCCACATGTGCCAGGACAAGGATCGCTACACCTGTTATTAATACAGGCCTTATTAGATGGACAATCGGAATTCAATACACATTCAGGTCGGCATCCCTCATATGGGTTACCAATATATTCTGGTAAACAAATACATGATCCAGCATTGTTCCGTTCCTTGCAAATTGCATTAGCTCCACATGGTGAAGGATAGCAGGGATTTATTTGATCGGCTGGTTTTGGTACAGGAATTTCATATATCACGCATTGTTGGAAGGGGTTACCGGAATATCCTGGAAGGCACACACAATTTGGTGTATGTGATACAACTCTACATTCGGCATTGAGTCCGCATGTTCCCGGACATGGATCTTTACATTTTTGATTTATGCATGCCAAGTGATTACCACACTCAGAATTACTAATACACTCCGGTCTACAGTTAGGCGGCGAGCCAATAAATTCTGGTAAGCATGTGCAGGATGGAGATCCATTTGCATCTCTACATTGGGAGTTTGGACCACAAGGTGATGGTTGACATGGTTTTGTTGGTATAATAGACTCTTTAGGTATTGGGAAACATCTGGTGAATGGATCGCCTGTATATCTTGATGGGCAGCTGCAGATAGGATTGTGATTAACAACTTGACAGCGCCCGTTAATTCCGCAAGTTCCCGGACAAGGATCAATACATTTTTGATTTACACACGATCTGTCTAGTGAACACTCTGTGCTAGTTACACATTCTGGTCTACAGGTTGGTGGACTACCAATGTAGCCAGGTACACAAGAGCAAACCGCTTGTTCATTTATCTCTCGACATTGACTGTTTGGACCACAAGGTGATGGATTGCATGGATTTTTAGGCAAGCGAGCTAAAAACGAATGTCGTTAATACAAAAAACAAGTCAATAATAACAAATATACCTGGTATCAGCGAACATAGGACGAATGCATTGCCAGTGTAACCTTCTAAACAGGAGCATGTGGGTATATGGTTTATACTGATACATTCCGCATTTTGACCACAGGTGCCAGGACAAGGATCTGCACATTTATTCCTAATACATGCCTTATCTCTAGGGCAGTCAGTATTTAATATACATTCAGGTCTGCAACCTCTATAAGGATCTCCTTGATATTCAAGAAGGCATGTACAAATTCCGTCATTGCATATGGCATTTGCACCACATGGAGATGGATTGCATGGATCTCTCTTGATGTCTGGTGATGGTAATGGTTTGGGATTACAGTAGCTAAATGGATCACCAGTATATCCTTCAGGGCAAGTACAAATTGGTGTGTGGTTTATTACACTACACTGAGCTCCAGCGCCACAGGAGCCTGGACAAGGGTCTCTACATTTTTCTCGAATACAAACCAAATTGCTTGGGCATTCTGGGTTTATTGTACATTCCGGTCTACAATTTGGTGGACTTCCTACATAATTCGCAGTACAAGAACAAGATGGTGATCCATTAAAATCTTGACATATAGAATGCGGTCCACATGGAGATGGTACACAAGGATTGGGTATAATCGATGGAACTGGCTCTAGAGGGGGAGCTAAAATTTTAAAACTTAATGATTAACACCTAATTAATATGCCTATATCTTACGTGGTATTTGATAGCATCTAGTAAATGGATCTCCCGTATGTCCTTGAGAGCAACTACATATTGGACTATGATTTATAACTTCACATCTTGCGTTAACACCGCACGTTCCTGGGCATGGATCTACACATTTCTGATTTATACAGGCTTGATTGAGGACACATTCCGAGCTGACAGTACATTCAGGTCTACATCCTGGAGGACTACCGATGTAATTTTGCAGACAAGAACAAACAGCCTGACTATTAACTTCTCGACATTGACTATTTGGACCACAAGGGTTTGGCTGACAAGGATTGCTGGGCTCGTTTCTTGGTGCTAAAATATGAAATATTTAAAATCATTTAAATATAAAAGAATAGACAATCTTACGTTCAGTTGGTTTTAGATCACAATATCTGAAAGGATCTCCAGTATAACCAGGAATACAAGTACATGACGGCAAGTGATTTATTACTTGACATTCAGCGTTTTGTCCGCAAGTGCCTGGGCAAGGGTCCACGCATTTGGTTCTTACGCATGCTTTGTTTGAAGGGCAATCAGAATTAAGTACACATTCAGGTCTACAACCTTCGTAAGGGTTTCCCAAGTAGTCTTCAATACAAGTGCAGGATCCTGCTCTATTTTGTTCCCTACATATTGCATTCGCTCCGCAAGGAGATGGGAAGCATGGATTAACATGTTCAACAGGTAAAGGAAGTTCTGGTAAATTACAACTAGCAAATGGATTCCCCACATATCCTTGAGTACATACACAGTTTGGTGTGTGGCTTACAACTCGACATTCTGCATATTGGCCGCAGATGCCTGGACAAGGATCTTTACATTTTTGGTTGATACAGGCCAAGTGATTAGCACATTCGCTATTACTGACACATTCTGGTCTACAGTTTGGTGGAGATCCAGTAAATTCCGGCAAACAAGAACATGATGGCGATCCATTATCGTCTTTACATTGTGAATTAGGTCCACAAGGCGAGGGTTGACATGGAATTGTTAAAAGAACGGGCTCCTCCCCTGTAATTATATATTTTAAAGTGATATTCATAAATTTAAAAACACTAAATCATACTTATTGGTAAACATCTGGTAAAAGGATCTCCAGAGTATTTTGTTGGACAACTACAAATGGGATTATGATTGACCACTTGACATCGCGCATTTAAGCCACATGTTCCTGGGCATGGATCTATACATTTTTGGTTAACACATGCTTGACTCAGAGAGCATTCAGCGCTTGTAACACATTCAGGTCGACAGGTTGGTGGACTACCAATAAAACCAGGTACGCAAGAGCATACTGCCTGGCTATTAATTTCTCTACATTGACTGTTAGGACCACATGGCGATGGGCTGCATGGATTTTTGGGAATTTCAGCTGTAAAAAAATGTATTAAAATGGTTTATTATTGCTAAATTTTAAAGTTATTCGGATATAAAAAGAAGAGGAAATAAAGCAGGATTTTTGGTATAGATGTATTTCTCCCATAGTCATTATTTAAAGATTCATCAATATGATTATAGATTTAACACTCATGTTGGAAAAATAGCTAACAGTGCTATATTTTCATATTTCTCATAAACCGACAACCAGCCAAGTTAGCATCATGTTTAAAACTTTTTAAAAGTTTTAATCATCACCCGATGATGCCAACTTAATTAGGGAAAGGTGTTCTGAGTATAGTGCCGATCGTTTTGGTGATTGTGGGAACTAATTCAGTGTTATTATTAGCATTTTAGCCAAATTTCAGCGTTAGGTATATTAATTACGAAATTTTTCTGATTTCGGTAAGTTGTATTTACCTGGAATTTCTGTACATAAAACAAAAGCATTGCCTTGATACCCATCAAGACAAGTGCAGGTTGGAATATGGTTAATCGTTGCGCACTGGGCATTCTGTCCACATGTTCCTGGGCATGGATCTTTGCATTTGCTTCTTATACAAGCTAGATCTCGAGAACAGTCACTGTTTAACACACATTCAGGCCTGCATCCCCGATAAGGATCTCCTTGAAATTCTGGTAAACAAGTACATATTCCATCGTCACACTGTGCATTGGAACCACAAGGTGACGGGTTACAGCGATCTGTTTCAAGAGGTTCTATTTCTTGGGGTTTTGGTTGGCAATAACTAAATGGATCACCTGTGTATCCTTCAGGACAAGTACATATTGGCGTGTGATTAATAACACTGCATAATGCAACAGTGCCGCAAGAGCCTGGGCAAGGATCTGTACATTTTTCCCGAATGCAAGCTAAGTTGCTTGAGCATTCCGAGTTAATTGTACATTCGGGTCTGCAATTTGGTGGACTGCCAAAGTAATTTATTAAACAGGAGCAAGATGGAGATCCACTAACGTCACGACATTGGCTGTTAGGTCCGCACGGAGATGGAACACATGGATTTGTAACATGTACTACAGGTTCCGTCACTGGAGCTAGAAATATTTAAAAAAAGGATCAATTATTTTACCAATTTGATTGTATTTCAAATTTATCTTACGTGGTACAGGATAACACCTTGTAAAAGGATCGCCTGTGTATTTTGTTTTACAACTACAAATAGGGCTATGGTTTATTACTTGACACTCAGCATTAAGACCACATGTTCCTGGACAAGGGTCGACACATTTTTGATTCAAACAAGCCTTGTTCTGAGCACATTCTGAGCTGACAACACATTCAGGTCTGCAACCAGGTGGACTACCTATATAATTAGGTAGACACGAGCACACCGCTTGCTCATTTACTTCACGACATTGACTGTTTGCTCCACAAGGACTTGGCTGACAAGGTCTAAGAGGTTCTGGAGCTGCAAATAGATTATAACTATTTGTACAGAGTAACAATGTGGATATACTTACGTTCTATAATAAGTATACTGCAATATCTGAAAGGATCTCCAGTATATTCCGAAATACAAATACAAGACGGCAAGTGACTAATTACTCGACATTCCGCGTTTTGCCCACAAGTTCCGGGGCAAGGGTCCATGCATTTATTTCTAATACACGCTTTATTTGATGGACAGTCAGAGTTAAGGGTACATTCAGGTCTGCATCCTTCATAAGGATTTCCTAGATAATCTGGGATGCAAGAACAAGAACCAGCTCCATTTCGTTCTCGACATTCGGCATTAGCACCACAAGGTGAAGGTACACAAGGAGTAGGTCTTTCTATAATATTTTCTTCTACCTTCTGTTGACACTGAATAAATGGATTTCCAACAAAACCGGCCAAACATGCGCAGTTTGGCGTATGACTAACTACTCTACATTCAGCATTAACACCACATGTTCCTGGACACGGATCTTTACATTTTTGATTGATGCATGCTAAGTGGTTTGCACATTCGCCGTTACTAACACATTCTGGTCTACAGTTAGGTGGTGTACCAATAAATTCTGCTAAACAAGAACAGGATGGTGCATCTCCAACTACTCTACACTGAGCATTTGGACCACAGGGCGAGGGTTGACACGGATTAGGTGGAACAGTAATTGGTTCCTCCCCTAAAAAAATATTAAGAATTAACTAAAATTTATAATTCATAAACGTTTATCTATAATTACTGATTGGTAGACATCTAGTAAATGGATCTCCCGTTTGTCCAGGCGCACAGCTACATATAGGATTATGATTCACTACTTGACAGTTTGCATTTAATCCGCATGTACCAGGACATGGATCAATACATTTTTGATTTAAACAACCTTTGTTTAGAGGACATTCAGAGCTGGAAATACATTCGGGTCTGCATGCAGGGGGACTTCCAATAAATTCAGGTACACAAGAGCATACAGCTTGTCCATTAATTTCTCTACACTGACTGTTTGGTCCACATGGAGATGGGTTACAAGGATTTTTAGGTAGTTCAGCTGTAATAAGATTTAATAAAATGGTATCATGTAATTAAATACATAGTTTGTTAAACCTACCTTGTATTGGCGTGCAAAGAACGAAGGCATTACCGATATATCCATGAATACAGGTACATGTAGGAATGTGATTAATTACTGCACACTCTGCATTTTGTCCACAGGTTCCCGGGCAAGGGTCTTTACATTTACTTCTGATACAAGCCTTGTCTCTTGAACAGTCATTATTTAATACACATTCTGGTCTACATCCAGTGTACGGATCGCCTTGATATTCAGATATACATGTACAAATTCCGTTGTCACATTGCGCATTAGGACCACATGGAGATGGATTGCAAGGATCTTGTTCTACAGGTTCTATTTCTTGCGGTTTTAGCTGGCAATATGTGAACGGATCTCCAGTGTATCCTTCGAGACATGTACAAATTGGAGTGTGGTTAATGACACTGCATCGTGCCCCAGAACCACAAGAACCGGGACATGGATCTCCGCATTTTTCTCGAATACATGCCAAATTACTGGGACATTCAGGGTTTATAATACACTCTGGCCTACAGTTTGGTGGATTGCCTATGTAATTTGCTAAACAAGAACATGATGGGGAGCCACCGATATCTCTACATTGACTGTTGGGACCACAAGGAGATGGTACACATGGATTAATTAGTGGTTTTTCTGGTGGTGGTAATGGTGGAGGCACAGGGTAGCATCTAGTGAATGGATCTCCTGTGTAACTTGACTGGCAACTACATATTGGGCTGTGGTTTATAACCTGACAGTTCGCGTTAAGACCGCAAGTTCCTGGACAAGGGTCAACGCACTTTTGATTTACGCAAGCTTTGTTTTGTGAACATTCTGAACTAACAACACATTCTGGTCTACAACCTGGTGGGCTACCGATATAGTTAGGCAAACAAGAACAAACTGCTTGATCATTAACTTCGCGGCATTGACTATTTGGCCCACAAGGAGATGGTTGACATGGATTTAGCGGAGGTACTTCTTTTTCAACTGAAATATGGTATTTTAGTATAAGAGACATGATGGTATATATATATATATATATATATATATATATATATATATATATATATATATATATATATATATATATATATATATATATATATATATATATATATATATATATAGTATTGGTTCTTACCTTCTTCGATATTACAATATCTAAATGGATCACCGGTGTATCCAGGAATACAAGTGCATGACGGCAAATGATTTACAACTTGACAGTTCGCGTTTTGCCCGCATGTTCCCGGGCATGGATCTACACACTTGTTCCGAACACATGCTTTGTTTGACTGACAATCAGAATTTAATACACATTCAGGTCTGCAACCCTCATAGGGATTACCAATGTAGTCAGGAAGACAAGTACAAGCACCAGCGCCATTTCGCTCTCTACATTCGGCATTTGATCCACAAGGTGAAGGAAGACAAGGGGTTGGTCTTTCAATTGAAACGGGTTGTGCTAAAATTAAATACATTATGTTCTGATCTATTTTTAGATATAAAGTACTTACTTTGTATATTACAGAACGAGAATGGATCACCAATATAACCAGGTAAGCATACACAGTTAGGTGTATGACTAACGACTCTACATTCAGCATTTTGCCCACAAATTCCCGGACAAGGATCTTTGCATTTTTGATTAGTGCAAGCTAAATGATTTGCACATTCACTGTTACTAATACATTCGGGTCTACAGTTCGGTGGTGAACCGATAAATTCTTGTAAACAAGAGCAAGATGGTGAATCCCCAACTGCTCTGCATTGGGCATTTGGACCACAAGGCGAGGGTTGGCAAGGATTTGACGGCAAAATGGGCTCTTCTCCTGAAATAAAATATGTATAATGGATATCAGAATGAATCAGACATTAATTGTCCTTACGTATAGGTAAACATCTAGTAAATGGATCACCGGTGTGTTGGGATTGACAACTACAAATTGGATTATGATTTACTACTTGACATAATGCATTAATGCCACATGTTCCAGGACAAGGATCGATACATTTTTGATTTACACACGCTTGACTGAGAAGACATTCTGCACTAGTAACGCATTCAGGTCTACATGCTGGTGGAGTACCTATGTAACTAGGTACACAGGAACATACTGCTTGCCCATTAACTTCTCTACATTGGCTGTTTGGACCACACGGGGATGGACTACAGGGGTTTTTGGGTGTTTCAACTGAAAGATTTTAAATAATGATGTTTTTTTTTGTTTGCTACCACAACTGAAACTATATTCTGTGCTCATCAAATAGCTGACAAATTTCTTTAATTTTGTAATTATCAAATTATAGCAAAATAAAATAAGTTTATTTAAGTACCTGGTATTGGATTACAAAGGACAAATGCATTTCCTATGTACCCTTGAATGCAAGAACAGGTGGGAATGTGATTGATAACTGCACATTCGGCGTTTTGGCCACATGTCCCAGGACATGGATCTTTGCATTTATTTTGAATGCAAGCTTTATCTCTAAGACAATCATTGTTCAGTATACATTCTGGTCTGCAACCTCTGTAAGGATCTCCTTGATATTCAGGAAGACATGTACAAATACCATCGTTGCATTGTGTGTTTGGTCCGCATGGAGATGGATTGCATGCATCAGTTTCTATGGGTTGTATCTTTTGTGGTACAATGTGGCAGTTAGTAAATGGATCACCCGTGTATCCTTCAGGGCAAGTACAGGTCGGGGTGTGATTAATGACATTGCATCTAGCTTCGTATCCACATGACCCTGGGCAAGGATCAATACATTTTTGATGTATGCATGCTAAGTTACTAGAACATTCCGAGTTAATAGTACATTCGGGTCTACAATTTGGCGGATTTCCAAGGTAATTTGGTAAACAAGAGCACGAAGGAGCTCCTCCAATGTCTCTGCATTGTGCATTAGGTCCACAAGGTGAAGGCACGCATTGGTCTCTTATAAGTGGTTGCACAGGTTCAGGAGGCGGCGCTAAAAGGAACAGATCTAAATTATCTGTTTTATAAAAACATTAACAATATTTACTTACGTGGTATTGGATAACATCTAGTAAAGGGATCACCAGTGTATCCTGGCGAGCAGCTACATATTGGGCTATGATTTATCACTTCACATTGCGTCTTAAGACCGCAAACTCCAGGGCATGGATCAATACATTTTTGGATCGCGCACGCCTTGTTTAGTGGACATTCCGAACTAGTTACACACTCGGGTCGACACGCTGGAGGACTACCTATATAGTTTGGTAAACAAGAACAAACTGCTTGTTTATTTACCTCCCGACACTGACTATTTGGACCGCAAGGTGATGGTTGACAAGGTTGGACTGTTTAAGAAAATATAGATATGTAAGTAATAAAAATATTAAAGGGATGAAATTCTTACGTTCAGGTTCGATTTCAGGTGGTACAAATTGGCTACAGTAAGCAAATGGATCTCCTGTATATCCTGTTATACACGTGCAAAGGGGTAGATGGTTAACAACTTGACAAATTGCATTTTGACCACAAGTTCCAGGACAAGGGTCTTCGCATTTATTTCTAACACATGCCTTATTAGAGGGACAATCAGAATTAAGGACACATTCAGGTCGACAGCCTTCGTAAGGGTTACCAATATATTCCGGTAAACAGGTACATGAACCTGCATTATTTTGTTCTTTGCATATTGCATTAGCTCCACATGGTGATGGGGTACAGGGTGTAATAATTTCGGGAGGTGGAGCTGAAATTTTAAAATTTGTTTGGCAAATTGAAACTATTCATTAGTATTTTTAAGCCAATGGGTATTAGTTTTGCATTTTCATGATGATTATACGATTATATACAGCAGCTAATAAAAGGCTAAGATATATCTTACATGGTGGTAGTGAGCATCGTGAGAAGGGATCTCCAATATAGCCTGGCAGGCATACGCAGTTAGGAGTATGACTTATTACTCGACATTCCGCACTTTGTCCACATGTGCCGGGACAAGGATCTTTACATTTTTGGTTTATGCAAGCCAAATGGCTGGCACATTCACTATTGCTTACACATTCTGGTCTACAGTTTGGTGGTGACCCTACAAATTCAGCTAAACATGAGCAAGATGGTTGATCTCCTACTACTTTGCACTGCGCGTTTGCACCGCATGGAGAGGGTTGACAAGGATTTATTGAGACTATATAATCTTCTCCTACAAAATTATACATTGTTAGAAGCCGACGTTTAAAATATTTGTGTTATTATCTTACGTATAGGTAAACACCTGACGAACGGATCACCGGTTTGCTTCGAAGGACAACTACAAATTGGATTGTGATTAACAACTTGGCATAGAGCGCCTATACCACATGTTCCTGGACAAGGATCAATACATTTTTGATTAATGCATGCATGGTTTAGAGAACATTCAGCACTGGAAATACATTCTGGTCTACAAGTAGGTGGGCTACCTATAAAACCAGGCACGCAAGAGCAGACAGCCTGTCCGTTAATTTCTCTACATTGGCTGTTAGGACCGCAGGGCGATGGATTGCATGGGTTTGTAATTAAAGGAGCTAAAATTAACAATACCGTTAATAATTGGTTTCACCCAAAAAAATAGAAATTGTAATACCTGGTATTTTTGAACAAAGGATAAAAGCGTTGCCTTGGTAACCTTGAATACAAGTACATATTGGTATGTGGTTTGTAGTAAAACAGTTTGCATTTTGACCGCAAGTGCCAGGACAAGGATCAACACATTTGTTTCTACTACATGCTTTGTTTTTTGGACAGTCATTATTTAGAACACATTCAGGTCTGCAGCCTCTATAAGGGTCCCCTTGGTATTCAGATACACAAGTACAAACACCCTCATTACATTCAGCATTGGCACCACAAGGTGATGGATTGCATGGATCAGTTTCGATGGGTTCTGGTGCTAAAATATGGTCTATTGCAAAATATAATTTATAAAGGTGTAATAAATTACATACGTGTTGGAGGTTTAGGTTGACAGTAAGTGAATGGATCTCCAGTGTATCCTTCAGGACACGTGCAAATTGGTATGTGAGTTATTACACTACATTGGGCAATTGCACCGCAGGACCCTGGACATGGATCTCTACATTTTTCCCGTATACATGCTAAATTGCTGGGACATTCCGGATTAATGGTACATTCAGGCCTACAGTTGGGTGGGCTTCCAATGAAATTAGATAAACAAGAGCAAGATGGAGAACCACCGACATCTCTACATTGACTGTTTGGTCCGCACGGAGAAGGTACACACGCATCTTTATAGGGCATTGGTAATTGAACCGGTGGTAGTGCTGTAATTAATGACTTGTTAGTTATAGTATTTAAAACAATTAATAAACATATTACGTGGAATTGGGAAACATCTAGAAAACGGATCGCCTGTATATTCTGATTTGCAGCTACATATAGGGCTATGATTGATAACTTGGCAATTGGCGTCTAGGCCACAGGTACCGGGACATGGATCTGTACATTTTTGATTAACGCATGCCTTATTTTGTGGACATTCTGAACTAACGGTGCATTCTGGTCGACAGCTTGGGGGACTTCCAATATAATTAGGTAAGCATGAACAAACTGCTTGTTCATTTACTTCTCGACATTGACTATTTGGTCCACAAGGCGAGGGAGTACATGGATTAGATATTTCAACAGCTAAAAAAATATTGTAAATTTTTTTCTTAAATTAATATCCTATTTTCTTACGTTTTGCTGCAGGTACACTGCAGAATCTAAACGGATCTCCTGTGTATCCAGAGATACATGTACAAGATGGCAAATGGTGTAGTACATGACATTCCGCATTTTGCCCACACGTGCCAGGGCAAGGGTCCATACACTTATTTCTAATACACGCTTTATTTGATGGACAGTCGGAGTTAAGGGTACACTCAGGTCTACAACCTTCATAAGGATTTCCGATATAGTCAGGTAAACAAGTGCAAGATCCTGCATTATTTTGTTCTCTACATTGAGCGTTTGCTCCACATGGAGATGGAGAACAAGGTGTTATAATTTCGTGTATAGGTGGAGCTGCAATGCAGAAAATTGTTACATATTTTAATGTGCACGTGCAATATTAATATCTTACATGGTCGAGATAGACACTGAACAAACGGATTACCAATAAAATTGGAGGTACACACGCAATTTGGCGTGTGACTGACAACTCTACATTCGGCATTTTGCCCACAAACGCCTGGACATGGATCTCTACATTTCTGATTAATACAAGCCAAATGACTTGCACATTCGCCGTTGCTAACACATTCTGGTCTACAATTCGGAGGTGAACCTATGAATTCTGCTAAACATGAACACGATGGAGATTCATTAATTTCTTTACATTGTGCGTTAGGTCCGCAAGGAGATGGATTACAAGGGTCAGCCTGAAGTGTTACTTCTAAAGCTGAAATTATAGAGATTATTATATAATCAAAATGTGGAACATCATAAATATTCTTACGTATTGGAGAACACCTTATAAAAGGATCGCCAGAATATTTCGCTGCACAGCTGCATATTGGGTTATGGTTTACAACTTGACATAATGCATTAATTCCACATGTTCCGGGGCACGGGTCTATACATTTTTGATTTACGCAGGCTTGGTTTAATGAACATTCGGAACTAGTAACACATTCTGGTCTACAAGATGGCGGACTTCCTATGAAACTTGGCACGCAAGAGCATACTGCTTGTCCGTTAATTTCTCTACATTGACTATTTGGACCGCAAGGTGAAGGGTTACAGGGGTTAGTTATAGCTGGTGCTGGTATGCGATTACATAAAACAAATGCATTTCCAACGAAACCAGATATACAAGTACACATTGGAATATGATTTACAACTGAACATTCTGCGTTTTGTCCGCATGTTCCTGGACAAGGATCAGCACACTTATTTCTTGTGCATGCTTGGTTTCTAGGGCAATCATTATTAAGGACACATTCAGGTCTACATCCTCTGTAGGGATCCCCTTGATATTCTAGTAAACATGTGCATATGCCTTCGTTACATTGTGCATTAGGGCCACAAGGTGATGGATTGCATGGATCAGTTTCGATGGGTTCTGGTGCTAAAATATAATCAAATGTAGCTTATAATGTGTAATAATTTAATAAATAACATACGTGCTGGAGGTTTGGGCTGACAGTAACTAAATGGATCTCCAGTGTATCCTTCAGGACACGTGCAAATTGGAGTGTGGTTTATTACACCGCAGCGTGCACCTGCACCGCAAGAACCTGGACAAGGATCTCGGCATTTTTCACGGATACAAGCTAAACTGCTGGGACATTCAGAGTTAATTGTACATTCCGGCCTACAATTTGGTGGCCCTCCGACATAATTTGGTAGACAAGAACAAAAATGAGAACCCCCTAAATTCAGACACTGAGAATTTGGACCGCAAGGAGATGGTACACAGGGGTCTCGTACAACTTCAACTGGTTGTACGGGAGGTGGGACTGCAAAAATTACAGAATATAATAGATTTATTCACTTAATTTAAAAAGTTCAAAATGTCTTACGTGGTATTGGGAAACACCTTGTAAATGGATCACCGGTATAACCTGATGTACAGGTGCAAATTGGGCTGTGGTTTATCACTTGGCAATTAGAATATAAGCCGCAAGTGCCAGGACAGGGATCAGCACATTTTTGATTAACACATGCCCTATTCTGTGAACATTCCGAACTAACAGTACATTCCGGTCGACAGCCTGGTGGGCTGCCAATATAATTAGGAAGACAAGAACAAACGGCTTGACCGTTAACTTCACGGCATTGACTGTTTGGTCCACAAGGGGAAGGTTGACATGGATTCTGTGGTGTTTCATCTTTAAGAGCTAAAATTAGTAATTGTCATTCTGAATTTTTACTTTATTTTATTTTCTCTTACGTGTTGGCGGTGGCAGATTGCAATATCTGAAGGGATCTCCAGTATAACCAGGTACACAAGTACATGATGGTAAGTGATTGATTACTTGGCAATTGGCATTTTGACCGCAAGTTCCAGGACAAGGATCTACACATTTATTTCTGATACATGCCCTATTTGGAGCACAATCCGAGTTAAGGGTACATTCTGGTCTACATCCCTCATAAGGATTTCCGATATATTCTGGGAGACAAGTACAGGAACCAGCTTTGTTCTGAACTCTACATTGTGCGTTGGCACCACAAGGAGACGGAGTGCAAGGTGAAATGTCTTCAATAGGGAATGTAGTAGGTATCAAGTTACAGAAAGTAAATGGATCTCCAGTGTAACCAACTGTACAAACACAATTTGGAGTGTGACTAATGACTCTGCATTCTGCATTTGATCCGCAGGTTCCGGGACAGGGATCTTTACATTTATTATTTATACAGGCTAAATGACTTACACATTCGGTATTACTGACACATTCTGGTCTACAATTCGGTGGTGATCCAGTAAATTCTGGTAAACATGAACAAGATGGAGCTCCATTAATTTCTTTACATTGTGAGTTTATTCCGCAAGGAGATGGTTGGCAAGGATTTGTAGGCAATACAATCGGTTCTTCTTGTGCTATAAAATGATATGTATTACATTACAAACATTTAAAATTGCACATTCACTTACGAATCAAAGAGCACCTAATAAATGGATCCCCACTGTATCTTGGAGGACAGCTACAAATTGGATTGTGATTTACCACTTGACACTTAGCAGCAATTCCACAAGTACCCGGACATGGATTAATGCATTTTTGATTTACACAGGCCTCATTCAAAGGACACTCTGAACTAGAAATACATTCGGGTCTGCAAGTTGGCGGACTGCCGATATAACTAGGTAGGCATGAACAAACAGCTTGTTGGTTAATTTCCCTACATTGACTGTTGGGTCCGCATGGTGATGGACTACATGGATTTTGTATGGTAAGTACTAAAATAAAAGTGACTGTGAGATTTGGATGAATAAAAGGAGTTTAAACTACCTTTTATCTCTGAACAATATACAAAAGCATTGCCCGTAAAACCAGAAATACATGAACACATTGGTATGTGGTTGTAAATATTGCACTGAGCATTTTGGCCACACACTCCGGGGCAAGGATCTACACATTTATTTCTAACACATGACTTTTCCCGAGGACAGTCATTATTTAGAACACATTCAGGTCTGCAGCCTCTATAGGGATCTCCTTGATATTCGAGTATACACGTGCAGATGCCATCATCACACTGTGCATTGGGCCCGCAAGGAGAGGGATTACATGGATCATCTTTCACTGGTGGCTCTAAAATAATGTATTTAGCACCAAAGTTGAACAATATGCGAATTAATTTTATTATAAGCGATACGTACTAGGTGGTGGTTTAAGTAGACAATTATTAAATGGGTCGCCAGTATATCCTTCGAGACAACTACATATGGGTACATGATTAATAACGCCACACTCAGCATTAATGCCACAAGAACCTGGACATGGATCTATACATTTTTCCCTAATACAGGCCAAATTACTTGAGCATTCTGAATTAATGGTACATTCAGGTCTGCAGTTTGGAGGGCTTCCTATATAATTTTGCAAGCAAAAACAATGATGTGTTCCACCAACATTTCTGCAGAGGCTATTTGCCCCACAAGGAGAAGGCACACAGGGGTCAGTTATGACCGGTGAAATTGGTGGTGGTGGTGGTGCTAACAGAAAGAGAAATTATGAAAAAAATAATCGGATGTTTTAATTATAAAACTTACGTGGTATTGGGTAGCAGCGTGTAAACGGATTTCCTGTATTGCCAGGCTTACAACTACATATTGGACTATGATTGATAACTTGACAATTTGCACTTATACCACAAGTACCTGGGCAAGGGTCTGCGCATTTTTGATTTATACAAGCATTATTTAGAGGACATTGGGTACTAACAACACATTCAGGCCTACAACCTGGGGGACTTCCTGCATAATTTGGTAAACATGAACAAACTGCTTGAGTATTGACTTCCCGACATTGACTGTTTGGTCCACACGGTGAGGGCTGACAAGGATTTGTTGGCTCTTGTTCAACAGCTGCAAGGATTGGTGAATTATAATATAGTAATGACAGTCGTTTTGATGAATTTACCTTCAACTGGATTGGGACTACAATATCTAAACGGATCCCCAGTGTACCCATCAATACAAGTACAGGAAGGCACGTGATTAACAACTTGACAATTAGCACTTGGTCCGCATGTTCCTGGACATGGATCTTTACATTTATTGTTTATGCAGCCTTTGTTTGAGGGGCAATCGGAGTTTAGAGTACATTCTGGTCTACACCCTTCATATGGATTTCCTAAATAATCTAGCAGACAAATACAAGCGCCAGCTCCATTTTGTTCCCTACATTGTGCATTAGCACCACAAGGAGATGGCGAACAGGGGGATATAACTTCGTCTCTAATAGGTAAAGGCAAAGAGCATTGATTAAATGGGTCTCCTACATAGCCTGCTAAGCATACACAGTTTGGCGTATGACTGACCACACGGCATTCCGCATTTAATCCGCAAGTACCGGGACAAGGATCCTTACATTTTTGGTTTACACAAGCTAAAATATTTGAACATTCACTGTTGCTGATACATTCTGGCTTACAATTTGGTGGAGATCCAACAAATTCGGGCAAACATGAACAAGAAGGCGAATCACCTACAGCTCTACATTGTGAATTTGATCCGCATGGAGAAGGCTGGCAGGGATTTGTTGGGATAATTACGGGTTCCTCTTCACCTAAAATAATTCACAAGTTATGCATGGTTACATATGATTAAAGTATGAGTCTTACGCATTGGAATACACCGAATAAATGGATCGCCCGTGTACCTAGCTGGACAAGTACATATAGGATTATGATTTACTACTTGACATTTTGCAGAAACGCCACACGTTCCAGGACATGGATTAATACATTTTTGATTTAAACAAGCCTCATTAAGGGGACACTCCGTACTTGTAACACATTCCGGTCTACACGTCGGTGGTGTACCAATGTAGCCTGGTATACACGAACAAACGGATTGTACATTTATTTCCCTGCATTGACTATTGGGGCCACAGGGGGACGGACTACAGGGATTCTTAGGCGGAGGTCCTACAATATTGTATTTGTTAGTGATTGCTACAATAAATTTAAATTTAGCTTACGTTCTACTTGTCTGCAAACGACGAACGCATTTCCGGTAAACCCAGGCAAACAACTGCACATCGGTATATGATTTACAACATTGCATTCAGCATTTTGTCCACAAGTTCCAGGACAAGGATTTTTTGCATTTGTTTCTTAAACATGCTTTTTCACGTGAGCAATCGTTGTTCAAGACGCATTCGGGTCTACAACCCGTGTAAGGGTCTCCTTGATATTCTGATATGCAGGTACATATTCCATTGTCGCATTGTGCATTTGGGCCGCATGGTGAGGGGTTGCAAGGATCCGTTTCAATAGGTATAACATCTGGAGGTTTAGCCTGACAAAAACTAAATGGATCACCAGTGTAGCCCTCAGGACAAGTGCATATGGGAGTATGGTTTATTACACTACAATGTGCTCCAGATCCACATGAACCAGGGCAAGGGTCTCTGCACTTTTCCGTAATACAAGCCAAATTACTCCGACATTCTGAGTTAATGGAACATTCTGGCCTGCAGTTTGGCGGACTTCCCAAGTAGTTTGGTAAACAGGAACACGAAGGGGAACTACCAACATCCCTGCATTGGCTGTTTGGACCACATGGTGATGGTACGCAAGGATTTGTTATAATTGGTTGGACAGATTGTGGTGGGGGCGCTAAAATATAATTCAATTTTGTATGTAGGTAGAATTCTAAAATGGAATATTCTGACTTACGCGGTATGGGGTAACATCTCGTAAAAAGGATCACCTGTGTGACGTTGATCGCAGCTACAAATTGGACTGTGATTTATTACTTGACACTTGGCCTTTAACCCACAAGTTCCTGGACAAGGGTCCGCACATTTCTGATTAATACATGCCTTATTTTGAGCGCACTCTGAACTAACTGTACATTCAGGCCTACATCCAGGTGGACTACCAATGTAATTTGGTATGCACGAACAAACTGCCTGACTATTAACCTCGCGACATTGACTATTTGGGCCACAAGGGTTTGGATGACATGGATTTGGAGGAGTTTCATCTCGTGGAGCTTTAAAAAATTTTTCATTAAAATAAAATACAAATTAATGTTTCTTTAAGGCTTACGTTCTATCGGAAGCACGTTACAATATCTGAATGGATCTCCAGTATAACCAGATCGGCATGTACAAAGTGGTAAATGACTAACAACTTGACAGTCAGCATTTTGACCACAAGTACCAGGGCATGGATCTTGACATTTATTTCTTATACAGGCTTTATTGTATGGACAGTCTGTATTTAATACACATTCAGGTCTACAACCCTCGTACGGGTTTCCTATATAATCAGGTAAACAAGAACACGATCCAGCACCATTTTGTTCTTTACATTGAGCATTTGTTCCGCAGGGAGATGGTGAACATGGTGATAACGATTCATGAACAATTTCCGCTAAAAATTTTGTTACATAATAATAATATTCATAAACAATAATAAATGAGATCTTACTTGGTTTGGGACTACACTGACTAAATGGATCCCCTATGAAACCCAATGAACAAACACAATTTGGTGTGTGACTGATAACTCTACATTCCGCATTATTTCCGCATGTTCCCGGGCAAGGGTCTTTGCATTTTTGATTCATGCAAGCCAAATGATTAGCACACTCACTGTTACTGATACATTCTGGTCTACAAGTTGGTGGTGAACCTAAAAATTCAGGGAGACAAGAACATGAAGGTGAATCTCCAACTGGCTTGCACTGAGAGTTGGGGCCACATGGTGATGGTTGACAGGGATTAGTTGGTACCACAACCGGTTCTTCGCCTATAAAATGACTAGCATAATATTTAGCGTAAATAATGCATTATTTTTCTTACGTATTAACAAACATCTAATGAATGGGTCTCCAGAATATCTGGGTGGGCATGAACAAATAGGATTGTGGTTGACTACTTGACATTTAGCATTAAGACCACAAGTTCCCTGGGCAAGGATCTATACATTTTTGATTCACACATGCTTGACTTAATAAGCATTCTTGACTAGTAACACATTCGGGCCGGCAAGTTGGTGGAGTACCGATAAATCCTAGGACACAGGAGCAAACTGATTGCCCATTAATTTCTCTACATTGACTATTAGGGCCGCAGGGTGATGGATTACAAGGATTTTTCTTAACTTCATCTGAATAATAATAGACGCTTTAAATATCTGCATTATTTTTTTAAAACAATTGGTGTACCTGGTATAGGCGAACAAATCAGGAAAGCATTTCCGATATATCCTTGTATACAAGTACACATGGGTATGTGGTTAATAACATTACACTCTGCATTTGTTCCACAAGTTCCAGGGCATGGATCATTACATTTATTCCTGATGCAAGCTTTGTCCTTCGGACAATCAGAACTTAAGACACATTCAGGTCTACATCCTCTGTAAGGATCTCCCTGATACTCAGCAAGGCAAGTGCAAATGCCATTGTCACATTGTGCATTTGGACCGCAAGGAGAAGGGTTGCAAGGATCTGTCTCTGCTGGTTCTGGTACTAAAATATTTTTATTTTAATAATAATAATAAAATAATTGAGAACTATGTCATACATGCTGGTGGTTTTGGTTGACAATAACTGAATGGATCTCCCGTGTATCCTTCAGGGCAAGTACATATTGGAGTGTGGTTTATTACACTACACTGGGCACCAGCTCCGCACGAACCCGGACAAGGGTCTCTACATTTTTCACGGATACATGCAAAGTTACTTGAACATTCTGGATTTATCGTACATTCTGGTCTGCAATTTGGTGGACTGCCGATGAAACCGAATAGGCAAGAACACGAAGGAGAATTTCCTATTTCTCTGCATTGAGAATTGGGTCCACATGGTGATGGCACACACGGGTTTACTACAAAAGTTATTGGCTCTTCTTGCGGAGCTAAAATGTGTAACAGTCATATGATAAGTTGAATGCGTTTTTGGTATTATAAAAGTATACATGTGTTATGCAAATGACTATTGCAATATTTTTAGAAAATTACTGATAGTTTTAAAGTTTTTTATCAACTTGATCATCTAACATAAGATGAGCAGTAGCAATAAGTTTTACATATACAAAAAGTAACTTGAACTGTCTTACGTGGTATGGGGTAGCATCTCGTAAATGGATCCCCGGTATATCTAGATTGACAACTGCAAATGGGGCTGTGCTTTATGACCTGACAGTTAGAATTTAAACCGCATGTTCCAGGACAAGGATCGACGCATTTTTGGTTCATACATGCCTTGTTCAATGCGCATTCTGAACTGACTGTGCACTCTGGCCTACAACCGGGTGGACTTCCTATGTAAGTTGGCAAACACGAGCAAACGGCTTGACCGTTAACCTCACGACATTGACTGTTGGGTCCGCAAGGAGATGGTTGGCATGGGTTTTGAGGTAGTGCATCTTTAATGGCTAGAAATAACGATTGTTAAAGGATAATTTATAAAATAATTAAATTTCTTACGTTCTGGAGGTTCTACATTACAGTATCTGAACGGATCGCCCGTATATCCAGGTAAGCAAGTACATGAGGGCAAATGATTAATAACTTGACAATTTGCATTTTGACCACATGTTCCAGGACAAGGGTCTTGGCATTTATTTTGAATACAAGCTTTGTTTGATGGACAGTCTGAATTAATGGAGCACTCAGGTCTACATCCCTCGTAAGGATTTCCGATATATTCTGGTAAGCATATGCAAGATCCGGCGCCATTTCTTTCTTTACATTCAGCATTAACTCCGCAAGGGGACGGTTCACAAGGGTGCAAGATATCCAGAACAGGTGTTTGTTGAATATTACATTGAGTAAATGGATCGCCAAAGTATCCAACTAGGCAAACGCAGTTAGGAGTGTGACTTACTACTCTACATTCAGCATTTAACCCACAAATACCAGGACAGGGATCTTTGCACCTTCTATTTATACATGCAAAATTACTTGAACATTCACTGTTACTTATACACTCTGGACGACAATTTGGTGGGGAACCAATAAATTCGGGCAAACATGAACAAGAGGCACTATCCCTTACAACTCGGCATTCAGCATTTGAACCACAAGGAGAAGGCTCACATGGTTTATCGATTGTTATAACCGGCTCTTCATCAGCTAAATTAAATAAAAGTGTCAATAAATTATTCCAAGAAAATTGTAAAGTGTTCTTACGCATGGGCAAACATCTTGTAAACGGATCTCCACTGTACTTAGGTGGACAACTGCAAATTGGATTATGATTTACTACTTGACACCTGGCACTAAGCCCGCATGTTCCTGGGCAGGGATCGATGCATTTTTGATTTACACAAGCATGATTAAGCGGACATTCCGTGCTTGATACACATTCAGGCCTACATGTGGGGGGACTACCAATGTATCCGGGTACGCACGAACAAACGGCTTGCACGTTAATTTCTCTGCACTGACTGTTAGGGCCACATGGAGACGGGCTGCAGGGATTCTTTGGAATTTCGACTAAAATTTGTTGAGTTTATGTAAATTATTTTATATTAAGTTTATGTACTTTCTGATTCATTAATAGAGTTATTTATTACCTGGAATTGGATTACACGTTATAAATGCATTGCCCATATAGCCTTGAATGCAAGTACACATTGGAATATGGTTGATAACAGAACATATAGCATTAGTGCCGCATGTTCCTGGGCAAGGATCAACGCACTTGTTTCTTATGCAAGATTTGTCTCTGGGACAGTCATTGTTAAGGACACATTCAGGTCTGCATCCTCTAAAAGGATCTCCTTGATATTCAGGTAGGCAAGTGCAAGTTCCATCATCACATTGGGCATTAGGACCACAAGGTGATGGATTGCATGGATCAATCTCAATTGGTGCAATTTCTTGTGGTTTGGGTTGACAATAGCTAAATGGATCTCCGGTGTAGCCTTCCAGGCAAGTACAAATTGGAGTATGGTTTATCACACCACATTGTGCACCAGTACCGCACGAACCTGGACAAGGATCTGTACATTTTTCACGAATACATGCTAAATTACTGGCACATTCTGAATTAATACTACATTCAGGTCTACAATTTGGTGGGCTGCCAATATAATTAGCTAAGCAAGAACACGATGGAGAGCCACCTATGTCACGACATTGACTATTAGGTCCACACGGTGATGGTACGCATGGGTTAATGGCGATGGGACCAATTGGGTCAGGTGGGAGAGCTGAAAAAATATGTTTTTAAACATATGTTTTAATTTTTTGTATGTTAGTCTTACGAGGTATAGGGAAACATCTGGTAAATGGATCTCCTGTAAAAGTTATTCGACAACTGCATATGGGACTATGGTTTACAACGTGACAGTTGGCATTTAAGCCACATGTACCTGGACAAGGATCGACACATTTTTGGTTCACACATGCTTTACTGTATGAACACTCTGAACTGACAGTGCATTCTGGTCTACAGCCTGGTGGACTTCCGTTATAATTAGGCAAACATGAACAAACTGCCTGACCATTAATCTCACGGCACTGACTGTTTGGTCCACATGGTGATGGTTGGCATGGATTTAAAGGAGTTATATCCTTGGTCGCTAAAATATATTATAGTAAGAGGCTGTAAGAGAAAAAATAAACTTAATTCTTACGTTCTGTTGGGGTTACACTACAATATCTGAAAGGGTCTCCTGTATAACCTGGTATACAAGTACATGACGGCAAATGGTTAATAACTTGACAGTTTGCATTTTGGCCACAAGTGCCCGGACAAGGATCGATACATTTATTTCTAATACAGGCTTTGTTGGAGGGGCAGTCGGTATTCAAGACACATTCAGGCCGACATCCTTCATAAGGATTTCCAATATAATCTGGTAAACAAGTACAGGAACCGGCACCGTTTCTTTCTTTGCACACTGCGTTTGCTCCACACGGTGTGGGCATGCATGGGTTTATTAAGTCCTGTGGAATCGGTTGTTGAATAGGTCTGCACTGCGTAAAAGGATCACCTTCATAACCGATGATACATACACAATTAGGAGTATGACTAACTACTCTACATTCTGCGTTTATTCCACATGTACCGGGGCATGGATCTTTGCATTTCTGGTTTATACAGGCAAGACTAAATGCACATTCACTACTTGTAATACATTCTGGACGACAGTTTGGAGGCGAACCTATAAATTCTGGTAAACACGAACATGAAGGTGAATCCCCAACTGCTTTGCATTGTGAATATGATCCACAAGGGGATGGTTGACAAGGATTCGTAGGACTTTTAGATGGTTCTTCTTGTGCTAGAAATATTGGATTTTCAGTAAAATTTGTTATTATAAATATAAATATATTTTATAATCTTACGTTTCGGAGTACACCTTGTAAATGGGTCACCAATATAATTTGATGGACAACTGCAAATTGGATTATGATTTACTACTTGACATTTGGCATTTATACCACATGTACCAGGGCAGGGATCAACACATTTTTGATTAATACAGGCTTGGGTTAACGAACACTCTGAGCTTGTGAGACATTCCGGTCTACAAGTTGGAGGACTGCCTATAAAACCGAGCACGCAAGAACATACGGCCTGACCATTAATTTCTCTGCACTGGCTGTTTGGACCACAAGGCGAAGGATTGCATGGATTTCGTTTAGGAGGATCTAAAATAGTGATCATTGTATCGTTGATTAATGTATTAATTGTTAACTTACTTTCTATTACTCTGCAAGCGACAAAGGCATTTCCAGTTAAACCGGCTGGACAACTACACATTGGTATATGATTTATAACTTGACAAATAGCTGTGGAAGCACAAGTTCCGGGGCAAGGGTCTATGCATTTATTTCTTATACAAGATTTGTCTCTGGGACAATCGTTATTCAATACACATTCAGGTCTACATCCTCTATACGGATCTCCTTGGTATTCAGGCAAGCAAGTGCAAATACCATTGTCGCATTGAGCATTAGAGCCACAGGGCGATGGATTACACGGGTCCTCAATTTTAATTGGCTCAATTTCTTGCGGTTTAGGATAGCAGTTTGTGAAAGGATCACCTGTGAAATCGTCTGGACATGTGCATATAGCATTATGATTAAGTACATTACACTGAGCGTTTGCACCACAAGATCCAGGGCAAGGGTCTATACATTTTTCACGGATGCAGGCCAAGTTGCTTGAACATTCAGGATTTATTGTACATTCTGGTCGACAGTTAGGAGGGTTACCAATAAATTGGGGCAAACAGGAGCATGATGGAGCTCCACCAATATCTCTACACTGAGAATTTGGGCCGCAAGGCGAAGGAAGGCAGGGGTTCTGTATAACTGTAGGTTCGGGTGGGGGAGCTAAAAAGAACAAAATTAAAATATACAATGTAAACAAAACTTACATGATTGTCTTACATGGTTCTCGATAACACCTAGTAAACGGATCTCCGGTATAACTTGCATGACAACTACAAATAGGGCTATGATTTAGAACTTGGCATTTGGCGTTAATTCCGCATGTTCCAGGACAAGGGTCACCGCATTTCTGATTAATACAGGCTTTGTTTGGGGAACATTCGGAACTTACGACACATTCAGGTCTACAACTAGGTGGACTTCCTATGTAGTTTGGTAAGCATGAACAGACAGCTTGTCCGTTAACCTCCCGACATTGACTGTTAGGTCCGCATGGGGTGGGCTGACAAGGGTTTGTTGAAGCTATATCACGTGGGGCTATATTGGAGAGAATATTTATATTTATAGGAATTTATTTTAGTATTTGTAAACAGTGTTCTTACGTTCTGGGGGTGGTACTGTACAATATCTAAATGGATCTCCAGTGTATCCTGGTATACATGTGCAAGAGGGTGAGTGGTTTATAACCTGGCAGTGGGCATTTGTGCCGCAAGTACCGGGACAGGGATCCGCACATTTATTTCTTACACATGCTTTGTTTGAGGGACAGTCTGAGTTATGAACACATTCGGGTCTACAGTTTTCATAGGGATTCCCAATGTATTCTGGTAAACATGTACAAGAACCAGCTCCGTTTCTTTCTTTACAAATTGCGTTTGTTCCGCAAGGGGATGGTATGCAAGGATTAATTATATCTGGTTCTGGTAATGTAGCTACAATGTAAAAATGAGTTATTTACCGTTAATTTCACTGGCGCTGTTTTATTAATTGCAGCTATTCCAAGTGCTCTAAGCTTATTAGAAATATTATATTCCACCATGTAATTTTATATCTTGCGCCTTTATTAGCTGCTTTGCAGGGTAAGCTTTTTATTAGGGATTATATAAAATATAAAGCGCAAAGGGGAAAGGGGCAGTGTATTTACGCTCGTGAACCTTGGCCGAATTTTATTTTTTAAAGCGATCTGTTATTTGTAGGGGAATTTTTAGCATTTTGGGGTTTATATAGCGGGGTGAGTGGGGGGGCTTTGTGAGGGGCGTTAGCGTGTGGGAGCGTTGAAGTTGAAGCTCGTTATCGTTGGGGGATTATCCTTACCTTTTTATCCCCGTGGTAAATAAAAGCAGTTATACAGCAAAAGCATGCAAAAAGAGCGTAATGTTCCATTATTTTTTTTTAAATGGCTAAATTCAATTGAACATACATAATCAACGAAAACTACATCAAGATATTTGATATTTGTATTGAATAATATTCACTTATATGTTTATTAATATTTATCTAACCATAGTCTGTGCAGGTATACCGTTACTGTTGATTTTAAAATATAGAGTGTATATCAAAAAATTCGCATCATAAGGACATTTTTTTATTATTTGACTTATAAAAAACTAATTATGGCAATCATCTCTGCTTGTCTTAAAGTTAAAAAAAACTGATAATCAAAAGTTTGTTACATGACATACGGTGTAGACGGATATAATGCTATGCTTATATCATAAAAACGTATCATTAATTTTCGGAAAAATATTAACTTCAATTAGTTACAAATAATCATTAAAGTTTAAGTAAACAGTGAAAAGAAGCTAACAAAATATTTTTGAAAGTAGGTTTAGTAGGCATTGGATTCTTCATAAAACATTTTAGAACTTTAATATCTACTGACTGTAAAGTCAGGCAAAAGTTATTGAATGTTATTATGTGGAATGAAATACTTCTTAATATTTCCCCAAATAATACTTATTTCAAAAATTGTGAGAGTAAATAATAGAAAATAATAGAAAATCCTTATGATTCAGATTTCTATCAAGAAAAGTTCAACTTCAGTGTGTGTAAATTAAAATTATTCAGTTCAGTTTGATAAAATAATGGAACATATTTACAATATAATGTATACCGACATGCTTTACATGCAAAAATTAACGAAAAACAATACCAGTGTGTCTTGTATTTTCTTTTGTTTCATGTAGAGGTGACCTTAGTCCAATAAGTAAATTGTGTACTATATACAACATTATCGAAATTGATTGACTGTGCCGCTGCATATAAGCATCTCCATAGCAACTTGCCGCAGTTTCATCGGTATCTCTGATTTAAAACCTAGCGAAAACTATGCGCTTCATGTGCCCTAATCATGGATACACAACGAAAATGCGCACCTGAAAGCTTTTTTCGAAAAAGATGTTTTGCTGCAATTAAGCGATTATCTCCGGACAGTCATTTTCGATAACCTTGTATATATTTGTCAGCATCTTTTACTGCTTTGTCTTGTCATCCCAGTGGCAATGGGATGTTCAGAATAACCGCGTTTTTTCCTTTTTGTTTAAAATGGAATATCGCAGTCTATTTTATTTATCTTCAATTCTAAAATTTTTTCAACTCCAGGAATTTTCCTTTACATTATATGATTAGGCATCTTTGATTTAGTAACTATTTGTTCTTTAATCACTGTAAAACATAGTTAACTTAAAACATGAAGGAGTTCTATATGAGTGCGTGTTAAAGTTCAACCTCAACTCAAAAAAAAAGTCCGCCAGGTATTGTTTTTCGTTCGCAAAAAGAATTTAAAAATCCTACCTGGTACAGGAACACAGCCTCGGAATGGATCACCAGTGTATCCAGGATTACAGGAGCATACAGGACTATGGTTTATTACACTACAAATGGCACTAGAACCACAACTTCCAGGACACGGGTCTTGACACTTTTGATTTATGCACGCACGTGTATTCGGACACTCGGGATTTATTGTGCACTCCGGACGACAATTTGGCGGCGTACCGACGTAATTTTCGAGACACGTGCAAGCGGGACTTTCCCCTCGGACTTGGCAGACTGAATTCGGTCCACACGGACTGGGTTCGCACGAATTCACTTTTTCCGGTTCTCCTGAAAAGAGAAAAAATAGAAAAGTATAATTATATTTCTTAAAATGTTCATTTAAGGTTAAGTAAAAAGAGTAATCTAATACTTTTGGGTGCCGGATAACATCTTGTAAATGGATCTCCTATGTTGTTTTGGGTGCAGCTGCAAATTGGATTATGGTTTACGACTTGACATCTAGCATTGATTCCACAGGTACCTGGGCATGGGTCAATGCATTTATTGCTAAGACATGCCTGAATCAAAGGACATTCAGCGCTAACTACACATTCTGGTCGGCAAACTGGAGGACTTCCAATCAATCCGGGTTGGCAAGAACACACCGCAACACCATTGTTAACTTTACATACACTGTTTGGACCACAAGGAGATGGTTGACATGGATTTTTTGGTTTGTCTAAAACATAATTAATCTTAAAAAGTTATGTAAACCCTTTTTGATAAGTATATAAATCTTTATACCGATATTATTACTATTATTATTATTATTATTATATAAAGAGATTCCCCTACCGATCTTTGTAATTGGTCTACAGTTTGTGAATGGATCTCCCTCATAACCGTTAGGACAGCTACAAGATGGAATATGGTTAACAACATCACATACTGCGCTTTCTCCACAAGTTCCTACACAAGGATCGATGCATTTTAAATTACTACAAGCTTTCTTGGGGGAGCAATCAGTATTCATTGTACATTCTGGTCTGCAACCTCTATATGGATCTCCTTGATACAAAGGTAAACAAGTACAAATGCCGTCATTACACTGAGTATTCTGTCCACATGGAGATGGGTTACAAGGATCATCTGGTACATGGATCTTAGGTGGTTGTATTTTAGTACATTCTGTGAATGCATCGCCGGTGAAACCAGGCACGCAAGAGCATATTGGAATATGGTTCTGTATTCTACATTCGGCGTTGAAGCCGCATGAACCTGGACAAGGATCTCTACATTTCTCTATAATACAAGCCAGATTTGACGGACAGTCAGTATTAACAACGCATTCTGGTCTACAATTTGGAGGTATTCCGATATAATTGGATCGGCAGGAACAAGATGGCTGATCTCCAATTGCGCGACATTCTGAATTTGGTCCACATGGTGAGGGATTACAAGGATTTAAAACTGGTAGTGGTTCATATTTTGGAGGTGGTAACTCATAACACCTAGTAAAAGGATCCCCTGTTAGTCCTGAAGGACATGTACAAATAGGATTGTGATTGATGACGTCGCATTTAGCCCCTACTCCACACGTACCGACGCAGGGATTGGCACATTTGAATTTATGGCACGCACGAGTATTTGGACATTCAGAACTAACAATACATTCTGGTTTACAGTTTGGCGGGGATCCTGTATACTCCGGAAGACATGAACATACTGCTTGGTCATTTACATTGCGGCACTGACTGTATGGGCCACATGGAGATGGGCTACAAGGTTCTGTTACTGATGGAGCAGTTGCGGCTGTAAAATGAAAATATATTTTTGCTTAATTAATTTATTTGACGCAAAAACATCAACAGTGCATAGAAAATATTTATAAGGTTCAAAACTAATTAATTAGGACCCAATAGCAACATAAATGAATTGTAAAGAGCCACAAAAATAAAATAAAATTGTTAAATATAAAAATAAGCTTTTGGTTAAATGCTTTAATTTTTTCCTATACATCGGAAATGAGTACTCGAGTCTTCTGTTAAAAAAAAAAAATTATACCCTTGCGTACAAAAAAATTTTTTTTGACAAAAGACGCGTGTAGTCATCCGTATCCAGCGCCATTTTGGCTCGCTGAATTCGAACCTGACATCAGAATTAGTCCATCACGTCACAATTTCTCCAAGCAATTTTTTGGTGTTAGAAAAAAAAAATGTGACCTGATGAAGTAATTCTGACGTCAGAATCGGATTCAGCGAGCCAAATGTCGGAGACGGCTACTCGTGTTTTTGGTCCAAAAAAAAATATATATTATTTTGTGTGCCTGTGTTACCAGTCAAGTATAATTAAAAAATATAAGGGGGCGTTGTAACCGCTACAAGTATTAAACATTTATTGCTCGATAATAAAAGTTTTTATAAACAAATCATGCGTTTTTAGCGCCCGAGTTTCTACCCAGGCGATAAACATTCCTTTATTTTAAATAAGAAATCTTACTTACGAGGTAATTGGGGTTCAGGTGAACAACCGACAAACGGATCGCCAATATAACCTTGGACACAAGTGCATGCTGGTACATGATTGATTACAAAACATTCTGCATTTTGACCACATACTCCAGGGCATGGATCTACACACTTGTTTCGTATGCAACCTTTGTTTGTTGGGCAATCCGAACTGAGTACACATTCCGGTCTACAGCCCTCATAAGGGTTCCCTTGATAGTCTTCGATACAAATACAAGCTCCTGCCCCATTTCTTTGTTTACATTCTGCATTTGCACCGCATGGTGATGGTTCGCAAGGATTTGGTGTTTCTTGTTGTTGAACGATACATTGTAAAAATGGATTCCCAGTAAATCCAGGGGAACAGGAACATGATACTGTATGAGTGATTACTCGACATTCTGCATTGTCTCCACAACTACCGGGACATGGGTCTTTACATTTATTGTTTATACAAGCTTCAGTACTCGGACAATCGGGATTTATTACACATTCAGGTCTACAGTTAGGCGGATTTCCTGTATAGCCTTCTAGACAGGTACATGATGGGGTATCATCAGTACTTCTGCAAATCGAGTTTGGTCCACAAGGGCTTGGATGACATGAATTTAATGGTTTCGGTCTTTGTGTTACCGATTCTCTTGGAATTTGTCTACAACTTTGGAAAGGATCTCCAGTTTGGTCTTCAGGACAACTACAGATTGGGCTGTGATTTCTTACTTCACAACGTGCTCCGAGACCACAGGAACCTGGACAAGGGTCTATACATTTTTGGTTCACACAGGCTCTATTTTGCGGACATTCACCACTGACAAGACACTCTGGTCTACAGGATGGTGGACTGCCTTGGTAACCTTGTATGCAAGAACATACAGCATGCCCATTAATTTCTTTACATTGGCTGTTGGGTCCACAAGGTGATGGATTACAAGGGTCTCTTTGCTTTGGTGGTATCTGATCAGCTACTCGGCAATTTGTGAATGGATCTCCGGTAAAACCGTCTGGACAGGAACAGGTTGGTATGTGATTAATTACATCACAACGCGCATTTTGCCCGCAAGTTCCTGGACAAGGATCGACGCATTTATTTCGAATGCAAGCTTTATCTCTTGAACATTCTGTGCTAAGTACGCACTCCGGTCTGCATGAATCGTAAGGATTTCCAATATATTCGGATATGCAACTGCATATACCGTTGTTGCATTGTGCATTGGGTCCACATGGTGATGGATTACAGGGGTCCACTGGCGGTGGTGGCGTGGTAACTAATGGTATTAAGCTGCATTGAGTAAATGGATCACCAGTGTGGCCAGTTGCGCATGTACAAATTGGTAGGTGATTAATAACATGGCAGTCGGTATTTCGACCACATGAACCTGGACAGGGGTCTCTACATCTGTTGTTTATGCAGGCCATTTGATTATTGCATTCAGTGTTAAGAACACATTCTGGCCGGCAGTTTGGTGGAGCACCAATGAAGTTTGGTAAACAAGAACAAGATGGAGTGTCACCAACAATTTTGCATTGGGAATTTGCGCCACATGGCGATGGGTAACATGATGGTGGTCGTTCTGTTTGTGGAGGCTCTTCTTCAACCGCTGAAATAATTCTATGTAGTATCTAGCAATTTTAAAAATATAATTAACTTACGTTGTGGTGAACATCTGGTAAAAGGATCTCCGCCATATCCAGGAGGACAAGCACATATTGGGTTATGATTCTTAGTTGTACACTGTGCTCCTAAGCCACATGTATTTGGGCAAGGATCGGCGCATATTTGGTTTAAACATGCTCTATCCGAAGGACACTCTGAACTGACGATGCATTCTGGCCTACAACTTGGAGGGTTGCCGATATAACTGGGCAAACAAGAACATACTGCTTGGTCGTTAACACTTCTGCATTGGCTGTTTGGTCCACATGGTGATGGTTGGCATGGATTTTCAGGTTTTCTAGGAGGCGGAGGAGGTAATTCTTTACACTGGAAGAATGGGTCACCAGTAAAACCAGCAGGGCAAGAACACGTAGGTATGTGATTATTTATACGGCACTCAGCCAAAGTACCGCAGGTTCCTGGACATGGGTCAACGCATTTATATGCAACACATGCTAAAGTTGATGAACAATCGGAATTGACTTCGCATTCTCTGTAACATCCCTTACTATCATATGGATCTCCTTCATACCCTGGAGGACAAACGCAAGCTCCAGCGCCATTCTTCTCACGGCATTCTGCGTTTGGTCCACAGGGAGATGGGAAGCAAGGAGAGGTTGGAGTACGTTCGGTAGCTGTAATAAAGACATTAATTAAGTAAAATATGGTAATTTGCTAGGACGCCTAGTGACTCCTTACATGGTGGAAGAGGTAATGCACAAGAACTGAAGGGGTCGCCAACATAGCCTGGGAAGCAAGAACAGACAGGGCTATGATTGACAACAGTACATTGTGCATTAGAGCCACAAGAACCTGGACAAGGGTCTCGACATTTTTCATTTTTACATGCTAAATTATTGGGACATTCAGAGTCATTGATACATTCAGGTCGACAGTTAGGAGGTCGGCCAATAAAGTTTGGTAAGCAAGAGCATGCAGGTTGAGTACCAACTAGTCTACATTGAGAGTTTGGTCCACATGGTGAAGGCACACATGGATTTCCAATGTTTTTAGGAGGTGGAGGTACTAGAATAGAAAGTAAAATAGATTACAGAAGAGAATAGAAAATATAGGCAGAGACATACATTCAATTTTAGAACAACGGGTGAAAGGGTCTCCTGTAAATCCTGGTGAACAGCTACATATTGGATTGTGATTTACAGCCCTACATTTTGCATTTAAGCCACATGTTCCGGGGCAAGGGTCTACGCATTTTTGTGAAACACAAGATTTGTCCTGTGGGCATTCGGAGCTACTTATACATTCAGGTCTACACATAGGAGGCGATCCTAAATATCCTATATTACATGAGCAAACTGCGTGTCGATTTACTTCGCGACATTGACTATAAGGGCCACAAGGTGATGGCTGACATGGGTTTTGTGGAGGTTCCTCTACAACTGAATTAAAGTTTTTATTAATGCTGTATAGGATATCATTTATATTTATGTAATGGAACAATAATACTAAATAAGCAACAACTCTCTAATTATGAAATTGTTGCATAATATCGCCAAGAGTGTTGTTTTGTATTTTTTTTTGTGTAACGAAAATATTAAAATTGCATTTCCTTAAACTAAATTGTACCATGTAATTGTATTATTATTACTTAAATGTTACCTATTATTGCTTTATCAACAAAATGTGTAATGCCGTTAATTTGAGTGTGTAAAGTAACACGTTAGTTTATTGTTGTAAAGTAGAATGTAGAAATAAATGAATCTAACATGTCAGAGGCTCTAATTAATTTTACAATCCTCACCTAATAGTACTTGTGTAAGACTTTTTTTGGCATCCAACGTGGGGCATCAATTATAAAATAAGTTACGCAAGTCCCCTTGGTTCGGAGTTATCAAAATACTCAAGATGGTAACAGACCAGGCTCATGTATTTTTACATTTTACATATTACAACACGATAAATTGGAACGAAATTGGATAAAACTAAATAAAATCAAAATAAATTAAGCGTAGTTAATACGTAATCAGATTTCGTTGTTCAGACGTGTCACACCGTCAGTGTAGTTGCTTTAGAAATGTAAAATATTGAATATTAATATCGTGCAACCATAATTTCGTTACATTAATATAATTTAAGTTTCTTATGAAAATCAACTTTAATTTAGTAAATTGCAATACTCTATACATATGTTAGTACTTTTATATAATATGCCAGTTAAATGCTCACCGGCTTGAATTAGATTACAAGCCCTAACCGGATCACCGGTATATCCTATAATACATGTACACGATGGAGCGTGATTAATGACTCTACATTCCGCGTTTAGCCCACAAGTTCCTGGGCATGGATCTACGCATTTATTGTTAACACATGCTCTACTTCGATCACAGTCGGAATTGGTAACGCACTCGGGGCGGCATCCTGTGTAAGGATCTCCAAAATATTCAGGTAAACATGTACATGATCCAGCACCATTTCTTTCCTTGCATATGGCGTTTGCACCACATGGTGAAGGGTTGCAAGGATTTCGAGGACTTTCAGTAACAGGAGGAGCTGAAAAAGAGCATTAGAAAAAGACATAGATAGTTGCATAGACAGTAACCATAAGATAATAAAGTATAATAGAGATAGTTCTTACAAAATACTATGATAGAACATCCTGTAAATGGATCCCCAGTATAACCAGATGTACATTGACATACAGGAGCATGCTTTATAGCCACACAGTTTGTAAAGGATCCGCAAGAACCAGGACAAGGATCTTTACATTTCTCATTTTGGCATGCAAGATTTCCAGGGCACTCTTCATTTATTGTACATTCTGGTCTACAGTTCGGAGCTCGACCTATATAGTTTGGCAGGCAAGAACATGCAGCTTGTGTACCAATTACTCTACACTGTGAGTTTGGTCCACAAGGTGTGGGAACACAAGGATTGCCGCTTGGTTCCACATCCTTTTCTAAAAATAGATATAAGAACATGCAAAAGTTTTACAATAAGAGATTTATACATTAGTGAAAAAGAAATGAAATAAGAGCTTACTTTCTTCCAAGATGCACCGTACAAAAGGATCTCCAACATAATTTTGTGGGCAACTACAAATTGGATTATGATTTACAACTTGGCATCTCGCATTTAATCCACATGTTCCAGGACATGGGTCTTTACATTTGTTGTTGAAACATGCTTTGTTTTGTGGACATTCCGAACTAACCATGCATTCAGGTTTACATGCAGGTGGTGTACCAATATAATTAGTTTGACATGAACATACTGCATGATCATTTACAACTTTACAGTTACTATAAGGTCCGCAAGGTGAAGGTTGACACGGATTTCCTTTTGGTTCTTCAACTAGTAAGAAAATAGAAAAATTGAGAGTAAGAAAGAGAAATAGGAGGAGCATAGCTTACTACGTGGTGGTGGGAGTCTGCAAGACGTTAATGGATTTCCCGTATAACCTGGCAGACAAATACAGGATGGCGCATGGTTTACTACTCTACATTCAGCATTTAAACCACATGTTCCAGGACAAGGATCATTGCATTTATTGTTTATACAGGCTTTGTCTCTTGGGCAGTCAGAATTAGTTACACATTCAGGTCTACACCCAGTATATGGATCTCCGAAATATTCGTTTAAACATGTGCAAGAACCTACCCCATTTCTTTCTTTACATATAGCATTTGCACCGCATGGAGAAGGATTGCACGGATTAGATGGTTCTTCAACAGCTTGTATAACTGAAATAATAGTGTTACACTTCTAGTTCTTAAGAGAAAAATCAGAGTCTTACTTAGTAAAAGACAACCAGCGAAAGGATCTCCAGTATAACCAGTTCTACAAGAACATACAGGACGGTGAGTAATTACAATGCAGTCCGTATTAGCGCCACATGATCCTGGGCAAGGATCAACGCATTTTTCTCTTTGACATGCCAAATTACCGGAACATTCAGCATTTATTATACATTCTGGACGGCAATTGGGGGCACGGCCGATATAATTTGGTAAACAAGAACATGCTGGTGTACTACCAATTACTCTACATTGGGAGTTTGGCCCACAAGGTGATGGAATGCATGGGTTTTCAGAAGGAATCACTACAGGTTTCTCTGAAGTAAGAGAAACAAATTATGAATAATTAGACAAAAGGATTATTCGTATTAGTGTTAATTATGCCCTCCGCTCATTTGGAATTACCAGTATTGCCTTTTTCGTTATTTTCTATAGTTCTTGACACCTATGTAGATTAGAAATATTTTTGATATAATTTTTTACGAGATATCTGAAATTTAGATGTATCTTTAATTTTTTGTACATGGCATGCTCAGGAAGTTAAATTATAGGTTTTTTGGCTCAAGAAGACATACTCTTGTTGTATGGTGTAATTTCTATTTATGTATAAAAAAATTATGGGTCATGATACTACGCCATAGTCTAAAACCGGTAGCTACTATTGCCTCATATGGTTGACAGAAGGACATGCGTAGACAAATAAAAGCAAAGATATAAAATGAATAATGAAATACATACCGCTTGATACAATGTATTATTCAGAGTGACTGAAGTCCGCCATCGCATTAGCAACATTTTTTAGTTTATTGCACCGAAAATCAGTTTCATCCACTGTCACTCACAAAAAATTTGTTTCGTACGTCATCTATAATCCAAAACGTTTTTATATAAACTTGGTAGATAAGTTTTATGTATGACTAATAGGTAAAGGAAAGCATACACAGAACATGACACACAAGTCATCAAAAAATTCCTCTTTTGTAACTATACCGGCAATATTTTGTCGATGGATAGCCGCATTTAAATATCTCTCACAATCACGGTGTATGTCAAATACACGTAACGTCGACTGCATAGAATACACGGAATATATGAACCATCTCTGTTTTAAAAAATATGACATTTTATTTGCTTCGTATTTATGTATTTCACGAAAAAACAATAAAACAAGTATTGGGCACCACACATCCTTTCAAACCTAACATGATAATAATTATAAATACCTGTAGTTTTTTTTTATTTTATACTGTCATTATTATCTGAATGCGCTAGTAGGAAAATTTTAGGTAGATAATAAATCAAACACTTACAATATATGTTAGGTTTAAAAGGATGCCCATAATACAACACGCAATAATCACTATATTATCCTTTCTAGAAATCTCTTTTGTTGTCATTGTAGTTTTCAATCATTTTTTGTAGTTTATGCACAAGTTGTAATTGCTAAGAACTTTTTATGCGACAAAGATCTTTACGCACGCACCCGTACAGTTTCAGATTGCTACCAATACTAAATTACTACCCAACATCACTACCGGACAAGCTGCTAAGCTAAGCTAAATATAATTGTATAGGGAAAGTCCTTCATTCTCACACAGTATCGTAGTTCTCTGTTTCTCTCCTGGTTCCATTGGATGCATATGTTATAGGTATATAAACATAGCATATGAATTTTTATGTGGCGTGTTTATTAATATCTATACTTATTTTATAAGTTCCTGCTTTGAAAAATGGAATACAAATCCGGACCCTGCGCATTATATCCCCTCTGCCTATCTCCTACTATTTTGTCACCAGATGAGGCATTAGTTAAATAAAAATAAATCCGTTACAACTTCTTCTTTGAACTATCAAAAAAACCTGCTTCTACGATTATTTCAATCACTAAAATGTTATAGTCCAATATTTTCAGCTGTAGTATCCCTAATTGCACAACATATTTTCTTATAGTTGTAACAATTTACATCATATATTACTGATTATAATAACTAAATCAAGGCCTAATAGTGAGTATGTATTGAATAATCAATACGCTTGATCAATTTTGAAGGTAAATTTCATTTCTTTGGCCGAAAAAAAACTATTTTTATACTTCAGTACAATAAAGAAAACTTATCTCCGTGGCAGCTATTTTAGTAAATGATATCAGACATTTTTCAAATCTACACACGGTGACTTACAGAAAAAAACTAGAAAGATCAAGGTTGGCATACAAAATTAGCTGTAATATGTAAGCTAACATATATGTTAACTTGAAAAATTGTAATTTTGTAATGAAAACATTGCATTGGACAAAGCTTACTTTCTTCTTGTAAACATCTAACAAACGGATCTCCTGTAAAGCCTGGTGAACAACTACATATTGGATTATGGTTAACCACTTGACACCGAGCGTTTAAACCGCAAGTCCCTGCGCAAGGGTCCTGACATTTTGAATTTATACATGCTTTATCCAAGGGACACTCAGCGCTTATCATACACTCAGGTTTGCACATTGGTGGAGAACCTATGTAATTAGCTTGACAGGAACACACGGCGTGGCCGTTTACAACTCTACACTGACTGTAAGGTCCACATGGTGAAGGTTGGCAAGGTTCTAGTTTAGGTGGTTCTGGAACTGTGAAGGAAATATTTTGTAAAATATTGTTACTTGTTATTAAGCGTAAAATTTAAATACATACGCAGTGGGGGTGAATGACAGGCAGTTGATGGATTTCCTGTATATCCCTCGAAACAGAAACAAGATGGCGCATGGTTATATACTCTACATTCTGCATTGACACCGCACGTTCCTGGACAAGGATCTTTACATTTGTTATTCAAACATGCCTTGTCTCTTGAACAATCAGTATTAGTTACACATTCGGGTCTACATCCTGTGTAAGGGTCGCCAAAATATTCTGGTATACATGCGCAAGATCCTGCTCCATTAAATTGTTTACAAATAGCGTTAGCTCCACACGGAGATGGATTACAGGGATCTCTTTTTTCTTCTATAAGTGATACAATTATTAATGAGCAGCCACCAAATGGATCTCCAGTATATCCTGATTCACATTGACAGTTGGGTGAATGTTTAATAACAACACAATTGGTGTTGATGCCACAAGAACCGGGGCAAGGGTCCTTACATCTTTCGTTGATACATGCTAAATTTCCAGAACATTCTGCATTGATAGTACATTCTGGACGACAGTTTGGAGCACGGCCTATATAATTTGGAAGACAAGAACATGCTGCTTGCGTACCAATGACTCTACATTGGGAATTTAAACCACAAGGTGATGGAATACAAGGGTCACCACTTGGTTCAATTATAGGGCGTTCTAAAAATAGAAAGTTAAAGGTAAAGAGAAGATAGGCAACTGATTTGTTAGTTGGTTAGAATTCTTCTTACTTTCTTCCTGGATACAACGGATAAATGGATCACCGACGAGTCCTGGTGGGCAACTACATATGGGATTATGATTTACTGTATTACATCTTGCATTTAAACCGCAAGTTCCTGGGCATGGATCACGACATTTCTGATTAATACAGGCTTTATCTTGAGAACAGTCTGTGCTTACTGAACATTCAGGTCGACACATTGGTGGTGCCCCCACATAATTAGGTAGACAAGAGCACACAGCATGTTGATTTACAACTCGGCATTGACTAAATGGTCCACATGGCGAGGGAATACAAGGATCCGTAGGTTCATCAATGAAAGCTAAATAAATTGAGAGTAAAGATTAAGTAAAAAGAATAGAAAGTAAAAGTTAAGAAAAAGAAAAAAGAGCTTACTGATTGTAGGAGGTATATGATGACAGGACCTTAGAGGATTTCCTGTAAATCCTGGTAGACAAAGGCAATTGGGAACATGGTTATTTATGAGGCAATCTGCATTTAAACCACACGTACCAGGGCAAGGATCCTTGCACTTGTTATTTACACACGATTTATCTCTTGGGCAATCAGAATTCATTACGCATTCTGGTCTGCAACTTGAATAAGGATCTCCGTAATATTCTGGTAAACAAGCACAAGATCCTGCACCATTAAGTTCCCTACAAATTGCATTTGAACCACACGGTGATGGGTTACATGGGTGAGCAGGTATTTCAACGGGCACAACTGAAATTTAAACACGTGCGCATAAATATTTGTTTTTAGTGTATGACGTTTAAAATGATTTTACTTCTAATTATTGCTTACATTTCTGACAACCAGAGAATGGATCTCCTGAATAACCTGGTAAACAATAGCAAACGGGAGCATGATTTACAGTTCTGCATTCAGCGTTTGATCCACATGAACCAGGACATGGATCTTTGCATCTTTGGTTCAAACAAACCTTAGTTAATGAGCACTCTGAATTTATAGTACATTCTGGTCTACAGTTTGGCGGTTGTCCAAAGTAATTTGGTAAACAGGAGCATATGGGTCGATTATTTATATCTCTACATTCAGAGAAAAGTCCACATGGTGATGGTACACAAGGGTTTGTAATTTTGTCGATAATGACAGGACGTTCTAAAAAAGCAACATGCAAGAAGCAAAAAGCCACAGATAGTAAATTCATGCTTACTCTCTTCCTTTATGCATCTACTGAAAGGATCACCTATATAATTCGGAGGACAGCTACATATTGGGCTATGGATTATTACTTTACACAATGCATTAAACCCACACGTGCCAGTGCAAGGATTTATACATTTTTGATTTTGACAAGCTCTGTCTAAGGGACATTCTGAATTGACTACACATTCAGGTTTACAATTTGGGGAAGCTCCTATGTAACCAATACTACAAGAGCATACTGGCCTATCGTTTTGTATACGACATATGCTATAAGGCCCACAGGGTGATGGTAGACATGGGTTTCTCTTGGGTTCTTCGTAAATAACTAACAAACGTAACAAAAATTAGGATATTTTTTATTATACTATTATTGAATGTCTTACTAGGTTCGATTTTTAGACAGAATGTCAATGCATTTCCGCTATATCCTGTTAGACAGTAACACTGAGGATTGTGATTGATAACTTTGCATTCCGCATTCACTCCACAGCTACCTGGACAAGGATCTCTACATTTCATGGCTAAGCATGCCCTATCATGAGGGCAATCATTATTTGTTAAACATTCTGGCCTACATCCGCTATAAGGATCGCCAAAATACCCTTTATCGCATGTACATGCACCGGCACCATTTCTTTCAGTACAAAGTGCGTTTGAACCACAAGGAGATGGATTACAAGGGTTGCGCGGTATATCTCTTACTATAAGGAAATGAAAAATATACACATAGGTAAGAAGAAACATAAGTAGGTTTATATAAAAAGTAAAAGTATGTACAAGGAAACTGAGAAACTGAGAAAATTTAATTAAGAAAAAAAGCATGCTCTTACCTGGAATCTGATTGCAGCCAGAGAAGGGATCTCCTTCGAAGCCAGAAAGGCAACTGCATATTGGTCTGTGGTTAACAACGCTACATTCGGCATTAAATCCACAAGATCCGACACATGGGTTTTTGCACTTATTTCCAACACAGGCCAAAATTAGGGGACAATCTTGATCGATTACACATTCTGGGCGACAATTTGGTGGAGCACCGAACATTTCTGGTAAGCAGGTACACACGGCTCTGTTGTCAACAGTTCTACACTCCGCATTTGCTCCACATGGAGATGGTACACATGGCGTAACAGAAGGTAAATCTGGTTTTACTAAAGATTTGAAAAATGTCAGTCATTAATATACCAATGGAATCTTAAAAAATTACCTGGTTTAGTACACTGTATGAACGGATCCCCATTATAATTTGGAGGACAACTGCAAATGGGGTTGTGGTTGTTTACTTGACATCTCGCTGCAATTCCGCATGTTCCGGGACAAGGATCTTGACATTTTTGACTTATACATGCCCTGTCCAAACTGCATTCGGAACTAACTAAACATTCTGGTCTGCATGATGGTGGAGTACCAAAGTAACCAATCTGACAAGAGCAAATCGCTTGATCATTTCGTACCCGACAAACGCTATTCGGTCCACAAGGTGAAGGTTCGCATGGATTTATAGGAGGTAGCACTATATGTGAATAAAGATTAATTCTAAATTTTAAAACGTAATAAAAGACAAACTTACGGTTAATTGGTCGTTCACGGCAAGCTGTAAATGGATCCCCAATTAGACCTCTGCCGCAAGTACAAACTGGTACGTGGCTTACTACAGTACATTCAGCATTAATTCCACACAGTCCTTGGCATGGATCTCTACAATGTTGTGATAAACAAGCAAGATGATTGGGACATTCAGAATTCATGGTACATTCAGGTCTACAGCCTGTATAAGGATTTCCGATATATGGGGGTATGCAGGTACATTTCGCAGCACCATAACTGACCGTGCATTGTGAGTTTTCGCCACATGGAAATGGATTGCAAGGATCAATTGGTATATCAATTACTTTTTTTGAACAGCCTATGAACGCATCGCCTTCATAATCAGACAAGCAGCTGCATAATGGAATATGATTTACTACATCACATTTCGCATTCGATCCACAAAGATTATTACAGGGATTTATGCATTTTTCTTTAACACAAGCTTTATCTTTGGAACATTCTTGATTTATCGTACACTCTGGTCTACAATATGGCGGGCTACCGATGTAATTTGCCACACAAGAACAAACAGGTCGATTTTCTTTTACTTGACAAATGGAATTTGGACCACATGGTGATGGTATACAAGGATTTTCATTTACCTTTGGTTTTTCTGTCACTGGAGGTGTATAGCAATTTAGGAAAGGATCGCCTTGTTGTCCAGGAGTACAACTGCATATTGGGTTGTGATTTATCACAGTGCAAAGTGCATTTACGCCGCATGTACCCACGCATGGATCTACACATTTTTGATTAATACAAGCGTTCATTTGGGAGCAATCTGAACTGACTATGCATTCGGGTTTGCAGGCAGGTGGAGCCCCTTGGTAATTTGGCAAACAAGAACATGTAGCATAACCTTGGTGTGATACTAAACATCTGCTAAAAGGTCCACAAGGGGATGGGTCACAAGGATTCTGGCTAGGTATTAGTGGAGGTGCAATAGGTGGTGTAAATTTGTAACAAGTGACAAATGGGTCGCCCGAGAAATGCGGTGGACAGTAACAAATAGGTACGTGGTTTGCAACTTCGCATTGAGCCGCTACTCCGCATACTCCTGCACAAGGATCTACGCACTTGTTGTTAATACATGCTTTATTAAGGGGGCAATCTGGATTGACTACGCATTCTGGTCTGCATGCTATCCATGGATTACCAAAAAATCCTCTTCTACATATGCAAGCTAAAGCATTATGATGGTCCCTGCATTCAGCGTTAGCTCCACATCTGACATTTTCACAAGTGTCAATTTTTTCTTCAGGTTCTGAAAAACAAGCGTTTGTTAGTATCGTTCATTTAACTAAATGAAATGAAATGACTTACTTATAGGAATTGAACAATGTTGGAATGGGTCGCCGATAAGTCCTGTTGGACAACTGCATACAGGAGTATGTAAAACTACTGCGCATAAAGCATTAACTCCACAAGAACCTGGACATGGATCGACGCAATTATAACCTAAACAAGCTTTGTCAAACGGACAATCTGCATTTGTTAGACATTCTGGTCGGCATTGTGGATTATAAGGGGCATCAGGACCTAAACATGGGTTACAGATAGCTACCTGAGTTCCATAGATATTACATTCCATTGTGCCACATGGAGACGGCAAGCAAGGCTGTACGGTTACGTTTGGATAAGCAGGAATATTTATAATTGGTGTTAGGAGACATTGTGAGAATGGATCTCCCATGTAGTTATCAGGGCAAATACACGTAGCGGTATGGTCTCTTACTTGACAGACAGCGTTTACACCACATAAGTGGTCTATACTACATGGGTCTTTGCAGTGTCTCTCCAAGCAAGCCTTATTAATTGGACAATCAGAGTTAAGTACACATTCGGGTCGACAGCCGAATTGTGGATCACCTTGAAAATCTGGTAAACAAGAGCACACTGCTCTGCCAGATATAACTTGACATATAGTGTTAAGTCCACATGGGTTTGGTATACAAGGATTACTAGGAGTTGGTTCTTCTACGGGGAAACATCTAATAACTGGATTACCAGTTAAACCAGCATTACATGTGCACACAGGGTGATGCCTTTCCACACGACAATTTGCATTAACGCCGCAAGATCCTGGGCATGGATCTTTACATCTGTAACCAATACATGCTTGATGGTCTGGACAATTTTCATCAACAACACATTCGTATCCGTGGCAACCTGCTGGACCAGTTGGATCTCCCCCCATACCGTCAGGACAACGACACATTGTATTTCCATCTGCAGTGACGACGCACTGTGCTCCAGGTCCGCAAGGATTAGGAAGACAAGGCGTTTGTGGTTCAATTCTACATCCAGAATATGGATTTCCAATGAAACCTGTGCGACAGTAACACTGCTCCTGGTTGTTGGTAACATAACAGTCTGCATTTAACCCGCAAGGACCAGGGGTACATAATGGCGTGATTTGTGGTTCAGCACAGTTTCTGAATGGATTTCCAATCGTACCAAGTGGACAAAAGCATACTGGTTCTCTTAAAGGATCACACTGAGCACCCTGACCACAAGGATTAGGGCTACAGGGGTTTTTGGCTTCAATGCAGCCACGAATTGTATTTGGACTTTCCAAGAAACCTGGAAGACAAGTACACTTAGCAAATCCGTTGCCGAGGATTGCACATTGCGTATTGGGGCCACACGGCGAGGGATCACATGGATTTGATGGTAAAGCACAAGCTGTTTGCGGAGGGGTTCCCTCAAATTCTGGCAGGCAGAAGCAAACAGCGTTACCGCCTACTACTCGACATCCGGAATTCGGACCACACGGGTTTGGAGAGCACTCGTCACCTTCTGGTACTAAAAACAATTATACATTTTTAAATCTATCACTCTAGTCACGTGTATTATTATACTTACTGCAATTCTTAAATGGATTTCCAGTTAATCCTTTGGGACAATAACATATAGGATTTCCATTATCAAGTTCACAAAGAGCATTCAGACCACATGGATTAGGGTCACATGGATTTGTTGGTGGTTGGCATGCTACTAATGCATTACCTTGGTAACCTGGTGGGCATTTACATGTCGCTTTGTGATAAATTACATCGCAAATAGCGTTCAATCCGCATGTGCATGGTGAACTACATTGTTCATTTATACAGGCTTCATGTGTAGCACACTCACTGTCAGCTCTACATCCTTTCAATCTGTTACAAAATGTGTAAGGATTTCCTTGATATCCTGGTAGACAACGACAATCGATTCCATGTTCTTTTGGTATACATTCAGCATTTTCCCCACAAGAATCTTCAAAGCACGGGTTAATGCAAAGCCGGTTTAATCTGTCGCAGAGTTTGTTCGGTGGACAATCCTCGTTATATTGGCAGATTGGTTTGTAGTCGAGCACTGCAAAAGGTTTCTATTTATAGCCGCACTTATGTTTGTAAGAAAATAGTTTACCTGGTAGGCAACTGACAAATCCAAGTCCTTGAAAACCTTCTTCACAACTGCAGTCAGAGCCATGATTTGTATTGATACAAACAGCATGTTGTGCACAAGGATTGTGTACGTCGCAAGGTCTCTGACAAGCTCTATCTATACATGCTTCGCTGATAGGACAATCTTCATTCCTTGTGCAACTCACTAAAGGGAAAGGGTGCAGAGAACATAGTAAGAGAAAAGATATCTAATCTAATCTAATCTAATCTATTTACATTATGTATAATTTATTTTACACGAACTCAAATTGTATATTTGTATTTTTTTTACAAATATCCATATTAGGGTGCAGACAAATGATAGGTGGAAAGAGACGAAGCGCACAATTTTGAGTATTTTCTATTTTTACATACATTTTAGGCATCAAAAGTATCCAATGACGTAGTAAGTGTACACCTCGATATACTTATTGCACTGGGATTTAAATTATGCTACTTTGAGATTTATGTTTTGTGGCCTTTTCATAATTATTTTACCCCTTATTATGAGAAAATAGATATTTTATGTATAAAAGCTATGTAGAAATAAGGAACATTCAATGAATATGCACCTCAGTATTTTCCTCCTACATTATAATAATCATTATTTTGTTGATTAGTTTGACGAGTCGTTATGTAGTTGATTATTTTATTAAAAATTAACATTTTTAAATAATTAATTGTATTATGTACAAGATTATCTTACTTGTAGGTGATTTGAAGCATTTAGTTGCAGGATTTCCTTCATATCCCATTGGGCAAGTACAAATAGGCCTGTGCATTTTAGCCTGACATCTAGCAGTTTTTGCACAGGCGTTTGTAAATTCACAAGGATCTTGACACAACGACATGTAACAGGCCTCACTTTCGAGGCAGTCCATATCAGACTCACAAGGTTTAGGTGCCCTTTCACTAGGTGGTTCTAATGGGAGTTAGAGATTAATTTATTAAATAGTTAATGAATTAATATCAATTAATAAATAAGAAACGAACAGACATGGTGGACTCTATCTATAACTATGTACAAAAATCTACCTTAAACCAAATTCAAAAGCATGCAAACTTTAATCAAATGAACTAGTTTGTGCAAAAATTAGTTTCTTCATTAAAATGTGCTAAAATTACTGTAATACATTTATATCAAAATTTAATTAATCTATACAGGGACCTTATGTTCGGGGCGATTTAATTTGTGTTATACCTTGGAAACAAATCCTATGTGGATCTCCATAGTGGTGTGGTGGACACGAGCAATTAGCTGAATGATTTGCAGCTATGCATTTGGCATTTGAGGCACACATACCTCCAATAGCACAAATATTAATGCATAATTTAGCCACACAAACTTCCGCTTCAGAACAATCGGTGTCAACACAACATGGATTAGTAATATTAGTGAATTGTTCTGTATAATTTTTAACCGAAACTGGATTTTCTGTGGTTCCAGGTAGTTCTGTAGCCAATGTAAAATGTTTTGTCGTTAATTCTGACATTCTTGGAGTAGTCAATTCCCCAGTTTGTTCATTTAATTGAGTCGTTTTTATTAACGATATCTCTGGGAATGTCTCTGTTGTTGCTTCGGTAGAGAAATATGTGGAAGTAATATACGCAGATGTCGATTCTTCGTAAATAGTTGTATCTTCTTTTTCTTTTTCAGTATTGTATGCAAGTGTAGATTCTTTACTAGCAGTTATAGTGTTAGCAGGCAATTCCTCAATTATTTTGGTGGTTAATAAAACTTCATGTGAAGTGGTTCCTATTTCTGTAGTTGTATACCTAGGTATAGCTTTTTCGGTTGTAGCACTCGGTGTAGTTTGTTCTTGAGCTTTTCTTGTAGTTAATGAAATATATGGAGATGTATCCATTTCTTGCTCAGTAAAATAATATGCAGTTGTAAATTCTTGGCCAGCTATTTTAGTACTTCCTGTAGTTATCTCATCAATTTGTTTAGTTATTACTTCAACTTCACGAGAAGTTGCGTCTTTCCCTTTTTCTGTGATAGCATATGATGGTATATATTCTTTACTAACAGTTGTGCTACCTGTTGTAGTTAGTTCCTCCATTTCTTTTGTGGTTAATAAAACTACATAAGAAGTTTTTTCTATATCATTTTCAGTCGTAGCATAGGCAGGTGTAGATGTTTTAATAATTCCTCTTGTGGTACCGATTGTAGTCAGTTCTTCATTGTCTTTAATTGTTGATAAATTTTCTAGAGGAGTGATTTCTGTAGTTGTTCCAGTACTAGAATAAGCAAACATAGAGCTGTCTTTTGCGGTAGTTAGTTCGTCAATTTCTTCATAAGAAGTTGTTGTTGTTACTTCTCTTTCAGTAGTAGTGTGTGAAGTTTCAGAATCTTTACTAATGGGTGTCGTAACACCGATTGTCATTAATGCTTCATGATGAGTAGTTTCTGGACTGCTTTCAGTAGTTGAGAAAGCAGATGTAATATATTTACTAACTGTTGTGGTACCGATTGTAGTTAATTCCTCAATTTGTTTAGTAGTTAATAAAATTTGATATGGAATTGTTTCTGTTTCTTTTCCTGTGATAGAAGAAGCAGTTGTAAACTTTTGACTTACTGGTGTGGTACTAATTGTAGACAGTTCAGGTCGGTTAGTACTAGATAATAAAACCACATAAGGCGTTGTATCTATGTCTTTGTCTGTTTTCGGGGCTCTTTCTGTAGTTAAGTATACAGGCGTAGAATCTTTACTGATTGCAGTAAAATCAAATTCACCAACTTGTTTAGTGGTTAGTAAAACCTCACGAGGAGTTGTTTGTAGGCTATTTTCTGTCGTTACATAGTCAGGTGTAGGTAATACACTAATTTTTGTAGGTTCAGTTTTACCTAATTCCTCAATTTGTTTCGTAGATAATAAAATTTCGTATGGAGTTGTTTGTGTTTCTTTTCCAGTAGTACTATGTGATTCTGTAAATTCATTACTAATTGTTGGAATATCAGTTGTAGTTAATTCCTCAGTTTGTTTAGTAGTTAATATAAGTTGACGAGGAGTAGTTTCCTCAGTTACGTATCCAGGTGTGAATTCTTTACCACCTGTTGTAGAACTTACTGTGCTTAATTCTTCCATTTGTTGTGTAGTTAAAATTTTGTAAGCAGTTGTTCCTGTTCCTTTTCTAGTAGTACTATACACGGGTGTAGATTCTTTATTAATCGTTATAGTACCGATCGTGGTCAGTTCCTCAATTTGCTTAGTTGTTAATAAAACCTCAAAAGTGGTAGTTTCTCTATCTTCTTCCGTAGTTACATATGTAGGTGTAAATTCTTTACTGATCGTTGTAGAACTAGTTGTTGTGGTTAATTCCTCTATTTGTTTAGTAGTTAATAAAGCTGCAGATGTCGTTTCTATTTCTTTTTTAGTGGTAGCATATGCTGGGGTAGATTCTGTACCTATTGTACCAGTTGTAGTTATATCCTCAATTTGTTTTGTAGTTAATAAAACTTCCGAAGGTGTCGTTTCTATTTCCTTTTTAATGGTAGTATATGCTGGGGTAGATTCTTTACCAATTGTTGTAGTGCCAGTTGTAGTTATTTCCTCAATTTGTTCTGTAGTTGATACAATTTCATAGAGAGTAGTTTCTTGGGCTCTTTCCGTAGTTGCATATGCAGGTATAGTTTCATTACTGATTGTTGTAGAACCAGTTGTAGTTAATTCCTCTATTTGTTTGGTAGTTAATAAAACTTCAGAAGGTGTCGTTTCTATTTCCTTTTCAGTGGTAGCATATGCAGGGGTAGATTCTTTACCAATTGTTGTGGTGTCAATGGTAGTTATTCCCTCGATGTGTTTTGTAGTTAATAAAACTTCGTAAATAGTAGTTTCTTGGGATCTTTCTGTAGTCGCATATGCAGGTATAGTTTCGTTACTGATAGTTGTAGAACCAGTTGTAGTTAATTCCTCTATTTGTTTGGTAGTTAATAAAACTCCAGATGGTGTAGTTTCTGTTTCTTTTTTTAGTGGTAGCATATGCAGGGGTAGATTCTTTACCAATTGTTGTAGTACCAGTTGTAGTTATTTCCTCAATTTGTTTTGTAGTTAATGAAACTTCAGTTGTTTCTTGGACTCTTTCTGTAGTTGCATATGCAGGTATAGTTTCTTCACTGATTGTTGTAGAACCAATTGTAGTTAATTTCTCTATTTGCTTGGTAGTTAATAACTCATCAGAAGATGTCGTTTCTATTTCCTTTTTAGTGGGAGCATATGCAGGGGTAGATTCTTTACCAATTGTAGTACCAGTTGTAGTCATTTTCTCAATTTGTTTTGTAGTTAATAAAACTTCAGTGGCTCCTTGGACTCTTTCTGTAGTTGCATGTGCAGGTATAATTTCCTTACTGATTGTTGTAGAACCAGTTGTAGTTAAATCCTCTATTTGTTTGGTAGTTAATAAAACTTCAGAAGGTGTCGTTTCTATTTCCTTTATAGCGGTAGCATATGCAGGGGTAGATTCTATACCAATTGTTGTGGCACCAGTTGTAGTTATTTCCTCAATTTGTTTTGTAGTTAATAAAACTTCAATGGTTTCTTGGACTCTTTCTGTAGTTGCATATGAAGGTATAGTCTCCTTACTGATTGTTGTAGAACCAGTTGTAGTTAAATCCTCTATTTGTTTGGTAGTTAATAACACTTCAGAAGGTGTCGTTTCTATTTCCTTTATAGTGGTAGCATATGCAGGGGTAGATTCTTTACCAATTGTTGTGGCACCAGTTGTAGTTATTTCCTCAATTTGTTTTGTAGTTAATAAAAGTTCATAAAGAGTGGTTTCTTGGGCTCTTTCTGTAGTTGCATATGCGGGTATAGTTTCTTTACTGATTGTTGTAGAACCAGTTGTAGTTAATTCCTCTATTTGCTTGGTAGTTAATAAAACTTCAGAAGGTGTTGTTTCTATCTCCTTTTTAGTGGGAACATATACAGGGGTAGATTCTTTACCAATTGTTGTAGTACTAGTTGTAGTTATTTCCTCAATTTGTTTTGTAGTTAATAAAACTTCAATGGTTTCTTGGACTCTTTCTGTAGTTGCATATGAAGGTATAGTCTCCTTACTGATTGTTGTAGAACCAGTTGTAGTTAAATCCTCCATTTGTTTGGTAGTTAATAAAACTTCAGAAGGTGTCGTTTCTATTTCCTTTTTAGTGGTAGCATATGCAGGGGTAGATTCTTTACCAATTGTTGTGGTACCAGTTGTAGTTATTTCCTCAATTTGTTTTGTAGTTAATAAAAGTTCATAAAGAGTGGTTTCTTGGGCTCTTTCTGTATTTGCATATGCAGGTATATTTTCTTTACTGATTGTTGTAGAACCAGTTGTAGTTAATTCCTCTATTTGCTTGGTAGTTAATAAAGCTTCAGAAGGTGGCGTTTCTATTTCCTTTTTAGTGGTAGTATATGAAGGGATAGATTCTTTACCAATTGTTGTAGTACCAGTTGTAGTTATTTCCTCAATTTGTTTTGTAGTTAATAAAACTTCATAAAGACTGGTTTCTTGTGCTCTTTCTGTAGTTGCATATGCAGGTATAGTTTCTTTACTAATTGTTGTAGAACCGGTTGTAGTTAATTCCTCTATATATTTTGTAGTTAGTAAAATTTGATGAGTTGTTTCTTGATTCTTTTTGGTACTTGTATATATAGAGGTATAGTCTTTACCAATTGTTGTAGAATCAGTTGTACCAGTTTCCTCTTGTTTTGTAGTTAGTATTATGTTAAAGAGTGTTGTTTGTATTCCCTTTTCAGTGGCATATGCAGGTGTGGATTCTTGCACGATTAATGTAGAATCAGTTGGTAGTATTTCCTCCGTTTGTTTAGTTGTTAATAAAATTTCATGAGGAGTAGTTTCTGGGCCTCTTTTCGTAGGATAAGCGGGAAGATATGTTTTACTTATTGTTGTATGACCATGTGTAGTTAATTCCTCTGTTGGTTCAATGGTTAAAAGAACTTCGATAGTTTTTTTCTGTTCCCTTTTCAGTAGTTATGGGCTCATTACTAATGGCTGTACTTGTTTCCTGAATTTGTTCGGTAGTTAATAAAACTTCTTGAGAAGTTTTTTCCGGACCTCTTTCTGTGGTAGTTTCTTTACCTGGTGTTATATAACTGATTGTCGTTAATTTCTCAAATTGTTTAGTAGTTAAAGCTTCAGGAGATGTTATTTCATTTTCAGTATAACTATATGAAGGTGTAGATTGTTTGGCGATCGGTGTAGAACCTGTTGTAGATATTTCAACTATTTGTTCAGTAGTTTCAAATATTTCATGAGTTGTTTCTGCACCAGTTTCAGTAGTTGTATAAGCGGAAATAGATTCTTTACCAATTGTTGAAAGACGATTAATCGGAGTTAGATCCTCAATTTTTTTCAGTAATAAATAACGCCTCAGGGGTTGTTCTTATTCCTCTTTCAGTAGTAGTTGGAGTGGATTCTTTAGTGATTTTTGTTGTGCCGTGTGTAGTTAGTCCCTCAGTTTGTTCAGTAGTGAATAAAACTTTATGATGAGTGGTTTGAGGACCTCTCTCTGTTGTTATATAAGCAAAAGTCGGTTCGGAATCAGTTGTAGGTAATTCTTCAATTTGTTTTGTAGTTAATAATTCTTTTTGAGTAGTGCTTTCAACATCTCCTTTCGTGGTTGTATACTCGGGCGTAGATTCTTTAAATGGAATACTGGTTTTAGATTGTTTCACAATTTCTCCAGTAGTTAACGAACTTTCTTGAGAAGTAGTTTCAAGAACTCTTTCTGTAGTCGTGTACGTAGGTGTAATTAATTCCCCATTTTGATTGGTAGTTGATAATGTTTCATAAGAAGTGGTTTCTGTAATAGCATACACGGGTGTATACTCACTACTGATAGTTGTAGAACCAGTTGTAGCTAATTCTTTAATATGTTTAGTAGTTAACAACACTTTATAAGGAGTTGTTTCTGTTTCTGTGTTAGAAGTATATAACGGTATGGTTGTAGAAATGATTGTAACTTCCTCAACTGCATCAGTAGTTTCAGGGATTTCTTTCTTAGTTGTATATGAAGGAATAGATTCTGTACTATTTAATATAAAACCCATTGAAGTTAAGTCTTGGTCTCGTTCCGTTGTTGGATACATAGGCGTAGATCCTTTACCTATTGTAACTATTTCCTCAGTCTGGTTTGTTGTTAATAAAACCTCATAAGGTGTTGTATCTCTTCCTGATTCTGTACTAGCATAAGCAGGTGTAAATTCTTTAATAATTGTTGTAAAATCAGTTGTAGCTACTTCTTTAATTTGCTTGGTGGACAATAAAACCTCATGAGGAGTAGTTCTTAGGCCTGCTTCTGTAGTTGAATACATAGATGTAAATTCATTACCAATTGTTGTAGAACCGATTGTAGTTAATTCTTCCATTTGTGTATTATTTAATAAAACCTTGTAAGGAGTTGTATTTATGCCTTCTACATTCACGGTATAAGCAGATGTAGATTCTTGATCAATTGTAATACCAGTCGTAGTTAGTTCTTCAGTTTGTTCAGTGGTTAATGTTAATTTATGTGAAGTGGTTTTCGGCTCTTTTTCAAGTATAAGTGTAGTTTCTTTATAAACTGTCGTAGTGCCAGTTGTAGTTAGTTCTTTAATTTGTTTAGTGGTTAATAAAAGTTCATGTGAGGTACTTTCTGAGTATTTTTCCGTAGTTATATACACAGGCGTTGTGGTACCTGGTGTCGTTATTTCCTCAATTTGTTTAACAGTTAATAAAGACTCGTAAGGAGTGCTGCCTATTTTCTCAGTAGTAGTATAAGGAGAGGTAAATTCTTTACTAATTGTTGTAGTACCACTTTTGGTAAGCTCTTCAATTTCTTCAGTTGTTAATAAAAGTTCGTGGGATGTGGTTTCTTGGTCCTGTTTCATAGATCCGTATGCAGGTGTTGATTCTTTAATGATACTTGTAGAACCAGTTGTAGTTTCAGGAATGGTTTCCAGAGTTGTGTATGTAGGTGTAGATTCTTTACTTATTGTTGTGCTACCGGTTGTACTGAGTTCCTCAATTTGTTTAGTAGTTAATAAAACTGTATAAGGCGTAGTTTTTGGGATTCTTTCCGTAGTTGTGTATATAGGCGTAGCGTCTTTACCCATTGTAGCAGAACCGGTTTTAGGGTTCTCTCCAATTTCTTCAGTTGTTAATCTTACGTCAAAAGGAGACGTGCCTGTTTCATTCTTAGCAGAAGCATAAGCTGATGTAGTTTCTTCGTTAATAGTAGTGGTACCTATTGTGGTTAGTTCTTCAACGTGTTTTGTAGTTAACAAAACATTAGTAGTAATATTTATGTCTTGTTGTGTAGTTGTATATGCGGGTGTAATTTCTTTGTTAATTGTTGTGGCATAGTTTGTTGTTATTTCATTAATTTTTTCTGTAAAAAAAATTTCCTGTGTGCTGGTATCTAGTCCTCTTTCTGTAGTTATTTCTTTTCCTGTTGGGGTAGTGACGGTGAATAACTCAATTGGTTGTGTTGTTGATAAACCTTCAGAAGGCATTGTCCTCGGTTCTTTTTCAGTGGAAACAACAGTCGTATATGTTTTGCTAATTGTCGCAGTTATCGGTGTTTCCATGGATGTAGATTCCTTACTTATTATTGTACTAATGGTAGTAATTTTTTTCAACTTCTGTAATGATTGGTGTTGTAGTGCCTTCTTCAGTTATTTCCTTGTTTTGTTTTGTACTTTTTAAGATTTCATAAGAAGTTGTTTCTGTTTCACTTTGTGTAGTATGTTCCTTCAAAGGTGTTTCTGTATCAGTTAAGGAATCTGTAGTAGATTTTAGTATTGTTTCGTTTGCATTGGCTGTTGATATCATTGATTCAGTGGGAATGGAGATATCAGATTTTTCTGTTCCCTTTGTGGTAATTTCGTATATACTAGTATTGCTAAGGTCTTCTTTTTCACTTGTACCTTCAGGGTACTGTGGCGTTATTGTCACAAATTTTTCTGTTGTTGTGGTAAGCGGATAAATAATTAATTTACCCTCTGTTGTAGTCTCTGTGAATGTTACTTCTGGAATAGGTTTACTTGTATATGTAGTTTGTGTGCTAGCTTTACTTGTTTCTGTTGAGATTGGCTTCGATGTGAACAAGGTTTCTTTTCCAACTGGAGATACGGTTGTTACTATAGTTGGTCCAGAGGTAAAAGGCGTCATTGATTCTTCTCCAGTTGGAAGTGTCGTTTCTTCTGTAGTTAAAGCATTTCCTGGTTGGCTAAATGTTAAAGTGGTAGCAGAGGTAGCTTTTGTTATTTGTGAAATAGTCACAGATTGTGTTTCTGTTAGTGTTTCAGGTGTTGTAGCCATATCTGTTATTTCAAAAGAAATAATAAAAGTGAGTATCTAAAGTATATTACAATATTATTGCAAATATCTGAATATAATGGATGATTTGAGAAGAGTTTGTTATTTTGTGTGTTCATGCAATGAAGAAGCTAAAGCATTCCTCCACCGTACTTTGTAGATCTAGACTACTACTAGAATATATAACAAATATACAATAAAATACACCTATATCACAATATACTATTTTTTTTACTAATAGACTAGAGACTATAGAAGAACCGAAATAACGTGAACAGTATCTGGTTCCGTTGTTTGTGAAAAGTATGTCAGTCTTATTTGACAAGAGCAATAATGCCACATGGAGAAATATGTAAAAAGTGTTGCTATTTTCAAAAATTTACAATGAATGATACATGTTAGAAAAAATATACAGTTAGATGATTTTGAAGCTGCAACACAAAATAAAATCAGTTTTGTTCTTGGTATCTGATAGGTCTTGATAAAACTTCACCCAACTTCTTGCAGTCGTAAGCTTACCAGTTCTCATGGTTTTCTTATTGTTAAAATATTTTTGATTTGGGACGGGATATAGAAGGGTATGGAATTAAAAACAGCAACACATTCTAACAATATAAATCAGTAACTGAGTTGAGAGCACTTACCTTTTAGACACGCCCCAGTAGCTAGATCGCACGGTATACCAGGTGGGCAGTGTTGACATTGTGGTATTCTTGGCTCTTCTAAACAAGTAAATAAATTATACGGTATAAAATATCAAGTAATATTAGCAAGGTTAATACATACCAGTAATACATTTGCAGCCATCACATCTTAAATTGAAATTACCACAGTCAGCATCCTTTTGGCATTGACAGACTGTAAAAAGTTGGTTTTGCATTTGATTTAGTTTTTTTTTCTAATAGTAAAATTACCTTTGACGCACACTGGCTGATGATCTTGTACTTGACAGTCTTGAGATTTGGTACATGGATTGGATACAGCGCACGGATTTTGACATTTTTTATTTATGCAAGCTTGTTGTGATGGACATTCTGAATGTGAATAGCATAGCACATCTAATTCGAGAAAATTATTGTTAACGTCAATTTACTTGTTAACTATATGAAGTAAATACATGACACACAATAATTGGTTCAAATATCCTTTACGCCTTACTTTTTTTTTTGAATGTAGAATTATAATTATACAATTTTGTTTAGCGATATGTAATATTAGGAGGCGGTTGACTTATTTAAACATATCCATGTAGGATATATCCCCTCGAGATGTTTTTTTCGTGTCTTAGTTCAGGGTAAAAGATGTTTGACCTCCAAAATATCAAAACTTTAAGCAAAAAGCTTCAAATACAACAAGCGTAATGTAAAAAATCTACACAACATATATTTTATAGGACCCATAACCAAAGCAATCTATCCATAACCAGCTAAATAAAAATATACACTATATACAACAAATAATAAATAAACGATGAATGATTCGGGTTCTCGCTGAGAACTTGTGGTGATCCAGACAAGAGTATATACATATACATGCATTGTGAACTTCAAGGCTTTTGTAGAAGACCTTGACAGCCATATTTTGTCGTACTCGGGCTGTTTGTTCATGCTTGCATAATCCATGGATGTTTCAGAAATTGCTTGCAGACGCTACTCACCAATAAATTTTGAAATACATGTTTACCTGGTAATATTTGACAACCAAATAAATCCTTTTGCGTCTGGTTCATTGGGCACAGACACGTAGCCGCGTGGGCAACCACGTCACATTTAATGTTTGGAGCACAAGGTACGTAATGTAAACAGGGATCAAGGCAGCGGTTTTGTATACATGTGGTATTATCGGAACAATCATTTACTTGAGAACAATAATTATATTCATTAGTCACATTCAAAGTTGAGGAAGTTTTATTTTCCGTAGGATAGTTAAAGTTTTCATCTCTTGATAATGATATAGTAGAAAGAGGTTCAGTTGTCATTATTTTAGGATTTGATGTGGTATGGTCTGTATGGGGTAGAATTATATCAGTTTTGGTGCTATTAATAGGATATACTATAGTAGTCAATAATTCTTTGGCAGTAATTTTATAGACTGGAACAATTGTTTCGTTCTTCTCAGTATGCTTAATTGTAGTTAACAGTTGTATAGGAATGTGTGTGTTAGGAGTCTTGATTGTCGTTTCAGATGTAGTTGGTTTTTTAACAGAAGTTTTATAACTCAAAGGAGTTTTTGTTAAATATTCAGGAATAGTTGATGATTTTTTCAAGGGAGGTAAGTATGTATATGAAACTTTAGTACTTGGCGATTTAGATGTAGTTTGCCCTTGTTCAGTTGTTGGAACATAAATAGTTTCAGTTGGTTGTGTTCCTAATTTATATATACTAAATTTTTCAGATAATGCATATTCCGGTTTCGTCATAATTTCATCAATAGTCGTTGTTACATGTAGTTCTTCATATTTAGTTATTTCTTCTATTGCTGTTTCAACTATATGCCCTGGTATAGTTAGTTCTCCTTCATGTATGACTGATGTTTCATTTCCAATTGTTGGGACACTTGTTATTTCCCCAGAAGGCAAAGTGTAACTTTTTGTGGATGTTTTAGTTTCAGTTACCAATTCTGGTTTAGTTGTTTCACCATAGGGAAGTGAATAATGTTTTGATGGTGTTTCTGTTTTAATTGTATATTCCGATTCAGTCGTTATGTCTCTAGGTGTTAGTGTATAGTCGTCTGGAGGTATTTTCGTTTTAACTGTATTTTCTGGTGTTATTTCCGCTGAAGCCTGCGTGTAACCCTCTGCTGATGTTTCAGATTTATGTACGTATTCCGGTTTAGTTGATATATATCCTGCAGGTAAATAGTCAGATTTAGTAGTTGTTTCAACATAGGAAAATGAATAACTTTTTGGGGGTGTTTTAGTTGTATAATCTGATTTAGTTATTTTTTCACGTGTTGATGTATGATCCTTTGATGGTATTGTAGTACTAACTGTATGTAATGGTGTCGTTACTTCTGCAGAAAGTTGAGCATATACTTGCGTGGGCGTTTCAGTTTTTTCGATGTATTCTGGTTTAGTTGTGACTTCTCCAAGAGATAGTGTGTATTCATTAGATGGTATTTCCGTTTTAACTGAATATTCTGGTTTAGTTTCTAGTTCCGGTTTAATTGTATATTTAGACTTAGTTGTTATTTCTACAAATGATATGTAGTCTTCTGATGATGTTTCGGTATTCATTGTGCGCTCTGGTATTATTATTTTGGTGGATGACTGCATGTAACTTTCTCCTGGTATCTCGGTTTGCTCTATGTGTTTAGATTTAGTGGTGGTTTCTTTAAGGAATGGTATTATTCCGTTGGATGGCATTTCAGTTTGAGTTGAATATTCTCGTTTAGTTGTTCTTTCGCCATAAGGAAGTATGTAGTCTTCTGGTGCTGTTTCTGGTTTAATTGTATATGGCACCTTGGTAGTTACCGTCACTCTATCTTCTGGTGTTGTTTCTGTGTTTACTGTATATTCTGATTTAGTCGTTATTTTTGCAAAGGTTGCCATGTGGTCCTGTGATTGTATTTCTGTTTCAATTGTGTAATCTGGTATTGTTATTTCTGCATAAGTCTGCGTGTAGCCTTCTACCAGTGTTTCAGTTTTCTCTACATAATCTGGTTTAGTGGTTGTTTCTTCAAAGAATGGCTTGTGTCCATCTAATATTTTAGATTGAGTGGAGTATTCTAATTTGGTTGTTGTCTCACCATAAAGAGGTGTATAGCTTTCTGGTTGTGGTTCAGTTTTAATTTTATATGGTCTTTTAGTAGTTAGCTTCATGCTGTCTTCAGGTGTTGTTTCAGTGGTAATTGTATATTCTGATCTAGTTGTTATTTCTGATGTGTAACCGGATGGTGATGTTTCGGATTTATTTGTGTGGTCTGATATTGATATTTCTGCAAAATGCTGCGTGTAGCCCTCTACGGGGGTTTCAGTTTTATCTACATATTTCGTTTTAGTGGTTATTTCTTCAAATTGTGTGTACACTTCTGACGATGTTTCAGTTTCAATTGAATATTCTGGTTTAGATGTTATTTCACTATTGACAAGTATACCATTTTCTAGTGGTGTTTCTGTTGTAACTTTGTAGTCCACTTCAATAGGTATTTCCTCCCTGCCTTGTGGCGATGTATCAGTTTTAATTGCATACTCTGACCTATTTGTTAATTCTTCCGGGCGCAGTGTGTATCGCACTGATGTAGACGTTTGTGTTTCAACCTCAGATTTTAGTTCACTCATATTTTTTATAGAAGGCAGTGTGTAAGTTTCTAGTGATGTTTCTGTTTTAATTGAATATTCTGGTTTCGATGATGTTTCTGCATGTATTGGTGTATAATCTGATGTCGGTTCGGTATCCGCTATCTGTTCAGGATATTTCGATTCTGTAGAGAGACCTGTATCCTCGAATAGTGTCATAGATATATCTGTATATTCAGATTTTATTGTTGTCTCAATTGGTAGGTAATGCCTTTGTGGTGGTATTTCAGGTTTCATTGTGCGTTCTGGTATTGTTACTTCTGCTGAGGGTTGCGAGTAAATTGCTGCTGGTGTTTCGGTTTTCTCTATATATTTCGGTTTTGCGGTTATATCTACAAAGAATGGTGTATGTCCATCTGATATATCAGATTGAATTGAGTATTCTAATTTTGTTGTTTCATCGTAATGATGTGTGTAACTTTCTGTCTGTGTTATTGTTTTAGTTGTAAATTGTCCTTTAGTCGTTAGCTTCACCCTACCGTCTGTTGCTGTTTCAGTGTTAATTGTGTGTTCTGATTTAGTTATTTCTGATGTGTAGCCTTCTGATGGTGTCTTGGTATTCATTGTGCTCCCTGGTATTATTATTTCTGTGGATGACTGCATGTAACTTTCTCCTGGTATCTCGGTTTGCTCTATGTGCTTAGATTTAGTGGTGGTTTCTCCAAGGAATGGTATTGTCCCTTTGGATGATACTTCAGTTTGAGTTGAATATTCTGTTGTTTCGCCATAAGGAAGTATGTAGTCTTCTGGTGATGTTTCTGTTTTAATTGTATATGGCACCTTAGTAGTTACCCTCACTCTGTCTTTTGGTGTTGTTTCTGTATCAACTGTATATTTCGATTTAGTCGTTATTTTTGCAAAGGTTGTCATGTGATCTTTTGATGGCATTTCTATTTCAGTTGTGTAATCTGATATTGTTATTTCTGTGTAGGGCTGCGTGTAGTCTTTTACCGGTGTTGCAGTATTCTCTACATAATCTGGTTTAGTGGTTGTTTCTCCAAAGAATGGATTCTGTCCATCTGATATTTTAGATTGAGTAGAGTATTCTAATTTGGTTGTTGTTTCACCATAAAGAGGTGTGTAGCTTTCTAGCGGTAATTCTGTTTTAATTGTATATGGTCTTTTAGTAGTTAGCTTCGCGCTATCTTCAGGTGTTGTTTCAGTGGTAATTGTATATTCTAATCCAGTTGTTATTTCTGCAGAATGCTGCGTGTAACCCTCTACAGGGGTTTTAGTTTTATCTACATATTTCGGTTCAGTGGTTATTTCTACCGGTGTTTCAGTTTTGTCTAGATAATCGGGTTTAGTGGTTGTTTCTCCAAAAAATGGCTTGTGTTCATCTGATATTTTAGATTCAGTAGAGTATTCTAATTTGGTTGTCGTTTCCCCATAAAGAGATTTGTTGTTTTCGGATGAAGGTTCTGTTTTAATTGTATATGGTGTTTTAGTAACTAGCTTCATGTTATCTTCAGGTGCTGTTTCAGTGTTAATTGTATATTCTGATCTAGTTGTTAATTCTGTGTAATCGTGTCGTGATGTTTCGGTTTTATTTGTGTGGTCTGATATTGGTTTTTCTGCAGAAAGCTGTGTGTAACCTTCTACGAGGGTTTCAGTTTTATCTATGTATTTTGGTTTAGTGATTATATCAAGTTGTTGTGTATACCCTTCTGGCGATATTTCAGTTTGAACTGAATATTCTGGTTTATACGTTATTTCACCATTGACAAGTGTACTAGTTTCTGGTGGTATTCCTGTTGTAACAGTATAATCCACCCCAATAGTTATTTCCTCCCTATCTTGTGGCGAAGTGTCAGTGTTAATTGTATACTCTGGTTTATTAGTTAATTGTGCCGGATGCAGTTTATATCTATTTGATGATGTTTCTGTTTCAGCATTAAATTTTATTTCACCCGTAACTTCTGTAGAAGGTAGTGTGTAACTTTCTAATGGTGTTCCTGTTTTAATTGAATATTTTGGTTTCGATGATATTTCTCTGTGTATTGCTGTGTAATGTTCCGATGTTGTTTCGGTTTCAATTACGTAATCAGGATATTTTGTTTTTGTGGAGAGACCTGAAGCCTCGAATGGTGTTATAGTTTTGTCTGTATATTTGGATTTTATTGTTATCTGTCCAAAAGGTGGGTAGTAATTTTGTGGTGTGGTTTCGGTTTTAATTGTGTAGTCCGGTATTGTTATTTCTGCAGTTGGCTGCCTGTTGCTTTCTCCCGATGTTTCGGTTTTCTCTATATATTTCGGTTTATCGGTTGTTTTCCCACTAAATGGTCTGTTCTCTTTTGATATGTTAGTTTGAATCCAATATTCTCCTTCAGTTATTGGTTCACCATAAGGAACTGTGTAGGTTTCTGGAGATGGTACTTTAGTAGTTACCTTCTCTCTACTTTCTAGCATTTCTGTATTAACTGTATATGTTGATTCAGCTGTAGAAGTTGTCATATAGCCCTCTGATGGAATATCGGTTTTAATTGTGTATTCTGGTATTGTTATTTTCCCAGAAGTCCGTGTGTAACCTTCTGTAGATGTTTCAGTTTTCTCTATATAATCTGGTGTAGTAGTCGTTTCTCCAAAGAATGGTGTGTGCGCATCTGTTAATACTTCAGATTGAGATGAATATTCTGATTTCGTTGTTGTTTCAGTATAAAGAGTTGTGTAGCTGTCTGGCAGTGTTTCTGTATCAATTGTAAATGGTCCTTTAGTAATAAGGTTCATTCTCTCTTCTAGTGTTTTGTGAGTATTAGTTGTGTATTCAGATTCAGTTGTTTCTGATGTGTAGCCTTCTGATGGTGTTTCGGTCTTCATTGTGCGGTCTGGTATTGTTAGTCCTGAAGATGGCTGCGTGTAACTTTCTCTCAGTGTTTCTAGATTTTCTGTGTATTTCGGTTTAGTTGTCGTTTCCTCAAAGAATATGTTCTCTCCTGATGATATTTTAGTTTGAGGTGAATATTCTCGTGTATTTGTTGTTTCGCCATATGGAAGTGTGTCTAGCGGTGTATCTGTTTTAGTAGTTACCTTCATTCTATCTTTTGGTGTTTCTGTATTAACTGTATATGTTGATTTAATTGTGTATTCTGGTACTGTTATTTCTGCAGAGGGATGTGAGTAACCTTCTGTCGGTGTTTCAGTTTTCTCTATATAATTGGGTTTATTAGTTGTTTGTCCAAATAATGGGGTATGTCCATCTGATGATACTTCAGATTGAATTGTATATTCTGCTTGTGTTGTTTCATCATACATTAGTGTGTATCTTGCTGGCGGTGTTTCTGTATATTGCTCCTTAGTAGTTAGTTTCATTCTACCTTCTAGCATTGTTTCGGTGTTAATTGAGTATTCTGATTTAGTTGTTATTTCTGTATATGGTTGTATGTAGTCCTCTGATGGTGGTGTTTTAATAATGTATTTTGGTACTGTTATTTCTGTAGACGGCTGCGTGTGACTTTCTGTGAGTCTTTCACTTTTATCTATATGTCGTGGCGTCGTTTCTTCAAACGATAGGGTGTAACTCTCTGTTGGTAATAATTCAGTTTTAATTAAATATTTTGGTGTAGTTGATATTTTACTGGAAGGTACTGTATAAACTTCTAAAGGTACTTTTGTTTTTATTGAAAATTCAGGTTTCGTTATGTCATCATAGTTTGGCGTATAACTTTCTATTTCAATTATGTGTGAAGGCTTTGTAGTTACTTGTTCTCGAGCTTCTGGCTGGATTTCCATTTTAATGACAGATTTTGGTTCAAATGTTGTTGCTACAGTAAGTACTGCATTTTCTCCAACATCCAACGTGTGACCTGTTGTTATTTCAGTTTTTTGTACAAATTCCAGTGCAGTTGTTATTTCTCCATGTGGTAATGTATAATCCTTTTCTGATATTTCAGTTTCAATAGTATATTCTGGTTCAATTTGTATATCTCGAGAAGGCAGCGTGGAGCTTTCCGTTATTTTTGTATGAAGATGTGAGAATTTTTCTGGTGGTGAATATTCTGGTGTGGTTGGTATGCCTACTGTAGTTAACGTGTAAACTGTATGTTCTGTTTTAGTCGTATCTTGAAATGGTAGTGTTTTATCCTCTATTGGATTATCAGTTTTAACTAGTTCTTCAGAAATATTTATATCCTCATAGAGATATGTATAATTTTCTGGTATGGCCTCGGTGTTAACTGTATTGTCTGTTTTAATTGTAATTTCTTCATAAGTATCTGTGTACTCTTCGAGTGGTATAGTTGTATGGAACTTTTGAGTTGTAATTTCCACTGACGATAATGTGTGACCTTCTATCAGTGGTTCAGTTTTAGTTTCAATCGTCTGCTCTGCTTTCGTTTTCATTTCATCATTTGGTGCAGTTGACATTTCTGGTGACTTCTCAACTTTAACTGCATATTTTGGTATATTTGTTATTGGTTCATGTGATAGTAATGTTTCAGTTCTCGTTTTATGTTCGGATATTGTTGTTTCTTCAGTAGGTTGTGTTGTATAATCAATTTCTGCTGTCGGTAAAGTTGTTGCATGTTTTATGTTATATTGTAATGTAGTCGTTAATTCTTGGATAGGTTTTATATGCGAATATATTGGAGTTAGGGTTGTAGTAGAGTATAATGGAGTAGTGACAGGATATACTGAAAAACATTCTATGGACGGATTGCCTTCGTAGCCAGGTGGACAAGTGCAATTGGCAGAGTGATTGAGTGCCTCACATACGGCTTCTTTGCCGCATTTGTGGGTGCAAATATCTGTGCATGTGTTTCCAATGCAGGATTGTGCTTGTGTACAATTGTGGTCCGAGGTGCAGGTAATCTGTGTTGCATTCTCAACTGCGAATATATTATATATACAAACATACAAAATATTTATACAAAATGGTTTAGTTAAAATGCAGAGCGGTTTAGTTAATAACTGATTAATAGGAAAGGAAAATGCGAAATAGCAAATATTTAATGAGATACACTGATACACTGTAGAAATATAGCAGATATAGAAGTAAGATAGATTTAGATTAGGGACAAGTTGTAAACGGCTTGTCTTTTATTTTTTATCATTACTGTAGTAAGTAGGTAAACGACGTAGCATAGAAAGTTGGATCTATTACTGCGTACTGTAACCGAAAGCAACGGAATTCATCGTTTTTTGATGTTTGTCGTCAAGCACTAAGAGATTTGCACCAGGAATTAGTTTTTACCTTTAAGGCATCCATATTTCGCATCAGATATAAATCCGGGGGGACAAAACTTGCAAATTGGTCTATGATCCTCTACATGACATGGTGTACCTTCTGGGCAGCTTGCTGTTGCACATGGATCTTCGCATCGGAATGCTCTACACGCTTGATTCGATGGACAACCGTTGTCTCTCAAACATATTGATAATGAAGGGCTACAATTTTTCAAGCATATACAGGTTGGTTTGTGATTTAAAACGTCGCAACTCTTTTCTGGTGGACATGGCGACTTAACGGAAACTGTACAAGGATTTTGACATAACCCTTCAATGCAAGCTTTGTTTGATGGACACTGGTTGTCTTGATAACATTCTGTATTATCAGCGGCACATGAAATTTCACCGTGCTCGTTTACTACGAATCCGTTCTTGCAGACGCACGTGGCTCTGTGGTGGTGTACCTCACATTTCTTATTGTCTTTACATTTAAAAACGTCGCCTTTACAAGGGTTGTAACAGTCTCCAGACGCCAAATCACAGACCAATTCGCTAGAACAATCTGAATCTGATCTACAAACTAATTTGGTGGCCGGTCTTGGTTGTGTAGAAAGGCACTTTGGATCTGGATTGCAGACTGTATTCGCCATACCCACGTGACATTCTGGACAGGAACATCGAGGTCTATGTTGTACAGTTTTGCATAGAGCATTTAATCCGCAAGCCCCTCTGAGTGAACATGGGTCTATACATTGGAAGTTGATACATGCTTTCTCTTTTGGACACTCTAAGTCAGTGTTACATTCGGCAGCTACGGAAACATCGGGGGTGGGCAAGAAAAAGAAAGCATTTTTAAGAACCGTGAAAGGAAGTACATCTCACAATACACATCGCATGCGGGCGTGACCAAGACAGTCAGAGGATGAGAGAAATGAAAGAGGCCATCTCAACGAGACCGAACAAGCGGCAGTATTTACAAGCGTACAGCTTTTAGCCGGATGATGCTAGAGATCAATGCTAATGTACAAATCAATGTGAGAATGCTCCTTTCATAGTTCCCAATCTGACTTATCATCCATCATACCCGCTGCTCGCAACCGCACAAGGCGCCACGCGCTACCAGTGCTCTGTTCATTGAAACTTTTGTATTACTAACTGACTGCACTCAGTTGTGTGGAATGTGGCTGGGTGATGGGAAGCGTGGGCGTATCAGGATTGTGTGAAAGGCAGATTGGAACCCTGAAGTGTACATTCCACATGACGAGCTGCATTCGAGGTCGCCAACAACTAGTACATTATTTACATATACTCCGCTCCGACAAGTTTACTCAAATATACCTAGACCAAATACTCTATTATAATGTCAAATATATTGGCTACAGTTTATTACATTGACCACAATCAACACATATGTTATATATCAACGTGCAGAATCTTTGTACATAATGTGTGGATATTATTAATCAGATAATCAAGATCTAATGCACAACTGCATTAGTTGAGCGAAAAAGCCTATGTACTGTATACAATGTACGTGAATATGTATATTTATTATGCTGTTAGTCATATCACATTGAAACACTTACCTCTTAGGCAGCCATTTTCAGGTTGACCAGAGTATCCTGGCAGACAACGACAAACGAAAAATGCCTGTTCGCGTATGCATTCCGAATTCTTACCACATCCCTCAGTTCGGCAATCTAGTACGATATCTTCAGAAGAACCTTAAAAATATCGAGAATAATTATGAGGATTTTCCTTCCACATGGTGGAATGAAACTGTTAAAAACATTAAAGGAGTTAACTTTTTTCGTCTTGTTATATAGATTTTCTTAAAAAAATCTATATATACATTTATGCTCGACGACTTTGGGCCCCGTATCTCGAGAACGGCTGATCGGATCGACCTCAAATTTGAGATCTATCCGAATCTCGAGATTTCCAGAAACTTCCCGTCTGTCCGGAACTCCGGAACTCCGGAAGTCCGGTAGTCCGGAACTCCGGTAGTCCGGAAACTTTTCTTGAAATGCGATAACTGTCCCAAATATTGACCGATCGATTTCAAATTTTTACCAGAGGTAGACCTCCATGGTCTACATATGCCTATTGATTTTGAGCCGGTTCCGAAAACGGCAAGTGGGGCAAAAACGGCCTAACAACCACTTTTTTTACCTTCCTTTGTAATGCGATAACTGTCCTAAATATTAACCGATCGACTTCAAATTTGGAACAGGGGTGGACCTCTAAGGGCTACATATTCCTATTGTTTTGGAGCCGGTTTCGAAAACGCGAAGTGGGGCAAAATGGCCTAAAAGTCATTTTTATTTCTTTTTTTTTTCGAAATGCGATATCTGTTCAAAATATTGACCGATCGACTTGAAATTTGCAACAGGGGTAGACCTTTACGGTATATATATGCCTGTTGATTTTAAGTCGGTTCCGAAAACGGGAAGTGGGGCAAAAAAAATTAAGAATTTTGTTTTTTTTTTTGGAAATGCAATAAATGCCCCAAATATTGACCGAATTGGTACAAATATAGGCATATTAGCATAAGACTTAATAAAATGGATCACAAGGAACCGATTCCGACTATTCACGAACCGCTCCGATCATTCCCGAAGGCGTTATAAGCACCTTTAATAGCGTTTTAAGAAATTAAAAGGGGGAAACGAGTTTCAACGGTGTTAACAGCCACCGAGGCTACAGTTTTAACCGCAAAACACGAACTGGACCCGAACCTTTCCGAAGTCACCCGAAGATATCCGAAGGCAAACGGGGCTTGCGGGGTATCATTTTTAATAAAACCAAATACGAGGAACCGATTCCGAGCATTCCCGAACCGCTCCGATCATTCCCGAATGCGTTTTAGGCAAGTTTAACAACGATTGCAGGAACCGAAAAACAAATTCAATTTCCGAGGGAGCTGACACGTACCCAGGCCGCACTTTTAACGGAAAAAACCGAACTCGGTCCGTAGATATCCGAAGTCACCCGAAGTTACCCTTGCGTGATCTAGGCTTGTGGGGTATCGATTTCGAGGTAATCGGACCCACGGAATCGATTGGAATCACTACGACTGATCACGAACCGCTCCGCTCATTTTCGAATTCGTTATAAGCACTTTCAATAGCGTTTTAATAAATTATAAAGTGAAAGCAAGTTTCAAGGGTGCCAACAGCCACCGAGGCTACAGTTTTTATCGCAAAACCCAAACTATACCCGAACCTTTCCGAAGTTACCCGAAGCTTCCCGAGGGCAAGCGAGGCACGTGGGGTATCATTTTCAATAAAACCGAACACGATGAAGCTATTTCGAGCATTCCCGAACCGCTGCGATCATTCCCGAACGCGTCTTAGGCAATTTTAACAACGATTGCAGGCATCGAATAACAAATCATTCTGGAACCGATCCGATGTACTTTGTCCGTCTTCTGAAAATCTATATGGCATCTTCACCGCAGCGGTGAATGTACCTCACTTGTTTTCGTTTATTTAAGATTAGTCATTAGTGGGGGAAAATACCAACAACCACCCATATTTGACTCATTCATTTCATTAAGAATTATTCATTTACTTGTGAAACAGAAATATCTAGTAATCAATTTGTCATTAGTTACTATTATTAATCCCATAAACAAAAAAAATAATGATAATAATCCGGGGTTTAAAATCATTTTGAATATTAGATTTTCAAAATTTTGAAATACCATCATTTGCTTTGCTACAGCGAATAAATTCTTACATTGATAGTCGGGGTGTAAAAGTAAATCGTAATAACTTCCACAAAGCTCTGTTCTGGGACCACTCTGATTCACTTGTTTAGTAATGATTTGCCAAATTTTATAGAAGACGACAAATTTCATATTTTATTTTGTGATAAAGTATAAATAGTTATTTCTTCATTTGAACCAATTTTTAATAATTTGCTATAGAAAAATGTGTTCAAGTGAAAAGGGAAAGAATATAAATGCTGATGATGCTTACCCTCGACGACAGAACTCTCACCCAAGCAGAGGTATGCCAAAAATTCAATGAAACTCGTCCTATTTCTCAATCAACGGTTAGTATAATTCAATACAAATTTTGAAATTAAAGAGAAATTTACCTCGTACTGATCGCCCTTCAATCGGTGAAGATGTTTAACTTATAACGTATAATTAATATTGCGAAAATATCCGCTTCACGAATATTTCATAGAGTGAAATATCTCTATAAAGGCACACATAGTTTATGACCTGTCGTAGGACGATTTTCATAGAAGACTACAGTTTTTACCAGAAATGTTAGACATAACCTCAAAAATCGTAGATAATAGACGTTACTATATCACCAACGTTGATCAGTATTTGGACTAAACTTTCCCAAATAGATGTATACAGTAGCCTGCAATGTCACCAGACCTAACCCCACTGATTTTTTCTTGTGGGAGTTACTTATAGAGTAAAGTCCAAAAAGATATATGTAACAAGACAAAATAACAAATTCGACTTAAAAACAATTTTATTGCAGTCTTTTTGTTTTAATTTTGTCAAATGCGTATAAAGTAATTACTATAATGCGAGGTTAAATAAATTATATAACTTACATTCAATAGTTGGATCACCTCGAGGTTTATCAGACGGACAGTAACATTGCGCTTCTTTCCCATTGACCACTCTACACTCAGCCCCGGCACCACACAACTTATTCTTGCATAAATGAATTAACTCTCCTTCGCAAATACATCCTCTGTAAGCATCTCCAACACAACCAGTAGCACAGTTACATTCAAATCCTCCAGGTACATCTCTACATCTAGCATTTGCACCACACGGATTTTTCAAACATTCCTCATTTCCACTTTGTTTGCACTCTATCAAAGCATTTCCAATATACCCAGGTGGACAGGAGCATAAGGGTTTTCTATCTAAGACCCTACACTGAGCATTAACACCACAAGCCTCGTGTTCCAAGCAAGGGTTTCTACACGCGCCATCTGTCCCACATTTTTTGTTTGTTTCACAATCTTCGTCACGTCTACATTCGTAAGGTAAGCAAACTGTGTTTGGATCTCCTTGATATCCATCAGGACACAGGCATATTTTTCTGTGTTCTGTAGCTCTACATAAGGCATTTTTACCACATGCCTGAGGTGTTTTGCAAGGATTTTGGCATTTTTTGTTTTTACATAGTTCCGAATTTGGACAGTCATTATTTGATCTGCAGCCAGGTAAGCAAGCTCCTCTGGTACATAATTGGCCTTGAGCGCAAGATGACTGGGCAGAGCATTTGTTCCGGCATTTAGCGCTGACGCAAGCTTCTCCACATGAACAGTCCGATGAAGATCTACATGATTTTGTGCAATATCCGGCTTCATCACATTCACAATTGTCATTGCATTTAGTGGCTGCTTGTGTACATGATATTAATGGATTGCCGAAAAAATTCGTTGGACAACTGCACTGAGCTACATGATTTTTAACTATGCAATCGGCACATGTACCACATGCTACAGTTTCATCACAGGGATCTGTAAACAATTAAACATTGATTATGTATTAAAACAATATCAAAACATACAATAGCGTTTCGTAATTATTGTTACTCATCAGCACAATGTAGCTTAAGGAGTGAAAAATATATAATAGGGCTCCATTACTGCTTATTAAGGCCAAAATAATGACCTATGGGACACAAAAACGCAAATAGAGTACTGTGTGCTGTTGTTTCAAATATACTCCATTCCATATTCCACTCTTTGCTACGCTGCGCTGATAAGGAACAGTAATTCCGAAACATCGATGTCTGTAGCTGCGTCGTGTTTGTTATTGTGGTATATGGTAGGATTACTTTTTGTTTGAATATTGAACCACATGAACGCTACCTTTGTTTTGATAATGTCAAAACTGGCGTGTCAAACTTACTTTTACACTTGTTGTTGATGCAAGCATGGTCTTGAGGACAGATAGAATCGCTGCGGCAACCTATTTCGCATATTCTATTTTCACATATTTGGTTTGTACTACAGGCTGAATCTGAATTACAAACAGTTTTGCAAACGCCCTTAACACACCGTTCGTCTGCCAAACAATTGCGATCCCTAAAATAAAAAAAAAAATTATATTTCTGTAAAACATTTATAGTAAATGCTTACGTTCTACACATTCCCTGGCAAATTCCACCGTAGCATGCTTGTCCCTTAATGCATTCTTTATCTGCGTAACAAGCTTTTAATGGGTATTTACACGTTTCTAATGGATTCCCTATAAGAGGTATTGGACAGCCACATTGTTTTTGATGATTGATAACGGTACAATTTGCGTTGGTCCCGCAAGCAGTTGGGAACGAGCATAAGTCAATACACTTGTTGTTAACACAAGATTTTTCAGCAGAACAACTTGAATCGCTTCTGCACCCGATAATGCAAGTTAGACTTTCACAGATTTCGTCGTTCCTGCAGTCATTGTCTCTTCTGCATATAGGTTTACATACCCCAGATGAAATGTCACATCTTTCATTGCTCAAACAACCAACATCCGAGGAGCATACAAGTCTACAAAACTGATCTATACACGCGTTGCCAGTTGGACATTCTCTGTTTTCTTTACAAGGTTGTGCAGGGGCCCTTACACAAGCCACCTTAGCTGAAGGATTTGGTACAAAACCCTTACCACATGAGCACGTAGCTCGGTGGTTTGACACAGTACAGAGAGCATTTGGTCCACATGGATTTTCTTCGCAAGGATTTACACATTTATTGTTTCTGCATGATTCGCTGCTAGTACAATCTTCGTCGCCGTGACAACCGTAGAAACACATATTGTTGAAACATATATGGCCAAGGAAACAGTCATTGTCAACACGACAGGTAAGTTGGCAGTTACCTCTTAGACATTTCTCGTTGTAGGCACAGTCGTTATCTGCTTTACATTGAGGATGGCACATGTTTTGTGTACAATTGTTTCCACCTGCACAGTCTGAATTAGAGGAGCATGACATGGGTACTAAAAACGATAAAAAAATAAAGTCAATAACCAAGAACATACGAAAAGTTTTAAAATGTCGGATAGATGCCGGGTACTGGCCAATAAAACATAAATATTTTTAAGGCAACGTTTCGTCAACAATTTATGTTCGCTCCGTCTGAATTAAGAATTATTTCTTAGCTCTAAGGAACTGAAAAATAAATTCACGAAGCCTTAGAAGAATTTGAGTTTTATTGTTAGCTACCCAATATCTTCTATCTGATATAATTAAAAAATAATATTGTTTACATTTATTGTGACGGAAACGGTTAATCTTGCTGCGTCACACCAAGTAACTCTAAATAAAATTTACCATCATGAAATCACTAATAAATGTGGATTGAATTAAAAGTACATAGAGTATTTTCTACATGCAAATCATCAAAATTTATCATTGCCACCAAATTTTTTTTTACTTTATTTGCCTATTTAATTTTAAATTTGACCATGAATGCATACTAGTTAAAAAATTAAATTTACTTACATCTAATACATTCAACGTCTTGATTTCCAGTGAACCCTGCTGGACAACTACAATATTTAATGTGATTTTCCACCTTGCACTTCGCATTCATACCACATGATGATCTTAATACACACGGGTTAAGACATTGTCCTTGCAGACATTGCTCGTCTTGTTGACACTCAGACTCGGTCTGGCAAGGTGGACTGCAGATGTCGCCATAACAGTATGTATTTGCAGGACAGTTTGCTGTTGTTTTGCAGTTAACCAGTTTGGGTCTGCACCCGAGTTTGACATCACTTGGGTCTCCCTGATAACCATTTCGACAACTACAATGTCCTACGTGATCCACGGCAATGCATTCAGCATTAACTCCACAAATAGTACTTTCACATACGTCCTTGCATTTATGAATTCCGTTACTTGTGTCACATTTCGCGGCAACTGGACAATCCTTGTTTGTTATACATTCTAAGGGAGCTCGACATCCTTCGTTATAAGGATCTCCAATAGAACCACGTGGACATTGACATTTAAAGGATCCTCTGGAGTTATGACAAACAGCGCGTGGTCCACAAGGTTCATCGGCACAGAAATCTATAAGTCTACAACCCTCATAGGGATCTCCTGTATAGCCAGGTTGACAATAACAAGTTTGCCTGTGGTGTTCGGCAGAGCACAGGGCGTTTTTTCCGCATGGATTATTTACCAGGCAAGCTATTTTGCACATATACTGATCACATAGTTTGTCATTGGAACATTGCTCACTTGTTTCACATTCGACTTTTTGACATCCAAGTTTGTCATCATTGGGATTACCTTTATAACCGGGTTTGCAGCTACAGGAAGCCTTGTGGTTTTTAGACGAACATTCGGCGTTTCTTCCGCAAAGAACAGTCTCACAGGCATCAACGCATTCTGTTTGGCCTATATTGTTCGACAAGCATTTTTCTGTATATTCACAGTCAGTGTTAGTTCTACATCTAACCTCTTGGGTACATATATTGTTTTGACAAAACTGGTATTCCGGACAAGAAGAGTTTGATTTACAAGTTGGCTGGCATATACCTTGGATACAGAGTTGATCACTAATGCACTCACGTGTGGTAGTACATATTGAGGTACATAAGCCGTTATAGCATTTAAGACCTGAAGGACATTGATTATCGTCTGCGCAGTACTGAACTGGGACACAGCCTAGAAGAGGATCGCCAGTCGTACCTGCTTGACAGGTACAAACTCCTAAATGATTTAGTGGAATACAGTCTGCTTTTTGTCCACACACGTTGGGCAAGTTGCAAGGATTAATGCATATGGAATCAATGCAAGTTTTTTCTTGAGAACAGTCATTATTATCCACACATTCTATTGTAATGCAATTACGGTGGACATCTTCTTTTGTACGAGGAGGACATCTACATGTAGCCTCATGGGCAATAGGAATACATTCTGCGTTAACACCACATGCAGTTGGATTTTCGCATGGATTTCTACATCTATTATTCACGCAGGCAGCTGAGGACGGACAGTCTGAATCGGTAAAGCAATCTCCTGGTTTACGGCAGCCAGTGCCCTCTGGATCTCCTACTAGTCCTTCAGCACAGATACAAGAGAAACCACCGTCGCTGTTAATACAAGTGGCCGTTGTATGACATGGGTGAGATTCAACACACTCGTTAATATCTACGCATTTATTGTTTTTTATCCTGTATCCAGAGAAGCAACTACAAACAGCTCGATGGTGTTCAGTGGAACAGGTACCTTTTCCACAGGTCACAATATCACATGGATCTGTAACAAAGAATGAAACAAAAAATAACAAATTTGCATCATATTTCAATAAATGACATACTTAAACACTTGTTGGAGTTTTCATCACAGAATTGATTAGAAGAGCAGTCATCATCTTTAAGACACTCAACTTTGAAACATCCTAAGTGCGTGTCATAAGGATCACCCAAATGTCCAGATGGACAAGAGCAAGACAGTTTATGATTCACTACATTACATATGGCATGTGATCCGCATCGTGTTTCTTCGCAGGGGTCTTGACATTTACCGAGTTTGCACACAAGATTGTCAGCACACTTGTTATTATGACGGCATTGATCAGGCAGTGAACAACCAGGTTCAGCAAACGGATCTCCAACTCTTCCTTCACTGCATATGCATGTGTAAGAACCTGGTTGATTTTTACAAACAGCTGTAGGGTGGCATGGATTATCTTCACATTCGTCTATATCCACACAACCATGAGGTGTACCAATAAATCCTACTGCACATTTACATTGTCCTTGCACACAGACCTGTGAAGTTCTGCAGTCTGTATCGAAGCCACATCCTGGTTGACATACACCTTTACGACATACTTCTCCATGTAGACAGTTGTTGTCGCTATAACAAACCTTAACACAGATTTCATTATAACATCTTTCTCCCACTGCACACACGGTGTTATCTTGGCATGGCAATGTACATATATTTTGATGACAAATATGTTGCTCAGGACATTCGTTGGCTTGTTGGCATAACGATGGTACTCTAATACATCCCTGCTGTGGTGTTGGATTTCCATCAAAACCATCCGGACATTTGCAAACTGTTTTATGATCTTGACATGAACAAATTGCATTTGGCCCACAAGATCCTTCCCCTTGACAAGGATCTTGGCATCTATTATTTATACAGGCGTATTCGGAAGGACAATTTTTGTTACTGCGGCAACCAATAATGCACATACCATTAATGCACGCTTGATCTTTAGAACATTGACTATGATCGGCACAAGGGTTTACACACACTTTTTGTAAACATCGCTCACCGCTTGAGCAGTCCTCATTATTTCTACAGACAGCTCTGCACTGTTCTTTGTAGCATACTTCATTTCCACAGTCTGTATCAGTTGTGCAAGTTGTGGCAATACGTATACAACCATCTTGAATTCCAGTTTGGACAGGAATATATTTTGCAAGACAACTACAAGAGGCTTTTTTATTTTCAACATTACAGACAGAATTGGGCCCACAGTTTATTTGTTCACATGGATTTATGCAACGTCCTGATTTGCAAATAGATTTTGGTGGACATTCGCTGTCTCCTCCGGGACAACTTCCTTCGGGTCTACAACCCGATGTAAACGGATCTCCAATTGTGCCTTGAGGACACTGACATGTGTGACCAGTTGAGGTGCTTTTACAAATAGCGGTGTTGTGGCATGGATTTGGATCACATACATCTACTGTAATACATTCTACTTCAGCTATAGGATTGGGACTTGTACCAGGTGGGCATTGGCATATGGCTTTGTGGTCTTCTGCTATACAAACAGCATTTGTTCCGCATGATTCCTCATCACATACATCGTAACAAAGATGCGTCAAACGGTTACATAATTGTGTTAGAGGACAGTCTATATTGTAGACACATGGCACAGATTCACAGCCTGATGATGGATCGTTAGGGTCTCCTACATAAGAACCTGGTGGACACTGACATTGAGGTACGTGATTATTGACAACACAAATGGCGTTCGGACCACATGACAAAAGTTCGCAGGCAGATATGCACATAAATACGTTATGTTCACTATGTTGTCTGCAAGTCTCTTGTTCTGGACACTGGGCATCTGAGTTGCACTGATTTTGAACTACGGGTTTACATCCATTACGGTCTTTTGGATTTCCAGTGTATCCTGTTAAGCACTGGCATTGGCCTCTGTGCGATTCTGCAACACATGCTGCATTGTCCGGACAAGTGAAATGTGAACAAACAGGAACACATTTCAGAACCCCCCAAGGCGTCCGGTTGGCATGCCTCCACCAGTTCACAATCTACATCTGAGGAACAGTCCGGTACTGAAGGTTTTTCACAAAAAGATGTTACAGGATTCCAAATATATTCTCCTTTGCATGCACATGTCGGATGTCTTGCAACATCAAGTTGGCAAATTTCGTTTGAACCACAAGCAACAGTTTCGCAAGGGTTTATACATTTTTGTGTTCCACTTGTATCTATGGAACATATAGTGCCCACTTTACAGTCACTGTCATGTTCACATTCTTTGGGGATTACTCTTTGTTCAAGTTGGCAGCCGACGTTTAAATCTCCTGGATTACCGTTATACCCAGGGGCACATATGCATGATGACCTATGGTTTTCTGCTACACATAATGCATTAGGTCCACACTGTACTTTACTACAAGCGTCTAAACACTTTCTCAGGCCTTTTCCCAATTGAAAACATATTTCCGTGTCGTAGCAGTCGAGATCACTGTGGCATTGTCCTTGAATTTTACATCCTATAACAAGATCGGATGGATTTCCAACGTATCCGGGAGGGCATAAACACTGACCAGCATCACAAGTAGCTTTGGGCCCGCATTTGACATGTTCGCAAAGATTTTCACACTGACCTCTCTCACAAGTATAACCGTTAGGACAAAGAAGTTTATCACTACACTGACAGTTCTCAGGGTCTCTGCAAATGCCTCCTTGAACTTGTGAACACATGACAAATGGATTTCCAGCATATCCTTCCTTACATCGACAATCATAACTTCCTATCGTATTGATACAAACTGCACTGTTTCCACAAACATTGGTGTTGCATTCATCTATATCTTCGCAACTTATGTAAGGATTCCCCGTGAAACCTTGAACGCATGTACAATCGATTCCATTATAACTCTCGTTGCATTCTGCGTTGTGTCCACAAGATGCAGGACTGCAAGTTTTCTTTTCGATTCTTTCACATATTTCATAAGGATTTCCAAGAGTACCGGAATTACAAACACATTGGTTCAAGAAGCCATATTCACAGTGTGCATTTTTGCCACATTTTGGATCACAAGTAGGGCCAATGAGAGCTATAAAAAAATCGTTTATGTTAGTTATTTTATTTAAAATCGTATGTATCAATGTAACTTACGTGGCATACAAATAAGATTTGGGTTTCCTACAAAGAAGTGATCACACACGCACTTGTTCGTATTTACGTCGCAGTGAGCACCTACGCCACAAATTATACCTTCACATCTTTGCTTGCATCTGCCACTAATACAAACATTCGGCTCTTCACACGGATTGGTTTTTGAGCAAATATCTGTGGTACATTGTCCTCCTGGGAAAGGGTTCCCCATGAAACCTTCTATACATGTACAAGTCGGCCCACTGTTTGTTGCAATACATTGAGCACCAGGAGCACACACAATACCTCTACATACTGAAAATTTATGTATTTATTAATAATTTATTTAATTGATTTTGTTATTAATACTTACTTGACACACACTGCCCTTCAGAGTCTTCCGCAAAACCAACATTACATATGCATCGCGCCACATGATCCTCTGGTTCACAATAAGCATGAGGTCCGCATAATGCAGTCGCACAAGGACTTATACAGGTACCATCATGACAGCTAAGAGTACTTGCACAATCATGATTTGACTGGCACTCAGACTTTACCCCAGGTGTTTCAAGTATGCAACCTCCTTTATAAGCATCTCCAGTCATTCCTTTGGGACAAATACATTTATATCCTCCTTTCAAGTTGAGGCACAGTGCTCCGTAAGCACACGGAACATCTGCACATTCGTTTATATCCACGCACCCCTGCAGTGCATCTCCTTGGAATCCTTTTTCGCAAATGCATTTCGGTGGATCGGTAGGTGTACATTTAGAATTTAGTCCACATGGGTGCCGTTCGCAGGGGCTTTTGCATTTATTATCGTCTTGTGGATCGGTAAAGAATGGAGGTGGGCATACACATTCACCAGGTTGAACGCATCTTTCATTTTGCGAACATTCTTTGTCATTGATACATTTTTTCTGAGCAGGAGAGCAAAGGCCATTGTAAGGGTCGCCACTATAACCAAGAGGACAGTTACATTCATATGATCCTGGTCGGTTTGTACATTCGGCACCATAACCACAAACTTGTTGTTGTTCCATACATTCGTTAATATCTACACACGAACCATCTGGTAGTGCTCTAAATCCTTTAGGGCAAGCACAGTAGCTAACTCCTCCAGTTATGGTTATACATTCGGCACCACTAGGACAAGTACCATCTGGTTCACAACTTGCCAGGACACAGTTGCCGTCATTTAATTTGTAAGGTGGTTGGCAGCGACAATCGGGGCTATTACATTCTAGACATTCTAAGAATGGATTGCCGTTGAATCCAGGTGGACATTGACAGTCATAACTTCCAGGCAAGTTCTTACAAATTGCATTGATTCCACAGGCAGGTTTGTCTCTAAGTTCTGTACATTCGTCATTATCTCTGCATTTGCCAGTGTCATGATCTCTAACATACCCTTGAACACAAATGCAAACGCTTTCTTGTAAATATTCATCCAAAATGCATTGTTCCCCAGTTGGGCAAGGGTTGGTGTCTGAACACCCTGTTGGATTATCTGTCTTTATACATCCTGATCTGTAAGGATCTCCAACTGTTCCTCCAGGACATTGACAAGAAAATGTACCAGGCTCATTTTTACAAATGGCTCCGGATGGGCATGGGTTTCCTGAACATTCATCTATATCTATACAACCAGAGCTGGTACCGCTATAGCCTGTGCTACAAATACATTTGGCCTCTTGATTAATAAGCATGCATTCTTCATTTAGTCCACAAATAGTAGTTTCGCAAGGATCTATTAAATTAATTATAATTAGATAATAATAATATTAGTAAAACAGTTTGAACACTTACGTCTGCAGTCATTGCCGATGTTAGGTTCTGGACATAAGCACCTTTTTTTATTGTCACAGATGGCATTACCGTGACAACCAGAATCATTTTCGCATGTAACAATTTCATTACATTTAGTTATTGGATCAGGATCTGGTACAGTTCCCTCTGGACATTCACATGTATAGGAACCAGGTGAATTTTTGCAAACAGCTCCAGTGCCACATGCAGTTGGTTTAGCACATTCATTTATATCGTTACATTGTGTATTTGGGTTTCCAGAAAAGCCTGGTTTACATTGACATGCGAAGGTGCCGGGTAAGTTGGTACAGATTGCGTTTTCACCACAGCGGCCACTCGGGCCGTTTACTTTATCACATTCGTCAACGTCTGAAAGTAAAAGTCATCTTTTAAAAACAAAATGTTGTTATTTTTAAGAAGCATTTAACAATATTTATCCTTACCAATGCATCCCGCGGCTATGTCACTAGGATTGAAAGTCCAACCGTCTTCACATATACAGTAGGCTTCTTGCCCATCTGGTTTACAATAAGCATGATCTCCGCAGGTGACATCTTCACAAGGAGCTTTACATTGAACCACTGGAGGAGTTCCAACAAAACCGTTCTCACATTCACAATGGAAACTACCAATGGTGTTTGTACAAACAGAAAATGGACCACAAGGCTGTTCCTGACATTCGTCTACATCAGCGCAATTTGAACCTTTTGCAACGAAACCTTTTTGGCAAAAACACTGATTTTCTATACATTCAGCATTGTTTGTGCAGTCGAAGTTAGATTTACAGAGGATGTTTACATCAACCTGTACAAGAAAAAAAGATTTGTAACATTATGTTCAAAGTATTAGTAAAATAAATCTTACTTGCTCACAGGCAACTTGTGGAGTTGGATTGGCTTGATACCCTTGTGGGCAAATACAGTTGTATCCAGGCACGGCATTTTCGCATATAGCGTGTGTACCGCAGGGCTTCTCGAGGGCAACGCATTCATTGACGTCTACGCATCCTTTGAAAGGATCTCCAGTGTAATCTTCTTTGCAGGAACATAAGTAACTTCCGACTGTATCTTTGCATATAGCATTTTCTCCGCAAGGGTTTGTTTCGCATTCGTTAATATCTGAGGAAATTTTATAAAACATTTCGAAAAATTCGTATAAAGTTAAATTGGTAACCTACAGAAGGGTAGACTGAAAGAAACAGAACAGGCAAAGACGAGATAAACAACAACATACGAAGAGAATATCAGCTGAAAGTGAAATTAGGATTAACAACAATACTCTGCAAGACAAATAGAATTAAAATAAAAACAAGTTTGTACAAAAATGTATACAGTACAGTTAGGCTTTCTAAAATACATAGTAATACGAGGAAAGGGTAAAAACGAGCAGTAGGTAAATAAAATACTAGTTGTTATGTGGAAATTGATGAAAAATAACGATTTACTAAAATAAATAAGGGTATTAGTGTAGGACAAGGCTAAGCTACAGAGACCGGAAATTTTATATTTCACTTATAGGCTCCAAATTAATATATTTTCTGTCAATGTTAACACCCACATTTGATTTTCCCGTTACCAGAAAAGTTATGAATCAAATACGGCTTAACATCATATTAAATTTGGTAATCAGAACCACTAAGGGAAATACAAGTTGGAAATATTCGGACTCGTGTTATGAGGAGAATAGTGTAGTAATTCCACTAACTTTCACAATATGTGTGTCCCTGTCCCGTGAAACCTTGGGGGCATATGCATTTGAAGGAGCCGGGTACGTTAAGGCATTTTGCGTTTATTCCACAAGCTCCCGATCTTCCACATTCATTGATGTCAACACAGTCTTCATTAGCTGATCCTGTGTATCCTTCTGGACACAAGCAGGAGTAACTTCCGTTAGTGTTGACGCAGGTCGCAGTTGCAGCGCAGGGGTTCGAGTCACACTCATTAATGTCTAGCGATGTTAAAGCATTAGCGTTAATAGTGTTGATTATTGTTTATTAGACAATGGAAGAGTGATTTTCTTAGTGTTTGATTAAATATCTATTAAATCGTGTTAAATATTATGTTGTTTAGGTGTAAGTTATTATTGGACTTTTACAATGTTAATTAGGTGCAAACTTTAGATTCGAGGCATTTGCAGCAATTTAAAAGCCAATTGGTGTGGTTCTGTGAGTCAGTAATACAAAGAAAATTCGTAAGTTTTTAGTTATTCTTCTTAAAATAAAAGTATTGCTTTGTAGTTAGCTTACTTATTGAGGATGTCTTGGTCACAATAATACACTGCTACATTAATACTGAACAGCGTTCACAATGCAATCGATGTGCAAAATCAGATGTTATGTTAAAGATATTGTAAAACTGATTTTCCTATATATTTGCCGCAATTACCTGCTTACTAGTCGACAGTTTGCAGAGAAAACACAGCATTAAATTTTAAAAATCAATACAATTTAATGTGCATAATTCTGCAATCTGTGCAGACCAATTATAGTAATAAGTTGTTATTTACACACAAAAGTTAATCTACAATATGATATAAAGTTATTAAAATCTGACTACTGTGACATGATAAGTAAAAGTCCTTGGGTTAAACTAAAATTTTTGTACAAGAAAATCAGTCTTCACGTGTTTGTTTCTGCAAACAATGATTTATTTACAAGAATATATACATTTTTTGTCGTGTGATTAAAGCAACTACCTGTGCAGTCCGTCATTGGGTCTCCTATAAAGCCTGGCGGGCACGCACATTTAAAACTTCCTTCTAAATTCGTACAGTGAGCATTTCTTCCGCAAGGGTTAGTTCTTGAGCATTCATCCATGTCTCCGCAACCGGTGGTATAGGCATCTCCCTCGTAACCCGGTGGACAATAGCACTCTCTTCCCCCAACTACATTTCTGCACGTGGCACCAGGTCCACAAGCGTTTGGGTGTTCACATTCATCTATATCCACACAACCATCGAATGGATTTCCAAAGAATCCTTCAGGACATACGCATGTGTAGTTTCCGGGGGTATTTTGACATAGAGCGTTTTGGCCACACACGTTTGGGTTCGAACATTCGTCGATATCTAAAATAAAAGATATCTGAATATTAAGTTTCAAATATTAGAAACAAGTTGTGGAAACGTGTTGCCAAAAGGTAACATGTTAAATTTAGTTATCCTTAAATTCCTTTAATAAATTTAAATCAAAATCTCATAATTTAAAAACAAATTAAGTTCCTCTTCTTGATAAATGTTAAAATATAGAGTGGAGTGAAAAATAATATTAACTGAAAATTTTTGTTAATTATTATTTACTAACTTTTACAAATCTTATCATAAATAAGTATAACATATATCTTTTTAAACAATTATTTTCCCGGCTATTTGCCAAAAGGCTGAAACTTGGATTACAAAAAAAGATAATATGCACATTATGTTCAGTACTACTGATTCAATAATGTTATTTTTAATTTCAACTATTCTGTCCAGTAAAACCAAATATTATATTTTTCATTCCACTCTATATTTTAACTTTTATCAAGAAGAGGAACTTAATTTGTTTTTAAATTATTTCATTGACCCTAAGGGGTATTTCCACTATATAATTTCAATTATTCTGTTCTCTGAAGCCATTAATGTTTATTACATTAAGGTTTACAAGTTTGGTTACTTTGAATTCTTTAAATGTGCTGGCTACCCTGATGAAGCGATGCAGGCGGAAACACGTGTCGGTAGATAATTTAAAGTTTTTTAAAGTGAGTGTCAACTGGTGAGTACCTTGTGTTTTATTTATTTTTGGTTTTACTGGACAGAATAGTTGAAATTAAAAATAACATTATTGAGTCAGTAGTACTGAACATAATGTGCATATTATCTTTTTTGTAATCCAAGTTTCAGCGTTTTGGCAAATAACCGGGAAAATAATTGTTTAAAAAGATATATGTTATACTTATCTGTGATAAGATTTGTAAAAGTTAGTAAATAATAATTAACAAAAATTTTCAGTTAATATTATTTTTCATTCCACTCAAAATCTAAGTTTTAAGCGAAACAAACCCATGTATTGCACACTGGACATGTAGTAAAAGATGTGTTTATAAAGTTTTCGTCAATTTCCTATAGAGCTCAACATCTCCCAGTACAGTTGTTTCTCATTATAAGGTATTTTTCTAGATAGTTTAAGCAGAAAATTTATTAACATTTTTACTTATAACTTTTACAGTTTACGTTTAAAGAATTGTTTTATGACCTGGGCATACATTTATAGTAAATTATATTCTTAATATATAGATGTTAAACATCATAGTTAAAGAATTTTTCCATTTTTTTTGTGTCCAAGTAATCATCTACTCTACATCTAATTTAAATTTTCTATTCCATAGCCTCAAGTAGCATTTGAACTAGTATCATTCTAAGTTTGGAAGTTCTAATATAACTTGTACAGTAAATATAATTGTTAAAAACACCACTGTTTTAAGAGTTATGTAAATGTCTTAAAACACCTTATGTGAATATAGTTTTTTGCATTTTCATCTTTGTAATTATTATTATAAACGCATTTGCAAAATTTCGTTAAAATTGCTCAAGCTCTTTTTGAGATTAATTGAGGTATTGTAATGTATCATTAATAACCTATAATTTTTATTTGAATCACCAAAAAATAATCTTAAATACTGCTTGAGCTCTAATTTCTTAAGAATTGTTTGTCTTCTTTATGGAAACTTTGGCTAATTTTACTCGACAAAACTTCATAGTGAATTTCACGCGTCTTCAACTCAAGTGATATATTGCCTTGGAAAATTATTAAAAGTTAATAGAAAAAATGTGTGAGACCCTTGAATATTTATAAAAAAAATAAACTTTTATCAGTTTCCATAGTTAACATTTGTTTGCTACTTTTTTTATATTTGTTTACTAATATGAATGCTGGGCTAATGCAAGTAAATGATTCTGTGTGTATCGACATATTCACATTCATTCAGCAAAGTATGTCAGTGAATGGCCAGGATATCATTATTAAGTTGTTGCAGGACCGCACTTACCAGGACGGCAACTGAGATTTCACAAGTAAATAAAATTTTGATATCCAGCTGAATACAATTTGTTAAAATAGGCTATATGCCGATCAAATTAATGTCAGGTTGAGCTACGAACCAAAATTTAAATCCAATGCTTACCGTCAGTAACTACTGCTACTGTAGTTAAAGTAGTCGCAGTATTGATGCGTAGGGGTAAGTAATGATACGTTTTAATTGGGTAGTTGGGTGTTTATTTTCTAGTGAACCCTGAAGATATGTCGGAAGATATGACTAATCCTGGTAGAGCAAATCTAATTTAAATTAGTTTAAGTTATAAATCATACTTACAATTGAAATATTATTCTCTTTTTAAGAAAGAGAATTGTAAATAATAAACAAAAAGAACATATCATTAATTGCATATAAACTTTAACTCATACAACCAGCTACGACAGTATAAAGTAGTAACGACTGGGGTATCCTAAAAGTCTACATACGGACGCAAGCCCACAACATGTCAATCGAAAATGTAATGTAAGGTAATGTTTATTACCAACTGGATAGATTTACATGTATGGATATTGTCAATATAAACTACTTGCTACACTAAATAAATAAATAAATAAATAAACACAATATTTAGTAAATGTAACTAAATATAATTACTTCCAGTTCACAACTGGACTAATTACATAGGCACACTTTTAAAAAAATAAATATTTTGTATAACGGGGGATCTAGAATTATTGTTCTTACTTTCTCGGTACGTCAAATGATACAATCCCGGTCCTGAGTGATTATGTAATGAAGTAGTGTTTCGCTCTAGTTGTCTGCCCGTAATTGTATAAACATTTTAATACAATGCAGATATTATCCTTTACTTGTATTTAGTATGAGTAAATATTGTAATAACGTATGCGGGAAATCTTACCAAGACATTGAACTTCGCCGTCTCCCTGGTACCCTGGGTTGCATTTACAGAGGAAATGCGCTGGTAAATTACAGCACTCGGCATTTTCCACGCACCTTGCGGCTATTGCGGGATCGTCGCATTCATTAATATCTGCAAATAAATAATTAACATTAAAATAAATTCTTCCTACGTGCTAATTCTTTTGCGAGATAAATGGATTACATCAGAACAGCTGCTTAGATACCATATACAGTGTGTAAATGGTTAGGCTACTATATTCAGTAAATTAGAAACACTACTGTGACATTCTTGCGTGACATAATGTTTTACAGTGATCTTCCATGAAGATTAATTTAAAAGTGTAATTACTCGTTTCGTTTTACTTGATTGGTTCCAAATTTATTGACTGAAGAACACTATTAGGAACCTGTAGCTAAAAAATAATGGCTTTGCGTGTATGATCTTATTTTGAAACGCTCCCAGCATTGAAGAAGAGTAAGAATTGCGAATAACGAAATGGATTTAGCTATCTCAAATTTTAAAACAGATGCACTCCACTCGATTTTTGCATCATTATTGACATTCCATGGAGCAAGTTCCTACAATGTAACTTTTGGATCAAATTAGAAAATGTTAAAAAATCAGAAAAACCGCTGGGTATCAGATCTTCCTCACCGTAGTAAAACTCGACGTGTGGTGGAGTTTATAATAAAAGTAATTTTTGACGTTTCAAAAAAGTCACATTTTTTGACGTTTCAAAAATGTCACATTTTGACGTTTCAAAAAAGTCACATTTTGACGTTTAAAAAAAGTCACATTTTGACGTTTCAAAAAAGTCACTTTGACGTTTCAAAAAAAGTCACACTATTTGACGTTTCAAAAAAAGTCACATTGGTGAAATGTCACTAATATTTTTTTTAGATATTAGGACCGATATTGCTCATCAACGAACCGAATCTCTTCCTTGACCTCTAGAATGTGTGTGCCAAATTTAAAAGCTTTTTCTCAAAAACTGTAGCTGCTATCGCGAACCACACAGACACACACACAGATAGAAATTTTTTTCTGTCTGAAATTTTGTGTATCGTCATAATTCGCCGAGATTCGTCCAGAGGTGCAATAAAAATTTTTCAATTTTTTTTCACGAATACATAACTTCTTCACTTTGAGGAGCGAGGAAGTAATTAAACGGTGTAACATAGCCGTTTAACAGACTAATTGTCTTAAGAAGGGTTTTTGATACTGGAATTTTCCCTTCCTTGATAAACAAAATTTATTACCGAAGTATCTTACCATAGTTTTTTTTAACCATTTTTATCAATTATTTTTAATGCCATTTTGTTATGTTTTAAACTAGGCATAAGTTTTTAATAACATGTATTAATTACATCCTTTTTAATTTAGAATGGGTGTTAGTATTTTAAGTTTAATTTTTAGATATCAAATAGACTCCATCCCTATCCAGCCGTTCAAGTTCCACGGTGGCGTATTGCACAATGGATGTTTGGCTGGCTCTGGGCGTGGATGTCGAAATGATTGTTTTGTATATAATATTTAAATATATTGTTTTGATTGATTGATTGTTTATTGATCTAAAGTTGACCATTATTACGTTTAATGCCCTCGTCTGCTATTTGGATACTTGACTCTCATTTAGTTAGAATTTTGGATCTTAATAGTCATTCGAGGGATTTAATAATCAGTTTATGATAAGGAACATGTTTTTGGCAGTTGCACGAAATAGTGTTCTGAGTAAAATACAAAAAGTATCCACTGGTCTGAGGTCTCCTGGGATTCCCATATGAAGAAAAAATATAACGTATCATGACTAGATATCTTTTTGCCATTATAATTGTGTACGTAATAACTAATAAACTACCGCCAAAAATATTTTTGCGGATTTAGCCGTGGCAGTATTCCGTGGCTTAACGTATATAGTACAGTGTGAATCAACATTCAAAGAACATTAATTAAGTATCGGATAAAAAATCATCCATGTAAGAAACAGATCAATTTATTGATAGAATTTAATGCAGACATCGCATAAGGTATTGTAAACGGGAAATTATTTTTGAAATATTACATCTTGTTTATATTATCACTTCAGTTTGATCTAATCTAATCTATAGTATTTGCATTTTAAGTAAGCGTTAATTCAAATGACTTGTCAGCATTGTTGATGTTATGTGAATTGTTAGTAGATGCACAATAATGAGACACGTGTTATACAGGGCGAGTCAGTTTTTTGTAGACAAACTTTAACAGGAGATAGAACACATGTTTTTAAAAAGAAAAGTTCCTATAAACATATGTCGTAGAACGCTTCGTTTCCGAGATACAGGGTGTTGAATATAATTTTTTTTTCTCGAATTTTCATTATAACTTATAAACGAATGCTTAGATTTTTTTCCATGTTTGGGGGATAATGCCTATTAATTAAGGGGCATAAAACAAGCGATAAGAATGTTCAAAAACTTGCACAGTGGCGGAGTGGAGGGGGTGCTCAACCACTTTCTTAAACAGAACTTCTACACCAATGACTATTTTTTTAAAAAACCTGTTATTTTCATTATGTACATACAGTTTAACAAAAATAATGTCCCTTCTTCTGTTTCGAAATTCCTGTGCGTTTCCGAGTTATTTTGATTTTTAGTGTTTAATGTGGTACTAAATTAATATGTTTATAGGAACTTTTCTTTTTAAAAACATGTGTTCTATCTCCTGTTAAAGTTTGTCTACAAAAAACTGACTCACCCTGTATAAGGACAATGTAAAAAAATCATCTTAAGAGAAATTAGCAACTGTGTTGTTGACAAAAATCGTTGATTAGGAATTAATAAAAATGAGAGATGAAATAGTAGAAATTAAGAGAAGAAACTTAAGAAAACATTTCGTTATCGCTTTGGAACCAACATTGATTTATTTTATTGGAAGACAACGGACGTTTGAAACAGAGACGTAATCACTTTCAGTTATAGTAGTTCAGAATTTACAACAAAAATTTCGTAAGGGTGGACAACTTCTTGTCTTTTTATAATTGTGGTACCAGTTTCGTAACTGGAGCAGTAGGAACTTATTCTTTTAAATAGCGTTAAAGGAAGTCAATGTGTTTAAGGTCTGGAGATCGAAGGGTCAAACTACAAACCCGCATTGGTGAATCCATTTATTCGCTGCTTCACAATCGCATTCTAAACATAATTATTTCAGACATTCAATACTGTGCACCTTGTACTAATGAGGATTAATAACTTTGAAACATTTAGTAATGCATTTTCACTTTATTTTAGTTTCCACAATTCAACTCATAGTTACCAGTTGTCCCTGGAAGAATTTATTTTGCATAATGATGACCTCGTATTGTACGAACCGTGTTCACTCTAGTGCTTACCACACAAAATAAACATATGTAAATATTATTTTTCTTAACAGGAAGAAGAAAAGAACCGTTCTGTTTGTCTAACTTCTGATAACGAGAAACCAGCAAAATTAATATAGTTAATAATTTTATTAATACTGCATTTACTTTACGTAGACATAAATAACCAAAATACTTCTTGCCAGCAAAAGTCATGGTACAGTACGACGCAAAGGAAAAATTCCGTGTATATCTTTTATTGAAAGTGTAGTTTAGGACAATAGTCAAAAACAACGTCAAAGTCTACTAGAAAAATAACGACAGCAGTTTAATTCTAATTATAAGAATAGTATACGTCGCATAACTCATGGTACAGCTGAGAACCGTGACATTATCTGCTACGGTTGCAATTTGTAATAAGTTCAGGCATACGTTAATTCATGAAACATTGTAAGCATGCATTAGTTCCACTGGAGTTGTCGAGAGCGAAACATTACATTTGAGTTTGTGCGATTGCAAAATGAGTCTTAAAAAATTGACAGTCAGAGCGAAAAATTATCATCAATTTGCATAACGATGGGAAGTCTTACTCAGAAATAGCACTGATAATAAAAAGAAGTCGGTCAACAATACAGAAGGTAGTTAACAGATTCGAAATTGAAAACAGGATAGAAAATAAAGTCCGAACAGGAAGACCGCGAAAGCTCGCAGTAAGAGAAGAACGTCAAGTATTGAGGATGGTTCGAGACAATCCTCGCGTAAGTGCCCCAAAAATTGCGACAGAAATAAAAGAAAGGTTTAGTAAAGCAGTTCATGCAGACACAGTACGCCGAATACTTCACAGAGGGTATCAGGCCTGTACACCATGAAACAAACCGTTCGTGAGCGATGTTAATAAGAAGAAGCGCTTAGAATTTGCAAAAAAAATACAAATCCGCAACAGCAGCATTTTGGGGAAAGTTATATTTTCCGATGAGAGCCGCTATTGCATTTTTGGATCTGACGGACGTGGCAAAGTATGGAGAAAACGAGGCGAAGCACTGAATCCAAAAAATACTGTTAAGACAGCAAAACACGAAGGAGGAAGTATTATGGTATGGGGCTGCATGGCAGCTTCCGGGGTGGGGAATCTTGTAATAATTGAAGGAATCATGAATCAGCATGTCTATTTGAACATTTTAAAAGAAAATTTGAACGCCAGCGCTGAAAAACTAGGTCTACGGGAGGATTACTACTTTCAACAGGATAATGATCCTAAACATACAGCCTATGCTGTTCGATAATGGATATTATACAATACCCCACACATGCTTGTAACGCCACCTCAGAGTCCCGATTTAAATCCCATAGAGCACCTATGGGATGTGCTCGAGAGACAACTGCGGAAACATATTATAAGTAGCAAGGCAGACTTACAAAAACTTATCGTTCAAGAGTGGAATGCCATTCCTGCAACTGTGACTCAAAAATTAGTCCTCTCAATGCCAAAAAATTACAGGAAGTTCTGAGACTGAACGGATATCCCACGGGGTACTAGATTTTTCCATAGTATTGATTGACATACTCTTAGATTGTATTTCTTATTGACTATTAATGCTGTACCATGACTTATGCGATGTGTCTTTTTCTCCTACTTACACTAATACTGCTGTAGTTACTTTTCTAGTACACTTTCACGTTCTCTTTGACTATTATCCTAAAGTACTCTTTCAATAAAAGATATACATATACAGAACTTGTGTTTTTTTTTACTGTTTACGTTGAATACTGTCGTGTCTTTCCATTGCATCATGGTGTACCATGACTTTTGCGAGAAACCAGCAAAATTAATATAGTTAATAATTTTATTAACACTGCATTTACTTTACGTAGACATAAATAACCATAATACATCATAAGTCCTTCAGATGTAATTAACAAGTTGTTCGTGATACTAAGTAAAATTGCATTGAATATGAAAAGCAAAAGTACATTTCGCTAAGTATGCCATTGAGCTTTTGAGGACAATCACAGTGACAGCTGGGCGACGTTTTATTTGTTAATTTAGTGGGCACGGATAACTATCACGGCGAGCTTAACGCTTAGAAGATCAACGGCCTCCTCAGAGCAATGAACTAACTTCGCGGACAGTAAATTGACGTTATTTTTCACTATTAGACCACATAGGATTATTGGATAGGTTTTTACCGCCTGCGGGGCATTTTAGGATGATGATAAAGAGACAAGGTCACGTGCTTTGGCTAAAAAACTTCTGTTGAGGTCGTGAGCTGTGGTTATATAACGATTATTATTCTGTTTTGAAGATTAAAAAGACCGAACACTAATTATGCTCATTAGGCAAGGCTGCTTCAAATAAATTTTCCTTTCTATTACACCTTCCGTGTTAATGCAAGAATAAGCAAATAATACAGGTTTTAAAATGCTGTTTAAATCGTTTTAAAACGGAAAACTGTGACCTATATCAGGTTATTATATACAATCCTTTTTCAGATCTCTAAAGTAAATGACCGAAAAGCCTTATGTTTACGTTTGTACAATTTATTGTTTGAATAAGAGACGGTCAACGGCCTTTGCTAAAACATTTATTAAAACCGAACGGATGTCGATTTAGTCATCATTGAAATTAATAAGGAAAAACTAACGGTATTGCACCATGACCAGAATTTGATGCTGTGGTTACCTGATATAATCGTCGTCTTTGATTAATTATTAAATGGAAAAAGAAAAGTAAATAAAAATAGTTCTTTTGCAGATAAGATAATTTTTCACTTGTTTGCTACCATCCCTAATTCGTTAACGGTGAGTAATCACGGGGAAAAGGAGGTTGCTCCCTTGGCTTAGAAAAGAAGGTTTTAATTCCCTTTAAATTTACCTCCGAATTTACCTTTCATTTACAATACGGTATCTGGGATTTGTTGTTTCAATTTTGTTATAATTTGAAAATAGAAACAAATGACAAATTTTACCCGTGCATTAGCATGCCATGATAATCTGTTGCAAAAAATTAATAATCAGGTATATGCGCTCTATGTTCAATCCCTAATCTTATTCAATCTTCATTCGATAGCGAGGTGTCGTTTTAATGTTCACTAAATTATTATTTAGGTATTCAATGTAGTATTTTCCTTTTTGTTTAAGAATGAGGCAATTACATGAAGCATTATCAAAATTATTTAAGGCAATATTCATCTATATTGTAGCGAAAAAAAGTATCTTCGTGGTTACACCGTGGCTACAATGACAAGTGACGATCATAACATAATTATCGTCGTGGCCAACTGAACATTTTATATAATTAACGATTTGGGCGATGTCTACAAAACATTACCAATCAATGCTCATAGTTTTAGTGAACTTTTATAACGATTATTTTAGTAATGGCGTATTCCCCAATGTGTTTAAAATAGCTAAATTAATCCAGTTTTTAAAATCATTGCCAACATCGGTAAAGTTTTAAAAATTCTATTAAAATGTAGACTAACGATCTACTTGAATCCGACTCCTTATTTAATGATTGTCAATTTGGAATCAGACCTAACCACCTAACAATAATGCTATCTCTAGTATGATTAGTGACAGTCGATGGCTTTGAGGAAGCGTTGGTAACTTCCATTACCTTATGTAACATTAGCAAAACTTTTGATTGTATGTCGTATTCGATACTGAAGACAAAGCTTGAAATTTATGGAGTAAGAGGCATGTTGCGTGAACTTTTTAGATCTTATATATTAAATGGAACGCAGTGCGTATCTGCAAATAATACCAATTCAAACTATACTAACATTAATCATGGAGTTCCTCAGGGACATGTGTTAGGACCACTGCATTTTTAATATTCATTAATGACTTTTCATATTGCCTAATCAGTAGAAAAAATATGTTGTTTGCGGATGATACAACCCTGTTGTATCCTGATGAAAATGTACAGGACCCTGCTCAAAAGACTACTTTAGTTGAGAATACTGCTGAAACGTGGTTCTCTACTAATATGTGATGTTTAAATAGAGACAAAACTCAAAACTTGTTATAATCATTCAATCATAATGTTTGGAAAAATGTTAAATTGGAAGGTATCATTATTGATGACGGTCTTAGATGGGACAAACATATCGATGCACTTTGCAAAATACTCTGTGGCTTTCTATTTCCTTTAAGAAAAGATATGCAAAGGAACATTACTTTCTGTTTAATTTGCACTTTTCCACCTTCATCTTAATTATGGTATTACTATATGGGGAAATTCTATTAATTCTCAATTCCTACAAAGTGTTTGTGTTACAGAAACGTGCCATTAGAATTTTAGAAAATGTTGACTTTAGAGAGCATTGTAAACCCTTATTCAGGAACCACAATATAATGTCTCTGCCTAGCAATTATATTTTTAACTGTTTAATTGATATTTATAGAAACAAAGAACAATTTGCTTCCCATTTTGATGTTCACACTAGAAGCAAAGATAAATTAATTAATCCCAGAAAATAACTAAATCAAAACAATTTGTAAATGTATGTATATATAATAAACTGTCTTTCAATACATTTGAAATAATTCTAAAGAGGTTTTTTATTGAAAAATGCTTCCGTTCTACAGAGAAATACGTTAACTGTGACATATTAATTACCATCTCATTGCAGTGCGAAGGCCCTAATTATTTTAAAGAACAGATATGTGGTGAAGGAAATCGTTCAAACATTTTTATGTACACTGATATATGTATAATATGTAATTATATACATATGTATATTTTTTAATTAATTTAATTGAATAACCCCAGCCCACAGCGTGTTTTGCGCGATTCAATTACTTACATGTGAAAGTGTGGGTAGATGCAAAAGAGACAAACAAGCGCAAGTCGATTAATTTTGTTGATCATAAAATAGCTATTAAATATCGTGTTGGTCTTTTAAATGACCGCCAAATTACAACGGGCTGTTCATAAACATTCTTTAACTAGTTTATGTTATAGTTGTTCACGATCAAACGGGGATTATTAATTAGATAGCTAACAGTATCTATAACATAAAATATGACACAAAGAAATCGGTCTAACTAGAGTTATAATTTGTGGTCTTCGCACATGCTGGAGGTAATAACATATCAAGAAGGCGTACTGCTTGTTATTTTAGCTCAACTAACGTAAAAACAACTGCCGCATTCCATTATTTATACTACGAGTACATTGCAACAATTTAAACTATATAAACTGGGCATTAACACTGTGTACGATTATTTACTTTCTTATACCTAATATAAGGAAGTATAATAATCGTGATTTTTTTCGACCTCGAGATTTTGATTGATATATACGTTTTAAACCCTCCTCAATCCATTCTGACTATTTTCCGAACGACGCGACGTTTATCGGTGAGTGTGTGTGGACGTGTGTGTGTGTGTGTGTGTGTGTGTATGTGTATAATAGAGAAAAGGTACAATTTTGGGATTTTTTTTTTAATTTTTAATGCATTTCTGGACGAATCTTGACAAATTATAATGGAAAAAATCCGTCGGCATGTCATAGCAACAACAGTTTTTGAGATAAAGCTTTCAAATTTGGTAAACATGTTCTAAAGGCCAAAGACAATGATAAATTCGATGATGAGCCAAAATGGTCAGCTGAAAGGAGGTCCACGGGACTTATACTTTTTTGTATTTGTCTTTAAAAAATATATTCTTGATGAAAGACTAAAGTAAGGCTGGGAATCGAATACGAATAATTCGAGTATTCGATTATTCGAGTATTCGAATACGAATTATTCTAATGGGAAATTATTCGAATATTCGAATATTCGAAATATTCGAATCCCCGAATATATTCGAATATTCGATTATAATCGAATATTCGAATACTCGATTACTCAAATATTCGAATATTCGAATACTCGAATATATTAGAGTATTCAAATATTCGATTATATTTGAGTAAATTTGAATATTAAAATATATTATTAAATTATATATTAATATATTATTAAATTATGTACGAATAGGTATGCAGTATGCATCCAACCAAAGTAGGTATAGGTAGGTACCTATTCTAAAATCCAAATATATAAATAGACCACATTAGTGGCACGTTTTACTCCCAGTCAAACTATTCCACCTCTTTCTCGCCTAGACCTTATTCTTACTGTACTAAGGCAGGGGATAAAATTAAATTTTAAATTTTAGAAAACCTGTAAATATTTAACTATTGACTTTTCATGTATTTTTTTTTTACCTTCACAATCTACGTCTTTTTTAAAAACATTCTAATTTTAGAGCACTTTTATTTTTTTTCGAAAAAGAAAAATAGTTATGACACAGAAGTATAATAAACTAGCTCTGTTTTCGTTTTATTTAAGCTTCAATAGTTAAATGTGAACAATAGTGCCTCAATCCTAAAATAAAATACTAACTAAATAATTCTGAACTTTAAAGCACATGTACAGGAGACATACCCTATTGTGGGTATGGAAAGCAAATCAAATTGCCTGCTTAGTGGATTACGTCACGACTATTATTGTGGTATATCCAACCAAATACTCTAATAGAGTATTCACTATTCACTAGTATTCAGTGCTATACCTATTAATAATGAATATTCGAGGACCCGGATTATTCGGATACCTATTCGAATAATTCGGATTATTCGAGTATTCGAATATTCGAATTATTGGAATAGGTATTCGAATAAATGGAACTATTCGAATATCCGAATACTCGAATAATTCGAATATCCGAATATCCGAATATCCGAATAATTCGAATACCTATTCGAATAATCCGAATAATCGAATATCCGAATAGTTCGAAGATTCGAATATTTTTCGAACGAATATTCGAATACTAAAATCTGGAAAATTCCCAGCCTCACTATAAAGCATGTCTATTATATCAAGCCAATAAAATATATTTTCCAAGTACTTAAGTAAAGCTGATGTACATATTTGACCTCATAAAATGGGGTTAGGTTAAATTTAACAGTTTGACATTTGAAATGTCTAATTTAGTTATAAAAATGTCAATGTCAATAAGAAGAAATTATTAAAATATATGACATGAACCATTATTGACAGTATCGAATGACGCTGAAAATTATTTATTTAAAAATTTTAGTGAAACATTTCAAGATACACTATTAAAATGTAATTGAGGTAAGTGAAGAATTAAATAGAATGATTTTTTTATATCAGGATACTGGTATAATAAAGTTATGTGCTGGCCACATCAGTTATTTTGTCTTGAAAATGATGACGCCGTTCAAAAGAGGAATTTAGCCAGTGGTTTTATCATCTAACGGAAATTAAAACAGTTTTCAAGTCTCCTAGCTTGAAAATGATATCCTGAAGGCAAATAAGTCCTTTAAGAAGGATTGAATAAATAATGCTCGAACACTTTTAAATATCGGTATTATATTAAAAGGATATGAAGAAATAATTTTTTTAAGATATGTATTAAGTACTTTTCAGTGTTATTAAAAACTGGACTGTACGGCTTTTGAGGGATTTGAATAATTAAATGCATGTTGTTTGTTAATGCATTTCAATTAAAATTCCGTTAATTTCGACATAAAATTTGTTACCTAGGTAATCCATAAACAAAAGTAAATTATCGTGTTAAATTTATCATTTTATGATAACATTAATATGAAGATGAAAAGAAATACTTCTCTTTAAAGGAGTAGTTAATGATCCAGTAATATTTGCTGACAAGATCAATACATAATATTCTATGGAACTATGGATATAATACTAACATTTACTATAAGAATGTATAAGATGTACAGTTGGTAGGACGCTGTTACTATTTCTAACGATGACCTAGCCTTTATCAAAAAATATAATTATCTTCATAATTACGCTGGAAGCGTTACAGAAATTATTTTATTACGGAGGTGGTTAACGTAAATCTATTACGTTGAATACGTAGTATTAAACGAATAGCACTATGTAATATAGGAAGGATATACAACCAAGGCGGTGCTATTAGTAGCTAATCTCTTATTTAATCTGCAATCGCATTTACTTACAGTGTATTTTAAAGCTGCTAAGGATTCCTTAATTTTAAACAAAAAAAATGGGATAATGTGTCTGTTTATTTATTTGTGACATCTTACAATGTTTCCTGGCACCTACTTTGGATATTAATCAACGGTGTACCATACATACATAAGAGGTCTATTTGGTAGCCCAGTCCGCATAACGTTCTGAACAAAAGTTGGGCATTATATAGTACACTATAACTCTGTCTATAATTATTATGTCCATCTTTAACCTGTCACAAATACAACAATGTGGTTTTCTTTTTTATTTCTGTTTTGTGGAAGACTTGATTTCTCCCTAGCTGGGCTATTACCCTTTTTAATTAAGTTGGGCGTCACGTGACTTGCTGCCACGAAAATAATTTTAGTTTGTTGCCTTGGTATTTGATCGTAGGAAAAGAATTTTCTCAAGGTCGATTTTGATTATACATAGAGAGAGGTAAGGTACCCTATTCTTAGCCTCGTTGAATTTTCGGTGTGCCTTTGCTATGCTAGCAGAGATGAGCAAGCCTTCAACAACTGCTCTTCGGCGGTCCTGGCTTGAGCGAACTGTTTCTACCTCTGACTTTGTAACTGAAGGATTTAATCAAGCGGCTTATGTTCTTTATTTATTTACTAGGGCTAAAAAAAAATGCACAGAGGGTCCCTGGCAAGTGGGCTTTTTTCTAGCCTGAACATGATTTTTAGGAAAACTGAAAATATTTTTTTCGGTCAGCTTTTATGTAAAAATAAAATTGTCTGTGCAAAAATGTATTTTTACTTCCCTGCGAATGCTTTTAAAGCTATGAAATTTATTTTTTCAAAGTCGCTGAAGGTCAAAAATAATTTGAACAGAGTTCCTCACAAAATTGAATTTTACTAACGAGATCAGGTGATTTGTGAAAGTGTAAAATTTATTTGACGGTCGTTAAGATAACAATAAAATTGGACAGGGATTCCTTTAGATGAACATAAAATTCACAATCACAAAACTTCTTGAAAAATTGTTGAAATTCAACAGACTGGACGGCAAGTTGACCTACAACTCGGCTACTACTAGTCTGCCTAAAAGGTCGCGCAAGACCTCACAACTTTTCTTAATAATGAATGATTTGTAAAACCGAAAAGAAATTTTTTATTGTCGGATTCGAAAAAAAAATTTGTTTAAGCAGTGTATATTTGTATGCTTAATGTTATTTTATTAAAATTAAAATAAATTTAGAAATTTATTTTTAAACGACTAGGTCGAAAGTTATTAAAAATTTAAAAATTAATTAATATGTTCTGGTGGACTAACAAAATGATTTGGATGAAATTTATTTTTTGTAAAAATTTTGGCTGTCGATCCTTAAAACTCAAAAAATTTCAATAAATTCTACAACTTTTAAGGCAGCCTAGTAAACACCCGGGAAACTTAGACCTAACCAAATTTTGTTGAATAAATGAATTTTAAGTCGAGTGAAGCTTTAATTTTAAAACAAGTTGAATTTTTTTAATATAAAACTGAGGTCGATAATTTATCTTAACAAACCTAGCCTCGCAAAAAAAATAATTTTGAAAAATAAATCTCAGACGATGATGTTTTTTTGCAAAAACGTTTAATTTTTTATTGTTAGAAACTTACGTCTGTAGGAGCCTGCTTGTGGATTTTTAAATTTAATGAATAAAAAACAACGTAGAGTTTTACAGTAAAATCAGAATCGTCAAGCCAAATCCACGGATGATAAAAGCTGTCGAAGAAGTGCTTCTGGTTTTCTGCGGTGAATGTTGTAAAACACTTTATAGGTCCGGTGGACGCCGTCTTCGTGTCTTTAATTGACTTTGTAAAAATTAATTTTTTGGTGTGTGCGACCAGCATCTTTCAAAATTTACATATAGAAAGACAGAAATTTAGCTTTTACTATTTTATGATGGCTTTGGCCTGTGATAATTATTTGCTTCTGTCGACCACTGAAATTAAAATTTTGTGGGGTCTCTCGGATTGCAATACAATCATTCAGACCGGTTTGTAATTATTTCTTATGAACATCTTTATAAGTTTTGGTCATTTTAATGTTTGTAAGTAAGTGCGTCGTAGCGCTCGTCGTCCTGCCAATACTGCGGAGCGGTTTTTTAATGAAAATTAATTTTACTATTTTGGCTTTTAAAAATCAGAGAATTGAGATAAATGGTTTTTTATTCTTTATCTAATTTGCTAAGGAACAAGTGGTGTGACATGTGATATTTTGAACCAGTATAGTTTCGGTTCAGGCATTTTTAAAATGTTTCTAATGGCTGAGGGCATTCTATGTGATCTGGGTGATTTTTTGGTAACATTATTTTTTCGAGTTTTTTTAAGTTTTTTGTAGAATTTTGGTTCTACAACAAGCCCCTGTTCAGAACGTTCTTGACTGGGCTACCAAAGGTTGATGAACTAAACTAAAATCTATATCTAGCAAAAATTTGATATATTTATGTCTTCCTAGCTGACACATTTTTATGTTTTTTAACAATTATTCCATAACAATTATAGAAATATTTAAATTATCCTTGTAGGAGAAAATTACAATTTAGAGGTAATAGTAATTTTACAGCAAATATTCGTAATGGTCAACAACATCCTTTAGTTGCAAAAATAATAACATACTATTATATTTAAGTGTTATGCTGGAAGTATGTAATGATACTATAATAATTAATGTACAGCCTCAAGCCTTGGCCAAATTTTAAGCAATAACTTAGTGTCAAAGGTTATTCCTCACAAATTGAATTGTGGGTAGGCTTATGAGCTGTAAATTATATTTTATAACTCAGTCACGAGAATTGACTTGCTAATAGAATATTGCATATAGATTACTTAAAATAAGTCAAGTGTTATTAGCTTGATTTTAAACAAATTAGGTAGCCTCTTCTTGGTAAAAGTTCTATTATAATATGGAATGAAATGAAAATATAATGACGCTAAAAGTTTTTGCTAATTATTATTTTCTAACTTTTACAAAAACTTATCACAGATAAGTATCTTTTTGAACAATTATTCTTCCAGCTATTGCCAAAACGCTGAAACTTGGGTTATAAAAAAGATAATATGCACATTATGTTCAGTACGACTAATTCAGTAATATTATTTTTGATTCTAACTACTCTGTTCAGTATAACCATATCTGACCGAATACACAACAGGCGGAAGGGTGCTTCTAGCATGTAAACAACATGTAAGGTCAGAAAAAATTGACTCCCATTCTTTCAGCTTCATTTCCTACTATTGATGTACTGTGTTGTAAATGCCAATTTTAATTTACAATAGTATATATTTTTGTTATTTATATACCACCAAGTACTAGCTTAGAACAATAGGAACTGTTTTTTAAATCATTAGAACAATTAAACTTTATCTTAGATAAAAAAGTACTTGTTCTCGGATACTTTAATGTACCACTCTATGTTAATGAAAATAATGATAGGAAAACCAATATAATTACTAACTTTACAACGTTCTTCGATATTCAACAACATAAGGCCGTCTGCTCGATGTTGTTTTTTCGAATCTAAATTGTGACATTCTACACGATAATGCGCCACTTGTAAAAGAGGATATTTTCATCCAGGTCTTCTCGTCAAAACAAAAGTTCTCTTAAAACGCACAAACTTTACATCCCCTAATAATCAGAAAGCCTACAATTTTAGGAAAGCCAATTACCCAGCTCTTTACTTTTAGGTTAGGTTAGAAAATGTACAGAAAAAGTTTATAAAACACATTAATTTTATATTACAGAGGAGGTATACTAGTAATTCTACCTATTTAGATCATCTGTCTAAGTATAATATGATGACACTAAATAACAGAAGAACTTACTTTGACATTACTTATTTGTATAAACTTCTACATAATCTTTAATATGATGTAACAACCTTAAATAAAATAATAATCAATGTTCCAGACGAAAGAACACGGTATCACAGAACGTTCTCATACATTATACCAACGAGAAACTACGAATTGAAGTCACCCTCTGTGAGAATTGCTAAAAGCTATAATTCACTACAGCGAGATCTAAAAATATTCGGCGATACATACGGGATGTTTACTAAAAAAATTGAGAAATAGATTACTGAATATTCAGAACGAAATAGAGTTTTGTAAATATTTGACAGTGCTCCTCAACTACACATTTTCTAATATAACTATCTTTACGCATATCTCTGAATACTTACATTAGATTAATTAAAGTTATATTTAAGTTTAGTTTAGTTTAAGTTAGGTTAGGTTAGGTTAGTTTAAATTAACTATATGCAGTCTGTAATTAGCTTGTGAAAGCTGTAGACTTGTGACATAAATAAATAAATAAATGGAGTCTAGTTGCTTACATAATGGGATTTCTGATATCAAACACTGGTTACCGCAAATGCTCGATATGACCTCCATTTTGTTGTTGTAAAATTACCAACTGTTTCACCAAATTGTATACAGCACTATTCAACATTTCTGGTTGAATTGCACGAATTTGCTCTCTAATACCGTGCTTTAATTCCTCCAGAGTTGTTGGTCGTGTTCTAAACACCAAAGTTTTTAAATAATCCCACAGCCAGTAATCCGTTGGGTTAATATCAGGCGATCTTGGTGGCCATGAATTTGCAAAATGTCTGCTTATAACACGATCTTGAGAAACCGCAGTTAACAATTCTTTAACTGGTCGGTAAATGTGCGGAGGTGCTCCATCCTGCATAAAAATCATGTTTTCAATTCCTTCGTGCTCGTTTTGCAACTGTGGAATTGCGTAATCCCTTAACATTTGCAGGTATGGTTCGCCAGTAATGGTTACAGATACGGCCTCCCCATTCTGTATTTCCTCGAAAAAGTATAGGCCATTGATGAAATTAGCTGTGAAACCGCACCAAACGGTGACTTTTTTGTCATGAAGGCGTTGCTGAACGATTTCATGTGGATTTTCTGTTGACCATATTCGACAGTTTTGAGTATTAATTCCACCGTTAAGAGAAAAATGGGCCTCATCTGTCCATAAAATACGGGATAACCATTCGGGTTCAATTTCCATCTGAGCCAATACGTGTAATGAAAAATCGTACCTGAGAGCAAAATCTGCGTCCTTTAATTCAAACAGCAGTTGCAGTTTATAGGGATACATTTTTAGGATTTTCCGTAAAATTTTCCAAACCGTGGTGTATGGCATTTGTAATCGTTTTGATAACGCATTCACACTACTAATTGCTAGCGGATTAGTATTGGTTACGTTTTGATTTTCCTGAAGAACTTCTGCAACTTGGACATCACTAATCCTAGGTCTTCCTGACCTCGGAAGGTCTTTTACAGACCCTGTTCTTTCAAATTTGCTAATCACATTACGATACGCCTTCATTTTGCACGGCCCTGCTCTCAAACCCATTTTCGTACGAAATCTTCGTAATCCAATAATGTAATTTTTACCTCCTTCATAATAACATTGCACTAAACCAATTCTTGTTTGCAGATCCATATTGAAATTGTTACAATTTATGTTACACGAGTTTTATTTTGAGAACAATTCTCTAAATTACGATTATTTCGTTTGACACTTGTATCAATAGTTGTCACGATAATTCTTTTGTTTCCTATAGATACATTGAAATCCAATTATTGAGGCAATTAGATTCTGTTTACTTTCTGCTACTAACATAATTTCTTAAAACTATATAAGAATTTAAAATAGACCCCTTACTTTATGATAACCCCGTATATGAATATACGATTATGGTGTATTTATCCTCAACTATACTTTGCATATACTGTGCTTGTTCCTATTTATTTAATATTCTTATGCTATATAAATAAAATATGAGAAAATATGTAACAGAGAGTGTGTGCACATATTCCTTCTACTTTGTGCATATACAGAGTACATTCAATATTTGCAGGAAACAAGATGGAATGATATTATTGTGCCATGTGGATAATTCGTTTGATTCCACCAGGTACAATTTTGAAATAATAAACTGTGTATCCTCAAGCACTTTGGAGTAATTATGTTTGATGACAATATAAATGCCTTAATGATGGTTTGTTTTTCCAAGATGTGGTTACAGTTATATAATTTAGTTCACATATATTATAATGATACATTTGCAGAAGTCTAACCGTTTTATACCAAGCTTATTCCTAACGGTGAATTATTTTCATTACTAATTAATTCCAATGTTAGTTATGGGGAATATGGATGACTTTTACTTTTCCATTTATTTATATATGTATGTTCTGGTAACTGCAAAACTAAATTGAACTGCTAATAACTTTGGTAATACGTTATGTATTAACAACATATTTTGGAGACATCTTGAATAGACAGTTTACGTCAATTTGCCGCTTCATTTTAAAAAAGAAAGAATTACATACACAAAATTAGATTAATTGTTTACCCAACTTTATACAAAACAAGGATCTTTGCTACATAGCGTCCCATAAACGATGTGTATATTTTACAAAGTAGCGCTTATGTTTTGTAAGTGGAAACAGACAGAAGTACTCCTTTTCATAAGATGAATAATGTATTCGCCGAAAAAAAAAAAAGGTTTTGAATGTGTAAGGTAATTTTTTTCCGAAATAAATGCCGCCTGACACTGTTACTGTTATAAGAAGAAAAATGTACCGATATCAGCTATTGGTGAAGTAACAGCTACCAGTGCTTCATTCTGTGTATGTAGTGTCACACTCGGATATCTTAAATCTAATCTCATACTATTATCGTAGGCCTAATTTAATTATTGATCTTACCCTAAGAGGCCAACTGGCTTCGGAACCTAATCTACATATTTTTATCTCCTAATACCGCAGTAACTGTTTAGTGTGTAGCAGGGGCGTGCGGTGAGTTTTGATACAGGGGAAGCAGTTTGTGATATAGAGTGATGGGTAGCGCGAGGCCCCGAGCGAAGCGAGGCAAAAATTATTTTAAGAAAAGGGGCGTGGCTTCCGTATACTCATTTTAAAGCAAATGTCGAAAGCTGCAAAGTTATGATATCTAGAAAAAAGTACACTTGTAGGACCGCCACTCCTCAATAAACATAAAACATAAAAACACCACAAAAATTAGACAACCCCTGATTCCAAAGCCGAAGCTGCACGGGCGAGGGTTACACTTATGAAAAAGACGCAGACACACAACCATATCCACCGACATTGCCTGCGCCGGTGGCGAGGATTGAACCCGCAGCGAAATAGAGAGTTTGTTCAGTCACATTAGCCATCGTGCACTCTCTAGCCAACTATAAATTGAGCCAGCTAGTTAAGTAGTTAACATGCACATACCTACCTATTTACAATGTAGTTTAATCCACCTCTCCTTGTTTGCGATGTCGGAAATAACTTCGTGGTAAAAGTTTGAATTTTGGGACATCTCCTTCACAAAGTCACTTTCTATTGTCAACAGAGACAATTCTGAAAGTCGCTCTTCACTGGTTGAATTTCTTGAAAAAGTTTTTATTCTCGTGTCCGTTTTGATGATTTTGAAAAAAAGGCAGCCATTCCACTAATACTTGAAAAAAATACTTTGCATTCTTTAAGACACGCTGCAGATTGAGCTAGAACTAAATTTAATCGATGCGCAAAACAATGTACAAATATTGCATTCTGAAAAGTCTCTTTTACTTTGGCCTGCAGGCCCCCCAATTCACCAGCCATTACAGCGGCCCCATCATAACTTTGGGCGATAAGTTCAGCACCACACTGTAGATCATCGACTATCTGACAAACTGTAGTATATAAAGCTGCGGCCGTTCATGGCGTTGTTACGTCTAGAAATCCTAAAAAGCGCTCTTGGACTTTCCCATATGGATTTATGTAGCGTACTACGATTGACAACTGACTAATATTCGTAATATCGGTTGTTTCATCTAACATAACTGCAACAAAAGGAGCTTTTTTATTTCTTGCTTGATCTTTTCTAAAACAATATTGCTTATCGACTGAATCAAATCATTTTGAATATCATTTGATGTACCGCGAAATATCGTGGAGTGTTCCAGATGGTTACTTAAAATGTTATCGTATTTTGCTAATAAATCAACTAAATTGATAAAATTGCCCCTATTAGCAACGCTCCGAGATTCAGTATGACCTCTAAAACTAAGTTCATTTTCGCCGAGAAAACAAACAATGTCAATAAGTCTTTTTAACACTTTCTTTCAACTGATGATCTAATGAATGCTCAATTCATGATTTTCCAAATGTTTATTCTTTTAGCACCGCTCGCAAATGAGTTTCACACTTACCATGCCTTTTTGTCACTTTGTGAATGTTGTTTAAATCTGAAAAGCCATTTTTATTCCAAACACCTTTTTCATTTGTGAACAGTACACATGGCCAACAAAACAATTTACACAAATTTTCACAACCCCTTAACCACTGATTAGCACTGTACACTTCAATATTAAAGTACCTATAGCATGATTTAACTTTCGTTTTTAAGAGTTTTAAATCAGGTGTTGGTTTCCCGTTTCTAATAATATCCAGTTTATCTTGAAACGAATATGTTGAAAATCCCCTTTTCAACAAATTGCACACCACACAAACGCAAATAATATTTTCCACAGTGCTAGGACCAGCTTCCAAATTTAATAAGTAATTCTAAATCTGCTTACACGCGCACTAATAATCAACGTTTTAAAAATCACTTGTTGCCGCACCACAGGTTTAGAAACACCAAAAAGGTTTTTACAAATATAGCACAAAAGCTGAGAATAATACTAGGAAGATTAATATTAAGTATAATATTAAAATTGATATTAAAATCGAGATTAAAATCTATAAAATAAAACGTATTACGATGCTATACAGCTCAGATATCAAGATTATGAAGTGGGATGGGATGCATTGCAAGAAGTTACTTACATCAGAGACAGTTGTCTCTGCTTACATATATCGAAGTCGCGCGAGTTCGTGTTGGCTCGATTAATCGAGTGCGTCATCGTTACGGTTTTATCATGCAACATTATCTCAGCTGTTGAAAAGCAGGGCCGTGTCTATTGAAATTGGGTAAAAGTAAATTTTAATGATGTGATAAATAATAATTAGGTTCTAATTATGTGTTTTTTTAAATAATCCCAGGTGAAGCACTGCTTCCCTTGCTTCCATGGACCGACCGCCACTGGTGTGTAGCCTCTTAGCATCCACACCAAATTCTTCGATATTCACATGTTTTTCTTTAATATTTTCAAATTTAGAAAACAATGAGATCTGACCTGCATTTCAAAAGCATCCATGACTAACGCAAAAGAAAATATGCGATAACATTTTTAGGTTACAAATTAATATTTTGATGCCCCGCTCCATTTTTTATATAAAACTTATTTTTAGAACGCTGAACCTCAATTAACATAGGAGTGTTAATAGTAGAACAAAGGATGCACTGCCTTTAAGTATATTGTCTTTTCTTTGAAGTTGTAAAAGGTACAATTTATAAAATTTATCTAAAACAGCAATGAATGAGAACATATTAAATTTAATCTGTTTGTTGCATGTTGCAGGGACAAGACGGTGACTAGGCCTTTGAAATTATTCAAGTTCGTGGAATTTTAATAAGACATTAATTTATCAAGCAAGTCTCTAGGCGAAAACATATTTAGTTCAAACTCTGAGAGTAATTATTATTAATAGTCAATCATAATCATTATTAAGGCGATAACAGCCGCCATATCATTTGTAAAATGATTCCCCTGCATCCTGCCTCGCTTAAATTAAAAGTAACTAAGCAATGCATGGTGTATCTATATCTAATCCTGGTGAGGCATTCCTTTGCGTTAACCGTATCCAGTGCTTTACATAACGTGAGCACGCACGCGCGGGCGCTAACTACATCAAGGAGGCCGTGAGGAAGGTCGTGACTGCGATACAGGCGATTATCTACTGCCAAGTTCATAAAATTTACTAGGGTTTCATTTCGCCAACTCAGGATGGGTAACAGTACATGAGAATGCCCCATGGCCGAAAGGATATTATTTGTTGAAAATTACATACCTGCGATCGACGATATTGATGAAATTCCATATTACACCATGATCTAGCTACGGAGAAATATATAAAGCTTACGGAACTTTGTTGCAGCAGTATAATCATTAGAAAATTTATTTTTGGTATCATCTTACTTTGCTGATGCATAATAAGTTTGAAGAAAACCTGGCAACTAATATTTAAGCAGTTACTTATTACAAACAAAGAGTTTCGACAAATTGACTGCCGACAAATTTCATTGAAGTAGCTCTTTTAAAAACAATTTTTTGAGAGAATCAAACATTTTTTTATATAATAACTCTACTGTACTTATGATAAGAACTAATTAATTTTAGTAGATGATTGATCTATGTTTATCGAACGTCCACCTACAATGCTGCTCGAATTTCCGTAAGAGAAGTATCACTGTTTTGAAATTTTATAAATACCGTCCATTTATATTTTTACCAGTACAAGATTTGATAGCCGATCAGAGAGGAAACTTTTGTCGAGAAATGCTACGGAAACTAGAACGGAACATGGACTTTTTAAATAATGTAATCTTCACAGCCGATGCAACTTTTACTACAGCGGGGATATAGAACCGTAGAAACAACCATTATTGGGCCACCGAAAATTCAAATAGAATCCAGCCTGTAAAACACAAGGGAGCAAGTGATGTGATACACCATTATTAGAAAAGGGTTATTGGGCCAATACTCTTAGATTATAATCTAAATGGGAAGAGATATTTAAATTTGTTAAAAACTGAAGTTGAAGAACAATTAGAAGAACTGCTGATTTTCAAATAAAACTTTTTCTCGACTTTCCGACGCCATTTTGTTTCATTTCCTCACCAAAAGATAGTTCACACCAAAATCTACAACTTTTATGTCTACATTTTTTCCATATCACTAAATATAAAGGCTGTAGGTTGATGTCAAAATATGGAGCTACCCTGTACTTTGTTTAAAACTCAACGCCAAATTTCAGAGTAATCCGTCCAAAAATTTACGATCATTTTTTCTTATATTGATGAGTACAACGCGCTGGAAATTAATCAAGCATCACAGACTGTCAACATTCGGATTCATTGGTATTTTTCATACGTTTCTACAGATCATACGAATAAGTTTTACTGTTCAGTTCCTAGATAGTACAGGAGGCAGTGACGATTTTCGGTACTTATTTTCCCAGTCAGCAAACATGGATAGAATTGTTCGGTTAGTAATTCTAAGCAAAATTCATATATATTTAGGGGGGTTCCGATGGGTTGAGACGGCAAATGCGTCAGAACATACGAATACACTGACCTTTTTTTTCCAGTGATAAAAATAGTTCTAGTAGTAAGAGGTATACTGAAGTTAAGTAAAAAAAAATAGTCTGGCTAATCTGTGAGTATGGATAATAGTCTGGCAGGTGAAAAACTGGAAAGTTTTCATCAAAAAAATTTCCCTCATTTTTGCAGTCATGAAAATTTATCAGATGATGGCATATATTATAATAACAGCTTAAAATACAATCTGGCTAATGTGCAACACCCCCAAAGCCTTGCCAGACTCGTCTAATGATCGTCAGGCGCCCTAAATTCGGCACGTTCGATTATACAGGTGATTAGTGTCATACGTACATGTTATTTTTTATGAGAGCAGTAAGCAATGAAATACAAAAAAGCACAGAGTACGGAATTATGATGGGGCAGGTTGAAAAATATTTATTAACGAAATCATAAATTTTAATGACAGCCACAGAAAAGTTTTTATTTGACATCGGCTAATGAAAAAAATAACTATAATTGATCAAAAATAAAAATCAATTATTTAATGAAAAATATTATTATAATTAAATATAAATTAAATGAAGTCTTCGTCTTCTTCTTCATCAATTTCGCCTTCGCCATTGCTATCAGTGTCTTCATAATATTCATTGTCATTATCATCATCATCATCTTTTTTCGCATCTGTCGTCAGTATCATCAATACTCTTTTCAAGTTCTCAGGTAACTCCCATTCCAGCGTCGTTACCTAAATACGCACATGCTGCTATTTCGCTCCTCGTTTAACTACCTGGCTTGTGTCTGGCAAGGCCTTCGTGATTGTAAATGTCAGCCAGATGAGTATTTTCTATGAAAATATAGTATAATCTATCATGTGACAAATTTTCAAACCCGGGAAAATAAGAGCAAAAATTTTCTATTTTTCCCATTTTGAAGATGCCGCCAGACTTATTTGTAATTACAGTTTATGATTATAACAATTTATATGCTAAATTTCAATCCTGGAAAAATAAGGGTTACGGAGCCGCAAAATCGGTCAAATTTTTTAATCCGCAAATTTTCAGCCAGACTCACTTTCCGCTATCTTAGATAAGCCAGACTGCTATTTTCATAAACTTAATGTTCCACTTTAGTAAATGTAAAATATTAATGACTGGGAAAATAAGTGAACTTGTATTTTATTTTTACAAAAGTTCTTGTTTTCTGTCACTAAGAGAACAGATTAAAACATATATACCGACTGGGAAAATAAGTACGAAAAAAATTCACTGCCTCCTGGACTAAGAGTATCTCTCTTAATAGGTAAATTTTAATTGATAAGTAGAATTTTTTTTTAGGATATGTGCTCACCATAGGAAGATCATCCGTACAAACCGTTAATGAACTTATTTATTTTTTTCTTAATTGTTTTCCTTGGTTATCTTTTGTATAATATTTTATGATCAAACTTACCCTCGCAATGAAAGCCGTCTCCTTGATATCCTGGAAAACATGTGCACGAGAAGCTGCCTAGTGTATTCGTACAATGAGCAAATACGTCACATGGTCTATATTTACACTCGTTCTCATCTGAAAAACAAATTACAATTAATTTATACAAATAGTTAAACTATTTAAGATGTCTAAAATAACATTAGAAATTACAAGATAAATAAGATGTATCTGAAACCTGATCGACATGGAACCAATATGAGACAAAAAAAAAGATTTAAACTAATCATTTTAATTAGTGATAGTACGAGATCCGGCTGCAGAATTAGTGTACTCATCGAGTATTTGCTAAAAACCAAATTTTTACGCATATTTATGATTAGGAGAATATATATCTACCACGCTGCCTATCAAAATGTGGCCGCAAGTATTTTTAATTAAATTATTATTAATTGACTTTTCGGAAAAAATTTCATTGACTTGTTTTTTCAATAACATATCGTCCACTTCACGACAATATATATAAAGACTCTGAAAAATCACGGCTGCCGTTGCCCACTTGGCCGCACCTCTTCGCAGCCAGGTGTACACAGGTATGATTTTGTTACATTTATACGCTCATAAAGTACATTTATTATTTATATATCAAATTTAAGCTAATTTTTTTTCTGTTTATTATGATATACCGTTGCCTAATTAAATCTGGCCGCAAATAAGGGTTGCTGGCTGTTAAAGGTGGTAAATATTAAAGGTAGAGTGAAAGAAAACTAGCGCGTAACATCATCAGTCAGACGAGGATAGCGATTGCCAGCTGTACGACGATTTAAAGCCATTGCGCATGCGTCGGATGCTAGTGTTCTCAACCACCGGTTCAAACAATAGTAGGTACGACTTAATAATTACTCCAAAAGAATTGTCTTTCTTTTCAAAATGACAAATTGAAAAATTACAAAACAAATGATAAATTTAAAAATTACAAAAAAAATCACAAATTTAAAAATTACAAAAAAAAATTGATATTGATGAAAAATAAAGCCAAGGTTACTTATATGAAAGAAAATTTTATTGTCCAAGTATTGTTTGAAAAAATATTAGATTTTATTCAAGTATTACATCGTTTTTTACATATTAATTAAATATTTAAGCAAATTAAAAATTTTAAAAATGTATCTTACAATTCCGTGACTCTTATTTAAAAATCTGAATCATCGGAGCTTTCACTCACACTATCATCACAGCTATCACTTTCATCGCTACAAATATCAGAATCGTCGTCATTATCGGAAAATTTGTTCGTGGAATCACATAATACATTCTCAACTTGCGTTGGAGTTGAGTCTCCCAGGAACCATGTTGGTTTTAAATTTTTAAACTCACTGTCGATTGAGTTTTGGGTCGTTCTGGATATTTAGTATTAAATAAATTACATACTTCTACCCAATCATCGTAAGAATTTCAATTCTTTGCTTTACAGATAGATACACTTATGTTATAAATTAAAATAAATCGACAACAATTATTGAGAAACCACTACTGGGGTATTATTAAGTGATTCACTGACAAAGACAAAAATGATAAAACAAAAAAAGCAAACAAATACTAGTCTACTTCAAGAATTAATAATTAATGATAAACATGTTTATTTTACTTTTTTACTTGTTTTTTTTAAATGGCCGTATCTTCCAACTTATCAATTTTAGACTCTAAGTGTAATACATATTTGGAATCAGCTGTTGAAGCAAAATCCAAAAATGGAGAAATATACAGGATGTTCCTTTAAATAATGTCGATGACGTCATAAGAGGCACAGTGATGATGTCATAAGCAAAAAATAAAGGATAAGTAGCGCAATTGAAATTAAAAATCGACGTGTCCGAGGATTTTTCTAAAAATACCCCCAAGTCGATAACTTGAAGTTTTCATTCAGGTCCCGACCTAAACAACATATATCAAAATCGTTTCTACCCCACCTTTTTTTAGGGAAAAAATTTCTACTGACGTTTGCAATGTTTTAGATATGTTATGTGTCGGTTATCACTCTGTACACGAATTTGAAAGTAATTTGCAAGCCATAATTAATATAACGAAATCAGATACCTCCTGCTGAGCGTATAACAGTTTTTTAGATTTAATTTTTCAATTAACAACCGTTAAAAATAATTTGCGAATTGTTAATTAAGATTCACATACGCAGCACATTACTATTAAAATGCAGATAGTCATCTTTATGCTGAACAATCACACCAACGTCACCTATTAAAATTAACAGTAAAGATATGTCTCTCTATTATAACACTGGTGTCATTTACCGGGCGAATGAAAAAAATAATACACGGTTGCCTCCGTTGTTAATGATTTTATCAAAAGAAAAGAAAAGAAAGAGAAACAAAAGGCAAAACTGTATAATAAGTGTCGATTCATATTCCGGTTCTATAAATTTATACATTGTGCTATATTTGTGCTGTGATTACATTCATTAATGAAGGCATTTCAATATACAGAGGCTTTTGAATTTTTTGGATCATAGAATTTTACTAAAGAAAATTAATAGAATTTTTTATAGAATCAAAATATATATTTGTAGTTAATATTAGCAAATCATGATACACACCAACTTGTATCCATTTCTTAAATTCCACTGAGAAACATGTTATAAATCTGACTAATGAATTCTTCAAATAGTAGGAGAGAAACAGAAAATTGCAAGGTACATATTTTTTGAGGTGTCTAAAAATATCATTTCAATCTCTTGGAGCAAAAATTAAACGATTTATTTGATGTGTTGAAACTAAAGACAATTTCAAAGAAATAGTTGACATAGAGTTGAGGTCGAAGTGAATGTACTTTAATTTAATTTTAATAATGCTTCACGCACTCGATTTACAGTTTTACCCTTCGGTTCATTTTTACGCTTACCTGGTACTTCACAACTGCAACCGCCGTAACCATCATTACAGTAACATAGATTATCGAGACAAGCTCCATGTTGACACTCAGTCCCATCCTCTTTTCTGCAGTCATCTGAAAAAGAGAGAAATTAATTAGAAACTTCTAAAAACATGTTTTTTTTATTCTTAGATATTGCGGATATTAGACAAATATGTACAAATAAAATTCCTGAAGTATTAGAAACTGAGAAATTATAAAATATTAAAAATTTGGGGCAATTTTAGATATCTTAAAATTAAAGAGGACATCCGAAAATTTCCGATATACCTATACTTAGGAAGAAGTGTGTTATTTGAATAAATTGTAAGTACTCAATTTGCCGCAATCTTTGATTCAGTTGTTTTTTGGTGTCTTTGAGAATCTGTAATAGGTCCTTTATTATTTACATCATACTTAAATGATCTGAGGCATCTTATTAGTTATTCTAGCATTCCTCAGGGAGCTGTAATAGGCCCATTAATGTTTATGCCATATTTAAACGATTTTCCGTATTATGGAAATCTACTACAGCCTTTACATTTTTTTTGAAAAAATTTAGAACTGAGATTGTTTTATTAAACATATTCTATATTCTGACGTATAAATCTGTTAGGTCAGACGACTGATGACGTCTTGGCTGTTTTTTTTTAAATAGCAACCAGTTTTGATTGCAATTTTAGAAAGTGCACAATTTTTAGAAGATAAAGAATTAATAATTTACATAAGGAAATTTTCGAAAAAAAAAAAAAAAAAAAATTTTAAAATATTTTGTGTGGAAAATGCGATAATTTTAATTGAAGGACATTTGTGGAATAAAAAAATAAATAATTGTAAGAATATCAATGAAACATTGCCGCAATGGTGGATAGGTCAAAGAAAGCATGTGAATGTGGAATGATCACCCTACTTAAACCTCCTAGATTTACTTTTGTGGGTAGGAGGCTTCAGAGAAAGGTTTCATTATTGCTTGGCAACATTTTGGTATTGATATAATTCAGCAGTCATACATTTTTTATTATAACAAATCTTTGAATTATTTTTTAATTGATTTTTCCATTTTACTTTCTCATCTATCTCATCTAGAGAAAGTATTGGCATCGTGTAAAAAATCAAATTCCATATTATGATGAATTTATTTTAATTGACATGCCGTCTGTGAGTCTGTATGTCTGTATATCGCTGGCCATTGTTGTGCTACCATTTTCTCAAACACTTGTCAACGTAGAAATCTGAAACTCTAGATTATATACTGAGGGGTCCATGGAACAATATCAGTGAAATTGATGAATCAGGGAGGGCACATCTCAGGGGAGGGGCAAGAAAATTGTATCAAATCAAAACATGTTTTAAATAAAAATGGTTCAGAATGAGGTAATGTGCCGAAAAGAATGCTTGAAAATGCTTCGTTAGATTGACAGTTATTGAGAAAAATGGTCTAAACTTAATTTCATTGAAATGAAAAAAGTAAAGTCCGACTCGACAATACTTTCTCTTTCTCTTATTTTATTTCGAATATGTCATTTATATTTTTTTATTTATCCTATTGTTTTCTTCCTCAAGTATCTCGTTTATCGTGTCTAGCCTGTTATCTTGTTTATTTTATTTTTCTTATTTGTCTCATTTATCTCATATGTTCAATATTTCTCATTTCTCTCATTCATCTCATTTGTCTCATTATTCTTATTAATCTAATTTATCTTATTTATCTCACATCTCATTTATCTTACTAATCTTACTTATCCTATTTACCTCATGATGATGAGAAAGTCCCGTCGAGGGGCACCTAGCCTCGACCGATTTTTTAAATTCCCACAGATATTCTGCGCCAAAAAAATTAAATGAAATTTCAAACAAAATGTTTTTAAATTTTTTTTTATTTGTTTTGATAATTTCTAATTTTCATTATTATTATTATTATTACGTAAATAGTTTCCACTGAATTGAGTTCTTTTGATTTTTTTTAGTATCTTTGACGGACCTTGTAGAAAACTGATTGATCCTATAAATAATATGAGTATATTTTATAAGTTTGCGATTAGGTTGTAAGACTCGATGCAATGCCTGTGTGATTGTGTTTTCATAAAATGAGCGTAATAAAACAGACAAATAAACAATAATGCAATTTTAATTACAAATAAATTAAAATTTATTACCCTGTGAACATAAGACTAGAGAATCGTGGACTATTAAAACCGAAGTGGTTAAAGGTTAAATGTCGAAAGGCAAAAAAAGTATACAAAACAAAAGGAAACCCTTGCTCTTCGCTGGATTGTAAGATACATTAAATTAGGAAAAAAAATCAACCAGAAGAGTGCACGACTGTAAAACGTGAATATTCTTCGAAGTCCTAGACCTTGCTTACCTTACAATGTAAACAAACGAGGTGCATAATGAGATTTCATATTATTACATCAAGGAATTTTCTAATTGCCTATACAATTATTATTATATCAAGACATCATTTTCCTAAAAGAATATCATTCATATTAACCGCGTTCTTAAAAACAAAACTCCTTTATTATTTTAACACATCTTTTTCTACTCGTTTTTGTCTAGGGTTTTTCACTTGGGAATGTTCACTGTTCTACGGTTGACTAACGGTTTATTTACGAATATGTTTGTAAAATAATAGTAACATTGTCTTTGAAGAAAAAAAATTAAGACGCGTCCTGTGGTATCTACAGGCACCCCCTCTAAAATCCTTCAAGACACACTGAATGTAGTAAGCAACTGATATGACAGGGAGCAGACGTCTGTAAACCATAAAAAAACATTCAACCGGAAAAGGAAGCTGGGGAACTTAAAATCGCCTTCCTTGATGGGTGAAACTATTCTATTTGCGAAGGAAGTGAAATATCTGGGAATCATTCTAAATAAATCACTAGATTGGAACTCCCATCTGGAAAACGTAATCCACAAAGAAAAACTGTCCTTATATATATGTCGTCGAATTTGTGATGTCCTAAGGTATGTGTCCCTAACTTTATTGAAATTATGTCACGATCATTAAACCAATGATAATATACAGATCCATCGTTTGGAGGCCGAATGAATCACAACGGATGGCCAAGACCAAACTCTCTGGCTTACAGAGATTAGCATGCTTGACTATAACGGGTACAATTGGCACCATACCTCCAGCTACAATGGATATCATCCTGTTCATATATATATTTGTTGAAAGAGGCCAGGTAGTAACGTATAGACTGCAACAAGCGACCATCAATATGCCGCGGACTTAATATCATGGAGCAGAACAGGCTGCTGAATGACACAGAAAGTCACAGAATCTTGGGAATGCCCTGCCTGGGATACTATGTCTACCATGCTAACTATGAGCTGACCTTCAACATTCTTTTTCCGAAAAAAAAAAAGAGTGGGATCGGAATAAAGCTGACCTACTAAAGGTGGACAGTTGCTGGTTTACAGACGGCTCCAAAACTCCCGAGGGAATAGGACACGGAATACATAGCTACAGACCAAGGGTGACGATATCGTAAAGCCTAGGTACCAATGCATCTATATTTCAGTTCAAGATTCGTGCCATCGAACTATGTGTGCGAAGGGTGTAATCTCTATCAATTTTCTCCATTAGGTTTTATTTTCAAAAAGTTCGATATAATAGCCATTTGCATAGGCTTCTGTATTGAAATAGTATATTAAATATTTTCAATTTAGTTAATACATGCATGACAGAGAACAGAGGTCCAGGGATAGATCCTTGTGGAGCAGCAGAACAATTTTTTTCTTAAAATGTATTTAGTAATCTAACTATTTGTTGGCGTGTGTCAAATTAGTATCCACAGTTGGCAACGTTGAGGTGCTGTTATTACTAGTTTAAACGCATGAACTTATTTTTTATCACCAGTAAGCAAGAAAGTTAACGGGAATTTCAATTGCTATATTATTGAAAATGTAATGACTTAAGTGTTTCTTGTATTTAACTTTATAATTTCTAGTAGTTATCCTAATGTAATCAGTTGAACCTCCAGCTTCGCGATGTTTATTTATTTATTTTTTTATTACGTACAAGCTGAAATATTCCCATAGGTGTGCCATCAGGAAACGTGGGAGTAAATTAGATAACATCTAATTTCCCTAACCCAACCAACAAACATTGATTTTAATACAGTTGATTAGCACCTGCGATTAGAAATGCAACTACTTGGAATTAAAATTTTCTACAGGTTTGCATGTAAAGCAGCAACAAATTCTTTACTCGTTCTAGGAAAGAAATCCTAGGAAGGATACCAGAAACAAGGAAACTGACAGAGGTAATTTCTTTGAACTTGTAATGCATGTGAGTCCACAGGGCAACACGAATTACTTGCCCATCTTATTTTATCCACACTACAGTTGTAGATAAATTAAACTTGCTTCTTGTTGGGCACAGAGACGTAACACCAAAAAATTCCTGATTATCTGTAATTGTTTTAATTAATTAAAATTAGATGTAGAGAAAATTGTAGATGTAGAAAACATTATTGACCATTTTTTATTAAAAAAAGCCATTGCCTTTCACAGCGTTTTCCATCATAATTATTTATGAACATGTGACAAGCTGTAATCTTACCGGTGCCTAAATTAATATCCTAAGCTTGATGTCGTCTTAATTTCCAAGGACCTAGCGTCCACGGAGTCCAAATAATTATATACATCTTGAAATAGGCCGAACATAATGTTAACGTTCGCCATAGTTATGTAAAATTAATAATGTCAGCCCAATCATTGTTTTTGTACCAACTCATGTAGGACAATCTTAATATGTGTGCTACATACTTACTTGATCTGAACCCATCCAATTGTTTTACACAGATATGTTCCTTATACTTTATAAATTTACCATGTGTGATGTTATCCATTAATACACATATCATATAGATATATTATCTAGTAGGTTTTACATGACAATATAACCTTTTAATTATTTGAATGTGTATTATTCATGCGTTTTGTTCTGTTTTAGTGAAATATTGGTCGGTCTAGTGCCAGAGTATTGTAATGAACTATCGTCAATATTGCTGAAAAGATTCAAAGTCGGCAACTATTAACATATGCCAGAAATGTACCTTTTCTAAGATTAATTAATATAAAATAAAAAAAGTTATAAAGATAATAATACTAATTAATTATTGTAGTTAGGCGCGGTCTAAACAAATGGATATATATATTTATTGACAGGCAGCACAATCAAGCCTATGCCAAAATATTCTTGTAAAATCTAAAACGTCAATATTTGTTAAAATATTGTTTCTCAATGAAGTGATGAAATCTGAACGACAATTATGTTAAAATGCATTAATAAAACGACCCAGAGGAGTGTGTATATTATTAATTTGTATATATATTTAAATAAATAATTAAGTAAATTGATTTAGAAGCGATGTATGTACACTTGATATCAATAAAAACTGGTACACTTTCTTTTAGCTATGTAAATCATTCGTTCTTTGATTGATATTAATAATCTTACAAATGTCACTTTGCCGTTAATCAGTGGCGTCATTATTAAAAATGGTTCGACATCTAACAGATATTCAAAAATTTCGAATTGTTTCTAAAATTGAAGATGGTTGGTCCATAAGAAGACTTGCTGCTGAATACAATGTAAGTAAAACCACGATAATGAGTGTTAAAAAACAATGGGAAACCAACCAAACGGTATCCCGTAAAGTTGGTTCCGGTAGGCCCAGAAAGAGCAATAATCAAGAAGATGAAAATCTTATAAATTACCTAATAGAAAACCCTTTTCAGACTGCAGTAAATGCAATTTCAGAGACAAATTTCCCTGCTTCGGTATCTACTGCTTGCAGAAGAATAAAACTACAAAGCGACTTGAAGATTTGTTCAACGGCTAAAAAAATACAAACTTTCAGAAGAAAAGAAGCAGGGTAGGATTATTTTTGCACTCAACTGTGTAATCAATGATGAAAACTTGTACTTGACGCATGTGAATAACAATTAATTTGCGTCTGTTTTCCGATAGTTATTAATTATTACTGCATACACGCTTGAGAAAATGAGGGAAACAATTTGATATAAGTTTGTGATATTCGCACTTTTTTTTTACTATTACTTCCTCACCCCTCAAAGTGAGGAAGTTATGTATTCGTGAAAGAAATTTTGAAAATTTTTATTGCATTTCTGGACGAATCTCGACAAATTATGACGATACACAAAAAAAAATTTGTCTGCGTGTCTGTGTGTTTGTGTTCGCGATAGCTGCTACAGTTTTTGAGATAAAGCTTTCAAATTTGGTACGCACATTCTAGAGGTCAAGGAAGAGATTGAGTTCGTTGAGGAACAAAATCGGTCTAAAAAAATATTAGACATTCCACAAATGCGACTTTTGTGAAACGTCAAAATGTAACTTTTTTGAAACGTCAAAAGATGTGACTTTTTGAAATGTCAAAGTGACTTTTTTTGAAAGCAAAATCGGTCTAAAAAAATATTAGTGACATTCCACAAATGTGACTTTTGTGAAACGTCAAAATGTGACTTCTCTGAAACGTCAAAAAATGTGACTTTTTTTGAAATGTCAAAGTGACTTTTTTGAAACTTTAAAATGTGACTTTTTTTGAAACGTCAAAAATTACTTTTATTATAAACTCCACCACACGTCGAGTTTTACTACGGTGAGGAACTTTTGATCCCCATGGCAGCGGTTTTTTCTTGCTTCTTAGATTTTCTATGTTTTAGACTATATAAAATTTTTTATTGTCCCTAGAATGCAATAAATCTATCTACCTATTTCCTTCAGGTTACTTGACCTCATACCGAATAATAATTAAACACCACAGATAATACAACCCCCTGTATCCCTGAAGTTACCTTAAGGTACCTTGTGTGGGAGAGTGCCACACATTTATACAATGGACACACACCCAAGTTCCGAGTATGCTAGGATTAATTTCTGGTTTAGAAAAAATCCTAGCTACTCGACCGCGGATCGACACTGGACTCTAGGGTGAGAGGCAAGTGTGTGAGAGGCAAGTGTCCTTACCACTCGACCACGAAATCACCTGGGGGCTAAAGTAAACAACCAGTCGTCGCCCTGTCATGTTCCACACCTGCTCGATTGTAGATGGCCGAGAAAAAATTTCAACATCAGTTGCTTTTAGGCGCGTCCTACTTACATTAACAATATGTGGCCGGACAATATCGTGGTGAAAAACTAGATTTTCAGAACCTCTAAGATAAGGTAAGGCGACAGGCTCCAAGATTACCGTGCGAATGTTGCTTATTAAAAACTAGTTTCTTTATTTTTTATAAAACAAATTAACATTTAAATTAAATAATAATTATCTTACATGTATATTTTTTATCAGAACATAAGCTTTCATAAATAACTGCTATTTTTTTGTGAGTATTTTTTTATATTATGAATAATAACGGTGATATTTCATCGTATCTGAAGTATCAAAAGCGGCAATTCCGCCTCTGTCTCACAGTTCAATTAATTAAAACAAGTTTAAAGAGGAAGTCTTGATTTTTTTAGAAAACGTACGTTGTACTATGCTACATAAGTTGAAATGACTTCCTCCTAGGAATCTATGTAATGTAGCGTATATTTACATTAGAATAGTGATAACAATAAGTTCATTATACTAACGAAGCTGCTGTTGTATCTTAAATTAATTGAAATTTATCACCAAGCTATACAGTAAACAGCCTTTGGCATTTTCGTCGATATTACCCACCATTACATGGCAAATTAATAATAATATCTAGGGCTGGGTTCACTAGATACTAGAGACCGATCAAATCGATTAACAGGATTTTTTTGTTGTGTATTTTTTTTTTTGTTTTAATCTCAATATCCTTGTGTATCATAAAAAGTTCAAAATAAATATCCTGACAGTGCTACGGTATTCAAACATCTTTCATTTATTTATTTGCAATAATTTATCCAACGAGTGATAAAATCCAGTTACAGAATAAATAAACAACAGATATACACAACAATCCAAAATAGTGGACAATAGCAGACAAAATTATATAAAAATACAATATCACAAAAAATAACTATATAACAGCATACAAACAGAATAATACAAATTATAATAAAATGTCACACAATACATAGAATATACAGACATTAATTAAAGATGCATTAAATAAATATTTTTTGTATCAGCAATTTTACACTTAATTATGTCCAGAACCAGTGGCGACTGGTGGATGTAGGTTATACAATATCTCAGTATTGGAGCATGGAACCCAAGCAATATTTTAAGGCACGACTATCAGTACTGTTTTGCAGAAAAAATTTAAAAAAACATTTGAAGAAAGAAAATTACAAAAATACGCAACCTCCCCATATTCCTTCTAGACCATTAGTAAAATCTTTGCAAACTGTTTTTTTTCGAAACTACAAGGAAAATTTATCACCCCTTTTTTGGTTTTCGAAAATTTTGATTTTTTTAAAGTTATCACACTTTGAAATTTAAGTTCTTCATTGTGTAAATTTCAAAATGTCATAACTTTACAAAAAAATCAAAATTTTCGAAAATAAAAAAAAGGGGTGAAAAATTTTCCTTGATTACGAAAAAAAAAATAGTTTGCAAAGATTTTACTAATGGTCTAGAAGGAATCTGAGGAGGCTGCGCATTTTTGTAACTTTTTTTTTCAAACTTTTTAAAAAAATTTTTCTGCCAACTTCTTCAAATATTGCTTGGGTTTCATGATTCAATACTGAGATATGGTACAACCTAAATCCACCAACCGTCAATGATTCCAAACTGTTCTCGATATTACTATAATTTAAGCATATTTGATATATAGGAGATGCAATTAAAATGTTTGTACGAGAGGTAGGAAGCATAACTATATTATTTGTCTTTGCACTTAATCTGGGAGTTCTGTATTTAATAAGTGAAGTAATAGGGGGGACAGTCAATCTCATTATTAATTATTTTGTACAAAAAAAATTACTGAGTGCATCACTCGTCTCCTAATTAGACTGATCATTTCAAATTTATTTGAAAACAATTCTTAAGGTTTTCCTCTAACAGGATATGTACCATCCAAAATGAAAACGGCAGTTTTAAAAAATCTTCGTTGTACCTTTCCTAGTGCTGTTACATAAATATTATAACTAGGATTCCAAACAATAGAAGCATATTCTAGTTTGGACCTAACAGAACTAGATTAGATTAGATTAGATTAGAAGGAAGGAGCTGGCTGATTGGTCTTGACCACCGCGACCCCCTGTGGGTCTATTGTGGAGCTCCTATTCATTTCCTCAGAGCTCCTTATCCAGCTTTGTCCTTTGTATCGGATTCCACAGCCTTGATAAGGTGTTCTTAGTGTAGCTGCCCGTTCTTGGATTTTGTTCCCCAAGTAGTTGGAACCTAAGTCTAGCGATGCCTTCACAGTGGCACACACATGAACTGAGGATTCCTCTTCCTCTTCTCAGAATCTGCATGTTGCATCCTGAACGAGATCCATCAGACTCATATGTCTATTGAGCCGATAGTGTCCTGTTAAAAGACCCACTACTATCCTCATGGCTTTTCTATTTTGGTATAGTAGGTCTTTCGTAAATTTAGCCGATCTTTCTTTAATGAACTCTTTGGCCTATTTCTGTTGCGGGACGCCCCTCCACCATCCTAGAGATCTATTTTGCATCCATTCCTTAATGGATGTTGGTATGCCTGGCTTGGCCATGCCACAAAACGGTTCGGGCCCCACTAGGGCCGTGGATAAGCCTAACAAACAACGTACGTAGAGTAGACAATTTCTTAAAATCTTTGCTGTTGTGCAAAACAAAACCTAAAGTTTTGATTGCTCCAGATACAAATTCCTCAATATGTTTAGAAAAAGTTAGTTTGGAATCAAATGTAATGCCAACGTCTTACACAAACTCAGTTCTTTCTAGGGTGGAGTTGTCCAAACTGTAGTAAACCATAAATGGACTTGTTTTCCGTGAAAATGACATGACTTTACATTTGGTAACATTTGTTAGACGATTGTTAACGCACGAGTTATTAAGAATGTCAAGATTGTGCTGGAGTCTCAGGCAATCCAAATCAGAGTTTATGCAGAACTATAATTTTAGATCATCAGCATATTGCAACGTCTAGGTTGTCAACCATATTATTAATGAATAATACAAAAAATAATAGACCGAGTATGTTTGAGTAAATTCAACAGATTAGTAACGACGATATTGTACGAATTGAGATCGTCGAGGTAGATAGGAATGGAACAAATTTGTCAAAAAAATGCTAAAGCCAAGATCTTCCAATTTTGTTAATAATATACCGTAGTCCAATCTGTCAAACAGCCCGGAAAAGTCATTATAAATAACGTCCATCTGAACTTTACGATCTACTGCTTCAGAGATAAATTGAGTCTTGCACCCAAGGTTCGATACTGTGGACCGTCCCTAATAAATCCGTGCTGATCTTCAACAACTACAGTTTTAGTATGAAATGAAATATAATCACATAAAAAATTCAAGAACTAGAGAAATGGCATAAGATGGTAATGGGACGATGATTTTCAACTTCGTGCTTATAACCTTTTTTAAGTACTGGACAAATTCTGGATTATTTCCACGTATTCGGAAATGTCTCAGTTTCTAATATCAAATTAAAAATATTGCAGAGTGGCGTATAAAAGACACTGGCACAATCTCTAACTGGCCAACACACATTTTGGTGCCTGGGATTTGTTAAGTTTAACTAAGTAATTTTGGGGTGCTTAATCCAAAAATGCCGTCAGATTTGTTCTATCAGATCTACTTTTCGAAATTTACTATTTTCTGCCCTATGTAGGAACAATTCGCTAAAATTAGATATAATGTTTTGTTATATAAGTTTTAAAATATTACATTTGATTACAACTTTCAACTGAAACACAAAAAAGTGGGTAGAAGGTATTTATTTAACTGAAAAAAAATATACATATGCAACTTTCAATCATCATTTAAAAATTTCCTTTTATAAGATTTCCTTGCGTGAGGTTTACCAGAACAGTCCCACTGAAGATTCCAGCAGTAATCGGCCATCATGTGGGTATCCCATCTTCCTTGGTACCTTTCTTCCATAACGCGGATGTCTTGGTGAAATTTTTCCCCCTGTTCTTCACTAACAGCACCTAAATTTTCTGGAAAATGGTCCAAGTGGCTGTGGAGGTAATGTACCTTAATGCTCATGCTACATCCGAGTGTGTGAAAGTTAGAAAGCGTTCTACTAATTCGACGTAATTCTCTGCTTTATGTTTTCCAAGAATATTTTTAATTACTTTAACAAAAGAGCACCAGGCATTAGATTCAAGCTCGTTCATTGATATCGTGAAATGCGGGTCCTTTATGAGTTGCCTTATCTGAGGACCGTCAAAAATTCCAGCCTTCACTTTTTCTCTGCTAAGCCTTGGAAATTTAAATGTCAAATACTCAAAACAAGGTCCATCTCGAGGCAAAGCCTTAACAAATTGCTTCATAAGACCCAGCTTGATATGTAATGGTGGCAAGATGATTTTGTTTCTGTCAACCAATGGTTCGTTAAGAACGTTGTGTTCTCCTTGAACTAAAGCATTTCTTAAAGGCCAATTTCTGGTAATCCAGTGCTGGGCCTTAGCTCTGCTGTCCCACAAGCATAAAAAACAAGGATATTTTGTGTATCCACTTTGTTGCCCGAGGAGAAAGTTTACCATTTTTAGATCGACACAAATCGACCACTGATGCTCTTCATACTTGATTTTTTTTCAGGACCAATGATATTGTCGCGTATTCCTCTTTCATAGTGGTGGAATGTCCAATAGGTATAGAAACATGTTTATTACCATTGTGTAAAAGTACACATTTTAAACTTCAGGAAGAACTGTCTATAAAAAAGACGCCATTCACTTGGCGTGTATTCTGTTAACCCCATCTTCTCCAAGAGACCTCTTATGTCATTACAATACGCTAACTTATTTTCTTTAGAGAAATACGGCAGCAGATCTTTCTCTCTGGTACGATAAAATGTAATATTAGTACTTGGATACAGTAAGTTCTTTGCATTCAATCTGGAAGCAAGCAATTCGGACGACTCCTTTGAGAGGTTCATATCTCTAACAAGATCATTGAACTCTTGTTGACTGAAACGTTGGGGACTTGTTGAAGGTCCTTCAAAATTACTGTCACTTTCACATTTGTTGAACTGCACCTCGTCAGGCGATCTTCCAGAAGCGTAGGCAAGTTACTGAACGTTGGAATAGGTATTTCTTCAGAATTAGGAAGAGGTCTTCTTGCTGACTCCATGTTAGGGTATGTCCATTTATGCCAGTTATTGCGATTAATGCCTTTGATGCTGACAGAACAAAAATAGCAGTCATCATGATGGTTTTTTGGCTCCCTCCATACCATAGGTACTCCAAATTTTAAGCACGTTCTCTTTGTCCACTGTCGCAAATGTTCTACACATGTTTTGCATACGAAATGTGGTGCCCATGATTTATCCTGGTCTCCTAACTGGACGTCAAAATACGCTAAATATGCTCTTTTTTATAAAGTCAGATATGGGTTTTCTACTTCCCTTGAAAGAGTACTCGCCACAAATATAACAAAAAAAATCTGAGTGGTTCACACAATTCCGTCTGCTTGTAGAAGCCATTGTTGTAATTCGAATTTTTAATATTTACGCAACAGTTTCAAGCAAATTAGTACACAGTTATCACACGAAAGCACCATACTACACTGAACTGTGGGATACAGGCAGAGATACGGGACCCTATGTTACAGGTAAATGAAATAGGGTGGAGACTGGAGTTGTTTCCGGTTAGGCAGGTAGATTTGTACAGTAGTGGGAATACCGAGAATTATAAAAAGACTAAAAATTACATTCTAATTTCAGGTAAGAACATACAATTTTGTTCTCCTAAATATTTAGTTATTTTGATTTTGATGTTATTATTCGTATAAGCAATAAATTTCACCATGGTGTATCTCAAAACTAGAGCTGCTATGGAAAAAAGCGAGTTATTTTTGGAACCAGCATATCAGAAATACCCTAAATCAGTTCGTATTTTCCAGGCACCACGACAAAAAATTTATTTTGTAGGGCAGTAATAAATGCAGGAACTAGATTAAGCAGAAACGTGCGACTAAAGTATTAATAAATAAATATTGAATAAAATTATTTCATAGGGAAAATAAATTAGAACCTTTACTGCCAGCTTTGAATGGAATATCAGACTCAACTTAAATGTTAGCTCAAGCTCTTTCGCTGGCATAATATAGATACTTACTTCATAAACACATAAAGAATATTTTCAGAAAATACTCAAGAAACAATCAGCTTGATTTGGGGTCAATTCCTCTTAGAATCCAGGGATGATAACTAGTGAATTAATAGTTTTTAAAATTAGGAATAATTTCAATAATCCAAAAATTTTAATATCAAATTTAGTCTTTGAGCAGCACCCCTGCAGATAATATCTTCTACTTAATTTGCGTTTCAATTCCTTTGAAATTTCAAAACAAAATTTATACAGCCGCGATTTTCCAATACCAAGGGCAATCAATACATTAAATCTCAGGTACCTTAGAAAGCGAAAACGACCCGTTCGCAAGATATACGTTCTATGGGAACAAAAGCTCACTATTTAAATGCCAATGAATGATTCATGCGCACGACACAACTGTGTCCACTTGCAGATTGCCAACTTAGATTCTGTCCTATCTGTGGTAAAAGCAAGATTGCCTTACTCGGCGCAATGTCAGTCGTAGGATGCATTTTTCGGTGTGGTCGTGACTTATCGATAGAATTCTAATGTTAGGCGAGATTATGTAGGTGTAAATAGCGCCACACTCCAATGCTAGGAAATTACAACGAGCACTCAGCATAGTAACCCGCGATATCAAAGACTTGGTGACCGCAATGTGAAGGATGAAGTGTTAATTTTGCTCTATTTGCATGAAAGATTTTTAATTTTGTGAAACTTGAAACTTTAAGTGGACTTTTCAAAGCCAAGGCGAACAGTCAAACAGACAGAAAAAAGTTGCTTGAAATCCTACGATTTGTTCTGCAGATGGTGAGAGATTAATTACATTTGCGATGGCCTTCTCAGAGAAGGATTTTTGTGAGAAATTTTATTTTAAATGACAGGGCAATTAATTTTAATTTATGTAATTAGTTACGGAAGATAGGGGAAGGTGATGTAAGATGAACAAATTCAATATAAAATATTATTTTAAGTTTAATCAACCCTTTAATCTATCTGTTCAATGAAACAATCCAAAATGGAGTTTTTCCAGAAATATTCAAAACTTCTAAAGTAGTGTCAATTTTTAAGAAGGGATGTAAGAGTGATATCGAAAACTACAGGCAAATATCTTTATTAACTTCACTATCGAAGGGATTTGAAAAGGTTATATATATAATCGCTTAGTGGCTTTTATCAATATAAACAATTTACTTTGTACCTCACAACACGGGTTTCGAACAGGAAGATCAATAGAATCTGCTTCGACCAGTCTCTTTAATTTTGTTTCTAGATAAAGGCAAATATGTAATGTCAATATTATTTGACCTATCAAAGGCTTTCGATTCGGTAGATCCAACAATTCTGATAAATAAATTACAAGCTTTAGGTATTAGAGGAAATATTTTAAATGTCCTCAAGTCCTATATGGAATACAGGAAAATTTTAGTAAATTATAATGGTGTTAACTCTGAAACAAAGGATGTCTCCCTGGGAGTACCTCAAGGTTCCATACTGGGGCCATTGCTATTTCTGTTATATATTAATGATCTGCCTGACCATATACAGGAAGGATTCACTGTCATCTATGCAGATGATACATCGGTATCAGTCTCAGCTGACTCCCCTGTGGAACTGTGTTTGAGGGTTGCTAATGTTCTATCTCAAATGAATGACTGGTGTTTTAGAAACAGATTGAAACTTAATACCAACAAAACTGTTTTCATTAATTTTAATCTCGGAAGACCGTGTTTACTTGAAGAATTACCATTAAAAGACAATGCCACATTCTTGGGACACAAGTAGACTCAAATTTACTGTGGGACTTACAAATAAACAAAGTGTGTAACAAGCTAAGTTCCGCATATTACGCAATATTGCAGTTATCAGATACGCTTAACGAGGCTGGACTAAGAACTGTTTACTATGTTTTAGCAGTATCCCATTTGTCTTTTAATATCATGGTGTGCATCAGGTCAAATCAGTTATATCGCGTGTTTGTTCACCAAAAAAAGATTGATCAGATTAATATTCAAAATAAAATACAGAGAGAGCTGTAGAGATACATTTGTTAATAAGAAAATATTTACAGTTCCCTGCATCTATATATATAAGTGCTTAATTTTTGTCAAATACAATTTTAAAGATTTCTGTACATTATCAGATCAACACACCTATCACACAAGAAACAATGAATTGTTAATGATACCACATCACAAAACATCTAATTTTAAACACTCGCCATATTATAATTGCATTACACTGTATAATAGCTTACCTGACAATATAAAATGTCTTAAAATGGAAGTTAAAAAACTATTATTACTAAGGGGTTATTATAGTGTAGATGAATTTTTAAATAAACCTGATGGTTAGTTTCCTCGTTTTTGCATGTTATGTATGTGTGTATGTATTGTATGTATATGTGTATATGTAATGTATGTGTTTGTGTGTGTGTGTATATACATGTATATGTACATGTGTGTATATATATGATACGTTGTTGTTTTTTATTATTTATTCTTATTGTTAGTTTCATACCTTATATATTATTAGCACATATCTGATACATTTATTTATATAATGCAAATTTGCAGTTTTCTGTATATTATATATTATTTGACATATCTAATATCATGTAACATGATCTTATAGATGAATAAAGTGAATATGAATATGAATATGAATTCAAATACGTGTTTTAACCCCAAATATTCTTAAATTTACAGAAACCCGAGCAAAAACCTCTTCATAAGAAGGAACCAATTTCTACCAGAAATCCATTGCCTTGCGGAAAGATTCTATCCAAAGTTTAGTGGTCGTGGGAAAAGAAATTCAGCTATATTATTATTACTAAGGTCCTCGAGTAAATAGTACATGACGTAAAAATCAGGGGCTGATCCTAGGATACTGCGCTGATATACACATATGATATCGAGTATGATGTATTACTTTTAATTGCCGATTTTGTACTGTCTAAAATAATAAGGGCAATAAATATTTCACTAACCACAGTGAATGTACTATTTACTCGTGGACCTTAATTCTTACTAAAGATTAAAATTGTCGAAAATAGGACAAATAAGTTAAAATAAAAAAAAACGCTACATTGCCTACGTTACGTTTAATATACTTAAGCTTCTTCAGGGCTCAGTAGCCAATTAATGATATTACCATGAAATTTCCAAAACAGGAAATTTTTTGTCATATCTGTAGGCATAACAATTGAAAACAACCAATTTCCATAAGTCAGTAAAATGTTTTTAAAAATATAGACAGCACTACAGATAAAAAACTTTCGTAAGTGTTCATGGGCAGGACCGAAAAGAAAAATGCTTGATAGAGACAAAGCCTTTTGAACACTGAAAATTCGTAGTATAATATTAACAACCTTATTACACCGAATGTCAGTTGTTTCATCCACTGTCACTCACAAAAATTTATTTCCTCTATAATATTGCTCAAAATACTTTTATAAACACTTGGTAGATATGTTTTACACAATGTATGGCTACTAGCTAAAAGAAAACTACATGACACACAAATCATAAAAAAATTCCACTTTTGTAACTATACCGGCAATATTTTGTAGATAGGTAGTCGAATTTATATATCTTTCACAATCACGACGTGTATGAAATACGTAACGTCGATTGCATGGAGTACACAATATGTGAATCATCTCTATTTTTAAGTCGTCGTACTATGACAAATATTACAAGGCATATATTTATATTGTTTTTAAAAGTGCCTGCTCTGAAAAATGGAAAACATTTCCGGCCCCTTCTCATTAAATATTATTATTTTTTTATGTTGCTATGGTGATTTTTCTCTACTTTTGCAAATTTACACATAGTAGATGTTACGTTCTAAAGAAATAAAAAGTAACAAATATTAACTTTCAGAGTGTTAATGCTTTAGTTTCCTCCTGTATTTCTATGGCAAAACGTTTTAGATTCCAACCTTTGCGTCAATTTATGCGAAAGAAAATAAACGTCATTAAATACCATCCTCGCATAATTTAAACGCGAAATTATTCCAACATGATTCCGATTACAGGATCGGACAAAGAAGTCAGGGTTGAGATAGGTCTGGATAAGTGGTCGATGTAAATAAAATAAAGTATCAATGTGGAATCTGCACGGTCATTAATTACAAGCATACAACAGCAATTACTGATATTAAACCAGTTTGAAAAATAGGTTTATCGTGTAATCTTACAGAACTCCTAGTAACTTCCAAGATAATTTGCATGAAATACGCGATATTTTTAAACGCTCATGCTTGTTCAGAAAATTAAACCCAGTTTAGATTTTACGAGACCCCATTATATAAAATCGTAATTAAGATCATCCATTTAACAATAGTAATTCACTAGTTTTCACAAACACCCGGTACGCTCCTTTCGTCAAGTAAGTTGGCATCATCTGGAGGTGATTAAAGCTAGTTTGGTGCATTAGTTGCTGCTGGTGAACTTATCATCTTATCAACTTTAAAAATTAGAATTTAGTTAAAGGGTCAACATTAATCAATGATAGAAATATATAGTAGTTTTCATTGTGTCATTGCTAAAGCGCGGATGACGTTTCCAGAGAGATATTTTGAATTATACGATACTAGTGATGCAATGTACAATGATTTTTACATCATTACGTCATTATTAGTAAACTGTTGTATTATCAGTTATAAATCATGAAAAGTAGTTCTCTAATACTTTTGTAAAGTTGCAGTTAAATATCGGCCAATAACTATTATTGCTGAGCTGAGATATTTAACATTTTGCATTGAAAATGATGATGAATGTACAAAAAATTCAGTATATCAACCGCCCTTGTAGATAAGGAGTCGAACTTCTTTTATTCGATTTGCCAGGAAGAATCCTACGTGACGTTGCGGTTCTAGGGGAAAAAACCATTTAACAGTGTTCTTTTTTTGCGGTGCTTTATATTTCTAGACATTTGTATGGCTAACCTTTGTGAGCAGAAACCAAGTCGAAATCTCATTGGGCCTAAGGAATATTGAGGAATCTCTGAAAACACATTTCATCCTTTTTCATTCCGTTAGGGGTCGTAGCACTATAAACAGTGATGCACCCACCACTGCGTATACTCGTAATCTCCTCCAGTTAAATCAGCACAAAAAGAGGTAAGAATTTTTATAATTGCGTACTACCTCGTCCCTGACTTTTACGTCGATGTCACCCCAGATACGCGCTCTAGTTATCTATAGTATCATTGGATTTATTTGTTTAATTATGGAAAGTTCGTAAACAATGCATATTTACGGACAAAATACCATTTTTATTTAATTTTAAATGTTCAAGATTTGATTTTAAGATTGAATAAAAGTAAGTATATAATCGAAAGTGTCCATACATTTTATTAATTGCTGCCAGTTGATACTCGCATTCGCAAGATGGATTACAGTAATTTTTGTCCATTTTAAAAATTTATTACCCCTTCTAGCTCGTACAATCAGTCAATTTAATAAGTAGTTTTATATGTGTTTGACCCCTCAATAGATATATTTTTAACGTATTTAAAATTTTAAAAATATTGTTGCATGCAATTTTTTCCGCTCGTCATGCTTTTGCCATCAGAATTCATATAGGACTATAATATACAAAGACGGCAAAAATATAGTTTTTAAATGAAACACTCTGTATATATTTAGACTGTTTGATGTTGATTACAAATATTACAATATCTGTATCTATTTTTTTCATTAATAAGAGCGATTTTCCACTTTGTTTTAACAAAATGCATTTTCTTCTTTTTTCTTCTTTTTATTATTTTTTATTTTAATGTTCTAAACAAAACTCTTTCTATAGAATACTTACAATAAATGTTCTATTATACTTAGGGCAGTCTCGTTCAAAACTGGCGACTGAGACTAGGCCCAATTTTGCCGTCCAAGTTTCGACAAGGACTACACGGAGCGTTCTCTAGTTGTCTTAGAGACAGGATTGATTAAAAGAATCCTTAATGAAACAGCTATTGGAATAGTTTTTCTGTTTTTGTTTTTCTCTAAATAGCTTGCTTAAAAATTCTAAAGGTTTTATGCCTTTATTGCTCTGCATTATTTCGCTCGAAGTTAAAAGTTCATTGTTAGCAGTAAGTTGAATATGTAAATTTTGACACCTTTTCAAAACATCTTTTGACTGCATGTTTTTCAAGGAAGGAGTATTACACAGAAATTCGAATTGACTATAGTATTCCAACTAATTGAATCTCTGCTCGACAGAATTAATGGCAATATCCATTAAGGATGTAAAATTGTTTTTAGATTTCCCTTTTAGATTAATTTCGAAAAATAAATGAATACTTAATATTTGAATTATCCTTTTAACATGCTATTAACAAATAACCAATATTTGAATTGCCCTTTTTTACATATCTTAATGGCACTTTTGACCATATTGAAAATTCCGCCCTTAAAATAATGCCGCCTGAGACGCTCACCCCACCACACGGTCCTGATTATACTTTCAAATTTCTGACGGCACATTCTTGAACGTTTCTAATCTTACAAAATACAATTGGTAACACAAGATTTAGCGCGTTGACTTCATCTACTCTTCTCTCTTCAAGTTATTAAAAACTGTCTATCCATCTTTAATATTTAATGCACCCTCATACAAAAAAATCAAGAGGTCTCAGATCAGGGCTTCTGGAAGACCAGGGTATTTAAAAAAAGCTACTTTTACAACTGCACATATGTTTAATTACAAAAGTTATCATGCATTGGTGTCAGGGAATTTGCATAAAGTATTTAGAAACTGCAAAGAATTTCTCTGAACTTATGAATAGGTCTGGTGAGAAACTAGTTGATCCAATTTGCATAATCGTACTTTATGGGACAGATTTTTTTATAATAATTTTAAAAATAAAATAGAAGACTTGATTGATGAAATTCCATTGGATTTATTTACAAATATTGTTAGACAATGTCCACAATGTCCAAGTCATTTAGAAATATCTAAATAACAGGTTTCCATTATTGATTGGGCGCCGGGCAAATACCCCGGCCTCCCAAAAGCCCAGATATGACACCCCTTAATTTTTTGTGTGGGATACACTAAAATATAGAATATACCCAAATTTGGTCAACAGTGTTCGAGAAATTCAGGATATGAAGTCAATGCTTTAAATAACATATCAATTATATTTAGAAATAATACTGCTAAAGGTTTAAGAATGTGCCTTTAACAAAACGGAGGTGTAATAGAGCACTTATTGTAAACGTCCTCTAGAAAGTGAAATATCTCTTTTATTTGCGAAGAAAATATATAGGCATTGTAAGTGGTTGTAATCAGCATGAGAGCTTCTTTCAAACAGTGAAAAAATCTACAGGGTGGTGAATTTAAAAGAACTATATTTTTGAACGCTTTCTTTATATTTCATGCACTATTTGAAATTTGATTACAACATCAGGGAGAGCAGAAAAAACTGCGTGTAACAGAATTTTTAAAATTTGGAATATGTTAAAAACTCATGTATTTTTGGTGGTTGCCTGTAATTGCCTGTAAATTTAAATTAAATACAAAGTTACTTGTGCCCTAACAATCCCCTCAATGTGATGTTACTTTTATCTTTAATGAAATTTTTTTTATTTAAGGGTACGTAACGTTCCGAAGATAAAAGGATTCAATGACAATTTTAAGAAAAATGAAAATCCACCACATCCAAAGGAATTATTTTTTCAAAGCTTAGAATCGATTTATTGATCAAAATATCCTACTCAGTAAATCCATGTTTTAAATCAACGTTATATGGCATACTAGCCTATATTTTTCCTTGGACATCTTAACCTTATAAGAGAATGATATAACGCTAGTTCTTTATCTTAATATCAACAATCCTTTGAGTATTAAAACTGCTTTCATATAAAGTCAGACGTCATTATTAAACTTTTTAAAAACAGGTTTTAGGACAAACGTACCGCTTATATATGTTATACATATCAGCAGATTGTATCTAGGAATATAAGAATAATAAAATTAAGCCACACACATCCACTGAGGCGCTTCTACTATAAGGCTCATGTTTTTTCCCACCTGGATATCTGATTGGAGAACCCGATTTAAAACCTTTAAACAGTTAATTTTGCAAGAAAGCAAGGTGCCTATAATAATGTTAAGAAATAATTGTATTCACGTATTCATCTCATTTTATCACATAAGGTAATGGGTTATATGCTTCAACTAATTTTAAATAGATAATCGTATAACATCTGAGTTCGATTTCTTCGACTTATGAGTCAAATATAAAATGGGTATTTCCGTTAATTCCTGAAGTCGTCTCTTTCCCGAATAACTACTTCTTTTATTAGGAAATAACAATATGCACAAATTTAAACAAGGCGAGTTTTTTTTCGAAATAATGTCATATCATTTATCTGACTATTATTAAAAGTTTGTGCAATTTGCAAAAACAATACTAAAACAAAGAAATTACACCGTTCATAAAAAATCATAAAATTTAAATGTAATAAAGCTTTTGAAGACGCTTGATATAGTCTAGATCACAAACTGGCATAGTTTGCTATGTTGTATCACTCCGTGTATAGAATAATTCAGGCATATCGGATATTTTACAAAGGAAAATGGTATTATTGATTTTTACTTGCGTATCACGCGACAGCAATGGTTAAGAATAATAAATCTACTCGAATAATCCAGATAAATATGTCCTATGATTTTCTTCCTAGGCCGATTACATTTCACATGCACATGCAAATGATATGGGACATAAATAATACTAATGTGCAGTTTAAATATACATATACATCCGCCCTTTCCATTAATTTATTGATGTTTTCCTATTTGTCACAGCTTTCTTTGGATCAATCCCAACATGGGTACAGCGAGTGTTATCTAAAGAATATCAATAAGTAGTTGTAAGTACTGGATTTCCTAGTTTTCAATTACACCGACCACCGCAGAAGTTGTGTATTTCATTCCTGAAACAAAGTTTCCTCTTTTTGTTAGTTTCTCCCCGCCTCGAGACATTCTACGAGGCATTCCTTTAAGCACCATCGTTTCTTACCGGTCCACGGAATATATTTTTGTTCTTTTGTTTATTTTTATTTATTTCTCTATACCTTAGTTGTTCTTCTTAGTGTTTGTTCTTGTTTTAAACAAAGACTCTCATGGAATTTTTATATTTAGTAAACTGTTATTGAATACGCTTGATTTAAACCAGAAAATTTAAATCTTAGTCGTGTTTTATTATTTAACATATTTGTCGAACGTGGGAAATTGATTTTTTTTATTAAAACATCAACTGAATAAGATTTACAGGCAACAACTACTCAGCGGGCAAATACCCCGACCTGCATTGGATTATACCTTCAAATCATCATAGATCGGTAGCCAGTATCATTTGTCAATTCCTAACCAGACATAGACCGGTTTTGAACTTATTAGTTCTCCTCAGTATGCCATAGGTTATGGAACAGACAAATGATAGTGTAGTTATAGTAGTGATAGTTAATAACAGTAGTTTAGTCCACCTGGGCTAGATGTCGCCGCTCTCGGTACTTGCTTCACAGGTCGCTATCCGCCACAGAGACATCTATGATGTCGGTCGGATAGTAGCATTTGGACCATATGAGAAGTTTTACATACCTCTCACCACTACTCAATTTACCTTAGTCAGTATATGACTAGCAGATTGGCCATTATCATTTGTCTGTTCCATAACCTATGGCATACTGAGGAGAACTAATAAGTTCGAAACCGGTCTATGTCTGGTTAGGAATTGACAAATGATATTGGCTACCGATCTATCATGATTTGAAGGTATAATCCAATACAGGTCGGGGTATTTGCCCGCTGAATAGATTTACAGGAAACAACTACTCAGCGGACAAAATTCCCGACCTACGTTGAATTAAACTTGCAACTTGTTTGGTAGTTAAGATCATTTGTCACTAGACATAGACCGGTTTCGAACTTGTTATGTTCTCGTCAGTATGCCAAATAATGGAAAGGACAAAAAATAACAGCAAACCAAACTAGCCTTATTTGTGTTTTCAATTATATGTGGCATACTGACGAGAACATAACAAGTTCGAAACCGGTATATGTCTAGTGAGGTATTGAAAATGTTCTTAGCTACCAAACAGGACTTGCAGATTTAATTCAATGCAGGTCGGGGCTTATCACTCTCTATATCCATTAAAACAACTTGAATATAAATAGAAAATCTGAATGTAGTAAAATTTGGCGCTACAACTGAATTGTGGGAGCAACATTTTTTTTGTCAATGACTGTGAGATATCTTACCTGTACATTTGAGTTCTTTGGCTAATTCGTCGGACCCTAAAAAGCAATTAGGGGTTCCATCACATAATTTTGATACTTCGAACAATTGTAACACGTCCGTCGATTCGTTTACTTGACAACCGAAATATCCGTCCTCTAGATTAAGAAAAAATACTTCCCGTCTAATACCAAATCCAATCCCTCCGAAGGACTGGGCAGTCTGAAAAAAAAGAGAAATTAGTTTAGTATATATCTATTTTAAAAATATTGTAGTAAATATTTGTCTATGCCGTAATAATATTGTAAACCAATGGGGCATATGTACATTTTTTTGTATTAAAAAAAGAAAGTAAGGCATTTAATGCAAAGCAATATACAGGGTGTCTCTGAAACGTGTGTACAAAAGACTCCACATATTTCCGAAACCTTAATAACGATACTAAAGATTCGAAACAGAAGAAAAAGAAGAATTCGAGTATTTTTCCAAGGTTTGGCTTAGGTATGTGATGATATTTGTGTTTTATACAAAAGTCACTGAAGAGATATTTCGAAATTTCTCGACCTTGAAATTCCGAAATTTGTATCGATTCCTCGATTCACTTGTAGTATTAGTAAGATTTTTTAAAGATATCGGTATGACAGTGGCTCATTCATCAGGAGAAAAACTACAAGAACTTTTAGGCAATCCAAAAGACAAAATTGAAACGAACCAAAAGTCGGGGATTAACGAAATTAGCTGTAAGAACTTTACCAAAAGTAAGTTGGACAAACTAGAAGATTAATTCAAATTAGATTCAAGCAGCACATGGCTTATCTCAAATACGGTAGAATAGATAAGTTTAGTGTGTCTCAACATGTGTTTGAGAACAACCATTAAATATATTGTAGCAATTTAAGATTAATTAGGAAAGTAACAAATACTAGACAGCTGGATGCATTTGAAAGCTTGGAAATTATAAAGTGTAAAAAGAGTATGAACAGCAGCAGAGGGATATAGTCCGCTGTATTGGTTGTTTGCATCAAACCATAACAGTAGCTTAGGTATAAATAGGACATATTGTTAACATAAGGTTAGTTTTGATAACCTCCAGATAACGCCAACTTGGTTGGCGAAACACGCGTCGAGGTCAGTATGTGGTATTTTGATGTTTTGCGGAAAATCACACATCAAAGGTTTCAACCCAGATCAGAACCCATATATAATTTTTCTAATACCATATAACAAAATTTGGTTTTCCTGAAACTGTCAATACAAAATCTTCAGAAGTAGCTTGATTGGTAAATCCTTTTGGCTTGATCACGTAAACTTACGCATTGAATCTTCAAGTAAAATTATTTACCTAATTGTTGTGTCAATAGCGTGTACTTCTGAATATTTACACACTTAGTTGTAAAATCAATACGACCCATATTTTTTCTTCAGCCACACGCTCACTCTGATTTATGGTAGTATACAGTTAACGCAGAAAATATATGATCTAATTTTACGATCGTTTTATAGCTAAATTGATTGGGAACCGTTTTATAGCACCATCTGTTTACATCATCTTTAATTTTAATTCACTTTTTTTTTAATAACATTATGTAACATTGATGGTTTAAATGTGGCACAATTTTCTGAGATGATTTAGCTTCAATTTGATATATGATTCCGTTTTTTATTTATTTAAATAGTCCTAGGTGGGAAAAGAAGCTTAATTTGACAACAATATTATGTTAGTTTGTTAATTGGTCTCAACCTTGGTGATGAGATGTACAGTACCCACTGAGATTAATAAGTGGACAAAAACTAAATCGATATTATCAAATGTGTTTGAGATGTTACTAAAACCTTGCTTTTTTTTCCTTGAAATCGTCATGATGCATTAGCACTATTAATCTTGAATTGTTGTCCATCAATTTTTAATAATCCTCTTCAAGGTTTTACCTGATTGTGTTTTTATAAATACAATTTGTACTGTTCTCCTCTGATTAACGATATATTTTTTTCTATTACCTAATACGTTTAATATATCTGATTATAGAATACAAAACATTTATATTTACTGGAACAAATTGTAAAACACGTTTTAAATGGAGACAAATTATGCTCCAGAATTAGTGCAGAGTACGCATCTTGAAAATTCTTTAAAAAATGTTTCTAATCATATCAAACTCGACAAAGTGATTGCGAGTCATAATTTGCAAATTTTTAAATACTTGCGACCATATGAGCATTCAAAGAAAGAACTATCTACATTGTTTACTTCAGCAGGCATCATGGATAGAAATTTGAAAATAACATTGGATGAAACTGATTATCTTCTACCACTGATTTCTGCATCTGTATTTGCAGTTAAGAATTATCAAACCATCGTTGTCATTAAATGAAAATGAAATGTTTAGTTGTGAAAAAGAACGATGAAAAAAGTATTGGGAATGAAAATTTCAATAGTGTCTTTATCATGATGGGGTCCTCTAGACTTTAATAAGGAGGATGAAGATTATAATCATAGCAATAAAAATGATATTTCCCTTAAAAATAATATCAAAGTAGAAAAAGAGGCAGAAAGAAAGTATGAGATCAAAAAGGCGGTATGATCCTGATTATGACAGACAAACCTGTTGCAATGATTACAATTACTCTATTCCTTTTTCAGCGGACGAGAAAGATGAAGAATTTGCTGACGATCACATTACAGATAAAAAGATGTAATGTCTATTATAAAAGAGATCATTAGATATTAGTAGTGATAGGGTGATGGTTACGATCAGAGTAATGAAGACGGCAGTTCCGATGAAGACAATTTCGAAGCAGGAACAAGAATATGTTTAATTATTTTTTTAAATATTAAATTTTCAAAAATTAACGTCATGTTTAAAGAACCGCAGCAATATTTTTATTGAATAGAGAATAGTCTCCATAAATACCGTTACATATTAATTAGAGGTGGCCTTGTCAAAGCAAATACGTCAAGCAAATGACTGTTTACATAATTGAGAATTCAAGCTTGGTTGGAATATTTTTTATTAGATAATTATGTTTCTCGTCTTACTGCGAAATTTATTTATATATTTATATAAAAATCAAAGTACAAAATGGTATGTATGTAAAATTAGACGACCTTTATTGATAACGGTACGTAATCTAGTAACCTTCAAGAACGGAAGTAGTTCCACCATATGATTTTAGTTACTTCGGTCAATTAGATCCACTATTAAAATATATCTGAATGTAAGTGGTGCAGTAGAAAAATCGTATGAATTTATTAATGATTATGACAGATTTATATTTATTTGTATTAATTATGTCGTCAAAGTAGAACCAATTGCGAAATTTTTAGCAGCCACCAAAAAATATTTATTATTAACGGAAATGTGGCAAGACGTTGTATTCAAATATGTACGTCCAGATTTAGAGGTTGTGTTGGGATACATCTACTATCAAACAGAGAAACCAAGTCATACTGAAAATAGCTATCTGTCGGTCTTCACGAATAATTTCACATAAACTGGCTTGATTACAGCAAGTCATTAGTCATTACTACCAGTATACAGGGTGGGGAAAAATAATGACTAACTTTGAAATTTGATTTTATTTTCAGTTTGGTTTTGTTGCTATGGTAACCTACGTTTTTCAGCATTTTTAAACAAGAATTTCTTTGTTTTTACGCATCACGTAGATGCTCTAGGAGAATTTGCGTGTAACGTCACAGATATAGTGCGGCGTATAAATAATAAACAAAATATCAACATAACCTATTATGAACAGTTGTCAATGAGTTCTCAGAAGTTTAAGATGCAAACCGTGGACACATGTGTTTCGGATTTTCGGTTCTCATTAGCACAGTTTATGCAGGCTTCAACCATTATTCATCGTGCCTGATTATATCTTCTCGTAGAAAAATCTCAATCCTTTGTTATTTATACTTTGGGAAGGAAATTCCACGCAGGTGGCTATAGTTGCCTCCGTGACAATATTGTCTGTCACCCTGTAAATACGGGGTTTTTCAATTGCAACCTCAAATAAGCGCCTGGTTTCCCGTCAGTGGTTTTCCTAAGTTGTGCTCATCCTGAACTTAGCTACAGTCGTGGCGATGAGGACCAAAACTCCGAAACACATTACGATTTGCATCCTTTATGCGGGCTTCATCCATTATTTTGCCTGATTATATCTTCCCGCAGCAACATATCCGTCTTTTGTTATAAAATTTTTTTGGCTTTTACAATTTCATTACTTTCCTTACTAAAATCATGAGAAAAAAACTATCTGTTCCTAAACACAATGGTACAGTTTAGCCTTTTATAATTAAGTAAACTGTGCTCTCGGAGTAAAATATTAGTCCTCGCAGTCTGCTATGCCCGACTGTAACTTATTTTCCATTTCTATGACAGTATGTTAATGACCAGTATTTGTAATATTATTCGAAAACGTATTACAAAAGGAATGCCTAATTTCCCATAAATTTGAGCGCTAAAAGTAAACAATCCTAAATATGGCAACTGAACGAAAAGAGGTTTCGTAAATGTGGGCTGACATGGCCATTAACCATCCATATTTTTTTGTATATCTTTGGAGGTAAGTAGGTGTAATATGCAAATTTGAATACGTTGGATATGAGCTAAGTAAATAAATTGATGATTAGTATTACCGGATTTATCTTTTTCTAATATAATTACAGTTATTTATTTACACCTAATATTTCCCACGTTGCTTTAAATATACACATTGTCAATACATAGCATCAGTAAGATGTTTAAAGTTTTCGTATTTTTTAAACTGTTTACAATTCTTTGTCGTTTTCACAATAATTTATCTCAGTGTTATACTTTAAGTACCATCAATTTCTAAAGGGTAAATCGTTGGAGATGCACCTTACAGTACTTTGTGGCGGAAAAATAACAGTTTAATTCATATCGACTTACTGAAACGGAAATTTCTGTATGTTATTAATTTAAGAATGGTTTTGACTCATTGAGCTTTGTAAATTACGTAACATTAAGCGTGGGAAAATTAGCAGTACAAAACTTAACAGTTTTGTTTACAATGTAACAAATATTTTAAAAGTGGGCATGATATAATGAATTTTGTAATATATGCTTTGGTAAACAGCTAAATAACGAATTAAAGTTTCAGTCGGACGTTACCTACTGTGAATACTTATTTTAAAGTTTTGCATATTGTATTTTTGGGCACTTAACAGCCATATTATTTTTATTATTTTTAAACTCCACTACATACTGTTATAAATGTACAGGGTTATTCATTATAAATTAACCACCCCTTATCATCGTTATTATTGCCTATAGAAAAAAAAGTTTTAAATAAAAGTCGTATGGTTATGACTGAATTTTGTTAAAATGCTATCAAAAGTGCCGTAGCGTGCCTGTACCCAGTCTACTCGGTAAAAATGGTCGTCCAAATAATCGGTGTACTCGGAGGGATAAAGCCTACGCTGCTCTCGGAACTGAAGATCATACCGGCCTGCCAAAAATCAGCCGAGTGGCTGGCAGGCCAAATGCAGAAGGCGGTCATTCTTGGTTCTCTCCGTCTGCTTAGGGCACACGATTCTGGTATCTACAGTCACTGACCTTGCGGGACGTGGGGAGTGGCTGTAGTTGATGCGCCGGCGCGACTCCCATGAGGCGTCGGAGGCCACGGGAGGACTGACCGGCATCGGATATTCCGAAAAAAAAAAAAAAATTGCGCCGGCACGACTCTCGTGAGGCGTCGGATGCCACGGGAGGACTGACCGGCGGTATCGGGAAGCCGAAAAAAATAAAAAAATGTGTCATTATTTTTTCATTTAGTAATATGTTACAAAAAAAAATATAAATTGATGGCGGCGTTCATATAAATGGTCTTCCACGTAACCATCATATCCATAGAGTTAATATTTTAATATTTTATATGATCATGCGTAATACATATTGTGATAAACAAAACATAGTTAAGGTAAGAGAGAAATGCTGACAAATAATAAGAATTATGTAATATTGCTAAGCACTCTGCCAGATAGTATTAAGTCTTTGACATATCTTCTGAAAGTAACGCCTTGTTGGGAGTCTTTGGTACTCTGGTATCAAAGTATCCTGTTAAATATACTGACTGCAGGGTAAGAGAATCCTCTTTCAAATAAAGCAGTTCTGTTGGGCACTCTGAATAAATTACGGTAGTGAGTGGAACATTGATGTGTGTCATCACCAGTTACAAACTTATTAAATGAATATTTAGGTAGTTGGGTTTTAATAATTTTGTATATAAGGCATGCCATATGAATCTGAAATCTTTCATTTAAGTTTAATCATTTAGTTCTAAGAATTTACTAGATATGTGATCGAATTTACGGAGATTATAACAGAATCTTACACAAGCATTTTGTATTTTTTTGTAAGCTTTCCTTGTCTCTATTTGTTAAGGCAGGCCAGTAAACTACATCACAGTAAGTAATATTAGAAAAATTGAGGAATCGCATAATTTCAGTTTCACATCCACGCTTAGATAGTCTCTATGCTTATAGAACAATTTTAATTTTGCAAACGATTTTTGTACTATATCGCCGAAAAGTTTAGAGAACTTCAAGTCCACTTTTATGTAAAGGCTAAGATTTTTAGAAGAGGCACTAGAGTTTAAAACTACATTGTTTAACTTAATTTGAAAAATAGGGGAATTTATTATATCATCCCTATGCAGCCCAAAGAGCAACATACCAGTTTTAGATTCGTTAAGTACTAGGTTATGAGCTTGAGATATTTCAGCAATACTTTTCTTAAATCAGAGTTAATTTTTTCCACAGAATCTCTGAGTTCATCCATCCGAAAGAAAAATAAAATTGAGTATCTAGTGCATATTGGTGTATATTACAGAAATTAAGATAATAATTAAAATCTGCAGTATATATAGAAAATAACAAAGATACTCCCCTGTGGCACTCCTTGAGTAAGTGGCTTAATATTAGAGAAAACATATCTCAACCCAACTCTTTGATATCTCGTAACTAATTATAAAAAAATTAAACTGAAAAGTCGCTGAATCTGAAATGTTTACGCTTACTACAAAGAATGTCGTGGTCCAATGTATCGAATGCTTTACTAAAATCGAGCAAAGTTAAGCACGTATTTTGATTATTATCAATAGCTTTAAACTCTTCATCAGTAACATGAAGCAGTGCAGTTGTAGTGCTATGGTGAGGTCTAAACCCTGACTGAGTTGGTGGTAAAATTTTTGTTGTTGATAAATACGTATTAATCTGATTAGCAACTATTTTCTCTAAAATTTTAGAATTGTAGGCAAAATGCTGATCTGAAATCAGTTAGAGCCGTAGGGTTAGTGTTTTTGGTAATTGGTAATATAGTTGATTGATTCGACCTTTACTTGATGAAAATCCATTTTAACATCGAACTAAATAAAACTTTACGTTTTAAGATTTTCACAAAAAATTTTTTGTATTCATATATTTACGAAATATATATAAACATGACAATTGTTTTGCCAACACAGTGGCTTCGTCAGATGTGAGTACTAGACTAGCCATTACAATTATGAGTAGGGTGTATAAATAAGCTTGATGACATTGTAAAATTGCATCCTAAATAAATCAAAATAAAAATAGAATTGTAAACTTGTAAATATTAAATATAAACGGATCCTTCACATTTAAAATTATAAAATATATATATATATATATATATATATATATATATATATATATATATATATATATATATATATATATATATATATATATATATATATATATATATATATATATATATATATATATATATATATATATATATATATATATATAAAATAAAGGAAAAAATATGTATTGTTCTATAGTTCTTTTCAAGCTCATAAAATGCCAAAGGATAAGGGTCAAGTTTTACCAAAACCTAAAAATGTCTATTGATTATATTTGTGCATTGAAATTGACTATAAAAGAGCGTAACAAATTGTAGAAATATAGAAAGTATAAAGATTTTAAAAATAATAATTAAATATGTGTAAATAAAGTAAACTTTTTTTCAATATTAAAACATGTTCAATAATGGTGAGAAGTTTGTTTCCAGTTGGTCATTTAGAATTATTTCTGAATCTTTTAGCTTATTGATTTCCAAGGATTCTAGTAGTGTTAATTTTAATCCTTTATTTTCGGAGTGCAAAATCTCGAAGTTTTCATCAAAACTATGGTTTTCTTCTAGGAGATGATTTGCATAAGTAGAATCTTCTCTTCTGTTTCTAAAACTTCTTTTGTGTTCTGATATTCTTTTTCTTGAAACATCTTCCGATTTGTCCAATATATACTTTCGGGCAGGTACCACATTTTAGCTTATAGATTCCAGATTTATTTTCTTTATTAGTTTTATCTTTATTATTTTTAATTAATTTACCAAGGAAATTATTCGTTTTATAAGCATTATCAAAATTTTGTTTCTTTAAATTTTTAGCGACTTTTTTCTGTAGGGGTCCCAATATATGTAAGGGATTTGAAATTTGATTTCTTAGTTGAAACAATAGGATAAACTAGTTGTATTGCTTTTTGGTAAGTTTTTTTAGCCAGAATAGTATCAATCATTGATGGGTTATAACCATTGTTTTTTGCAATTTGTTTTATAATTTTTAATTCTTTTTTCAAAATTTTTCTGAGAAAGAGGGATATTGATTAACCTGTGTATCATGCTTTTATATGCGGCTTGTTTGTGTTTTAAAGGGTGTGTAGAAGAGTTGTGTATTGTAGTGTCGGTATGAGAACTTTTATGGTATATGGAAAAATCATGTCTATTGTTAATTTTTGATATAGTTAAATCTAAAAAGTTGATAGAATTTTGTTGTTCTATTTCTATTGTAAATTTTATGTTTGGGTGTAAATTGTTAATAAATTCTAAAAAATGTTTTAATTGTCTGGTAGTTCCTGTGAAGCAAGTGATGGTATCATCTACGTATCTGTACCAGTATATAAAATCCTTTATTAATTTGTTATTGTGAATTTGTTTTTCTAGGTAATCCATAAATATTTCGGCTAGAATTGTACTTAGTGGATTTCCCATTATTAAACCATCACTACCTTTATATATATCGTTATTAAATTGGAAATAATTTTGGGTTAAACATATGGACAACAGATTTAAGATTAAATTTAAGATAAAAAAATTTTTGTGAAAATCTTAAAACGTGAAGTTTTATTTAGTTCGAATTGGTAATATACTAGCATATTTCCATGTATTAGGAAATACACAAGTCTCAAGACAATTATTAATTATAAAAGTTAACACTGTTAATGAAAAATCATTAAAGGTCTCAGGTTCAAATATGTCACAGGAAACAGTACTATTATTGTAATTAACAGTTAAATATTTTAGAGTTTTCCAGAATTCTTTAGGATTAGTCTGAAATTTGTGCAGCAAGTAAGCTTTTTTATCCAATTTTATTGAAAAAGTTCTTTATATTCATTTAAAGATAGCTCTGTTTTTACTTTCTTATATTTAGCAAGTGCTTTATTTTTTTATTTTTATCATTAGCTTTAGATTGTCTGTTAGCCATGGAGCTGGTGGCTTTGTAATCCTAGCTGTCTTGTACGGGGCATGCAAATCGTACAAGGAAATTACATTACCATTCCAAAAGTCAATAACTTCATCAACATTCTGAAGGGAATAGATATATTTCCAATTAATTAATCTCAAGTCTAACAAAAAAAGAGTCATAGTTGAAGTTAGCAAAATGTATGAAAAATTAGTTTCTGTTTTTCTCTGCCGATTTTTAGAATACAGGTAACTAGGGAATGATCAGATATGTTGTCCATGCCTATGACATTAGTATATACCGCGAATTAGCTCATTACTAGATGTAACTATGATATCAATAATCTTACTAGAACTTTGTTACTCGCGTGGGTTCCAAAATTATTTGGTAAAGATTGTATTTATTTAACAAATTTTGTAACTGTATATTAGAATAATTGTTATTATCAGATATATCAATATTAAAATCTCCGCCAAAAATAGCCAGATCATTTAGGTATAAAGTTAATTAAAATATTTTCCAAATGTTTCAAGCACCTTTTACAATTACTATCAGGTGGCCTGTAGAGTGTACTCGAACATATTTTTTTATTTGCAATTTTAAAGATATCCATATAGATTCAAGAATGTTTTCATCATTGTTCAAAGGAGGGGTATCTAAAATATTTATTTTAAAGTCATTTTTAACAAAAAAAGCAACACCACCTCCTCTTCCATTGCGGTCATTTCGAATTATTTTATTATTAGGAATATGTACACCAGAGTCAGAGAACGTAGGGTTCAGCCACGTTTCGGACAATCCTAGAACATCAAAAGACTCCTCAACAACCACTTCAGAAAATATGCCAAACCCTGTATGAATTTTTCTGGAGTTGTTTCTATTCAATTCATCCAGACATGTTTTATAGTATTCCTTAAAGAAGAAATTGCACAGATATCAACATCTGATGACAGTGTTGGCAATAAATCAATTTGTACGTATTTTTCACAATTAAGTATGTGTTTTAACGTAATGAAGTTGGAAAAAATCTCATATATAATAGTACAAGCTATTACATTTTCACCATCTGTGGATAATTCAGCCTTATCCTGTTCTTTCCAATGCCGATTGGTGTCAATGCACTTTGTTCCCGCTCATTTTTATCATATATGCAACATAATTTATGTTTTCCATTTTATAAAATAGCGGAAAAATATTTTTTGTTGTTTTTCTGCATTTAGAGATTACTTGCCTATTAAAGGCATATATTTATTTAACAAATGCCAGGGATATTTTCGTTCCAATTACACATTATTAAACTAAATTATTACCATTAACTTCCCAGTTATTTAACACGAAACTAAAAATAAATATTATTTTAAACACCCATCAGCTGAAAGCTGTCTAATACTAGACTTTTATATCTTTTATCTTCAGTTTCATTTAATTAATATTCAAATTTGTCCGCCAGTTTAAGAGTATTATCGCAGAGGTAATTATTCCTAATTATATTTAATATTTTAAAGAAACTATTACATGTTGTACTGTTCCTGTTTCTAAAACTTATACTGCTCACATTTTACAGAAGAAGAAGAAGAACTATGATTTAAATTACTCGGAAAAGTTGTTTTTCGTTGTAATGTAGAGCTTTCTATTTTTTCTTTTTTGCACGCAGTCCATTATTACATAATATAGAACCCCTCGAGGTCTCTGTTAGAGTTTATTTTAAGATAGAGATCATCAAAGCTAATTTTTTTTCACCTAAAATAAATACCTCGTTACGACACAGACTCTCACTTGTTTGTATCCAAATGTATAGTTAACATTATTAGCAGTTATAATTGTTTTAATTGTTTCCTGTGTTTAATAAATCCGTATTTACGTAAAATATAAAAACACATCGCAAGTCACTTAATAATACTGATAATAAATTACCAATAGATTTTGTTTAAAAAAGTGTACAAGTAATTATGCCTTATTAAATTATTCAGTATTACTATTACCCTTTCTGGTTATAACATTCAAGGAAGTCAATATGAATAATTTGAAATAGTCTTGGATTGAATTTTTGAAATTTGGTAATCATTGGACAAATCATTATCTCCATCGTATGTATTTCTCCATCATTTTGGGTTTCGGTGTCAGAAACTCATGGTTTTTCTGCTGAAGAGTTCTTGATCATAGTTTCTGTTGATGTAGATGTGTTTTTATTTTATTTTTTTTAATGGTGCTTTGATACAATTTCAGCAGATTCGTGAGTGGATCACACTTGGTTTTTTGATATTATAATACATTGTATTCCATTTGCATCTTTACCAGAAAATATCAGAGGTCTTAAGAGATCAACAAATTATGCAGATTTTCTTTAATTCATTTCTTTTATGACTAAGTGAGTAATAATGAACATTAGTTTATTTTTCGAGGTAATATAAACATAGTAACCACCATCACCATAAATGGTTATTTACTGCTTTCAGTTTACAGTTATTAATTGTTTTCATAAGATTGGTGGCGGAACAAAGTGTTATTTAGTTTTATGTCCAATTTAATCTTATTAGTGAGAGTATTTTACCTCAAAAGGTCAAAGTACCCACTTACTAATTACGAAATCATATTGTACTAAATTGCACCAGCCATTTCCTTTAATAATTTATAATATTTAATAAAGCATGAAGCGCCTTTATTTTAATACTAGTTTAATTGGTGTTTTCGTTTTCATATAAAGGCGGAATGTTGTGTTTTTGCAAATCTTGAAAAATCAGTTTCTGTAAATACATGCATTTTCTTAAAAATTACATATTTTAAAATAAACGTTGAGCATTAAACCACTTTGTCGTTCTTGTGGTCTGCAATTTATTCAGCTAAGTTACTATTTATTACCAACAATACAAAATGGAATTTATATTCTTAACTCTGCACTATACTTTGTAAATCTGAGGTATTTAAGACTTAGGATCTATCAGTGACTTTTTATTTGATGTAGCTGAAATAATGATATACCAACACTCAGGTTTATCAATAGATGGATTTTGATAACTGTTATTTCATTAATTTATACGCTTAGGTCATTGACTTTACATATGCAAACAAATGAGCGATGAAAAAACAACATTGATGACATAATCTACCTATTTCACGTATGACTTGTTTTTTTTCATTCACATTCACATTATATTTATTCTTTACAATTATTAATGATGTGCGTTTTAAATAGCTGCGCTTTTGTGTAAAAGTATTTATATTGCTATAAATACACATACACATACCAGAAGGACATTGATTTAATAATTTAAATAAATTGATTTTAGCCTCCTTAGTTAAATGATAACGGGCTGTCAAAAATGTTCCGTGGGACAGTGGAGTACGCGAAATTAACTAATACGAGAAACAATAAACTGTTACAATTTATAACAATGTATGTAAAACTTACTCTCTTAACTAGCTTAATGAACTAGCTTGCTTATCACAAACTGGAGAAGATGTGTAGCCATTTTGCAGCATCAGATATGTTTCTATGGTTGTCTCCATGAGTGATGTTCGCTTTGGTGAAAATATATTCTTATATTTTGAAAACGACCGTTCGACATCTACTGATGTAATACACGCATATGTAAAATAGTCTTTGAACGAACTTAATGGATCTGGGGCTGCACTATCACATATTTGTCTTAATTTGGTAAAACCGGTGTCTTTATTTAACACACTTGCGAACTTTTCTTTAACGCGATCATTTGTTGCGTCACCTATAGCGTGTAGCAGTGGATTTACTTCGTCCACTATTTGCAGTGACTCCGCTAACGACAACGCACTGTTTTCTAAGTTTTTTATGCTTTCATGTAATGGTTTATAGTTCTTCGCAATATTTTTTAAAGCTGTTTCAACGGAAATATCTTCGAATTTTGTCTGGCTTTCCTCAATAGCTGCAGTCTCATCTGGATTGAATTGTAGTATCACCGCTTTTATTTGTTGGACATATTCAGCATAATAAAAAGCTGCCTGCAACCATGTTTCCCAACGTGTAAGAATCTGCTGTGGTGGTTCAGTAATACCGGGACACTTGCTATGAAATGCACGGAGACGTTTAGGAGATTTAAGAAACACTTTTTTGTACTTGGTATTAATGCATCCACCTCTGGAAAACATTTTCGAATAGTTTCTGCCATAAGATGTAAAGCATGCACTTTACACGTAACATGTATAAACGTACAACCTTGTTCTTGCAAAGAACGGCCTACCGAACATTGTCACGGCGCCATCAGTCACAAACATCAACACTTGACTTTTTGACAGTTCAAATTTTTCTAACGTCTCCAGCACCACCCTGGTAATTGTTTCGCCAGAACACCGACTTAGTCTTTTGCTAGCTAATAACAGTGACACTGTCGGTTTAAGAGGGTCCAGTACTCGTACTATAACAATTAAAATAGATTTTTTTTTACAATCTGTTGTCTCATCAACAGATAACCACAGCCGTGTATTTTTTTAATTCATATTTCATCTTATTTACCATGTCTACGTGTACAGTTGGTAGATAGTTATATAACGTTGTGCGACTTGGTAACTTCACCTGGGCATTGTATTTATTCCAGAACTCTCAAAATGGTTGTTTATCGAGTATGTACAGCGGAACATCACAGGCAATCAGCATTAACAGTAAATCAAACATAAACTGTGTTGTCGAAGGCACGCCATTTTTTTTTATTTTTATGGTGTACACTATTTACGTGAAGTCCACAATCACGCTTATCCCAGCACATCAAATCTTTTTTCGCACACTTTACAAATTATGTTAACACCATCATAGAATAAATCTGGGAATTCACCTATGAATTTATTCACAGCAAATGGCCGTTTTCTACCCCTGCGTACGTCTGCCATGCTTTCTTATTAAATTAATGTCAACAATACAGTACAACAAATAAAATAAAAACACAAAAACAGTATGCAATACGCCCAAGTGACTTAACGTATACACAGCTCGAAAGCTAATAATAGACTGGACTGGAGAAAGAGTTTCGCGGTCAAGGTGAATGTCGGCGACAGTAAGTACATCTGAATTCTACGACCATGATACACAGAAACGATTTGCAGCTTTAATGATATACGTAGACCACGTTAAGATATATGTAATTTAGATGCAAATACGAGATACATACTGGGTGTCTTTGAAAGGTCTGTAGAAAGAGCTACCACATATTCTCGAGACCATAATAAAAAAAATTACCCAACATTCTCCAAAAAGGCTTTGGCGAAACACCTTTTAGGCCTGCACTTTTTTTTGGGAACAATCAACTACGTAGGGCTACACTCGAAAAAAAGTATATCTGTACATATGTATAATGTAATAATATTGCTTTACTGATTATTTTACACTTTACTGTATGATGTTTTTTTTTTCCTTACGGGTTGCGGTGTTGACTACCCGCTGTACTGAAGCTTAAGCTTATTGTACCCCATAGTCTCATTACTCCATAAGACCCGTTCTATTCCAGAAGGCGAGTATACAGTTTATGGGAGCTCTGGCTATCTCTTCCGGGGTTAAAAGTGGTCCCTCGAAGTGTGTTAGTCTCATTGCCGTTAGGGCTGGGCATTCGCATAAGATGTGGTGGGGAGTTTCTTCCTCTTCACCACACATCCTGCAATCTGGATCGTCTTTCACCCTTATATTGGTTAGGTGTTTGTTTAGTGTGCAGTGTCCTGTTAATATTCCCACTGCACACCTCAGCTGTTACTGTATGATATTACTAAGAAATATGTGAAACATACATAATCATTAAAGTTCCAGTCCCAATGCCGTTATATTAAAAATTATAAACTCTCACAAAAAAAATAAATAAAATAAAGTGACATGCAACTAACTTTTTAAATATATTGATGTCCTCCGGAGTATTCGTCATTGCGTTGTGCAATAACGTGTGATACATTACCATATCTATATTGTTGCCATGCCCCATTCCAGAACTCACCTTAAGGTATGCCAGTACTGATGAGGAACAGTAATGACGAAACCGCGCCGTTGTTTTCATTTAGGATAAATGTTCCTGTTTTGTATTAATTTTATTTCTATCTGCCGTCTAGCGTAAATATTTTGACATATTTGTTGATAGATTGTCAATTTGGTAAGTCAACTTCCATCATAATTCTTGACGGTTTAATAGTTTTATAGGTCGTTTACTTGGTAGAAAATATAAAAATGTTTGTTTGATTTTTGTGTAAGCAACGTTTGATTGTATAAAACTGTTCTAAGAATTGTTCCATATTATTTGTTTTGGTATTAGTAATATTTATATTGCAACGTCAATGAACTGTGTAGACTACTGATTCCAGAGTGTAACTCTAGATGGCGCTACCAGTGTTAAAACGAATTAAATGGCCATGGAATTCTAGATTTATAAAGACGGAACTAGAATTGTTGGAGAAGAGCTTGTTCAAGAAATATCTAGACCATACATGTATGGATACATAAAGCACACGATGGTCCAGGAGCTCAGTCTTAATTTGGAATTGTACGAGTAAAGAAGAAATAAGATAGAGAGTGTTTAATGGTGATTATAGTTAAGTATATTAAGTTATTTTTGTTAATTACTAATTAGTAAATACAGTAATGAGTAAGTGTTACCTGGACTTTCAATTACCGAATTCACGGTTTGAGGTATTTGTGTGTATAGCAAACACGTAACAATTTCATTTGTTTAAACTCGCTTTGTAAACATAGCGTTATCGCCAATAAATATTTAAAGGATGCCATAACGTTGGTAGGTTTTTGACATAAATCAAAATCATTAGCGGTCCCAGGACACTACCCTGCGTGACACAGTTGTAGGTTAGTATATTCATACACTGAACTGATTCTGCGGTTGGCTCCTTGTGAAACATTATTAAATATTTTAAATATGTGAAAGAAATTTGCTTTTTAATGTTCCAAAAATATTTTATTGGAAACTCCACACGTGTTTCGGCTTTTTAGGCCTGTGTCAAGAGTACAGGGAATACTGAACAGTAAAATTTGTGTTCATTGCTTATATAACCAAATCTGGTACCTACTATAAAACTATTGTAAAATATGTTTTTATAATTGAATATTACTTTATTTTTTAAATTTAATTTTTTTTTTAAATCTAATTCTAAATATTTTAAATAAAATAATTTAGATTTAAAAAATAAAGTAATGTTCAACTTATAAAAACATATTTTACAATAGTTTTATAGTAGGTACCAGATGTGGTTATATAAGCAATGAACACAAATTTTACTGTTCAATATTCCCTGTACTCTTGACAAAGGCCTAAAAAGCAGAAACACGTGTAGAGTTTCTAATAAAATATTTTTGAAACATTAAAAGTAAGTTTCTTTCATATATTTGAAATAGTATATTCATCATAACAAAGCACATATTGTATTCTAACTGTAGAAATACAATCCAATGTCTTAGGTAAACTTGACCCTTCACTTATAAAACTAAAAAAGGTTAAGGACCGGATCTGACGTTCATCTACTTTTCCTGTATCCAAATACTTTATTTGCGTGGTTGTTATTAGATTGTGTGTTTAACATTATCGTTACTTGCAAATAAATGACAAATCTTACTTTTTGCACGATTATCTCTGACATGTTTTTTTGTTACAGAAAAGTGCGACGGAATTAATTGGAAGCTGCACATATTAAAACTTAATGAATATAATACATTTTCTCTTAATTATTCCGGTTTAACTAGAAATCGTACGACATAATGCATTTTATTAACATTAGTTGGGAATTTACTATGTTTAGCCATGCGACTCTACAAGTCCACAGCTTGTTACAGATTATTTCTGTTTTATTTACCGTGTTCTCTGCAATTTCAGAGTCTAACATTTCTTCGAAGTGAACTAATTATAGCAAAAAAATACTTCCTATAACTAAATGTAGTATCGTATTGGTATTGCTGCGTTTCCTTCATTCTATTACTTGCCCGTTATAATAAAAAGTACAAAATTAAATCAGGTAAAAAAGCATTTATCCTAAAAAATACATGTGAATAAATGACATAGCTATTTGTAAGGTAAAATATTTTTTCTTCGCTGTTGCTTGGTTGAATTTACAACTCAACGTATTTACACAATTGATTGTTCCCGTCGACTAATTGTATTGAAATTCCGCAGGCGTTGGCAAAAAGAAGAAAAAATGCACGTGGGTTAGTTTGTAATGAATAATAAACTACCAGCTTTACGGGAAAAAATTCAGCGGTCAGACCACAATACAAGTGACGAATGTAATTGAATGAAATACGTATCGTGAATTAATGCAGGAATTGGCGGACATATTGGTATGTTACTAGACGTAGTGCGTGAGAAATTGTAACGTGGAAAAATTGAAGGTGTGTGAGAAACGCAGTAATTACTTATATTTGGTACATTGTTAGCGGTGAGTAATAAAAAAATGTAACTTAGTTCGTACTAAAAAATGGGGATAAACCATGAACTTTTGTTTAAGACTTTACAAGCTTGGGCTATTGAAAAAAGGATTCATAGTATAGAAATTTTGCGATAAAACGTTAGGATAGTCCATTCTTACGTCATACGTCTTACGTCATATTAATTATAATTTTCTAAGCTACGTTTTCAACTTTCTTAACTTTTTCTCTCAATTCATTTGTTACAGAGATATTCTTGGAAAGGTGAAAAAAATTTACCTTTAATGGTGGTTTTGGGATGGTTCAACCTGGAATCAGCGAGATCGAATCAGTTTGTCAAACAAGTAATATGATTTGTTGCTAGGAGTGATTTACGAAGGCCAATAAATATTTTCTGAAGGTTATTTATGGCATTCTCTAAATTTTTCTTTTTCTTGGGATTTACTAACACATGAACAATTCTTGGTTATCTAAAAAATACAGGAGCATACGGGTAACCAATTGTATTTTTTAAATGAGCTCCAAGAAAGGAAAATAAACCCAATAGTTAGTGAACCTGAAAGATATAAAAATAAAGCTCTGTTATACCGTGTGTCCCAAATTCGATGCTGTTGTGGCCTCCCCACTTGCCTGATATAACCCCTCCTAATTTTTATTTGTGTGGTAGGGTGAAATATGAAGTGTATGATTTTGAAAGCTCGGAAAATATCGATATTTTGGAATACAGAGTTAGGGACGTTTTCGACAAAATAAATGCCAATACTCTCTGAAGAGTAATCAGCTCAGTCAGGCGTAGATGTCAAAAATGTATTAGCTAAATGGAGGTCATATTGAACAGTTTTATTAAATCTTCTTACTTCTTTACTATCATTTCTTCAATTATGTTAATTTGCAGTTATAAAAAAATTTTTTCCATATCGATTATGTTCAGTATTTTAACAGAAAATTTAAATTATTTAAATATGTCAAACAAGTAACCTTAATATTACTGCTAGTTTTTATAACGGTTAAGCAATCTGAAAAATGAGAAATCCAATATCGCTGACATAAGAAAAACAAAAGGTCTCCAAAAAGTGTTCTAATAATGAAAACGTCTAAAACCTGTCAGACCAAGAATTAATTGGCTACAGCCAAAAAGAGCAATCGCAAAATTTTCGTTTTTTTGGAAAATCCCAAAAACGGTTTCAGTTAGCCATGATTTCTTTTTTTTTCTTTTAAAAATTCGTGACTTGAGTGTTTCAGTTGTATCGTCTCTATTTGTAGGAACCACTTTTCTTTATTTTTTGCACAATTTGATCATAATATACAATTTTAGAGAAAGGTATACATAGTCATTTTATCATATAACAATTCTGCTCTAATTATGAGTCATAATGTAATATAATATAATCAATTAATAAATTTAAATTTAATAATAATACAAAATGAAAGAAAAATAATTAACAGGTTTTGTAATTTTCTTTCCATAACAGATTAATAATGTTCCGCCTTCACGTTCAATGTATTAATTACATTCGCACGGATTTGCAACCTGTAATTAGAACACGACCTTATTTTATACGTCTATTGTCTGGGCAAATTTATAATTCCTACATTTATTTATAAATAACAGTTTTTGAAGTAAAATGCACTATATTTAATAAAATTTTTATTGTTGTTTTTAATTTCACTTTTGTACCATGAAGCTATTAAACGAAACCGAATTCGTTCATTTGTAAGTTCGAGGAATTACAGATACGGTCAAGAAAAGTAAAAGTATACTTGAAGTATTTATGAAAATATGTTATGTCATTTAAAATTGTATAACTTTTACAAAATTAACAAATATTACTTTGTGAAATTAGCGTCGGCACATTATACTAACAAATTTTTATTAATAGTAAAATATAATAAAACAAAAAATGTAAGCCTGTCTTTGTTAGAATATCTTTTTAACATTTTCAAACCAATTTGTAAAATTATTGAGTTTTGTATATCCAACTTGAAAATTTCAATTCAAGGAGGTTAAGTTTATTTTGAAAATCGTTATTACAATATCGAATGAATTAAACACAAAAAAAATAAAAAATAAGAGTGCATATAAAACAAATAATCTAGAAAAAATTTATTAAAAATGACAATGAAAAAAACTAAGAAAACATGCATGTGGTATATGCCCTCAAGTGTATATTGGACAAACGGGGAAAACGTTTGGAAAAAGTTTTACAGAACATAAAAGATGTTATGACAGTGAAAAACAAGAATCAACATATCATTTAATTGAAGAAAACCATCCATTTGATGATAATTTTAAAATATTGGATGCTGAAAGAGGGTTAAAATTTTCAACACTAGAATTTAACAAATTAAAAACATTGATAATATTTTAAATGATCATTAAACAGCTTGAAACTAATTATTCACCTTTGTTAATTCTTTTCTAAAGGGAAATTACCTATTATTGTAACCCTTAAATTTTTGACACATAATATGTCGGTATTTCAAGGTTTTCGTAAAAACGAAAGTTTGCTGGAACAACCTGCGAACAACCCACACGATGAAGCACAGTAAGAAATTTATGCAACTTTCCTTAAAGGATTTAGGAAAACCCACGTGTGGTAACGGTTTAAAAAACAGAAATGATGAAGAGGATATTACACACTTAAATCATAGCAAGTATGTAAGACATAAGCGTCCGTCATAAGGGGAGAGATTAGCTTTCTAAAATATATTGCAGAGAGTAGTGTACTAATTAGATTGATGTTTTATTATAATTCTTAAATCATAACATTCTTATTTACTAAAAGTCTTAAACAATTATAGTGATCATTACCTTTTGAAATTAATTGATTAAAAGCTTTGTCTCTGAATAAAATCATTCTAGCAGCCGCCTATGTACGCAATTATGGATGTACTCGCCTACAATCTGCTGAAGATCCTCTGGGTGTGTGGGATGCTGGGGTAACTGACTTTTTAGCAGTGAAAATATCAATACATTCTTAGAATTGCTTACATAATGTTAACGGGAATTTATTTTTATCAATGTCTAGCTACATTTACAAATTTTCCTCATTTTTTTGCACCTCCAAACCTGACTGTCTGGGATTTTGCTTTCAAGACTAGAAAAGTAATGATTAGCTGTTTTTTTTTACTTTCTTATACCTAATATAAGGAAATATAGTAATCGTGATTTTTTTCCTCGAGATCCCATTCTGACTATTTTCCGAATGATGTCTGTCGGTGCGTGTGTAAATGTGTGTGTGTGGATGTGTGTGTGTATGTGTGTATCCGCGATAACACAAAAAATACTAATGTGATACTTTCCAGGTTGTCAACAACATTTTAGGTGACACATTAAATTTGGTTAATGTGATACCACCAGAAGAGCCATAATGAATGAAAGAAGAAAAAAGGTACAATTTCGGGAAAAAAATTAAAAAATTTTTATTGTGTTTTTGGACCAATCTCAACAAATTATAATGAAAAAACATAACTTTATGAAAAAAAAATCTATCTATCCGCATGTCTGCAGTATCGCGATAGCAGCCACAGTTTTTGAGATAAAGCTTTCAAAATTGGTACGCTTGTTTTATAAAGGCCATAGACAATGAAAAATTTGGTGAGGAGTAAAATTGGCAAGCTGAAAGGGGTCCACGGGACCCAAACTTTTTTTGTATTTGACTTTACAAAAAAATATATTCTTGCTGAAAGATTATAAATCATGTCTACTATATCAAGCGAACAAAATATATTTTTCAAATACTTAAATAAAGCTGATGTAAACTGAAGTATTTTACACATTTGGCTTCATAAAATGGGGTTAGGATAAATTTAACAGTTTGACGTTTGAAAGGTCTGATTTTGTTACAAAAATGTCAATGTCAATAACAAAAAAATTATTAAAATATATGACATAGATTATTATTGACAGTATCGAATGACACTGATAATTAATTATTTAATAATTTTAATGATACATTTCAAGGTACGCTATTAAAATTTAATTGAGGTAAGTGAAAAATTAAATAGAATGATTTTTTTCGATTAAGATAATATATGCCGGTATAAGAAAGTTATATACTGGCCACATCAGATATTTTTAATTCATAAAAGGTGTTGTTTTCCCAGGAAATCACGTGTTATATAATTATTAGCAAGTAATAAAATATACAATAAAATTGATACCGGATTTTATGGTTGATTAAACAACGGCTAGAATCGTCCTTTACACATTTCTTTTTATATTTAAAAAGTTTATAATAATTTTCATATTATATTAAATGCCAAGTCTGAGTGGCTCTTTTCACTTTTAAATGTGAAAGTTTAAATAAATATTATAATTTGAGCGGAAAAAAATGATTTCAAGTGAACACAAATATTCTTTTAAGAAGGCGTCTTATTGATAAGGAAGTGAAAGAAAATGAGGCAATAAATAAATTGAATTTTAGAGTAATCAAAATGTGTACAGTTTTTGTAGCTTTTTTTAAAGGAAGAACTTTTTATTTTAATTGCCAGTCGAGAAATTAAACCAACGCTTTTATTCAGGTATGTATTTATGTATATATGGTATATGTATGTATATGTATGTATATGTATGTGTATGTGTATGTATAGGTGTATGTGTAGGTTTATGTGTATGTGTATTTGAATGTGTATGTGTATGTATATGCATGTATATGTATGTACATGTGTGTATTTAAATTTCAGTTGCACAGATTTAACTCTCAATCTGCGGACTGTATAGTCTTAAGTATTTGATTCGTTTAGAAATTATGATGGAGGATATTATTTTCCTTTTGTATCCTGACAGGCTTATAGTCACGTTTAGCTGACTCATATGCAACCATAATAAACTAGTACTCTTTTTGGTTTAACTTTATTCTGTTCAGTATAATTTTTTGACACGCAGTGTTGCTGAACTGAAATAATTAATTATAGAATTGTATTTTTTCTCATATGTTAATCCCATCGTAAGAGCTTGGAAGTACTAGACGATGATTAACATCTCATTATATAATTTCTTGTAAACAGAACTTATTATAATTGTAATTACAAATTCCAGATAAGTATTTTTTAGATGTTGACTAGATGTTATGTTAGTTTTTTGTTTATTATAATATAGCTCTTATACAGTGTAATTACAATAAGATTGTAATCTGTAATTGACAGCAATGATGTAATAATAAATTAGCAAGTTTGCCTCCAGTTTAATCGATGTTAAATCAAAAAGTAAAAATTTCTTAATTACATCTTAAGTGACTTCAGTCTGAACTTTTACAAGTATAATTATTTCACTCAACTATTAAAAATGCGGTATATGATTAGATACCATACGATTTCGTGATTCTCGGGACCCACTTCATGATCGGCCTTTCTTTCCGATATGAACATAAAGTAATTAAGAGGCCTAATCGAACCAGTGTTTGTAAGGCAATTTTTCAAAATTTATTTCTTCCATACGGTTTGGTCAAATTACACCAAATTTGGAGGATCAGTAGTTGAAAGTGTACCTAGAGGGTACATGTATATCTATTTTAATTAATTTTCACTTTATGTAGGGAAAATTTATACTGTAAATTTAAGTGAAATTTGGACGTGATTAGCTCCTGAATTATGATATCAATCGGTAAAATTCGAGGTAAAATTCATACATGTCGTCTAGAATGAATCTTCATAAATTATGCTCAGCAAGTTTCAAACATTTATTCCGTACTATTTGGTTAAAAAGAATTTTCTAAATAAGTATCTTTGTCACTACAAATGGAGCAAGAAAGTGTTACCTCTATCGGGAATCGCACCTCAATGAAGTCGGTGAATAAAACGTCCAGTGAAGGTATAGTCAAGAGCAAAATTATTCAGCGGCGCATGTATAAAAACTTTCTAGAGAGTGACACAGCTATCCGAAGCTTTTTCCCGACTAGGCCCCTTAATGTTGTATTTTAAGTACTATTCAGAGGACACCCCCACTATTAATATGTAGTGTGCGAACCAATGCGCGAACGGTTGAAAGAATAGTGGTAAATGTTTTCTGTAATATTGGTATAAGAAGTAAAAATGTTTTACTGATTGTATCAAAACCAGCGGCATATACACTGTGTCCCAGGATAGATCTAACGAGGGTGTAATGGACAAAGAAGTTTCGAATTTTGGAATGGCACTTCAGGAATCAGTTTCATTGGGTGTAAAACTATGATATATCAAAATTGAGTTGAATTGATGTTATAGATGTACTTTATAGGCCAATTTATAAAAATCGTCACTAATAAACTATCTTTATTTTTCAATGTATGAAAAAAATGCCGTTAAATAAAATTGTTTAGAACTCAATTTGTGTCTACTTAACAAATTTTAGAAATATAAATTTACTTTGTTGGAACTGCCACATTTCCCACTGTCAGTTTTTTTGTTTAAAATAATATGTTCACAACAAAAATTGTTTATGAATTTATATCAGAAAAGATATTAGTGTTTCCAGAGCACTCCCAACGTGTAAATATGATTTTTAAAAATTCAAAATAATATAGGTACTGATTTAATGAAAAAAGGGACAGTTCCAACAAAGTGAATTTATATTTCTAAAATTTAGTAAATAGGCACAAATTGGATCGAATCCCGAAATTCCATTCCAAAATTCGACAATTTGTTGCCCATTTAGATTCATCTATCCTGATTGATTCACATAACTTGTGTCTGACCTATGTTTTTCAATCTATACTAATGCCTTGAACACAGTACAGGAGGTGTCATAAAATGTTAAAAAACTCGCAGTATGTACGTATTTTAATTCGTCCGTACAAATGATTTGTTGTTATCTCTTAACCCATGTGCCAGCCCTGGACGAACGGAAATTGTCCGGTGTCTACATATGATGTTATTCTAAATTCTTATTGACTGACGCAGTTTTTATTTACATTGTTAAGAATGTTTTTATTGAAAGGGTATTAAGGCGAGAAATTATTTTCGTTTTTAATTGAAGTAAATTATTAGATTAATGTGATATGTCGGCTATAGAACAATCGGACTCCCGAATAGTCACATTAGTTAGTACAAATCTTAGAAAGACACATATCAGTATAGCATAACCAGTTAGATCTGAGTTATATGAGATCTATTCAATGTTAATGGCAAAATATAGATAAGGACTAATCTGTTCAGTTTTTAAATATTCCAATGAATTTGATGTAGATCCAAAAGTGAAAATCTTTTACCAGTAACAACCAAACCAAACGTCAAAAAATTTTCTTCATTGATTTACAAGATTCATTACCTTTTAAACGATGCGTAAATACTATGTTAAAACTAATGTTTCAACTTCCTCGAATTCCAATCAATTAATATTTCTTTTTATGTGAGAATCTATATATAAGATGTGTGGGATGTTATGTCCTTCGGTATACTAAGGCAATCCTTATTAGGTAGCAGCGCAAGAACTAGTTAACTAAACGTCACATTTAAGAGGCTCGGTAAGTCATTGGGCGATTTGTGTGTATCTCGAGGTTCTTATTGTTTGTACAGAGTGGCCAAAATAAACGCAATGTAATTTTACTGTTGTTTTTTTACTTGTTTTCACATCTGTACATACAGGGTAATCTACTACGAGTGTGCCAAACTTCAGAGGCTGGTAATTTATCAAAAAATAAATGAAGTTTCATCAATCAACATATGTCCTAAAACGCATAATAAGGGAGCTATAACCCCTTGAAAGGGGTTGATGAATATCAATTTTTCGATTATAAGTCCGATATAGTGGTGATAAAAAAATGAAATTTTCATACATTACGGCTCCGATGTAGGCGCATAAAATTACAAATTTCATAATTAACGGCTTGCTTTATTGAGGTAGTTTTGAGGGGTGAGGGGTAGTTTTTTACCCCAAACGGCAATAATGTTTTTCATGTGAAATATGCAAAACTTAATTTGATCAATCTTCAAATCAAGTGGCTTGAGGTCACCTATGTTATGTCATTTACATTGCTTAAGTGTCATTTCTGATTCTAAATTATTTAAAAATGAAAAATAATAATAATGAATCAGGTTACTACTAATGAATATGCAAACATTGTTTTTATTTACGGTTTTTGTGATGGAAACACCAGATTAGCTAGAAATGAGTATCACCGGCGATTTCCGAATAGAATAATTCCATCACGAGCAGTATTTAGTCGCACATTTCAACGATTTCGGGAAACTGGATCTTCATCTCACAATCGTAGAGGGGCCCCTCGAGAGGTAAACATTGATGGGGAAGAGGATGTATTCAGTATGTAAGGGATAACCCAGGAACCAGCACTCGACGGATCTCGGTGCAATTAGGTCTATCGCAAAATTTCGTATGGAGAACTCTTCACACTGGCGAATTTCATCCTTATCATTATCAGCGTGTTCAAGCTTTAGAACCAGATGCTGAAAGAAGACTCCAGTTTTGCCGCTGGATTTTGAATAAATTTGCTGAAGATCCAAATATTATTAGAAATATTATATGGACTGACGAGGCCACCTGCACCAGGGATGGCATTAATAACCATCATAATAAGTATTTGTGGTCCTTGCAAAATCCACACGCTATAAGGCAGGCAAGATTTCAAAGTCGATTCAGCATTAATGTTTGGGCAGGTATACTGAATAATGGACTAGCAAGTATGATTTTTTTAAATAATAGGATGAATGCACAATATTATTTAAATTTTCTTGAAACCTCTCTAACGGAACATCTAAACGATTTGCCACTAAACATTATACAGAAAGTATGGTTTCAACATGATAGGACGCCTCCTCATAATGAAAGACATGTGACTGAATGGTTGAATCGGAATTTTGGAAATAACTGGATTGGTAACCATGGTCCTGTTTTATGGCCTCCTCGCCCTCCCGATCTCAATCCTTTAGATTTTTATTTCTGGGGACATATATGAAGCAGTTAGTTTATTTTGTGGAAATAAATAATGTTTAGCACTTGCCGGAAAGGATCAATAATAGTTTGGCTTATATCACAAACAATGGTGACATGGCTGAAATTAATAATTCAGTTATTCGTCGTTGTCAGGCGTGTATTCGTGCTCAAGGAGGTCATTTTGAACAATTACTCTTTTAGCTATTAAGTACGTTATTTCTGTGTTGTACATTGATTTTTAATTTTGTAATAAAAATGTTGTTTGTTTCACATGAAAAACCTTATTGCCGTTCAACGCAAATTATTCAAAAACGGCTGGTGTGACAGAAATTTTGAAAAATACTTTTTTCTGAGTCATTGCATGGGAAATAATGTTATTTAAAAGTTTTGCTTCGGAAGTGACGTCAAAAAAAGTTTGGGGTAAAAAACTACCTCAATAAAGCAAGCTGTTAATTACGAAATTTGTAATTTTATGCGCCTACATCGGGGCCGTAATGTATGAAAATTTCATTTTTTTAATCACCACCATATCGGACTTATCGAAAAATTGATATTCTTCAACCCCCTTCAAGGGGTTGTAGCTCTCTTATTATGCGTTTTAGGACATATGTTGATTAATGAAAGTCCATTCATTTTTTGATAAATTACCAGCGTCTGAAGTTTGGCATGCTCGTGGTAGATCACCCTGTATACATGTACAAAAATTAATTTGATAAATTAGATATAAAATATTAAACTATTGTGATATCTGATGAAACCAAAATATCTGACAAATACTCCAATACAGTAATATACTGTATATGAAAGTTCTAACTGTGGGATGTTTTAGGACGAAGGTTGCAATTTTCAAAACACATACCTAAATGTCCTTAGTTTAGAGGTACTAGGGAGCTGATGTTAATTTTATTATTTTCTAAAGCATTTGTAAAAGTAGCTCTTGATTTATTTACAGTTTCATTCTAACTTTTTGCATTGGCATGTGCATTTTTCATTTCTGCAGCATATATTATGCTACGTAGTCTCGTCCCATAATAAATCTTCTCATATATATACTTAATAAATACTGAAAGTTATAAATTCGTTTCAGTGAAGGTGATTTAAAACTGATTCTGACAATACATGTTTAATCTTCTATCGTCTATGATAACAGTTCCCCATACTAATATACAGAGTGGGGCAATAGTGCGTCGGACCTCGATATCTCGAATTCTACAATAGCTAGAAATTTTTTAAAAAATTGCAAGTAAACTAGATAAAAAAGTCTATAACTGGAAATTATTTTGGAACATACAGGGCGAGCCAAGACGAAATTACAGGACCAAGTGCCTTTTTTTTAAATGGAATGCTATGTATATCAGTACATTTTATGAAGCCCCTTTCTAGGCTCTATTCATTTCTATATTATTATTGACTATCTTCCAACCACTTTGATGTAATGAATTTTTTTGTTGAAATAATGCCATCTGCAGATGGATATTAAAAAAATCACCACAGTCACAATTATGGGTTTTAAGAAAAACTTATGTGAATACCAGTTACGAGACATCTAATTAATATTTTTGAAAAATATACAGGGTGTTTCATTTGAAAAAATTGAGAAAATTCAATTTAAAATGTTCTTAATTGAAAAATAAACACTTATTTATTTATAAAACGTAAATGGTTGTAATTAGCCATAGAGAAGTACTTACAAAAAATGTTCGTTTTTCATTTCTACATCACATCGTTGAAAAATATACAGGGTGTTCCATTTGAAAAAATTGAAAAAATTCAATTTAAAAAGTTCTTAATTGAATACTAATTTTTTGGCCACCCTGTACATTTTTAGGAAATGAAAATGATTCAATCGTAGAACTCGAGATATCGAGGTCCGACGCACTATTGCCCCACCCTATATATGGCTTGAACATTTCTATAAGGATTCTCATGCTATGAAATAGGTAAAATAAAATGAAGAGGTATGAAAACTATAATGAGATATACGATTATTGTTAACCGAAAGGTATTGAAGCAACAATTTAATAAAATTGAAATCGTGAGTTTCTATAATATGATTATTCATAATGACACACTTCTATAGATTTAGAATCGATAGTGTTTTAAAATTAAGTTATTTCATTAATAAAGGTAATTAAATTACAACTACTATACCATTGGTTCACTTTCACTTTTTGGAAGGTCATACATTTTAATGAGTTCTTTCAAAAGCCAAACACGACTTATTCCTAATTTTAAAAATAAGAGTCGCATCATTAGATTGTACTAAATGCTAGAAATTACTCAAATGTAATTAGGCATATTTATTAGTTCTCAGTTCTCGTCTAAAACTGTTAAAGTAAGATAATTATTGATTTATTTGATGGCTCTTTTCATTTTCTGACAATCTTCTTAACAGCTATCTAGTTAATACATTTAACTGAGAAATAATCTCAACTGTCTGTTAATACTATCGATGTTCATAAAATTTTAAACAGCTCAATCTTGAGGACTTTATACCAATCGAATGTTTTTGACATATTGCGACTAACTTCATAGACATGATTTTGTATATCTGTGTAATTTGTTCATGCCTAATGGGAACATATTGTTGTTTAAACGTTTATAGACGTTAATTAACGTAACACAAACTTTAATTAACGTTATATAAACGTTTAAACAACAATGTGTTCCTATTGGGCATAACCTCAAAATAAAGACACTACAAATTATGTTTCTGTACAGAACTGCACTGGCGGAATTACTCTGTTAAAAAAACATGAACACACAACCACTTCCTTCGTCTTTCTCAGGGTCAAAGCTGAGGTTTGAACCGTGGAGTAGGCAGAAAGTAAAACCGCTACCGAGCTCGGTAGTATTATTACATTTTATTTCAAAGAAGCTGAGGTTTTTATGTTGCAAATAAGTTTGAAATAAACTTGAAATGAACTTATACATTTAACTACCGAAGTAAGTTTAATTAAAATATTTAATTCGATTTCATTTTAAAATAAATAATAACTTTGCTATTTCTAAAATTATAATGCGATAATAAATACCACTGATTTCCATATTTAGTACATTATCTAAAGGCAATTCAGGGTCTTTTAACACAGCAGGGGCGGACTGTAGATCGATCCTTCATAAAGTCATGCTGATCAATAGATATTAAGCCAGATACGTGAGTGTACATAGAAGCGTGAAGAAAAATTTAAAAAATTTTCCCGAAGTTACAAATAATTGTAATGTGCTTACAGTTTGTTATATCACTCTTTCCCGCCTTTTTGTATACTGGACACACACGTGAATTTTTTCATTTTTGAGGAAATCTTGAAGTACTGAGTATTAAATTGAAAATTATTTGAAGGGCTTTAGCGAATACAGTTGAACAATCTTTAATTAGAAATACCAGAATTATATCAGAGCCCATGGTCATTGTGGCTTTAATTTTCTTTATAGATTGGCATATTTCCTCCTCAGTGATGACAGATAAGTTTAACGTATTTAAATTCAGAATACTGACGTCGTCAAATTTACGGAGTGTAGGGGACGTAAAAGATTTAGAGAAAAAGTCCGTAAAACTATCAACTATTACTTGGGGGTCTTCAGTCATTTGATTCTAGTAAATTAGCGATGAAGGAATAGATGAAGTATTTTTTTTTGAATTATTAAACCTCCAAAAATTGGTTTACATGTTATTTTCAATGTTGTCTAAATATAACTTGTAAGCACTATCGATGTTATATTTAATTTTTGCTCTCAATGTTTTAAATGTATTGTAATATTCAGTGTTACCAGATTTTTTATAGTTGTTTAATATTTTTTCCTTCTGCTCAATATCATGGATTATCTGTCTATTAAACCATGTGGGATAAGACCCACAACTTTTTGTTTTTTAGGTACATATGTATCAAAAATATCATCTAATTTTAAATAAAGTGCATCCGCAGCTATATCTACATTATTAAAATGTTCCAGGAAAGTCCAATCTATGAGCCCAAGTTGGTTATACAGTTCTACAAAATTAGCCTTTTTGAAATTAAACCCAAAGTTATTTTTATGCAGAAAATTATCCTGTCTGGGATTTTCAATATCAGCCTTAATTGTATTAATTATAGTTCTCTGATGATGGTTTAATAAACCGAAATGTTAGAAAAAATATTTACGTGTATATCTGATCGAAAATCTGCAAAAGACCGTCGTCGGTCGTCAATAACCACAGAGACGTGTGTCAATAACGAAAACGAAATTCGATATTTCTGACTCATTTTTTTGTAATGAATAATAATTACTAGAGATTAGAGATACTAAATATTTTTGTTTCGTGAATCGTATCATGGTTATAGATTTTTTTTCATCTGAGTTAAGGGGGGCCCGATGGGAATTTGTCCACTTCTGCCGATGACCAGTGCGCCCCTGTAACACAGTACCTAGAAAAGATGAATTTAATATAAAAGATACTGATACTGAACGCAAATCTGTATACAGTCATAAATCGACGACAAAGACAAACGATAAACATGTAATTTTTATTTTAAGGATTATTAAAATGTCAAGATTCCAGTCCCGGTAAATTTACACATATATGCACTCTCATCAATTTGTAATGTATTATCATCTTAATCATTTAGCAGGCAATGGAAATTACAATTTAGTGTCTAGTCCAAAGGATGATGTTGAAAGGGAAGATATGTTATGCAAATACACCGAGGAATTCCTCGAAGACGATATTATTTGAATAATTATGAACCATGTACTGACTGTTTTTATGCGGTCAAACACTGGAAAAACAGTTAAAAAATATTCAGTATTTTCTAAAATGTCACGATTAAGTAAGTCTGTACTTGAAATACGTGTACTGAGACAGATAAGGAGGACAGGGCGTTCACTTTTACCATATGACCTACTAATTGTATACAGTCTTTATTCTTTACTTTACTTAATATTCTACAGATACCGTAATGTAGTAAGAAACTGGCCTATTAATATTCAACATTTTTATTTCCGTTGCCACCTGAAAACGGGGCACTCATTTCAGTGAAATTAAAATGCATTGTACATTTATTTTAATTTATCTGGATGATTAATAGCTTTTTTGTAATTAGACGTTTATTTTTAACTCGGTAATTTTCAATAAATATGTACATGATTTAAGTAAAATTGCATATTTGAAATATAATTATTTAAAATAAAATAGGTACCCACCTAATAGGCTTTCATAGTAATGTCGGATAGGTAATTTATAAATAAAATTAAAAAAAAAAAACACGTTGTTCAAAATTCTCAGTATTGTTGATTACGTTCCAAGAGCGACTACATGCACAGAACATGACATAAATCATAAAATAGTCCTCTTTTGGAACTCCTCCGAAAATATTCTGTCGATGGATAGTCGAATTTAAATGTCTTTCACAATCATGGCGTGTATGAAATACAAACAAATAAACTATTAGAAAGTTTAAAACAAATTAGGTATCCTTTTCGTGGTAAAAGTTTAGAATATGGAATGAAATGAAATATGATAACTAAACATTTTTGCTAATTATTATTTTATAATTTTTACAAAAACTTATCAAAGATAAGTTTAACACGTCTTTTTAAACAATTATTTCCCGGCTATTTCCTAGACGCTGAAACTTGGTTTATAAAGAGATAATATGCACTAGGGCTGGGCGATTGTCAAAAGTCTTATTCGATTATCGATTGTTGAAAAATAATCGATTATTTCGATTAATCGATTATAATCGATTAATCAATTAATCAAATAATCGATTAATCAGATAATCAATTAATCAAATGATCGATTAATCAAATAATTGTTTAATCAAATGATCGGTTAATCGATTATTTGATTAATCGATTAATCAAATAATCGTATAATCGAAAATCGGTTATAATCTATTAATCGTAAAAGCGATTAATCGATTATAGTCGATTTTAACCAGCCTTAATCGATTATCCGATTCTCTTGCCCACCCCTAATTTACGGAGCTGTAGGATTCGTCTTAGGGTTATTTTCAATTTTATTTAGATACTGAACATTTATATGACTATAATACTATAATAATTGTATTAAGTAAAAAAATAAATAATGAGGATGTAGGGCTGGGCGATTGTCAAAAGTCATAATCGATTATCGATTATTCAAAAATAATCGATTATAATCTATTAATCGGTTACTCAAATAATCGATTAATCAAATGGTCGATTAATCAATTGATCGATTAATCGGTTATATAATAAGAAATAATCAAATGATGGATTAATCGATTAAACGATTATTTTTCGATTAGTCGATTTTTTTCCCAGCCCTAATATGCACATTATGTTAATACGACTGATTCAATAATGTTATATTTAATTCTAACTACTTTGTTCAGTAAAATCAAAAATAAATATAAAAGATAAAGGTAAGTACTCACCAGTTCGATAAATACTTCAAAGCATAGAAATTTATACCCTGAATAATAAAGGTACATTTAATTTTTTTCCTAAAAATGGTATTTAATGAGATATTTGAAAAAACCAAAAGATTCAAAATTGTGGCCATATTTTTCTTACTATATTTTTTTTATTTTCCATTTTAGGAAGAAAATATTCTATTCTTAACTTGTCCACAAAAAGATCTCTTGATTTTTTTTTATAAAGTCCGTAGTTAGTAAAGTATCTCAAAAAAGCTGAAAAATCCAAATTGGCGGTCATTATTTCGAACTTTTCCCAGTGGGAGCGAATGGGAGTTTTGGCAGATTTAGAAGAACGATACTGGCTAAACATTCCCGCTGAGATCAGCTTGTTACTAATTGTTTTCTATCTACCCCTCCTGGATTGACTAACCATATGCTGTCTTCTCTTATAAGGTGATTACCTATTAGACTAAGTAAGTATTTTGTATAGAATTCTTAAGAAATATTTCGTTCGTACCAGCAAAAATAATTTCTGGTAAGAATTTCATTGCCGATGTTTCAAATTCATGTGCCACCTCCCATGTGTACCTCCGATGTGTCCCTCCGATGTGTGCCTCCGATATGTGCCACTGATGTGTGCCTCCGGTGTGTACAATCTTCAATTGATGGGATCCTCACCCTATAACAATTTCAGACAACTGTGGCTTTGCCTTACTTGATAAAATTTGTGCTTTGAAGATAGCGGCCAATTTGGAGTACCTAACCCATAAAAAGACAATGTGCCTGTGGCTAGAATTTGTCGGATTTTAGATATGTTAAAAACAATGGTATTCTTAGTCAGATGCTGCTGGAATTGTAAAAGTTTTTTTTGCCTTGATATTAATTTTGGCTTAATTATTATTAGTATTTATTCTTGAAGCATACTTTTTGCAACTCGATTTAAGAAAGAACAATAAATTTATCATTCGCCTATAAAATTGAATAGTAGTGTGACAAACATTGTAATTATTAAATAATTTAAAATGTCAGTTACACTCCTCCGTAAGACATTTACCATGAAATTGATAATTGAAAAGAACAGTAGGATCTCGACAATCACTCGGATTCGAGATTCATTGACGGTTAGTTATACATATTAAGACTGCCATTATAATAAATTAACCTTATATGGTTAAATATGCGATAATAAATGATCATACGTTGTGATAATACACGTAAATACCATATTTAGATATTATGTGTTTCGTTTAACGTTGGAAAGCAGTTATTTAATCATTTCATTGAATAATCGCTAAACTACAAACTTATGACTTTCGATATATCATAAGTAGAATCCACTGGTAATCGCACACACCCGACATGAGGTCCCCAGGATTTTTTTAAAGGTCGCGTTGTTAGACAGGCTACGCTGTAGGTTATGCAGAAAATGATAATGGTTTGTAAGGTATATAATACTGAACAACAGAACATAAATTTACATTTTATATTCGTGCTTTCAGCTATAACGGCACTAGCGAAAACCGTATCTCATTTCTGCAATAGTATATTAGATTCTAATGTTTTGCATAATAATATTTTTTATGGTTAAAATAGGGCAATTTAGCATATAACTGTTTTTGTTTACCATAGTTGGCCTTCGTACAAAGCCTTTGATTACATGTATTATCATGTTATAACTGTGCCTTATTTTTTTGGACTTATTTATGTATGTGTAACATTAAATTAGATGAACTAAATATTGTGATGTGACCATATTCCTGTGGTGAAGTATAGGAATATAAGCAGTATCTATTTCTTCTATAAACATTGATACATATATAGAGTATAATAGAGTATCAAAAAATTATCTTAAGCGTTGACTAAATTTTGTTCACAGCACTGAACTGAAATGTCCAAAAAAAGGTTTTCTCCGTGTGCATGATAATTTTTATATTCCTAAATGTTTTAAAACTTGACACTTTCTCCTAGTACGTATTATACTTTATTTAGTGAACCCGAAGGTCACTAACTATTAAAACAACACTTTTCAATACATAACTGTGGTACAAGAAATTAGAAAAAATAGCAGTGGACCTTTTCTGCCCACTAGTCAACTTAGAGAGGAGATGTGTTTAAGGTAGGATCTTCATAATTCTCAATCTTGGAAAAGTTAGGACAAAACGATATATATCTTTTATTTGCATCATGTAATTATACTGGTGCTTATTTCTACAGCAGCCTAAAAGATAATATGTCGCGTTTCTTTAACATTTTGACTGATCTACTAGCTGTTGGTTCATCAAGAGATTCGGACAAAAATTCTTCTCTACACTTCGCCCTCAGACTCATTATCTACATAATTATCTGAGTTTGTATCGCCATCATTGTCAGTATTTTCATAAGATATCTTCGTCAATATCTTCATCGACATCTTCATGATCTTCTGTTAAGTTTGGATGACTAGAATTTTTCCAGAAACTCCAATGTAATTTAGGCAAATATTTGTGTACCTCAATTTAGTTTTTGAACACCTACAAGCCCGGCCACATCCTTTGGTACAGATGCAAATAATATTCTGTAAAGAATTATGTAGAGCAGGTGATTTTGTTAATGAAATAGGGGGGAAATTATATTTAATTTGCCAGCCCCAAATTTGAGGAAGCATCTTATTGCCACGCCACAATTGGATTTAATAATAAATCGATAATTATGCAAGCAAACATCATTCTCAGTGAGAGGGGCTAAATTTGTTGAGCAACTTCTTTTTTAAAACAGATCAAATGGTGATTGTTCAGAGATATTTAATTTCTTTTAGCACCATATAAAGAAAGAAACATTTTATTATCCGCATCCAGCAATAGCATCTGGAGAAGTTCCTTAGCAGATCACGGAAGACTATGAGTATATTCAGCGTATTAACGTTATAGAGATTTTGATGTCAATGAGTTGTCTCAGCAGAAAAAGGGACTGACATTTTTTTTTGTGGAAAATTTCACACCCTATTACTTTATTAAGAACTATGTTCCATGGAGGTCTAATCATTCGTGAGATATTCGCAATAAACTTATTTTGGGTACCATTTTTCCAAAATGCGACGAAAGTTCACTTCGGATACTTGATGACCAGTGACGTCACTAGACATTTTGGGCCCTTAACGCAAATATCTTTCATGAGACCCTTTTAATTTTTTTTAATAATATTAAATATACCAACTGATATTACTGTTAAAATAATTAAGCAGATATTAAGTAGTTTGCTACAGATACAAGCTTAATTAAGTTTAGTTGTTAATATGCCTTGTTACTGGTACGCTGAGCTGGCTAGTTTCTAGGACTCGCTGACGATCGCCCTGAAAACTGCTAACTCTCCCAGGAAAGATTCACTTTCCGGTCTTGGTACATAAATAACTACCAAAGGTAGTTCTGAACGCAGAAATCGCGACAGATGACATAAAAACTCAAAAGATAAGGACAAGAAAATTCGTGTTATTTACCCATCTATTCATATAATGACTTCTCTACTAACTATATCATTCCAAGAAATCGAACTAAAGTATAATGTAAGTGACATTTTTTATCTCCCAGAACAGACAATTATTTTTTTTAAAACACGATTATATCTCCACCAATTAAATATAACTAATTTACTTATACGTGCACAAAAGAGCAATTTGGGGAAGAATCAACCAAGCGTTACGATATTATATTATTCTATTTTATCTGTCAGCGGAATCAGTAAACGTGAGCACAACAGTATGTGGCTTAAAAAGCATCTATAACAGTAAAAATTATACAAGAAGAATGTCATAAAGCATAAAGTTTGTTGACCGACTACATATGGTACTCTTGTATATGCCTTATTCATGTGTATGTGTTTGTATTATATTTAACACTGTTTAACAGCTTTGGGAAACATTAAATGAGAAAGGCGTTTTGTTTATTCATTTATTAAAATTGCTTCATCAGATATACACGAATTTTTAAACATGTTAAGTAAATTTTAATTTTGATCTAGAAGAGTAATTGATTTTAGTCTTCTTCAGAAACTGTAGAAAAGTGGCCGTACACTTTATCTTTTGTTAAAAATCTCACTTTCTTAGATTTGTCCAGTTTTCAGAGAAAGAATGCTACATTGATGAATTTTTGGGAGATGGAAGCTATTTTTTTGGGTTTCTAAATTAATTAACGAAAGTAAACCGCCAAAAATTTATTTGGAATAGAAAAAGATATATGAAATAGAGCAAAAAGAACACAAAAATAATAGATTTGAAATTAATTATTTAGCATTACTACTGCAGTCGCCAGAGCACCAGTAGACAGAGCAACTATGTGAATGAATGTGGCAAGTTTTTCTCAAATTATTATCAGTTTGAAAAAATATGCGCTATTAAGAATGAGAAAATAATCATATTAAACATATATGATACACTGAAATACCAAAATTCTTTAAACTTATATTAACGACATTTTTGAAATGTGTTCCAAGATTACAGGGATTGAAACGTCAATTATCTACAGACTTTTAAAAGAAAGAAAACGGAAAGTGGACTGTGAGTTCCCCAAAATCATCTACAGGGAGACCAAAAATCGCTATTGCTGAGGACCTCAAAAAATGTTATTCATAGAAAAGTGAACTCATTTTATTTTAAAAAGAAAATTCCAGCATTGAATAACATTTTATGTGGACTTGCAGAAGACAATGATTTTCCGCAGATCAGCAGAAAATAAGCTCTGGGAAGTTATGTGAGAGTAGAATTTTTGTTGGGAAAAGTAAGACAGAAACTCAAATCGATAAAGACGAAATGATTTGTTGGAGAAGAGCCCACCTAAGATAAAGTCGACAATTCCGTGCGGAAGGAAAGAATATTAATTATCTGGGCGAAATTTAGGTAAACGATGTATATTCTCTCACGAAAGTATGACAAGCTGAGAATGTGAAAAGTTGTCAGAAGCATTTTTGGATGGATTGTCAATAAAGATGAAGGCACCACCTTCAGGAGAAGGGAGACCATTAGTAGTCACTCATATTGGTAGTAGCAATGGTTTCGTGGAAGTTGGTTTACTCTCATTCTAGTTTAAAAATGTAGGTGACTATCATGAAGATATGAACGGAGATGCTTTCGAGGAGTGTTTTATTTAAATGTTGGATCTTATACCTCCAGGATCTGTAATTATAATGGATAATGCTAGTTACTACTCCAGGCAAATTAAGAAGGAGTATAAGATTTTTGGTAAATGGGTAAACAATTTAATGTTAATATTATTTTGCTTTAAAATGATCTGAATTATATTATATAATCTAATAACATTTGTTTTGGAGAGTGCATTGATGTCCGGACAGAAATCGAACCAGAGAATCCTAGCCGAGAGGCAAGAGTTCTTACTATTTGACTAAATAGACATAAAGCAGTGAGAAATATATTCTTTTTAACAGTAAAATAAACAATATTAAAGACATAAAAATTAAGTAAATCTTTTTTTTATTTTCATGTTCTAAGCTATTTTTGCCTTTGCAAATAGTTGTGAAATTAAAATAATTCTGCAATTCTCATGCTGTCTTTGCTAGGCATCGCGTGTCTTGGCCAGCAATTATATTTGCCTACTTAAAACTAAAGTAAGTAGTTAAGTTCATTTTATCCCGGAAGATGTGTAGAAACATTTTAATTTTTTATTCAAATATTATACATGAGATTTAAATTGGGTACATAATTATGATGTTTAAATATACGTTAAGAAGTGTAGACTGAGACTGTGCTGCTTGTTCAAAGAAACTCAAACCAATAGGTTATGTATGACTAGAGACATATGCTAGAACCGGTATCATATGAACTTTCATAGTTTATCAAATTTAATGGGATCTGTATATTATAAATTAAAAAAGACATTTAATATTATTATTATTACTGTAAAGAGTATTTTTTTAGTTGTGTTGAGGGATCAAAAATATTGAAAAAAAAATATATTTTTAACTTGTTGACGTATCGCTAAATTTATTAACGACACTAAAAAATGTATAAATAAAAAATTTTTTATATACATTGTTTTACATTAAAAATAGATATAAAAGAGAGTAGACATTTTCAAAAATTTTCAAACTTGGAAAATGCAAAAGTATAGAAAACATACAGGATGAAAAAGAAATAGAGAATATATGTACATATAAAAACTTAGTTGAATTAAAATTTTGTGTACCATTTTCTCAAACAATTTACGGGACATATTAGGTATGTAACTTTTTCTTAAAATGTATATTGCACAGTAACAACATAAATATAAATGCTACGTTTGGCGATTGAAATAACACTAAGGTATGATCCTATTATTTTATTTTTTAAATTTTTTTATTATTATTAGTTTTTTATTGTATTAAAGATTGCTTTTTAGGTTGTCAATAATGTTAAAGTAAGCGCTGTTTAATTATTTTATTTCTGTTCTTTTATTTATACTGTTAGAGTTTTTTTATACAGATCATTTCGTTAAACATGCTTTTTCTGTAGTTGTTATTCTTGGCTATTATTTTAGCATCATTAAATGTAGGATAAAATGCTCAACTAATTGAGTTAGACTTTTTTTTTTGGCATGGAAATTTTCACAGACAGTTATATGCTCAGATAATCGTTTTTTAAAATATCTTCCTGTAGTGCCTATGTACACACCATTACACTTTGAGCATACAATCTCATGTAATACAATATTAGACTCGAGGTATTTTGGTGTTTTAATCTTTTAATTTAGTAAAAAAAATATTTCCAATAGTGTTCTCATAGTGGTCTATCCTAGGATTATATCGAAAATGATTTTTAAGATTAAGCAGGGTTTAAGGACCTCGGCGTTTCGTCTATGGTCATATGCGACGCCTTCTAGAACGACTTCTGTTAGAAGATTTAAATTAACGAACAAAAACAATTATCCTTTAATTATAGGATGAATTCCGAACTCTTCAGATGAGTTGACATGGCCGGACACTCGTGCAGTTTTGAGCTGATAAAAATGGATGCACAAAGTTTCATGTTAAAACACCACGATCTGGAATATTGTGAGCACGTGCCTTAATCGCCTTTGCAGTAATATAAATCTAGTGGTTAATTTTATTTTCTATTAACATTAGTGTCAATTCTTATCTTTATCGTTAATAATTTGAGTCAGGTCAACCTTGGCTTCTACATATTCAATTGATTATGCTGCAGTGTCAGTTTTAAAATTTACATCAAACATATTATCCCAGTATGCAAATTAAGTTCGTTGCAGATCTGAATATACTGATGGTAAGTGTTATGCGTAAGTTATTATAATTTTATAGATTCTATACTTCAGATGCCATTTGCTGGAATTGGTGTAAGATTTCTGATATATTGGTATTTCTTAATAATAGCATTTAACTTCATCGATTATAGTTGGCTGGAGATAATAAAGCGTTTCTCTCAGCCATTGAAATACAAAGCTGCAGTGAAAATCAGTAAATTTATGAAGCACCACGAAACCAATTAAGTCTTTTTGATAGACCACACGTTGGTTCGAAATTCTTTTTTTGAATTATTATCTTCGGATGGATTCTTGTAATTAACGTCAGACTGATAGATGCTGCATCTGAATATTTATTATTCTTTCATTTATTTTGAACGTAGGACATGCCTATATTAGGTGATGATGTAGGAGATGTTTCTATTAACCGAGAGTGACCATTACAGGTTTTTTCATTGATTTACAGGAGGTCAGTCAGTAGTTACATTACTTAAAACCGTATACTCTTCAATAATGAATCTATGTTTACGCCCAAATAATATTAACTTGGTTCAATATTATGTTTAAAGTAAAAGTAAATGTGTCATTTATTTTGCATATCTGAAATGTTAATACATTTCTTATTTTTTTAAATAAACACTAGTTAATATGTTTTTAGTTTCAGCAAATTTGCCATCCTTTTTTAACTAAGTGTTTTTAATCTCATTTTAGTATCTCAGATAGTTATTGCGAAGAAGGAATTTTAAAATGGATAAATCTTTTTGGACCTTGGTTTACACGACTCGACTGTCCTAAATGCACAATGTCATTAGCTCATATTTTAAGTTTTGAAAACGTTATAATTCCACATAAACTGCAAATTAGGTAACTGAAGTATAGATAATTTAAAGCATAACTTTTTAACTAGGAATAAATACCACCTCTATTTTTACCCGTGTAGGTCTGCAAGCGGTGATTTATGGACCTCTGTGTATTTAGTATTTGATATGTAGGTACCATCTATCCCATTGACATAAATATTTAAATTTAATTAATATCTACTGAGAATATTAGAACATATAAACATTTTTAATTACAGTTTCTAAAATAGTGAACTATGCGGCTGTGCAATTATAACTGACATTAAAAACTAATTGACCATTCATGTTTAAAAAAATGTAGTTGTATTTAAATAAAGGAGAAATTATTAATTTCAAAAAACTTAATAATGCTAGATTAATAATATATGTTTATATCAATAGGCTATATAGTTATATTGATTTAAAGAAGCTTGTCATTTAAAATGACATGGAGAAAGAATATTTCATTAAAAAAATCTCAAGTAGATAACCTAGAGTTGTAGAACAATATTCTATCTAGAACAAAATCCTGTGTATCCCCCACAAGGGGATAGATTTTGTCAATTTTGAATGACAGAAATATTAAAAAGTTACTTTGAATGTCTTCAATATTCATATAAATATCGTAGAATGGGTCCTAAATCACAGTTAAGTCTTCAAACCTAGGTTGTTCCAGCGTATTGTAAAGTTTTAGTGTAATCGTATTAAAAAAAATCGCGGGAAGTACGCATAAAAAAACCAAGCGTTTTAAAGCATGACGACAGATATTTGTATGCCCTCTAAAATCTTTAAATTTATCGCAATGTTTCAGTGTGATATCGTTTAATATCGTAATCGAATTGTAACTTGTTTAAGTTCCTGGTAAATGATACCATATTGGATTTATGATATTTAGAGAGAATCTACATTTGCTGCACCGTTATCGAGACTGCCTGTAATTTATTATAGTCAGATAAACTTAATTTTGTGATACATTTTCAAGTCATTAGCGTATAAGAAAGATGGATATTGGAGGTCAAGTACGATGTCATTTATGAATATAATATACAACAGGAGGTCCAATATCGAACCCTATGGAACACCTGATTGAGATATAAATTCCATAGATATATGACCCTGATATTGTACAAATTGCCTTCTGTTGCAAGGATAGGATTCAAACAAATTAATTAATTCTAGGTTAAAGCTCAAGGAATATATTTTTTTTAATAAAATACCATGATCTGTTCTATCGAGTGCTTTTGAAAAATGACATCGACCTGTCCACCACCATCCATAATTTCCATTAAGTACTGTGTTGTACAAAGTAGGTCCGTAATTGTAGAACGTTGTGAGACAAAACCATGTTAATTAATACAAATGCTTCGATGGACTTGCAGATAAAGTGTGTTTATGTAAGACAATTTCGAATACTTTACCAGAATTATTTACAATTGTTATAGCCGTGATAGTTTTGTTTATCAGATATGCTACCTTTTCTGTAAATAGGGTAAATTTTTGAGAATGGGCCTTTTCACAAATTTTTTTTTATTGCTTTATGTGATAGTGTTTTATAAAAAAAACTTGCCGTATTCTTTTTTCTTTTTGAGCACGATTTCTATCGAAAAAAAAAAACAAAAGTGCGGAAATAAAGCGCGCGCTTTTACGTGACGTCACGCAACCCACCTTAGTGACGCCGAAGGGACTACGACCTTGAACATGACACATCGGTGTATTGCAAAGTTGGTTCTCTGCTTTTTGACAGTTGACGTCGAAATTGACTTTGACAGTATCTTCTTTTTAGTTTGGATTGTTGTGTGTGGAACATGTTTAAAAAGTGCTTTGTACCAACATGTACAAATAACAACATGAATTGTCCAATCAAAATTTTCGTTTACGTTCCACCAGATGAAAATAGACGAAAAGCATGGTTTAAAATAGCCAAAGTTGAGAAGCTGTTGACGAAAACCAGAAACATTTACTGTTGTGAAGATCATTTTGATGTAAGAAAAGTAGTTGTATTTAGAAATTGATGCTAAATTATTGAAATTTTACAGTTAAAAGAAGATTCAGAAAACTGGAAAAATATTGTAACAACAATTGCATGTTAAAATAATGGTAGTTCCATTATATTTATAAATAAATTACACGAAAATAAGATTACTAATGACTTTTGTTTTAATATTCCTGACTTCTGCTGATAAATAATCCAAATTTGACATGTAAAACTCGTCCACCATAATAAAGTCAACTTTCGGCAGATTTTCTGCATTTCCTTTAGAAAATCCTGGCTCCATTTTCTTCCAATAATGTGCAGAAACAAAGCAAAACACAATTCGTAAATGAACACGCAGAACATAACCACAAAACTAACCGTAAACAATGTAAAATGTGTCAGTTGTGGTGTGATGTTAGTAGTATTAGGCGTTCTGGCAAATGCTACCAACATGATTCCGGTCTGTGTGACGTCACTCAGCTTCAAGGTCAAATGAGTGTTCAAATTGCCATAATAAATGTTTATTTTTTTATTAAACAATGGGAGACTTATATTTCAAACAGAGTTGCACAAGGTGAATATCTATCAGTTAGCTTTCAAATAAACATATTTGTTTTGAGATTTAAGAAGTAGTGAAAAGGCCCATTTCCGCTTATAGGAAATGTATTTGTTTTCAAACATGTAACTAACTGAGTGGTGCAACCAATGCTTGAACAATCTTTAAAAATACGTTTGAAACCATGAGGATCTGCAATAAATTAATTAGTAAATTTTTCAAAAGAAAAGTGTATAAAATAACTAATTAAAATTGTGTACCTATATTGACTTCCGTATGGGATACTGTAATTATAGTATTCTGATTTATATTTATTAAAATTTTAATAGTTTTCTTGTATTATTCGACATATTCTTACATTGATTTGTTACCAACGACGATTTAATACAAGTAATTTAGCACTTTAGCCTAACAGTTAACTATGAAATTAAAATGGCTCGTTTGAAGAAAATTATTGAAAAAAGTAATGTTAACTTGATGTAATAAGGCTATTGAAGTGAGTCTTTGCCATTTATACTGCACTGAGTACTACTTTTAATGCACCATCATTACCTTTGTTACATTGTTTTATTCATGACATGTCTTCATATCTTTATCAAAAGAATCTCTTGAGTTACTTTAAATACTTCTTCAAGCCTTTAATTACGTACCTAGGCATTATGGTATTTATCAGTAATAACTTTCATATTACGCCCCAGCGTGCATTTAGCAGGATAATTACTCTGTGTCTGATTTCGGTCTTAGAATATTTGTCAGTGAGCAGCTTGAGTACAGGTTGGCGTTACTGACGATAGTAATTAACTCTGCAGTTGTTAATTACTTGTGTTATGCAACGCAGTAACGACTAGTGTAAGCTGTAAACAAGCCGATGCCAAATGCAGGGCATTGTCGATCTCTTAGCTATGCAGTTTTTTTTGCGTCTCCGAACTGACAGGGTGATATATTAGGCATGCATCCTTATCCTTTACGTGTTGTTTAATGACAATTAGTGTTAACAAACTTATGTAGCTGTCTTAGTCCTGCCTAGCTTATCCTGTCAACGAGTCCTTTTCTATGGTAAATAACTGGGTTCGACTATTTACGATACTTCGCTTAGTATTAGAGGGATTTATTCTGCACTTGCGGAATAATTGCAGTATTTTATGGCAACTCGAAGTGTCAGTTATCACATTTTAATACCCACTATGTTTTTATGGCTTACATCGTAATAACACCGCTATTGATATGAAGAAATGTTTTATGGGCTATCATGCACAATATAGTGAGAGGTTTTTGATAGCATTATGAAGTTTCGTAATTTAAAAAATTTTGATATGCAAAAAGAGTTCACGGAACCTTCTAGTACAGGAAGTGGTGGGGGGCTTTTGTCCACTCCATTACCTTTATTTAATAAATTATTTCTCTAGAGCTAACACTTAAATTGTGTAGATTTATTTCATATAACTGGTAACTAGATAAAAACATCATTTGGGAATCTTTCCTTATAATATAGTTGGCAATAGTTCTCACACAGATTGCTTTGTAAATATTAAAATGTTATTGATATTAAACTAATATTTTAAATAAACAAAGAAAATTTGCTTTTAAATATTTCAAAATTATATTTTCACTCTACACGTGTTTCGGCTTTTTTAGGCCCTTTTCAAGAGTACAGATGAGAGGTACTAAATTATAATTTATGTTCCTTGCTTATATATTGAATGTTACATCTGGCAACTTATACTAATAAAAATGGTTTGAAATATTTGTAATTTTTAGAAAAGTTAAATTACTTTATCTAAAATGTGGTGACCTGCGAATATTTGTTGTTCATTTGTAACCGTTTTTTTTATTTTTGGAAGCTTTCTTAATTTCTAATATTTCTAGTAAGTCTAATTTTTTGCTTTTCTTTTCGGAATGAAGTAATTCTACATTATCCATATTTATAAAGTGATTGTTTTCTATACAGTGTGTTGACATGCCGGTGCTATATACGTTGTTTACAATAGACTTTTTATGCTCTTCAAGTCGCTTTTTTATGTTACGTCCAGTCTGGCCAATGTATATAGCATCGCAGTCACTACATTTTAGTTCATACACTCCTGTCTTTTGTAGTTTTTCTGTTTTATCCTTATTGTTTATTAACATTTTTCCTAGGTTATTTCTATTTACAGATATTGTTTTGCAACCTAATTTTCAGAATTTATTGCTGACTTTATCACTAATTCTAGGTCTATAATTAATACATTTATGGATGATATTGGCGTCTTGTACAGAACCAGCATAAAACTCCTTATACAGAGTGGAATGAAAAATAATATTAACTGAAAATTTTTGTTAATTATTATTTACTAACTTTTACAAATCTTATCACAGATAAGTATAACATATATCTTTTTAAACAATTATTTTCCCGGCTATTTGCCAAAACGCTGAAACTTGGATTACAAAAAAGATAATATGCACATTATGTTCAGTACTACTGACTCAATAATGTTATTTTTAATTTCAACTATTCTGTCTAATAAAACCAAAAATAAATAAAACACAAGGTACTCACCAGTTGACACTCACTTTAAAAAGCTTTAAAATATCTACCGACACGTGTTTCTGCTTACCTTAGCTCATCAGGGTAGCCGGCACATTTAAAGAATCCAAAGTAAGGAAACTTGTAAACCCCAATGTAATAAACATTAATGGCTTCAGAGAACAGAATAATTGAAATTATATAGGGAAATACCCCTTATTAGGGTCAATGAAATAATTTAAAAACAAATACAAACAAATAGCCGGGAAAATAATTGTTTAAAAAGATATATGTTATACTTATCTGTGATAAGATTTGTAAAAGTTAGTAAATAATAATTAACAAAAATTTTCAGTTAATATTATTTTTCATTCCACTCTATATTTTAACTTTTATCAAGAAGAGGAACTTAATTTGTTTTTAAATTACTCCTTATACATATTTTTCTTTTGTTTTGTTTTTATTATATTATCTATGATACTTTCTTTGTATCCATTATTCCTTGTTATTTGTTTTATTGTGTTGACTTCTTTTTCAAAATTGTTTGAACTTAAAGGAAAGGTTAGCAGACGGTGAACAAAACTATGAAACGATGATATTTTTATTTGGAAGAACTGGTTAGAACTATTGTGTATTATTGTATCTGTACAGGTAGGTTTACGGTAGATATCGAATTCTAAACAACAATTTTGATTTTTTATGTTGACGTCTAAAAAAGTTTAAACCGTTTTCATTTTCTTTTTCTAACGTGAACTGAATTTTTTCATTAAAAGAGTTAAGTAAATTTAGAAATTGTTTTAACTGTCTTTCCGTACCTTTCCAAATGCAAAATACATCATCTACATAGCGTATCCAAAAGAACACATTTTTTATTAAAATGTTTTTGGTGTTAAATAATTTATTTTCAAAATCTGACATGAAAATTTCGGCTAATAAAGGAGAGATTGGTGAACCCATCGGTAATCCGTTTAACAACTTATAAATTTCTCCGTTGAATTTAAAATAATTTTGGTTAGTGCAATTTTTAATAATGATATTTAACTCTTTTTTGTTTTCTGCGCCTATATCTGAATTATTTATAAGTTGGTCTATTATGTTAAATAAAGTTTGTAGTGGAATTCAAGTAAAAAGACTTTTCACATCAAAAGATACTAATTTCACATTTCTAGGAATTCTTAGGTTTTTAACTTTTTCTATGAACTGAAAGAAATTTTTGATTGAATATCTCGATTCAAAATTTATGAGCAGGTAGTAAATTATTTAATTCCTTGCAAAGTTTATAGGATGGGGCATTTACAATTTAAACTAATATTTTCTTTTCATTTGGAATGAAAACTTATTTATCATCAGAGATCTGCTGGCATTGTATTCGTAATAAATAACTAAATACTATAATTCTATTGCAGATTATAAAAATTAACAACTAGTAACTATTATATTAATAACATCTCCAGTTACAACGCAATCATTAACGATCGTATACATCCTGGAGATCTTGTCATGAACGAATGTAGTGTCTCAGCGTAACGCACGATAGTAAAAATAAAAATAAATATAAAAAGCATTTTCTGGCACATGTAAAAACTGTTATACCGTGAGAGCGTCTAGACATTCCAAGTTTTATCTTTCGGTAACGGTTCCTTTGCACATACAAATATTAATGATAATGAGAGAAATGATGAATTTAAATTATTCACATCCTTATAACACGCAAACATTTTCAGAAGGAAATAATATAAGTGTTAATAATTTTTTAGGAACAACTGGATATTTTTATAAAAAAATATGTCATTGTAACGTACAAATAATAATAATAATAATAAATGCATTTATTGATTAAAATTATTCATTATGATTTAAAACAAATTTTATTACAATTAAACTAAAAGATAAAGCAACAGATAGAGGCAGTATAACAAACAAGAACCTAATATACAATAAAGATATTAATTAATGAGTGAATGGGATTTAACTTTTTTTGAGAAATCTTCTTATAAGAAGGAGTTTAAATTTCCTGTTGAATTTATTATACCAGGTGTAACAGGATCATGGCGCACCCCCTTTCTCCTTTAGTTTTGAAGATAATTGATTAAAATTCGGGATATCCTATATACATAATAAGCGGCAGTTTTTGACATACAAGTGATTTATTTTTCACTTCCGGTTTCGCCGGAAGTGACACTAACTTTTGATTTTTAAATGGAACACCCTGTATATTATTGCATTTTTAAAGTCTGCATAATTTTCTGAATCCAACGATACCAAATAAGTGACATTTCACACGTCAGTATTTTTTATAATATAATTTTTTGTTTTCCATTTAAGTGTGCCATGACGATTCCGATTTATTCTAAATGACCCATGTAATGCTAGAAAAATCGAAATCCTGTAAAAAATACTATATTACGTGATTTATGAGCAAATAAATAATAAGTTTTTCCCCAAAATGGTTTTTGGGGAAAAACTCAATTTACCATAGTACCATTTATTTATTAGTACTATTAATAAGGAATTTATTCATATGTCGTATTAAAATGTGCGATAAATACAAACAAAATTACAGCTAAACGAAAATAAGAAAATACAATTTTGTTCTAATTATATGTTAAGTAACTAAGGTGGCTTTGAAAACAATGAAATATTTAGCTTGTCAAACATTTGTTGGTTTACCGGTGTTTTTATTGCGTCTTTAAAAATTGTTTAAAATTTTTGTTAATTGTGTTCAAAATTCCGCAAATTTATACAAGAGATGAAAATGTGGACATAGTAATTATTTATGGGGAATGTAGAAAAAATGCCGTTGCGACTAGACATTTTTATGCCGAGCAATATCCTGATATACAATGTCCAGCGAGAAATAATTTTAATCGTCTTGAAAATCAATTCCGAAGTGAGCCCAACAATGATCCCGAAGAAAATTTCATTCTTGACGAAGGAACGGAAATTAATGTTTTGGCTCGAGTAGAAGTTGATAAGACTGTTTCTTTAAGGCAAATTGGATTTGAATTGGAAATCAGTCACCAAACTGAATTTTGCACAAATACTACTATAAATCTTTTAAATACCAATTGCACCAGCACTTGTACGAAAACGATTACGAACGTAGGATGGAATATTGCAATTGGATTTTGCAGAGTAACGTGCAGCCAAACAATGTTTTTTGGGAATGATTTTATTTTCGGACGAGTCTAGGTTTACAAATTTGGGATTATTTAAAGGACAAAATACAAAATATTGGTCACAAGAAAATCAAAATTTATTACGGGAGGGTAACTTTCAAGTGCAGTTCGGTTTCAATGTTTGGCTTGGAATAATCGGTAGTAGAATCATTGGTCCAATAATATTTGAAGGACCCCTGACTGGTGCCAAATACTTGAAATTTCTGCAAAATGAAATTGAGGACAGTTTAGCCGAATTACCTTTCCATTTACGACAGGGAATGTATTTATAACAAGATGGCGCTCCTCCCCATAATTCAAGGATAGTAATTGATTATCTTCAACGGAGATTCGGAGAAAACCTAATTTCGACGATTGGTCCTGTGAGGTAGCCTCCAAGATCACCTGATTTAACAGCCCTTGATTTTTTAATACGACATATGAATAAATTCCCTATTAATAGTACTAATAAATGGTACCACGGTACCAATATGGTTCCGTTTGGAAAAATTGAGTTTTTCCCCAAAAACCATTTTGAAGACCTTTATTTGCTCATAAATCACGTAATTTAGTATTTTTCACGGGATTTCGATTTTTCTAACATTACACGGGTCATTTAGAATAAATCGGAACCGTCACGGCACACTTAAATGGAAAACTAAAAATTATATTATAAGAAATATTGACGTTTGAAATATCACTTATTTGGTATCGTTAGATTCAGAAAATTATGTAGAATTCAAAAATGCAATAATATACAGGGTGTTCTATTTAAAAATCGAAAGTTAGTGTCATTTCCGGCGAAACCAGAAATGAAAAAAAAATCACTTGTATGTCAAAAGGTGCTGCTTTTATGTATATAAGATATCCCAAATTTCAATCAATTATCTTCAAAACTAAAGGAGAAAAGGGGGTGTACCATGATCCTGATACACCCGGTATAGGGCATTCTTTAAGTCCATATTATAACTTCAGGGGGGTTATTCTTTGTATCATTTTAGGCCCAAAAGCCGCAATAAACTTAGAGTCTAAAGTCACTGGTTTCCCAGATACAGAGTGTAAGGTTTCTGAATAACATCACATTTACAAGGGGTGGTCCGTTTACAGAGTGAATCCAGCTATTAAAGATTTAGTGAAACAGGGTCAACTTCGAGAAAACTGAGAGGGGATGGCTTAGGAACGTTGTTACACTGAAAAATGAAGAAGTTGTGGAAGGGTTAGTGTTATTCTAAGAAAACAATCACGAACACATTTGTCACAAAGAGAAATTAGTAACACTCCCAATGTGAAGAAGATCGGTAGGGAGAATTTTGAGACCGCATAAAATGCTATAAATTCAAATTCAAATTCAAATTCAAAATGGCTACAAACATCGGCTATTGATATGTCCGCTAAAGAACGACATGCAATAAGAGTGCCATGATTATACCAGAGTTTTTCCTATGACGATATATGAAAATTAACTTTCTAAAATGAAAAGGATTTTGCGCTTCAGGTTCCTCAAAATCGTCAACGTTACCATCGACAACGACGATGTATCATGATATATCGAAAGTTTTGAAACATTGCTATGGTTTCTTGTATTAGTTATTTCATTTAATGGAAAATGTCTGTTCTTCTGCACTGATCCACAAACCATCAAAATCAACACAGAAAATTACATTGCTCATTTGCAAAATGAGTTTATATCTGAATTTTGCTGTATTTATCCTAATAATGAATACATTTTTGATGATAGAACTGTATGAACTCAAAACTCTTTAAAAGCCAAGCGAAAGAGGGGCTAAGGATGGGAAAGAAATTTACTCTCACTCCATACTATACTCTCCCAGTTTCACAAGGAGTGGACGGTTCTCGTGTGGCCTCTAGACCATCCTCCGTGGCGGGTATGTTTGTGGATGAAGAAGAGTGCAGGAGAGCTTTACTCTAATAAGGTAAGAAATGGTACGGAACAGATGGTATACATCTGCTCCCACAGCCAGGCTGTTCTAATAGCAGGATGCTCCTCCAGGACGAAATCAGCTCTCAATAAGACTGGTGTGGGTCCTGGGACATGTCGGGCTTCCAGACAACAAAAATACCGATGAATTGGCTGGACTTGGAGTGGAGAAGCTTTGCCTCGGACCTGAGCCTATATTGGGTATTGCAAGAGGACAGGTCCCGACGGAAGCATTGGAGGACTAATAGGGCAAACTTAAGATTTTGTGACGGGGCTGAACAAGTCTAGATCGGTCTGGTTACTAGACTGGAGTAGAAACTCTCTGAATCTTTTAATCGGAGTTCTGACAGGCCACTGCAGACGTAAGATACATAAATCGTTGGTAAATGTCTCCTCTTCATGGCTGAGGAGAATGCTCGGGGTGGGTAAAAAGATCCCGTCTGCGATCTACTTGACAGGCGCCAGCCCCCCCCCCACCATTACCATTACCATCTTAAAAGTCAATGTTCCTTCGTTTGTGATGGCAAACTAGTGGTCTCCAAAATCACAAAATCTAAAGTTTGTTTTTAAAGATGGCGGTCATGTGCGACCATTAGGAAACTACAAGAGTGAATTAAGAGAGAATGACCAGAAGTTAATTTTGTATTATACATTTACGTTAAAAATTGTTTTTAACACCTATATTGAGATAGTAGTGCTGTTCTGTTGTTTCTTTGAATAAAGGTTTTAAATTTCTAACAACTTATTTTTGACGTCTTGTTTATAAAGCCTCCAAATTTGAAGTCGATATCCTCGACCAGACGAATGTTTCAAGCTTCCAAACAGGATGGGTTCTTTGCCCAAGTTGGTATAATAGTTTTATTTTACTAAACGGTAATTGATTTACATATTATAAATTCCATATTTTGCAGGAGAAAATGCGAGGTTTTGGCTAGAAATAGGCTACAGTAAATTGTTGCATCCTATAGTCAACGAATAATAGTAATTATTTGCTTTAGTCAAGAGTATTATAAAAATTGTTACTATGCTAGTTTTTTTGTATATCTTATCTTTTGTTATATCGGTAATTTCAATATTAATAATCAGTATTTTCTGTTCAGTTTGGAATTTCCAAACAGTGTGACATTAAAAATATACATTTAATCATTAATTGCCCTTTCAAAGGATGTAAAATGCAACCTTGAACATTGTCTTAGTTTGCGTTATAAATCACGAAATGAACATAATGCTAAATTTTATCATTAAGCAGTAAAGCATTCATGTCGTGCATTGTTTTAAAGAGCCTTAAGCACAATGAAAATAAAAAGAAACAAGCCAGTATGTTAAATAGCAACTTGTCAACTTTCAAGAGGATTACGATATGAATATTTGCCAAAGTATTTGCATATTGAGCACTATACTGGGTGCCTCCAAAATACACCGAAATCATGTTTTTATTTTCTTAGAAGAGATGAAATTGATTTCTGTAATTATAAAATTAATGCAATGTTACTTAAGCGATGGAATTCAATTTATTTATTAAATAATGTTTCTTCAGATAGGTGTGAGGTGGTCTACGCAGTTCCCCAAGGATCAGTAATAGGGCCCATCCGTTCCTATTATATATTAACGATACCGTGGGAAGTGTCCCAATTATTGATCTTACCTTTTTGCAGACGACACTACATAACAAATAGTGAAAATTTTTTGTCAGACTTGATAAGTAACCTAGATGACATGTAGTCCAAAACTAGTGATTGGTTTTCTTCAATAGACCTCTGTTTAAATGTAGACAAAACTTATTTCTTCTCACAGGGAAATATTTAACCGTAAAAATCCTCAGTATGTTAAATTTCTAGGTTATACCCGAACCCCAAACTTAGTTGGTCATCGCATATTGAACACATTTCAAACAAACTTGCAAAAAACATTTATGCCATTTGTAACTTGGTTAATAATTTCCCCGATGAAGTATTCCTGTTAGTATACTACAGTTTTTCTGTTAGTATACCACTCTCTTATAATGTCACACATTTCATACGCATTATGTTTGGCCCATTCTCCTTATCCCAAGCGAAATTTTGGTTTGCAACATAAAGATCTGCACGTAATAACTTCCTCATCTAAATTCAAACGGTCACGACAGACATCAGCTGTAATTCAATTTAAACGCAGAAATTGAGGATGATACCTTAATAGGTTTCGTCACTAAGACTGACTGGTCATATTCCTCGATTTTTTTGGAAAAGCCACCTCCGTTACTCGATGTTTATCTTTTGATTAGCCTATGCATGATGCGCCTCACAATGCTACGGGCTTTTTGAATAAGATTTATGAAAACAGATGTATAGGTCACAGAAGATCTAGTCATTAGCCTCCAAGATCGCCTGACGTAAGCTGCTACTTCTGCTTTGTCCTAAGTCCAGACAAAAATATACGTAAAAATCCGTTCAGGTATTCACATGTTATTGTTTGTCCACTCTCTGCACATTCTTTCCTACTTATATCGCCGTGATTTGATTTGATGAAAGTCATCACTTAGAGTTTTCTCATCTCTCATTTATCCATAGTCATTATAGAGGTCGAATTTTAATTTAAAATGATGTTGCCATTAGTCATTGTCGTTTTCTCCTTTTCTATTCTGATTGATTTTTTGATAAAATCTTGTCGCTGTTATTGCAGAAATGATGATTTATTAATCATCATTTCTGTTTTTGATTGACATTAGTTAGACATATTGTCTTTCAAATCTAAAAGTAATCAAGGTTGTGATGCGGTAAACGAGATGGCTAAGTGACTGATCTAACAATGTGGACATCTAGATATGATGAACTGAAGGGGATCCGGAATTGATAATTAATTATGGAGGTATAAGTTTGTCACCGAGCATTTCGAAAGTTTTTGAACATAGCGTTAACTCACAACTAATTAGTTTCTTTACTTTTTACGGCATGCTTTCTCAGAATCAACATGTTATCATTAAAAACAAAAGTGTAGATACTGCAGTTAGTGATTTTGCAAACAATATATTATCTGCGTTGGATAAGTCACAGGTTCCTTTAGGACTTTTCGTAGACTTTTCTAAAGCATTCAACTGTGTCGATCATGGTATATTAAAAAAAAAGGGAAAATATGGCGTTAGAGGTGTGGCATATAAATGGTTTGCATCATATTTATCAGATCATTTTCAGCGAGTTCCCGTTAGTGGGATTATATCAGACTTAAAGCTTGTTGGGCAGCAATTCAACAAGGCTCTGTTTTGGGACCAACCCTATTCTTTTTATATATTAACGATATGTTGAAGTGCATATAACATCCTTTAAGTATCGTGGCGTCCTATGCAGATGATACTAATATGTTAATAATATGTAATAATCTTAAGGATGCTGAAACCTGTGCCATAGATATTTTCAACAACTAAGTTTATGGGTTGACAAAAATAAATTGTGTATTAGCACTGAAAAGACAACTTGTGTAGTTCTTAAGACATTTCATTCAAACATTGTTCCAAACAGTAGCATAAAACTTATTGTTTCAAATACTGTGAATTATTCGTGTGAATCTAAAATGTTAGGTTTGACAATTGACTGTAATCTGTATATTGGCAAAAACTTGTTTTGCACTGGCCATTACATCAAAACAATGTAGTCAGTTAATTGTTAAACAGTTATATTTCGGTAGTTTTCATACGAATTTAAAATATGGCATTTTCATTGGGGCTTATCAACCGATGCACATAAAATTTTTCTACTACAAAGACTGGCAGTGCGTGTTGTTGCAAATATACAATACAGTGAATCTTGTAGAGGAGCATTTAAATGTCTTAAAATTCTGACACTAATATCTGTATATATTTATGAAATTGTTTGTTTTGTTTATAAAAACAAAAACAAATTTAACGTTAATAAAAGCAATCATAAATACGATACAAGAAAAACATATTTTCTTTTACCAATTAGACATGATACTGCGTTATGTGAAAAGGACCTCTTCTTTAATGGCTGTAGATTTTTTAATATACTGCCCGACTACATTAAAATGTTGCCAAATATTAATAGTTTTAAAAATGCAGTAAAAAAAATTTAATTCAAAAGACATGTTATATAGTGGATAAATTTATGTTGGCATTTTAGAATATATTAATCTAGTTTATACATAATTTTTTTTAAATCTTTGTACTTATTGTGATTGTTCGTTTGTTTTTATAAATAGCTGTTTTTCGTTTTTTATGTTACATTCTGATGTGTATGTATAATATTTCTATATTATTTGTAACTACTTTTGTATCGACTGTTTGTTATACATGTATTTTGATGTTTTATACATATGTATATTTGTATATATGTAATTATTGACAAACATTTTTAAGCAATTGTATTTGTTACTTTTGTTTTCTGAACTTGAAAAGATTTTTTTTTCCAGATATCCAGAGATCGCGATATTTGGTTGATATTTGGTCAGCATGTGCGGTGAACTCGATGACATACATCACCTTGAGTTGATAGTCGAGGAGGACTATGTCAAGCTTATTGGTTTGCATTAGCCTGACCATCGGGAACGAGTAGTTCCAGTAAATCCGGCATTTCTCGTTCTCGACAACGGACTCAATATCTCCGGGGACGTATGGCAGCATTTAACAAATCGAAAAATGCACATTTTACTGAACAGCTTTAATTGGGTTGGTATCAGTTGCAGAACGGTTTACTTTAAATAATTTATTGTTTATACTCGTAACAGTATAGCTGTCAGCCAGAACTGTAATGCTGTTAAATCCTCATGCTAACTGGTAAAAAGATTTATGTGTATTTTTATACCGTTCATTGGCAATTATTTGTTTCTATTATGTCTCATATACTTTTGTTTCGTTAATTTCGTGCCTGAACCCTTCAAGCGAATAAGCATATATTATTAAAACTTTAGTCTAGGCACGTTCTTTCTTAGAAGAAGCGCATTTTCTCCAGCGCATAATAATTGAGCCGGCCATTAATTTATTATGTAAATTGACAATTATAGGTCCTTCTGGGTACAATTAAAATCCTTTTAATTAAAATTAGCCATTGTTGTAGGTTGCTAAACCTATTACCAGCAGCAGCAGTCGTTGGAAGAATGTCTGGTATTTTTCGTGAAGAAATATTAGAAATTGAAAGTTGAATTGTGACGAGATACGAGGAGCTGTCATATATATTTGCACAGGTAGAAATGGTATTTTTTATCAAGAATTTATAGCTAGGTATACCAGTTAAAATTTTGTTAGGTAATTACGTATTTCAAGAAATAAAACGGGATAACAATTTTAAATTAAAAATAGCTCTAAAGTGAAAAATAATCAGAGATAATGTATGCAGAATTTTTCTTAAGTTTTTTTTTTGGCATTAGGCCATTAGCCATACAGCCAGACACAACATGGTGATATAGAGTTTTACCTACGTCTAACCTATTCAAAAAGAAAGAGAGAAAAAGGAAAAAAAATTGAAGACAGGCGAGGGAAAAAACAAGGACACACGCTTTTCGTCCTGGGGTCTATCAGGATATTGTTTTTATTATAACAAACAGTTTTAGAGGACCACTTTAGTATAAAGGTTTAAAGACACAGTTAAACAACAAAGGATACAAAACTAACTTATGCTGAATAATTTTCAAAGTAACATTTCTGTTTCCACTAAAAAACTGATAACACTGTTTTACTACTGAGACTGAGTAGAGAGAGTATATTAAACGGAGACTGAATATTGCAATTCATAAGATTGTTATACAATGTGTTGCTAGTTGCTTTGTTTTTCGTGCATTCAAAGTAAATATGATCAAGGTCTCCTTTCGTGTTACACGTTTCACAAATATCAGAGGGCACTACTTTTATTTTGTATAGGTGTGCCGGGTATCGAGCATGATCAAATTTCATACGATTTACTGATGTAACATATTTTCGTGGAAAATCATAACCATCGTGCCAGAACTTAGTCGGAAGATCAGGATGTATAAAAGTATATCTTGTTTGACTAGAGGAACAGAAATCATGCCATAAGTGTTTCCATTTGTTTTTTAAATTTGTTCTTGTAACTGAGAAAGCATCAGTGAGACATAATTTTGGTTCATATGAAAATCCTGTGTTAATGTTTTCTTTTGCCAAGGCGTCAACAATTTTATTATTTTTTAAACCTATGTGGGCTTTCACCCAAACAAAATATACTTCTTTTCCAGTTATCAATATGTTATGTAATATTTCTTTAATTTTTAGAATGCATGGATTAGTTTTAATATTGAGGGAAATATTACTTTCTAATGAGGTCAGAACCGATAAAGAATCGGATAAAATTATTGAAGTGTCTGCGTTAGGTAAATAAATATAATTCAGAGCTTCGTAAATAGCTGATGCTATTTACGAATTATTTGCAAAAAATTGCGGCTGTTGGTGAATCTTATTGGATGTCCAGTCACAAAATGTTACCGTACGTTCGAAATCATTTGGCTCTAGTTCCTGAAGCAGTTGAATATGATAAGGATGAAAGTTTTGTGTCCTCAACATTACTATTACAGGGGATTGACTTATATCAAGTTGTCTATTAATTTCTCTCGTACTTTTATGCGGATCTTCAATGACACTTAATGTAACTTGAAACACTTTTTCTTCATTTGTTGCTAGTTTTGTACGTTCATGATTTTCATAATTTACATGTCCAGTTCGTTCAAACCTTTCTCGCAACCTTTCAAATGCAGAATGGTGAGGATGTCTTCGTTCTGGATAACGCTGAATATAAATTCTTGATGCCAATAGCGGATTTCTCTCCCCTTCTCCCAATGCATAAACCATGTCGATCAACTCTTCGTGTGAAAAATTCATAATTTATTTAACAAAAATAATTAACTCAACTAGGAAATACAGAAGAATCACCACCAAGTAAAATTAATTACGTGTAAACCACAAAATATCAGTTTGACAGCACAATTTTTGTTTTTCCAAAGCCATTCTGGATAACATTGTATTAATTTTTACTATGATCGCAAGGTTAAAGAGGGAACCTTAATTTTCTCGGAAACTCAACAGTTAGGTATAGGAAGTGTTATACAAAAAAGAAAGCAATTTAAAGGTGGAATCCAACCACGTAAAAAAATATAGGGTTCCATTTAAAAAAAACACGAGTTTTTCCCATTTGAAATTCGCATTAATTGACATGCCGTCATGGACACCCTGTAAAATAGAATAATGTAAAAAAGGTACTAATACTTAGCTTGTAGTATGAACTAAGAATAGTATAATATTTGCTTACCCAGCTTGTTTTCATAGGTAAATAAAAATTATTAAACGGACCCTTATAAATCGTTAAATTTCCAGAAAATGTTAAGTAACTTGGCAACGTTGCATGCAAATCCAAAAAACAAAATATCACTGTATAACACTCTTTTCATTTAATAAAGTGATGACAAAATATACAGGGTGTTCCATTTAAAAAAAAAGTATTTTTCATCCTGTAGATTTCACAATAATTTTAGACGATAGATCTATCGACACAAAAAACTTTTGTACTTAATAAATTGTTGTATCACTAACGGTTCAAAGGTTATCGAAGGAGAACACACTATTGACACTCACCCTGTATATTCACAATTAAAGAAGAATTCCTTCCGGCATTGAGAGATGAAAACAGGAGACATTTATCTTGTAGAGAAAACGAACGCATGGACGAGTAAATTAAAGCAACAAAAGAGTAATATGTTCCAGTAGTTAGCTAAATGGGTATCGATAAAATCGCTTTCGTTAGATATCTTGAATTGCATATTCTATTTAAAACCAAAAACACATTAATACCATTGAAACGTCACCTGATGTTAGCAGTAATGTTACTCTGTAGCATACAATTATGTTATCATACGTTTAATTTATATTTCCGCTGCCTCTATATGCTGCTTTTTGCAAATTCTTTTAGATTCACGTTCTAACTTGCTCAAGGTTGCCTATTATCTATATTATAATTAACAACTTACATTTTTCGTCAGATCTCCCAGAGGTGCTGTACGGATACTTATCTCATTTAGCAAATGGTATGCCAGTTTATTACACGAAGAGAGATAGTTTTAAACGCCTTTAATAAGGCACAGTACAGGTATACTTATTTACCTTTTTACTTTCATTAGATGAGTTAAGTATATTTTAGTCCCTTCAACAAATGCAACTTCTTTCGTAAGTAAATCGACAACTGGAAGACCTCGAAAAATTGTCGTTACTGGGAATTAATTATATCATGTTTTTTGTAAATTGTATTTGTGTTTTTTAAATAACCTAGCAGGTAATGATAGGCCAAAAATGTTCTCAAGCTTCACCCTGCAACTACGAAAATGGCAAGCTTACAAATTTCCACATTTTTTTAAAAATTTGAAAAAAGGACGATACAGGGTGTTTCTAAATTACATGTAAATCTTTAAACAACCCAGATGTGATACCTAAAAAGGTAGTTTTTTATAAATTATTTCAGAAACTACTCAACGAATTTGTTTCAAATTTGGCACACAATTAAATAATAGAAACGCCTAAAATACTATAATTTCTACAAATTCAGTTAACTCCAAATACATTATCTGGTCCCTAAAAACAATATTTTTTATGAGAAAACGTCGCTGCATTAACAGAAAGTATATAATCCTCAATTTGTAAATAGAATGATTCAATATCTGACTTTTCCCCTTTTGTAAAATTTTGATTGATTCGAAGAAATGTTAGAAATGTTAGGATACTTATATTTTATTATCAAGTCGGCTTATGAAAATATGACACGACAGATTGTCAAGTCAATCACGATTTGTTGCGTTATCATTTTCGTTATCGTTAATTATAATAATGGCAGTAAACAGATATTCGTTCCCTGAATAAGTGATATACACTCAGTAGCGGAATTAGCTTAAATTTAAAGGTGGGTCGCTGGATGGGCCACAAGTATTTCTGTTGGACCAGTAAACAACAAGAAAGTTGCTTCCCTCCCTTCCTTCAACCACAAGGGGCGGCCTATGGGCGGCAAAACTGTAAATGTGTTTTCCTTGATTAGGAGGTGGGCCATAGATTTTTGGGTGGGCGCTGGCCCACCCTTACTAACGCCACTGAATGCACTCTATTTATGATTTAAGAGGCCGATATCAGGAGTTTATTTTCTAATAGGAAGGTTCCAAGTCATCAAAGTTTTGAAGCATTAGATCGTCGTTTAAGGAACGTGGCTCGATTTACACCGAATAAATCAGATTCTGGACCTCAATGATACATGAGAAATTCAAATAGAAGAATAGCAGACTGCTTGAGAGTTTCACCCGCAACAGCATGGAGTATAACTCATGAGCAACTTCTTATCCGTACCATCACCAAAAGTTACAACATTTATCAAAAACGTTTGAGTTCTCAAATAATGTTGGAACATTATCGTGATGATCCAAGATATTTGGAAAATATTTTATTTACGGATTAAACCTGTTTTACCCGAGATGGAATATTGAACCTTCACACTTGAGCACCTTACGGAGAAATTCTCATACAATAAGAGTCGGCCTCTATCAAAATAGATTCTCATTGAATGTTTGGGCAGGAATACTTAAGGTTCCTCAAAGCTTGGAAGATGACACGATGCTCCTATTAAATGGCCTGCACGCTCCCTCGAACTAAAACCCCTTGACTTTTATTTTTGGGACAACATGAAAGATTAAGCTTATGTATATCCGATAGATATTGTCCCAATAATTGCAAAATAAATTTGTGAAGTCGCCAATATCAACAGACAAATATTATCCGCATTTTTAAGTACTAGAAGCAATTTTGTACGCCATCTACAAGCATTACGAAAAGATCATTGGACATTTCGAGCATTTCTCTTTTTATTTTTAAAATCTGTTAATTTTTCAGTAATAAATATGTATCATATAACTTCTACGTAATTATTTTTTAATGAATAAGAAAAAAATATACGAATAAAATATACTTTGTTTCCTACAAGAAAAAAACTACTTTTTAGGTGTCACTTTTTTCGTCTTATTTTTAAATAAGGAATATGTGGTTCAAAGATTTACATGTAATTAAGAAACACCTGTATGTGTTCTGCATACATTTTCACAACCACCATTTTTTTTATTATTAAAAAAAGTTCTATAATCAGTTTAATACAAGTATAAATTTTGTAGCTCATATCAAAAAAGCCTTTGTTTGGCACTAATATCGCTGTTACTCTTATTATTTTGTTACTAATTATTACTTTATTGATGTCGCCAGTAAAAGTTAATCTACAGTCACAGATTACTCCCAAATCTTCAAACTTGTAACATCTAGTTATATTAGCCGTAATTGAACACTCGAAATCATTTGGCTGCAGTTTTCTCGTAAAACTCATACAATTGCACTTACTAATATTGAAAGGTAATGAATTTCTTTCGCACCAAAGATTCAATTTATTTAAATCTTTATGCAAACTAATACAGTCCTCAAAGTTGAAAATCGACGAATGTAGTTTTAGATCATCTGCATATAATAAAGCATTATAACTAAGTTCGTAGACTATATCATTTCTGAAAAAAATTAACAAAAGAGGTCCTAGAACGGATCCTTGTGGAACACCTGAAGTTGCTGTCATTCAACAGCACGTATAGGCTTCTGCTGTTTAAATAGGAATAAAAAATACATGAGGAATCCGTGCTGATATATCTCCCTAAGTAGTTGCGGCACTTTTTTAAATATTCTTCAGAACTGTTTAGCATAATTAAATGGTTTAAAGCAGCCACAGATGTTGTTCAGTTGAGAGGATTATCTGAAGAAAAGCGCTTAATATGGGACTAAGTACTGAAGAGAATTTCCATTTAACGAATAGTCTTAATTATTCCAAAATTCTATAGCATGAATTTTTAACAAGGAAAGTTTCACCCCTGCAAAATGAAATTAGTATAAGAATTATTAGATGATGCGAGGCGAGAAGCTTGATTAAAAAAATAGACTGGGACGATGAATTAAGGAGAGACCACACAGACTAATGAATTTTATTTTATGTTTTTCTGAGTCTGAGTGCTGAGAGAAATTAACTCGCAGCAGCAGGAATTCCTGACCAGGATAAGCTATATGGATTGCACATCAAAGCTAGAGCCATAACATGATGCGGGTAAACGTGACTAATGTGGATAGGTAAGGTAGTTTTTCAGTAGGAGATATACTGTAGATTAATTTTCTGCATTAATAAAAGCAAAAAAGTGGATACGCAACAGTCTGCGATACTCAATCATTAATATACTTTACGAAGGCATGTCAAATCGTTTCAGGTCATTACACAATGTTGTTGTGGAGTTATGTTTTTCATCTAGGTAACAGTGGTGTCCAGTTTCACCCTTACAAAAAGGATATTACTAATAAACGGTACAGAATCATCTTTTGTGTCCTGTAATCCTGTTGAGCAAACATCAGACAATGGGTTATATAGAAGTAATGTTTAATTAGTTGTATTGTCCATTCTACGAATTTTCAACAGCTGTTTAAAGAACAGTAATATGGGAACTTAATATAAACACAAATCCTGTAAATTAACTTTCAGACAGCCTCTTAAAACATAATTTGTTACTTGTTATAGCAAAGAAAAGAGATAAAAATGTATTTTGCTTTAATCAAAATTCCTTACAGAATAATTAAATTTCCTTGCCTCATAAAAATTACTGAATGTATACGGTAAGCACTTATCTGAGATTAAGATGTCTAATTTCAATTTATTGAATGCTCGGCAAATAAAATTAAACTGTAAATTTGAACATGTAAATTAAACACATAAAAGAAACCGTAGTTATAAATTTGTTAACGGATGAAAAACGAATCAAAAATATGAGGGATTAATGAATACAATTACTTACATAAATAATAATTCGTCACCAGAATATAAATATGCCCGAACAGTAAGCGATCCCTTTATATTTCTGAATGAAAGAAATGGATTTACGAAGAAATAATGTTCTTATTTAAAGTATTTTAATTCTGAAATTGGTAGGTTGTTAAAGACAGCATATATTCAGCTTAGTAAAGTTTTCTGTTTTAGCTGATAAGATATTTTATATTGCTAGAGGCACAATCGTGATTTTGTACAATTATGTTTTCACATTTCTCGATATTTTCCTAGTTGTTCTGCAAGCCCGGGGCGGTCCTTTTTCTGATTCTGATAAAACTAGTGGCTTAGAACGTCCGTAATTCTAGCAGGAAAAGTATATCTATTTCTGTCGTCTATTTGCGTAGCTGCCAGTGGCTTCAACACCATTAACTCGTTACGGAGCGTGCAAAGCCAACTAAATTATTGACTGCAAGGTTGCCTGGCTCTCAAGTCATCTTTATGTAACATCATCATTTTATAACAGATCTTTTTTTTACTCTTGGTTTTTTTCGTTCTTTTATACAATTATTCTATTTGTTGTCATGGTTGTAGTTTTTCAAACGGGATTGTAGGAGTGACATAAATTTCTAGGAACAAAGCTCGATTTGTTCATACGTTCAGATATAATAAATGTGAAATGTTAAATTCTCGTTCCCTCCTGGCATTTGTTCATTTTATGAAAAAAGAGTGGCTAATGTGAATATCGCGGTGATATCAAAAAATCGTTTGTATATAATTACATTTGCCCAGCGAGGATGGGTAAAATTAAAAAAAAAAACAGCGAAGAAAGTAGTAGTCAAATACTCTTTGGTCAATTTTGGATGTGTTAGAAAAACCATAAAAAATCATCTGAACGCCGATACTATAAATATTCTGAGAAACTTGTTAGAAAACTCGGAAAACCAACTTTAAAAATGATATATTTTTTCTGTATTATTAAAAAACAGTACTTAGTATTTAAAATAGACGTATTTTAGACTTTGTTTCATACGGAAGTAAATTTTAGCCATTTCAGTTAAACTGATAGATAGATTATAAATTAGACACATTTTAGGTATTTTAGATCGTGAAAGGTTAGTCTAAAAATAATAAAATAATAAAATAATAGAACAACATGAAATATACATCATTTAGACCGTATTTTAGACTGTAAAGAATTTGTATTACTTTTCATGTTTACAAGATGTTAGTGATATGCGACCTTTTAGATAAATTATTTTAGATCTAAAAATAATCATCTAAAATATTACAAATAATATATTTTAGACTTAATTTTGGATCATTAATATAAACGAATATTGTTTAGAATATCTATGATGTTAATAATGTATAAAATTTAGACTCATTCATTTATATTATAAAAATATTTGTCTAAAGTAATATATCTGATATAAAATTCTAAAATATTTAAGAACATTAGGAATATCATATTTATGTAATATTACTGGAAATTAATTTTTTTTTAAAGTTAATGACAAACTTCTAATTATATTAATTTTAAGCATCCTTTGCCTTTGTGGCAAATTGTGACTTATTTCTTGAATATTACTTTACCTAATTTTCGTATATATTTGTATTAAATTCAGAACAATCTAGTTTGAGCGATTTTGTTATAAAAGACACAAGTAGCAGACAACAAATGAACATGTATTTCTAAAAGAAAATAGTTTACGATTGTTTCTTTGTTAGTTTATAAAAATATTAGTTTACGATGTTCTTTACGATAAAAAGTTTTCTTATTAACCCAGCAAACACACTGACACCATTTTCACGTTAATATTTTTATTAAATATGATTTGAACGAAACAACTACTCAGCGGGCAAATACCCCGACTTGCATTAGATTATACCTTCAAATTATGATAGATTGGTAGCCAATATCATTTGTTAATTCCTAACCAGACATAGACCGGTTTCGAACTTATTAGTTCTCCTCAGTATGCCATAGGTTATGGAACAGACAACTGATAGTGGCCAACTTGCTAGTCATATACTGACTAAGGTAAACTGAGTAGTGGTGAGAGGTATGTGAAACTTCTCATATGGTCCAAATGCTACTATCCGACCGACATCATAGATGTCTCTGTGGCAGGTAGCGACTTGCGAAGCAAGTACCGAGAGCGGCGACCTCTAGCTCAGGTGGACTAAACTACCAATCTATCATGATTTGAAGGTATAATCCAATGCAGGTCGGGGTATTTGAGTAGTTGTTTTGTTCAAATCATATTTAAAAACAGTAGTTTAGTCCACCTGGGCTAGAGGTCGCCGCTCTCGGTACTTGCTTCGCAAGTCGCTATCCGCCACAGAGACATCTATGATGTCGGTCGGATAGTAGCATTTGGACCATATGAGAAGTTTCACATACCTCTCACCACTACACGTTAATGTTTAGTGATTATTCTTTGCTGACGACGCAGGACTAATTTGGCACGTCTAATATACGTCGATAATATGACGTCTTATTTACGTTACAATAGAGGCGTGAGGTTGAAATATTATTTAAACGTTTTAATATTTAGTGATTATTCTTCGCTAACGACGCAGGACTAATTTGGTATGTTTAATATACGTCGATAATATGACGTCTCATTTACGTTACGATAGAGGCGTGAGGTTGAAATATCATTTAAACGTTTTGTCACGTCCCAGTTAGAACAAGTAGCTCATACTCAAATGGCGCTTAGGCCTTAGCCCTCGCCCACTTATAACGACAAGTTTAGGTATAGTGCATTTAGGTTTATAATCAATATACAAATAACTTGGGTTATCCTGACAAGAGCTTATGGTATATTCCTGTAAGCTCGCAATACTTATACAACAGTGCATTTTTTCACTGTGTGACTAGTGTGTAACGGTTATAGAGGATATATTTCATGAGGTATTGATCTTGTGTATTTAATTTGGTCCCATATGCCATATAAATTCATATATAACCAATGTAAATAAATAGTATAAATAATAAGCAAAATAAGCCATCGAATCCCGTGTAACAAATTCACTTTATCCATAATATTAGTTATAACCTTCATATGACATCACTACGTCTAAAAATCGACCTAATGATGACGTTTTTTAGACGTGACTGTGGGGAATGGTTATAGTGGTAAAAAAAATGTTCTTAAGACGTCCAATTAGTATCAAAAATGGGCATAAGTATGGCGCACATTTAGATGCCATAAAAACATCTCGCATTCTTATGATTTGGATCATCTTTCTGATATATTTTTTAAACGACTAAGTGTTCCTTGAGCTATATTTTCCCCATATAAATATTGTTTTCGAGGTAACCAATAAGGCTAGTCCAGATGAAATCGATATGTCTTTCTACTGGGATCATTTTGACATTCTATATTCTGTATTCTATAAAGGAGTAGTTGAATATAACCGTCTGAATGTTTAGATACGCAGTACAAATCTAATCACTTTTAGCAAACTACTAAAAGAGAATATGATGAGGGATAACCATTGAATAAAAAATGGAGATTGGTTAATTAAAATTGAAACTAAGTGACTTTAATTTTAATTTTAATAAAAAAATTTTATAATAATTATTGCAATGTATTATAAAATTGTATTGTGTAATAAATATGGTAATGTATTATTCTATTCTATTCTAATATATGCAATGTATTGTAAATAATGTAATGTATGTAATGTATTGTTTTGTATAACTTAGGGCTAAATAAACGGATAACTACTAAACATGTTACTACTAATATACGTCTTGTGTCACCCCCTTTCTCGATTTTTGATTCATCTATATTCCAGATGAGCGATCCTCTTTCAAACTGGGGTCCTACATGTAGCAAGGCATAGGATGGTATCTAACGTAACTCTTATTAAATATAGATAACTTTGCAACAATGCTTTCAAAAATGCCAGCTGCATTGTATAATTAATGGGCAATGATAATTTTTCTGAGTATTCAGAATTGTTTATATCAACATTGAAAAAAGAGATGTGAATAAAGGAAAAGATATGAAACTCATTGGCGAGAAAAATACTTAAGATAAATTACTTTTCTAAAAATAACTCATTTAACACATTAAAATAATCGATAATATAAAAAGTTTTGCAAATGTAAATATTATTTTAAGAACTAGCGAAAAAAATCCCCATGACCTTTTTAAAAATCATAAACCATTAAGTGAAAGTAAAAATTTAGTGTTAAATAAATGGATAGTATTAAAAATGTAATTAATAAACTTCGTTACCATTAAGTAAATTCTTCAAAATTATACAAGTATGGAAGAAATATTTGGGTCAATTACATAACATTACTTTGCGTTTAAATAAGTAGTCGATCAAGTATCTTTTTTTATTTGAACACAACTAATAGCTGTACAATTATCGTTGTGCATCATTGAAATTTTTAATATAACTCAAGTGCATAGCGTCAATGACTTTGGGCTGTATAATGAGTAAGAAACGGAAGTTTAACGTACGTGTGGCTCCGGACTCTGGAGACACCGGATATTGCATATACAATAGGAAATGCCATATTGTAATAATTCAGGTATATAAAAAAGGAGATATACTTATATCTACTGACGGGATTATTATAAAATACGCAATTTTATACTTATAGACTTTGAATAATTCATAGAGACATAATAGGAAAGATAATGTAATAATAATTGTTTAAGTAATCTTCATTTAGGAGTAAAAACAATATATTCATGTTCAGATATATTATTATTACCAGGACAAAGAGCTGTATCTGGCAACGCGCGAGTTCCACATACCAAAAAACTAACTGAGCTCACCAAAATAATCATGAGAAAAGTAGTAAACATTGTAAGAACACAGAAGAACCTGTCCGGGGAAATTTAAACTAAAAAAGGCCTCAGGTATGTGTGGCGTGTTTGCTTTGCAACATCTTCATGCAAAAAGTTGGAGAATTGACACCTCTAAAAATTTTGTCCATTAATAGGTTTCTTGTAAGCACACGCTGAGCCGATGATGTTGATCATCAGATTGTAGTGTGTTTTGAGCAAACAATGTGGCGGTTGCAAGTCAACAGGAACAAGATAAAAATTCTTAAAGTCATCGACAATACGTACGCGTATAATAGAGACTGTGATATAGGTCACAACTACATGGTCGTTTGTTCATTCGAAACCAATGCGTGCATAAATTTCGTCTGTTTTAAATCATGTGATTCGCAAACCAAATATTCTTTTATACAGGATAAGAACTATTTAAATGACCTCACCATTTGGATCTCGGAAATGGTAAGAGATACAAAGTTAGTTAAAGTAGGAATAAGATTATTTAAAAAAAATTATAATACCAGAAAGACTGGAAAAACGGTCCCCCAATAACAGCGCAAAAAATCTGGTATACGGACGGCTCCAAGACAGAATAAGGAGTGGGAGCTGGGATTTACGGCATAAGGCCAAAAACGGAAATCTCGTTAAGTCTAGGAAAATACGCCACACTATTTCAGGCTGAAGTAGCCGCGATACAGTGGTATGCAAAGGAAATAATAAGGCAAGGGACTGTCAATCAGTCGATAGCTATTTTCTCCGATAGCCAAGCGGCACTAAAAGCAATCGGTTCCATGCAGGTTGACTCAAGGCTTGTACGGGACTGTGTACATGCCCTAAAAGACCTAGGAAGTCAAAATAAATTGACCATAGTGTGGGTGCCAGGACACAAGGGACATAAGGGTAACGAAAAGGCGGATGAATTGGCCAGAGAAGGCTCATCCACAGCCTTAGTAGGACCTGAACCCTTCTGTGGCAAGGCCAAGCCAGGCATAAGAACATCTATTGAGGAATGGATGCAAAATAAGTCTCTGGGATGGTGGAGGGGCTTCCGCCACAGAGACAGGCCAAAGAGTTCATTAAAGAAAGATCGTGGGTCTTCTAACAGGACACTGTCAGCTCAATAGACATATGAGTCTGATGGGTCTGGTACAGGATGCAACATGCAGATTCTGCCAAGAAGTAGAGTAATCCTCAGTTCATGTGTTGTGCCACTGTGAAGACCTCGCTAGACTTAGGTTCCAACTACTTGGGGAACAAAAACCAAGAGCTGACAGCTACACTAAGAGATCCTTATCAAGGCTGTGGAATCTGACACAAAGGACAAAGCTGGATAAGGAGCTCTAAGGAAATGAATAGGAGCTCCACAATAGACCCACAGGGGGTCGCGGTGGTCAAGGCCAACCAGTCAGCTCCACCCTTATAATTTAATCTAAGATCATTTAATGCTCGTTATGAATCTGCAAAGAAGTTTAGTTTATTCTGTACGGTTCCAGGGTTATGGACGAGAAACTTAAGGTTGATGTTTTTTTTATGTTTATAATAGTTTTTTCTATACTGATCAAAACGTGAAACTTGGTATACACTGGTGACAAGATGAGAGCCCAATATTGCGCCCACAAGGAATACAAAAGTTGACCGTCTTTATTACGAATAGTTAGTCTAGAAATTTTCCAAATGTTAAAATTGAATGCTTTCATTTACCAATGCATAAGAAGTTCCAAGTTTCTACTATCAGTACAGAAAAGTTATTATAAAAATAAAAAAATGTTAACCTGTAGTTTTTTCGCCAAAACTGAGAAACGGTACCAAGTATCCTAAACTTTTTTGCTGATTCCTAAGAAGGAATAAATTGCCCAAATTTTTTCTAATTTAGCTACCTTTGTATCCCTTCCCATTTCCAAGATGTCAGTGGTGAGCATTTAATTAGTTCCCATGAAACGATTTTTTGCCACTACTTAGTCACGCTTCAAAAATGTAGTTCCCAGAGCAAATGCCACACTCATTTTCAACAAATCCTGAAAAGAACATGTGGGGGAATTTCTAATAATGATAAATGGACGCGAAGGTGCAGTCACGAATTACATGGAGCTCACTCAAAAATACATGGTGACAACAACAAAAATAAGTCAATTTAGATGGAAATAGTGAGTGCATCCAACTGGTGGTCAGTGCTACTGATATCTTAGTGACTGATAGCGACCTGCAAATCAAGTACCAAGAGTTGTGAGCTCTAACACTGGTGGGCTAAACTATATACTGAATAAGACACAGGAAAAGACTACTCAGCAGACAAAAGCCCTGACCTGAATTGAATTAAACCTGCAAGTCTTGTTTGGTAGCTAAAATCAATTCCTCACTAGACATAGATCGGTTTCGAACTTGTTTTGCTCTCGTCAGTATGCCATAAGTAATGAAAAAGACAAATAATAATAGCAAACCAGGCTAGCCTAAAGCAGACTTAGCAAGACAGACATAGTGAGTGTTAAGTGTATCCCTCTGGTGGTCAGTGCTACTACCCATCAGACATTATTGATGCCTTAGCAGCTTATGGCATACTGACGAGAACATAGCATGTTCGAAATCAGTCTATGTTTAGTGAGGAATTGACAAATGATTTTAGCTACCAAACAATACTTGCAGGTTTAATTCAATGCAGGTCGGGGCTTCTGTCCACCGAGTAATTGTTTTCTGTAAGTCTTATTCAGTCCATTTAGATGGACATTATATGTCAAAAGTAAGGCAGAAAAACAACTGGAGGGTCAATACTGCGCTGGGATTTTGCGGAAAAAGATGTAAAAAATTGAAACATCTGATTGGAGAACATTGCTAGCATATGTACGGCATAGAAGCAGTCGTCAAGAAAAGGAAATTTCGTGCTGTTTGGTTTTTTGTACCCACATGAAAAATCATTTGCATGATGTCAGACTTGTAAACCAACATATTTTGCGTTGAGATTATTTCAAGTTACTGTTGCGTGTGATCCTATACAGAATTAAATATGAAATATGGATGGAATATTCTGTAAGAATGTGAAGAATGTGACAACAACTGGTTGGTCCTGAAAAACTTTTGGTCTTGGTGGTAGACTGACTAACCAGTAGATCGAACTATATGGGATTGGCGCTCTGTCACTATTCATACTATTTTTACACTTTGTAAACTATAAAATATGGATGGGAATATAAGAATCTGTGACAATAGTTGGTTGGTCCTTGAACACTTTTGGTTTTTATGGCAGACTTTATAGAGGCCAAGTAGCTTACCGGTAGTAGTTTTCTCCTTGTATACAAACACTGACGTGGTTTTCTCTAAAACATACTGCACTCGACCAGCATTTCACCAAGTTGGCATTATCTGGAGATGTTTAAAACTAACCTTGTGCTAACAACAACAGTGTATCCTATTTATAATCAAACAATTGTTACGGTTCGCTGAACCGTGACTAACTAACCAATAGAATGAACTGTATGGTATTGGCCCTCATGCACCCAGCTGTCTAGTATCTGTTACATTTCTAATGAATCTGAAGTTGCTACCATATTTTTTATGGTTGTTCTCAAACTCATGTTAGACAACACTAGACTTGCCTGTTCTACCATATTTGAGATGAGCTATATGCTGCTTGAATCTAGTTTGAATTGATCGTCTAATTTGTCCAACATAATTTTGTTTACAATCCTTATAGCTAATTTTGTAAATCCGACATTTCATTTGTGTCAATTCTGTCGTTTGGATTGCCTAGACGTTGTTATAGTTTATTTCTTGACGAACGAATCGCCCGTCATACCTATATCTTTATGTATTTTTCCAATACAACGGGTGAATCAAGGATCATATGGAGTCGATATAAATTTCGGATTTTCTCTTTCATTTTAAAATGTCGAGGAATTTCGAAGTGTGTCTTTAAATTTACGTTTCTAATTATTCTACCAACTATACTTACAGAATATGCATTACTCACAGCTATGTTCTTAAATTAATGCCTTTTCTTTTTCAGACCTCTCCTGATTGTGGCGGAAGCTTAATAGCCGATGAACCAGAAAATTAAAACTCTCGATTTGGCGTTGAGCACAATGGTGAGAGTCCTCAAGGATATATCTTAGAGTACTGGTATCTTTTCTGTATATGTCGAATTCTAACTTATTTTCGCTATTTCTAACTATTAATATATCTAAAAATGGTAGTTGTCCATAGTTTTCAATTTTATATTATGTGAATTTAACTGACGTATAACGACTGTTTAATTTAGAAACAAAGTTGTCCTCCCTGGGAAAATACTAGAATTCTTCATTTCGTTTGATAATTTTTCTATCTCTTCTTAAGATCAGTTTTTTCTCCCTTATCAAACGACTGTGAGGAATGATTTTGGTGAGAACTTTTTGAGTAACACTTTCTTTTGACGCATTACTGAATCCTCAGCATCCTTGTACACAGATTATTAAAATGATTAGTGATCAGCACTACAATATTTTGTTGCTACACAGGCAGCAGAGTAGATAACAATTAGTAATTTCTTCATTATGGCTTCTCATTCAACTGCTGTCTGTGTCACAGCAAAATATTTTAATGTTGGGCACTAGTAGTTTACTATTTCAGGAACCGTTATTTAAGAAATATGTATGTAGCTAATGATACTTAATAACTAGTTTATTAATTTTTAAAATTTGTCAGAAGAAACAAAACAAAAATTTTCCATTCGTTTAACACCACGACACGATGCCATTTAAGATTTTATTTATATTTAACACATACAGCTATTTATTTTTCCGTGCACTATGTACCGGTGTAGTTTTATGTCTGTCATTAAGTAAATTAAAAAATTTAAATATAATTTGAGGTTATAAGCAATCTTTCATTATAATGAATTTTGCGGTTGTGGTTTTTGACGTAATACATCAATGAATAGTAGTTTAATTTAGGATGGTAAAGTCATTAAAAGTAAAATAACAGTATTTTTTTTAATTTATAATATAGTAACATGATTTTGCATCGTTAATTATTTTTGGCAGTATAACAAAGACAGTACAGTACATTCCAAAATGTGGGCAATTTGAAAATACGACTGAAGAAAGAAATATGTGTGAAGTTAACCCCACTCACGTACATTTTTCCTTGTTCTTGTGACATTTCTACCTTGCCTCACTTGCTATTGAAGTTGGCGTCTAAAGTTTTCTGTCTGGATATAATAACCAGTTTTAGAATCAAATATAATAAATCATCGTACTTTTTTTTTCAGCCCTTTTAATATCCCCGTAGCAGACGTAGTATTAGCAACAATAAATAATTGCCGAGACTATGCTGGTTGTAAAAGTGAAAGAGGAAAAGATTTTAGTATTCAATATAGCCTATTTGCTTTTTACAGTATAAGGATTGAACAATGCCTTATTGACTTCGTTGGAATATTAATGACAATTGGACTTAGCACAATAACTACTTAAAGTGTAAATTATCTATAGTTAGGCGTAGGTTTAGTCACACTGGCTCGTCAGGAATTATTATTTTTATAACAGGATTTCGACTATATATTATCTCCATGACATCATCTTTTGATTCCGAAAAAAATAGCTATTTCAAATTTAACTGTTATAGAACAAAGTACCTTTGAATTGTTTGTGTTTAAATGTGTACTAACAGTAATAATAGTAAAGATACCGTTGTATATTATTGGTGTTGTGTTAATATGAATATATTTAAATAAATAAATGAAAGTTATATCATACATTGTATATTGTGACCTACTTCAAAAATCGAATAATTGTGTGAGATGCAAAGCATAATTTATCAGATTTTGCAAAATTAACTGAAACACACGCCATGGAGACATGCTAAAGATTCCTAGGCATAAAAATACATTCCTCTAAGACTCACCTCAATATAATTTTTTAATTATGTACTCAGTAAATCAATTGTTGTACATTAGTTTTAAAAGTGAAGTGGCAAAATATCTTACTCCTTCATCCTTTTCTAGTATAGGTGAATACTTAAATACTTTGTTGATGTTTTGTCTTGCCCCCGGAGATGTTTTCGGGTTTTTAAAAATATCAACAGCTCTCTCAAAACATCATATGGAGCCGTAGATTAGATTTTGGTTTAACATCGAGAAATCCAACATAGCACATATTTGGGCGCCTACTAGTTTGAAACAAGTGGACGTACAACAAAAATTTATAGAACATGTTTTGTAGATAATTTACCCATCTTCAACGTTGATAGCTTAGGTTAGGTTAGGTTTCTTGTGAGTGGGTCCCTGTGGGCCTTCCACTGCGGCCTTCAGCAGGTCTATTGTGGCTCACACCTAGTTATATTTCACCCAATAAGTTCAGTCTCTTAACGAAACTGATAATTTTATTGGGTGAGAATGTGTCCAGATCTTCTTTGCCCTTTGCCAAATATTGAGAATCGGATCCTCTCCACAGTGGGACAGATACATAGGATGTGGTCTGCCTTCTCATTATCTTCCAGGCATAGACGGCACTCGGTGTTTTCCGCTAGGCCGAGTCTATGCAGATGGTAGTTTAGTCGGCAGTGCCTGGTATGTACGCCTGTTAGAGTTTTCAGGTTTACCTTGTTTAACTCTAAAGTTTCTTAGCTCTTGATTTCAAAGAGTATTTTATAAACGCCCTCGAATGAATTAATCCTGGTAACTCTTGTCAATACTGGACATAGTTTTCCTTTCAGCCCAGGTTGAGATACCTATATTAGCAGTAATTAAAAATATGCCAGGTATCGGTTCTGGTTCGATGATTCGTGATCCCGCTCCTTCTCTGGCCAAGGAGTCGGCTATTTCATTACCTTCCATACCAGAGTGGCCGGGTATCCAAACCAGAGTCACTTTATTGTTTTTACTCAAATGGTTTAGAGCCTTCTGACAATTCCATACCGTTTTGGAGTTACACCAGTAGGAGCCAAGAGCTTTTACAGCTGCTTGGCTTGGCTGAGACAATTTTTATCGATCTGCGTGTAAGATGCATATATTCCAGCCTTCGCACACACAGTTCAAAGGCATGAACCTCAGCCTGAAAAACAGTTGCATGAGTACCTAGCTTGAAGATATCAACGTTGATAACTACATGTCTTTCTGTTGACATTAACCGAGATATTTGCGAATATTTCAATTTTTTTTTATTTCTTGGAAATTTTTTCAAAATGGCGGCAAAAGCTCAACCTCTCAGGTGGTGCAAAACAGTACGTGAGTTCTGAGACCCAATTGAATGTATCAAAATCAGTTCCAGCTTGTTCAGGATTATTCCTCCACTCGACTAAATTAGATGACCTACCCAATGGTTAATACATATTTGTCTATCTATCTAACAAGTTTCTTTTTTGGCAGCTCCATAATATACAATTGTGCAAAATTTCGTAGAAAATTGTCATCCTCAAATTTCGCTACTTTAACGGATTACCCTGTTAATTATCGAAATGCAGTTTTAAATAAGTTGCGAAATGTTCGTAAATAAAAAGGTAAATCACGTTTCCTTCGAGTAACAATGAAGCTCACCTTAAGTATTCATATGATATTCCATAAATACTTGCAGCATAATGTCAAGTATAACTTAACTGTGTACAAGCTCAAAATCATAAATAAATTTCCATATAAAAGAAAGTACAAGTGACAACTTCATTCATTGTCTTTAATCTGTGGTTGTTTATCTTAATTTATTTGCGGTAATGGAGTCAGTTTTCTGACCTAGTTAGTATTCGCCACGCATAAGATGAGAAGATATTTTAAACAAATTACTAAAGATAGTTCTTGCTGCTAATGGACGCATTATTGTTTTTATTAAAAAATAACGGGACAGATATGTGATCTGGCCCAGAGAAAGTGGCTAAATATGAGCACGAACGAAACCGATTTCGGTTTGAATAATTCCGGTGCTTGATTTAAAATGTTCTGGTTCAATTTAGTGTACAGAAAGTGAAACGGTAAACTCATTATTAGTAGAATGTGATGAATAAACATTATTTGAAGGTGTGCAGGGTACTCTATAATTGAATGACTAAATCCACAACTAAGTGGAGGTGAAGTTCGAGGTTGTAACTCAATTATGAACTACTTTAGGTCAAATGTAGATAAAAATCAATAAAGTTAGAGGTTTGCGTTTCATCATCTTTTGGAAGGAGAGCACTTGATTATGTGACAGTCTGTGTAATTCAAACATTCTATAAAGTAAGAGCAAGAACAGAAATGAGGTGATTTTCGCTTTAAGTATAATCATTTAATCAACTTGCACAACTCACTTTGTATCTAATAGTTAATTTCAAGTATTAAACTGATTTACATATTATAAAATATTTAATTTAATGTTAACTAGAGTAGGTAGCCATTGTGTTAGACCTCGCCTTTATAGTCAAATTCCTATTATTACCGCTACTATTGTTTATTGATAATCTTACAGAGTGAATAAAACATATACACAGAAATCCTTGACTTTAAATATAATCATAAAAATGGATTGGGAGATTTAGTAAACTATTTCAATGCAACCTTGATGCAAACAACTTATATTGTTGGTAAGCAACTGAAAACTGGATTGTTTTTAAAATACTTGTTTGATAATAAAAAAGAAAAGAAAGAACTCAAACAAAGAAGAACCACCATGCATGTGATGCGCGAACAACATAATTCTTACCAACAGGAGGATAAAGAGTAAAGTGTGTTCTTTGGATGGTAACCGTTGGCTCTTCTCTGTTCGAGTTATCTTTAAATTTATTTACAATGTTCTTAACAAGGTCTACCCTGTAATACCGTCGTACCAAAAAATTATTTTAGATTTTGCAACCCTATAAAATACGAGTAGAATCATATTATTTATATCCTATAGGATTTAAACGCTGTTGTTCAGCGAATATCTAATAGCAGTATGTATGTATATACCGTTGTAGGACAGCCATCTTTATAAACTGAAATTCTGTTGCAACTTTTTATTTTGAAATTTTATTTTTCGAGGTTTTCTTTTTTTATACAATGATTAGTTTACATAAAATGTAGAAATGCTCTGAAAAATGATTTTCAAAATATCAATATTAACCGAATTTTCAAGCGTAATAGATAATAAAAATGCGAGAAAGAGACCCAGATATTTAGTTCATTCAACAGTTTGTAAAATGCCGTATTGAAATGTTTTTAAGTCCTTTTTCGAAAAAATAGTATTAGAATTTTCGAAATGTGTCTAAAGATAACTGATCAGACACATTTTTGTAATAAATGTGAAAATGTTTAAAAGATAGTTTTGAAAAAATACTGCATATGAAAAGGATATTTCTTCAACTTTATACAAAATTGTAATAATTGATTTCCAAGAAATGATTAATTAAAGTTTAGTATTGTTAAAAAAGAGTATATTTTTTGTATAAACTATCAAGTCTTCGTAGGAGATTAGATATAGATGAAAAATAACGCAGTTTTTTTTAAATATTTTTGCTTGTTGCTGTAATAATGAGGTACAATTTCTTGGAATAAGCTATTTTAATTTTGATTTTAAGCAGTTTACCATTTTATTGTGTATGCATTATCAAAGATTATATTCCTAGAATCACGCGGACTTGTTTAAGATGCGGTATATAAATAGATAAGCAGAATTAAGGCATTTTACTTCAAACCGGTATCTTGTTGATCGACATGTTGGTATTTATATATTTTGTAAATATTTTAGTTGGCAGAGTGAGAAAGATGTACTTTATAGTCAGTAAAATCAACAGCAACGAATCTGGTTATTTGTATCATTGCAATATACGTGGGGATCAAATAGAGATAGCCAAAATGTTTTTAGAGTAGGGTTTCAAAGTTTTATTTAAAATGATTTGCCTTGTAGTTATTATGTTTACTAACACACACATACACAAACAAAGCAGACAATACGTAAAACTGGCAATACTGCTGTATCGTCTTCGCTTTCATTGGCTGCTTGTGTTTGGCGCTAAACCTAGTCGGATGACGTCATAAGACTAAGATTCAAAACTTTGTTATTTTTAAACTCCTTTCCGGGGCTCAAAAAAATCCGGCAATAATTTTGTGAGCTCATATTTATAAATACTATCGAATAAACAAATAAAAAAAATATGTGAGAAATGCCCAGGGAAATTATTACAATCAAAAAATACTAGGTATGCAATATAAAAATAATAATAATATCATGACAGAGAATTGATACAAAAATTTATTCAAATGAGTTATACAAGAAAGGGAAAGCTTGAGGTCTCTCATATATAGAATATTGTAGATGTCAGACAAAACTATATTTGAGTTTGCAGATTTAATTATAAGTTTTCTTATTTCGCTTATTTTATAATAAAAAACATCAAGTTACTTTGAAAATAAGCATAGTTGGAGCATATACGATACACAGGAGAGAATAATAGTAAATTATTTCTTGGCGTAGGTAAATAGAACATAGACGAATGCGAACGAGTCTGTAGATTTGGAACACGAAAGCTAAGGCAGCTCAGAATTTCAGGACAACCAATTTTGTCATTTAAAATCTTACAAGGAAATGCAAGATACTAATAAATACGATACAATTCTAGTTCACTTACGTGAAATTTAATTAATAATTCACAATGTGAAAATCCCCTCTTTGGGTAAGTTTCCAGATGTTCATACCAAAGAAAAGATTTTGAGAAAGTGTTTTTGAGGCTTTTCAATATTAAGTTTATGGTTGTCATAGAACATCACATAATTGAAGCATATTCAAGTTTTGATTTAACGAACGAGTTAAGAATAAGTCAATGTATATTCCTTAAATTCTATACAATGACTTAAAATAAAAGCTAAGTTTTTAAAACAAATTGTTGTAGCATCATTAATATGATTAACAAAAGACAATTTAGTATCACATAGAACACAAGTTCTTTGAACTGATCACATCTGCTCAACTTCTAATTATTAATCTGATAAGCTAATTTTACTGGATTCTGTATACGACAATGTATCGTCGAATTACATTTTGCGATATTTATTTGCAGCTTATTTGCATTACACCAGGTTGATAGCCGCACGAGATGAAGTTGCAATTCAGCACAATCTTCTGTTCTAGCAATAGGATTATACAGGTTTAAATCGTCAGCATGTAGTAAGATCTTGCACTGTAAATCATTTTTGATGTTATTTTTTAAGATATTAAATAATAAAGGTCTGAGTACGGAGCCTTGGGGAACGCCAGATGTTGCGATAATCTCCTTAAATCAGACACTAGGATATTGTACATTATTGGCTGTGTTATATCGTCATTTCTGAAGAAAGTAGATGTTAAAGGTATTTCGCTGACTCAAGGAACCGCTGGTTTAATCGTTGCGGATTTGCATAAAAAACAAAAAATACTTTTCTAGTGTGACTGTTGATGTTTGTGAGTATAAGGTATGTTTTTCAGGCACAATGGACCTATGAAGGCCAGTTGTTGTTAAGCCACATATATATTTTTTACGTAATCAATTTGATTATTAATTATGTATAAACAATATGTTCCACATTTACCTTTTTCCCATATGAATCTTTTACTGTAAAACGTAAGAAATCTGAATTCTTACTTTTATTTCAGTGACATTTAACTGCATTTCCATGTGGTAGATCTAATTTCATGACAAAATACGAACAAGTTTAACACATGCACGTTCAAGATATCATCATGGTGTAGTGCTTGTCATATCAAATATCCTGGTAATTTTTTTATGGTAAATAAAAAACAAACCTCTCGATGCAACGTTACGCGCTGAGTTTTTGTATTTTTTCCAGAATTTACTAACAGGTTTATTCCTTATAATATAATTAAAGAATTATCTACAGTAGCGTTAGTATCGAATTCTATCTGCATGTCAACGGTAAATAAAACCAAAACTGCCTATTAAATCTATATTGCCCATTTAAAAATACTTCTGATTTCCATTAATTCGATAAGGACTATAAAAAGTGCACCACAATTAGATCGATTTAGTAATTAGCACAGAGTTATTGGGCTATAATTATAGGAAATTAATCCCAGCCTTTTCTTACGTCATATTTTATCAAGATGAAATGGAAGCACAGAACGAGTTTGATATAGAAGTATTTAATCTTATACTCCTCATTCCCAAGATACTGCAGATGCTATCTTAGCAATGAGTTGTGTTTTTTATGTGCATCAATAAATTTTTAAGAAGCGTTTTAATGTGAAAAATATTTTAAAAACTCACCGTCGTATGCAGCCATATTATCCATACGACCAGCGGAAGAATTATCCTCATTTTTGCTGAAAAAATAAATGTGATGGTTAAATAAGAAAAAACAAGTTAATCAAAAAATATATCGTTGTTTTTATTTATTCGAATGTGACTGGTTCCGATAATACATTAAAAACAAATGGTACTCAATGCCATCCACTTTTATTTATATGGATGTTAAAAGTTAAAGGACATTGTGTGTCTTACAAGTCCTAGTAGGCGTATTTTTATTGAGTTGTGTTTCTGTTTTTATTTTGATAAGGGTGAGGTCATACTTAGAAAATATCGGTTACAGCAACGTTAACATTAGATTCAGATTTAACTTTCAGTTTCAGATCATAGTTGAAACAATAAATCGTTTCTAAGAAAATCTAAACCTTTGATACTATTATTATTTTTGCAATAGAAACTCAATTTCTATTTCTAATCGTAAGTTTGTAATAATAATAACTAACAAGTTACAAAACGCCTGTCAAAATTGTTTGACCTATTTCACCTTTATATGGGTGAAATTTTTAACAAACCAGTGCTTTATAATAGTGAAATCTCTTATAACACATGCAGTGTGTTTGAATATATGTGTAAGTTCTTATAGAGATGTATTTGAGTGGGATTTTAGTAGGAGATTTCAACACTCGGCTAGCCTGGAAGCAGTTAAGATTTATGTGGGGCAAGTGCTTGTTTTTGATTAGTTATTAATTAATTACACTATGTTTAAGAGCTGTTGATATTTTTGTTTTATTTTTTATATCTGTATAGTTAATATTACTACTAGAAGTAATGTATTTGAGTCAAATTTTACCAGGAGACTTCAATGCACGGCTAGACTGGAAACCCTTATCTGGGTACAAGTGTTAGTTTAGAGGTTAGTTATTAATTATTTATACTATATTTGAAAACTGCTATTTAATTGTATTTTCCCCTAAACTGTTTACATGGTTTATTCCCTTTCCTATTACCATTTGACATTCGATTTAAGAAGTGAAGTGTGATTATAGAATCTTCTTTATTATTTTACTCCTAAGATGTAACTCATAGTATGATGTAGATTGAAAAGTGGTATTTCAAAAAAGTATGTAGCATTAATATCATTTATTTAATCAATGAGGCAGTGAAGATAGTAATATAACGTTTCATTAACATTTTCACAGGTAGAGAATAGACAATAACAGACTGTTTTAATTGTTTTTACAATTATGTTGGAATATAAAAATTTGTTAATTATAATCAAATTCAATTTAGTATGCGAACTAATTATTATGTATTTTTTTGACTAAATACAATAGTTCATCACGATTTTTAACATTTTTTATACTTTATATATGCAAAATTGCACATGAATTCGTGCTCATATATTGTGTGAAATAAGGTATACTAGAATTGCCACAATTTTTTTCCTGCAATTTATTTGTGAAAAGACATTAATTATCAAATAAATTATAAATGAACATTAACGGTCAATTAGTAAAAGAATTAGAGACGGTTCAACAAAAATTTGTTGCAAATCTGCCTGAGATTTTTTTAACTTCCCTCACAGAAAGTTAATTCGCTTTCCGTTTTCTGTTTGGTTGAAAGTTATATAAAAAAATATGCAATGAGTAGTAATTGCATTCAGTATAAAAATGATTAGAATTGCCCAACATTGATTCTCTAAGGAGCATTTGCTTCAGTGATGAATGCTGATTTTTGCTCAATGAAAATGTGAACAAACAAAATATGAGATATTGGAGTGATCAGAATCCATGCTGGTATAGGGAAAGTCACACACAGGTTATTGACCGTCCTTAAGCCCGAAATAACTCAAATAATCCAAAATAATGCCCAGGAAATAACCTTCCAGCAAGACATTTTCCCTGCCCATTATTAGAGGCGTAAAAATCTCCTTGACAACCTATAACGTTATTGGTAGATTGGATGTCGTGGCTCGATTGAATGGCCTGCTCGTTTGCCAGGTTTGACAGGTTTGGAATTACTTTTGTTGGATTACCTTACATCTCAAATAAGCATGTAACTTACTACCTTTTTTCTAGAAAAGTTAATTATGTATAGAACTATTTGCGAAAATGCATTTTCCCCTTTATAATGGTACAACAGTGCTCGGAATTTGATGGGGATCTTTTTACATTTCGTTTAAAAATACTAAGAACGCGAATAAAAAATTTCTATACGGGTTTTTTAAATGGCGATTTAATATTTAATTTGAGAATTCTGTCAGTAACATATTTTTCTATGAATAAATTTCTACTAGTAGTTGCTTCATTAATTATTTAGAAATTTAATTATACTTATTTTACGAAATATTATAAGGTTACTTTATTATTATAGAAAATAAAGTATTTCTTTCAATACGTCATTAAGTGTCATTAAACAATTAATGTAATTATTAAATGCCTCATTAAACAATATTAAAGGTGATGCAAATATCAAAAATATGCCTTAAAGCCAAAAGAAATGGAAAAACAAATTAACAGTGCAAAAATGATGATACAGTTAAAATTTATGTAATCCTTACGCAATGAATTAATAATTTCATGTTTAATATCAGCTTTTTGCCTAGCTTTAAGGCTATGTAAACCGCGCACGACCACCGTTACAATTAGTTTTATTGCCTTTCACATTTTGATATCACTGGATACTGCATATCCGCTAATAATACAGCTAAAATTGACAAGGTTAAAACGTTAAAACGAACAATAAACTTGTCTACATGCCCTCTTACTTTAATGAATTGAGATAAAAAATATAACCTTTAAAATTATGTATCATAACTTGAATAAAGTTTAACGTAATTAGAGAAAATGGCTAAAAATAGCGTTGACTTTTACAAAACATATTTTTACATTGGTTTTACTTTACAAGGAGGAATTTTGTCCTATATCACCTACCAATAAATACTGTTGTTCAGGAAATAAAAAGAGGAAATGATGTTTTTCATTTGATTTTGTAACAAAGTCTTGAAATATGACGTTTACTTGATTAAAACAAAAGAGTGTTTCCTCGGGTAGCTTGATCTAAAATAAGAGCTCAACTTGTTTTACTAAAAGAAATAGTGATTTAGTGTTAAATAAAATTTGTACCAAAGAGAGTACCCTTTATATTGTATGCTATTAATGGCTATTTTTGCAATAAACTTTTTGATCGAGGCGTAGCCGAGATGTGCACCAGACATTGCTGCTTTAAATGCAGTGTATGGAAAGAGTTCTAAATTTTACAGGAAAATAATTCGAAAAATTCTATACACATTATTTATTTCCCGATATATCGCCTAACAATAAAAAAAGGTTATTCCTTGGCTTTGTCAAATGGGCAAACAGGAGGCTACTTAACTTTTAATTGATGGCACTAAACGTATTTACTGCTAAAGTCTCTTTAGTCCTCATCTTAAATCCATCGTAGTTTGACTTGACCAATCCATCAGGTGGACTTGCCATCGAACAAGAAACTGAAGGCTGTAAATTTTATTATACATAGCAACTCTGCCAATGTATTGAAGTGTTGATAAAGTTCTATTCTTTCAAGTCGATTTGCATCTTTAGAAAAGAATTGCTTCTGTTAAAACAAAGTAATGTTTTGATAATGTCAGTTACCAAAGACAGAGTTCAACTTTTTATAGGAGGAAAATCTACAGTAATAATTAAATGAAAAAATATTTCTTTTTGTGAATGTGATAACTATTATTTATGATGTCTATTTTCGTTTGCCCCAAAATATATGTAAAAAAATAACTGGTAAGGGTCAGTGGCGGTTCGTGGGTCAAGAGATAGGAAGGTCAATTAGAAAAGTTTACTGTATTACCTATCTTTTAAAGTGATTTAAATTCCAAGTTGCTCCTCCGGTCTTTTTGAGATGCAAAGTGGTCAATTACTTTTTCATTAAAGTCTTTTATCTTCTTTATTAATGCCCTTTCTATGTTAAGCAGAGCTAAAGAATATAACCTTTCCTGACCCATGGTATTTCTTAAAAATGTCTTTATTCTTTTTTAAGGTGGAAAAACAACGTTCACTTTCGACGGTAGTCATAGGGAGAGTACACAAGATTTTTAATAGTTTGACACTTTCAGAAAAAGTATTGCACAAATTATTGTTAATGAAAAGCTGTAACAAAGCAACTGCACCTTCACTATTGGAAAAATCTTCTCGGCTATATAATACCTCTAATTCAGTTTTAAGTTTCAAATGATTTATGACTGGATACTCCGTTTTAACTAATTTAAACATATCTTGAGGAAAGCTTTTTTTATAATTTTTATCGATCTGCGTGAAATAACTGAGACACTGCTAAATGATTACTGAAACCAAACCTGTTTTTGATCTCAGATGTAATTATATCACAAACTTCTAATGAAATTCTCCTTTTTGATTCTTCCGTTTTACATTTCTGGGCAGACTGCATGGATGTCTCCTCCAAATAGTTATTCAAAATTTTATTTCTTATGTCTTCAATTTTACTATTAAAAACGCCAATACACTTATTTACTATTATGACATCGATATTACATTTTTGTAATTGATTGAACAATATATCACAATGAGGCATAACTAAATGGAAAAAATTTAACCAGTAAAGAAAATGTTCATTTTGTAAGTAGTTTTTTAAATCAATAGCTTGATTTCGAGTGTTGTTTTCTGATTCATTAACAATGATTTTTTCTAAACAATCTAATAATTCTGTTCGGTAGGTATAAACAGTCACTATGCACTTTGTATTAAAATTCCGTCGTGTTGGAGCCACTTTAAGTAATCTCACCTTCACAACTTTATCTAACATGGCTGTTCTTTTTGGCGATTTTCCAAAGAATGAAGAAAAGCTATGTAAATTAGCAAAAAAAAGTTTTATGCTTTTATCCTGACGTGATGCTTTTGTAAAATTAATTTTAGTTGATGAGCGTAACAATGAATAAAATTTGCCGAAGGATAACTTTTTTTAATTTTGGCTTGTACACCTCCAAAAGCACCACTCATTACTGATGCTCCATTGTAACTTTGTGCTATCAATTTTTCACGACTTTCATTAATTTTCAGACATTCTAACTCTTTTAAAATTACATCTGTCAAATGCTGCCATGTCGTTCCTTGAGGCTGAATAAATTTCCAAAATCTCTCACATACAACACCGTCTAAAATATATCTAAACACAAAAACTATTTGTACTTTATTGGAACTATCTATTATTTTATTTAAAATATATCTATTTTTAGAAACGTTTTCGTTGTAAGCTTTTAAACTTTTTCTATAGGCACTGTCTAACTGCATTCTAATATCAACTGTACCAAGTGTTGCTAGACTACAACAGTTATTCATATGACTTGATGTTAGCGAATGTTTCTGTACTTTTGTTTTTAAATGTTTCAAGTCAGTTACAAATAGGATCAGGATCATCACCAAATAACAGGCATGGGAAACAAAAAAATGCATTTTTTACCTCGCATCCGCAAATCCACTGGGATAAATCGTACATTGAATTTCGAAAATACCTATTAACTTCTATTTTCTTATCAAGAGATGTTTGCCTTATCGTCATATTAGGTTTTGGACGGCCACCACCTTTGAATTTCACTCGGTCTTCATAACCCAACTTATGTCCATCTTTCAGTTTTAATATACTTTGTACAACACTCATATTTAATAGTAAACACCAAAAACACTGTTTTACTTAATTTCACGACTAGTAGAGATTTACTAATAAAATGTTCACAAATAAAGTCATTAAAAACAACGCGACAGAATTTACCGACCAACGCGTACCTAGTCAGCATTAAGACTGCTCTACTAGCGAACTTTGTGCGTTACCGTTTCCGTAAAATGTGTCTGGGACATTGTCCCCGCCATTGTTTTCTGTCTCTTTTGCTTTCTGACGATTTGCGCATAAGTCTATTTCACTTTAACTTGTTGTAAATTCGGTCCGTAGCTTGAGGACAAGTTGTGGATTGACCCAAGATTTTTAAATTCTGTAAATGAATAATGTAATGAATATGAATGTAGAGGCTCGATATTTGAATAGTATTGTGCATAGAATGAACTAGAAACTTTAATATATTTTTTAAGAATATTAAAAATATATATATTATATATTTTTAAACTTGAGAAAATGAATAGCTCTATTTTTTATTTGTATGTGGGAGGTCATTGAGCAAATGACCCTATAGAAGAACCGCCAGTGGTAAGGATTATATTCGTTTTCGGTTTATAATATACAGGGTGGTTCACTGTTAATACCGAACATTTGAACAGTTGATAGATCTCGACAGAATAAGGTTATTTTGTGATATAAAATTTTTTCTGCAGGAGCTTCGTTTTCAAAAAAGTTGAAACAAATTTTTTTGCCGTTTTATTTTTTCCTTTAAACTAAGTGAGATATTTTTTTCATATTTGGTACAAGGTATTGGTGTGTTGGGCTATATTTATTTGAGAAAAAACTGTTGAAATGGTTCAACCAGAGGAGTCCGAGAGGAGCAACTGCGCCCCATTTTAAGTAATAAATTTCGGTATTAAAAATGGATCACTCTGTATAGAAAATAATTGTCCAAATAGCATTTTTAGATGACTGAGTTGCAAAATGTTTTTTATCTATTTAAGAGAATAAATACTATACAACTCCTAAACTGAACTTTCTATTTTCCAATGTTTTGATATTTTTTCATTTATAACTTTACCAATATTTTTGAAAAATGTTGCTATGAAGTTAACTGAAAATATAGCGTTACATAAAGTATGACCGTCTCAAGCTTCCTTTCAAATAAAATGTGTAATAAACAAAATGCAATCTGTGCTGTAAGTACTTATTTTAGGCCAACTTAATTAAAGTTTATTATTTGTCTTGTTTAAATGGATAAGGTCCAAACCCATGTATATACTCCAATCACCATTTAACAATTAGGTAAAAATAACAGATTAGCCAATGTGTACCAAAAAGGATACCAACTAATACATTGTTCTCATTGACCTTAATAAAATAAATACGAGAAATACTAGTCATCTACAGGGGCGGTGCGCATTCAAGAAAATTAGACGGGGGGCCCAATATTTTAAGAGAAATATGTTTTCATCGAGCAGTGATTTGGGATAGTGTTTAACCTTCAGACGACATAAATGTTTTAATATGCATAAAAGACTAAAAAAATATATAATAGAATGAGAAAATCTACGTGCACTTAAGGTATCCAACTTAAACTCGGCCAACAAGAGGTCTTGTGGGTAACCTAACGGCGGATAAGATCCACGTATTCTAAAGGCCACATACTTAACGTATTTTTTCGAATATTCTCAAGCAAAGTCATTTGCGTCCTATATTTGGGGTACCATTAACTACGTTATCAGACAGTAGTTGATAAGAGGGGTTTATGGAATTTTTTGTGAATTTTTTTTCTTAACTGTTTATCCCTAAAAACATAATAAAGCTGAAAATTTTCCACTCTGACGTCAATTTACCCGTGACGTCACGAAATGAAGCCGGCAACAATGCATTGTCCCGTTCCTAAATCTTCAGTTCTGTATTCAGTTGACAGTTGTCACTTCTTGTCAAGTACGGGTTATGGTAATTAGTAGTTTTTTCGATTCTTTCCTGTTAAAATTAGTGTGTCCTGTATTAATCGAGACATGGAAACAAAATCATGTTTTGTGCCTTGTTATTCAAATACTTCGAAAAATTCATCAAAGTTATTTTTGTCAGTTCCTAGAGAGAAAAATCGCCGAAGTCGATGGCTAATAGCAGTTAATATTGAGAGCAACAAAAACAAGCAGACTATTCTGCAGTGAGGATCATTTTCAAGTAAGTATCCACAAAAATGTCTATTTATTCAGTCTGGCTTTACACCTACGTACCTATGTAAATGAACACACCATCTTAAAGTCTACATGGGGTAGATTGTCAGAATAGGCTTTGACGAATCCTTCTTCCATTGTAACAAAAAAAAAACTGCGGCTTGAAACAGTTTTTACTCAAGAAATTGGTGAAACTAAGTATTAAAAATAATTGAGATTCTGTTCAGCAAATTTAGACAAATAGTTGAAATACTTCAATGTCACAGAACATAACAGGAACATATCGGGGCGTTGTCGATTCTTGTAATCAATTAAAATGTAATAATTTAAAACCCAATTATTCGCCATATTTGCCGTTTATTTTGGCATCAATAAAAAGTAAACTCATAAACATTTCAAACAGATTATATTCATTATAGGATAATTGTAATTAAACGGCAATTTAATACAGGTAAAATCACCGGGGATAATGACGTCATGACCACCAATTTATTTAATTTTTACCTAATCCAGGTATTAACAAATTAGGGTAATAATTATTTTGGCATTATTTAGGCCTCACCGATCGGACCATATAATTAAAAGATAACAAAAACCCTAAGTGTATTAGTCCATTGCGAATTATAAAACCCATAATTTTTTAACTTAATTACAAATAAGTACTTCATAGTCTTTAAAAATTGAGGAGGGGGGGGGCACGGGTTCTCTTTGGCCTTAAATCAACACCTCCTAAAATACAAGAGTTGTTGCTTAAATACGATGCCCCTGATTTATCAACGAAATTAGTCACGAAGGAGTTTGCCACACTCTAAATTGTAAAACAAGTTATAAGCGTATTGTTCATCTCTTACCGTAATAACGGATAAACCGAACAAATTCCTCAAATCCCTATACCACTAGTTAAAATATTAACGCCCACCGAGTTAATTTCTCATCGAATTGGTGAACATAAGTAACGAAGATAATAACTCTCTTACTTATCGTATACTGAGACTTGTATCGGTCTAATTATCAGGGTCCAGTCGGCTTAAACCCCGAAAATGTTAACGATTTTTTAATGACGTGAGTAAAAAATTTCACTGAATCTTCCGTGTGAAAAATCAATTATAAAGAGGCAGCCTTAAAATTAAAAACGTACCGAGCACCTCGAGAATAACTTGTCCAATTCACCGCTACAAAGAGAAAGTTGCGTGTGTTAAATAATTATAACAATTATACCTCGTGATTATTTGTTTAAAAATTAATAGGATACATAAATATGCACCTGTTGCTCTCGGTAAGAAAAGCAAAGGCATGCACTTTATTATCTAACCACAATTTGATGTTTTAAATGGAAAAATAATAAAAGCCCTACTTTGCCGCGTTTTATATACTATTTTGTCTACAATCGTAAACTTTTTGTACTGAAAAAAGTTTAGTTTCTATATATCGTTTTGAATTATATTAGATTTGCATTTTTGTTAAATTTTATTCTGTCCTGTTTAATTTTACCGTAACTAAATCAAGTCGTCTTACATCAATTTCGTAATGCGTGATTGTTATAACAACAAAACAATTTGTTGATTTTCCTTCTAACAGAAACGTTTTTATTGCGAGATTATGAATTTCAAGAAATTTCAATTATTTTCAAGAAAAATAATAAAGAATTGGGGAAATTTCAAATAGAAAAGACTGAAAAGGCTGCACAAAACGTAACGTTGGTCTTGTTGCCAGAAAGATCCAGATACATAAGAGACTGTAGCTTATTTTTTGACTGGTGCTAACAGATGAATGTTAACGGATACACCGAGAATGTTTTCCTGGCATATTTCCCCAAAAAAAGTAAGTCATTGAAGCCGGTAACTATGTGATCAAATTATTCCATACTAAAAACAACACTGGCCATCGAAGATTATATCGATATTGGAACGTTTCCAAAGGCCTTTCTAAAACGCAAATCTGTCGGCTATAGGCCCAAAAAATCTGAGATATTTTCGAGAGAAGACATTAATAAATTTCTGCAAGAAGCATAATACGAAACTTTCCTAATAATGAAGGAAACACATACACCGAAAACGTTTTCCATTAAAAAAGAACAGAGGATTTGGTCGATTCTACAGAAAATACGCTGTGGAAAGTGGAGAATGGTGAGTGTGAACAATTTTGGTAGTAGCAGAATACCTGAAATTGACCTAATTCTTCTTCTGGAATGGCTAATTCTTCTCGTTACTGGACACTACTTACGCATAATATATTCAACCTTATTTGTTAATGTTGGTAGAGCCATTTTAGATCTTAAAAGACTTGGCGATGGAAATCTTCAATAATTGCGGAAGGATAATATCGGTGATTTCGTTCAAAGTGAAGTTGCTATAGATATCACAGAAAATTATTGGAGATGTGGAGCCTCAAACACGGTCAAGGTCAATATCTTTAAATCAAACTTTTTTAAAAATGTGTTCTTGGATTACATTTTAATTATTGCTTTTCTTGTGAAATTAATGTAAATATTAAAATCTAAATAAAATTTAGATTTCATTGATTTTTTATTAGCGTTTGGAAAAACGTAATTTCCACATAGTGCAAAGAGTAAATTTTTCCACACGGAGTACACTAAAAGGACATTTTCTACACTGCTTTGCATGTTAAACATTTAGACTCATCTACAGAGTCATAAGAATAATGTTTTTCATCAAATTATGACGATTTGCAAATTTTCTTATTGTGGGCTAACACCGACGTGATTTTTCACAAAACACTATATACTGTACTCGACGCGTGTTTCGCCAATCAAATTGGCATCATCTGGAGATGATTAAAACTGACAGTTTTAGTCATCTCCAGATGAAGAATTAATAAACATACATAAATATTTGAAGGATATTTTCAGCTCTTTTCAGCTCAATTCAGCCTTGAATTGGTAACAATAAGGGTACATTTACAACCAATTCGGTATGGGCACATTCTGCTGGTGGATTGTAAATTGGCTTTTAAGCATATCTGGTTGAATGTATTTGTTTACAATAAAATTTTAAGTCGGCATTACCTTGAATTGCACTTTAGGATTGAATTGGATGCTTGCAAACTGCAAATACTCAATTCAATTTAGGCACGAATTTCAAATTGCGCATGCGTACTACGACACAAATTTATTGTTTATATTTAAAGTCGGTTTGTTATTTGAAATTGGAAGATTAGATCTTTTAGTATTAGAAAATATGATGTTTTTAGAAGTTATGTTAAATAATTGTAATTATTTAATCAAACTGAATTTGCACACACGTAATATTAAAAAATCTCAACAGATGGCAGCTTCGAACTCATTATAAATGACCTAAGTTTTATCTCGGCACAATTCACAATCCGTTAGTAAATTGTGCCTGTAGCGAATTGGTTGTAAATGTACCTTAACTGCACTTGTAAGCAATTTTGAGATAATTCAAGCTATTACAGTGCTTTTTACTTGTATTTGATCAAGCACTTTTCCAAGAGCCTTGTAATTGAAAGCATTTTTTAAAGTACTTTTTGCTTTATATTTTATTTTATGTTTTGTACTCCAATTACTTTTTCAGCTCTGGACTGTACTCAATCAGAAAAATAAAAAATACATCATAGATGTGCAAAAACTCATATAGCCAATGGAGTGGTACCAGCGCATCTAATTAATTTGCAGCATTGTCGATTCCATAGAGATCGCCCATGGCCGGTCATCTTATTTGAAGTATATAAAAAGTATGCCACGCCACATTCAGCCTTCTGAAACACAGGTTGCCTATCATGCGATGATGTGAATGTGATATTTTCGACTTTTGCCCACTAATTCGGATTTGCGACGCCAAGAAATACTGTTTAAAAATTAATGCTTGATTTTGAATTCTGGCCTATTCCCACTGATGTGATAGATAAAACGTAAAGATTACCAATAATTATATAATCGTTCAATTCACATACGCCTCGAAACTGAATAGGTATATTAAATAATGATTTACAATTTTGCGTAAATTATGTTGTACACAGAGTATATTTTTCTGTCTGGTTGCACATAATGATAGTAACTTAGAAAATTAAATGTAAGAATCAAGTTTCGCCGACATTAATATACCGGCATTATTAATAAACTATGCGTACAAGAACTTCGTACGCGTTCAAACGTAGATGCATAATTATACATATTTTATTAGATGCTTAAGTTTTGAAATAATAGTAAATATATGGCGGCCTAATATGCTACAATTTCTATGTAATAATTTCTTAACTATGGATTAACTTTTTATCGGCATCCCAGAGCCTACTACTTCGTTTATTTTAGTGACTATTTCAATATAAGTATTCTATTAGCCAATACGAAAGCAACATTTGGTATTTTTTGACCAGTGAGATGATAATTACACTGGTAACAAGTATACTAAATGTGTTTCAATTTCGTTACAACTTTTATGAACACGAGGTGTTGCTACAGTAACCAATAAACAATACAGTTTTTGAGGAACTGTTTTATTGAGTTTCGCAAAATTATTCGTACAGTTTATTTGATTTCGTTTGAAAATGTACCAAAAATAACGTTTTGGTTGCAACACGTCATCAGAAATCGATGGTAACTTCAGAAATAGTATACCAATAAATATGAAACGTTCGCAAAGATATATGTGGACACAATTTACATAATGTTGTCAATAAAAGGATATCATGTGAACCGTCTTAACAAAATTGGCATATTAAACAAAATTTTGACTGACTGGACCTTCAATAAGAAGATAAAAGGTAATACAGGCCTACAAAAAAATGTGCTGTCCTAGAGATCAGACCCAACTTTTCCCATGTATTTTGATGCGCTGAAACCGTATTTGGCAAATAAAAATTTTTTGCCAATATTTCTCTATAACCCTCTATAATTTTTTGAAAAAATGTCTATAAGGGTTTATTGAGTCGCTGATCACGATTCTGAAACCAAAAATAAATTTTGAACTTTGACATATTGACTTTTTACATTTTTCATGAAATGTGGCACCTTTTTGACAGCTGTTATTATGTCAAAATTCATTTTTGACTTCAGATTTGTCATCAGCGACAAAAAATGTCCCCCTTGGGGGATTATAGAGGGTTATAGGGGGCCGTAGAGAAAAACTGACGCGTCTTAAAAATTTGTTTGCCAAATTCCGTTTCAGCGTGTCAAAATACATGAGAAAAGTTGTATCTGATCTCTAGGACAGAACTTTTTTTGTTGTAGAGGCTTGTGAACCAATACCTCTAATTTTTATTTGAAATATCCAAAAATAGTCTTCATAAATACTAGTAGAGCTCTAATTTCTTAAGAATTGTTTGTCTTTTATGTGGTGAATTTGGCCATTAATTTGCTAGTGAATCTTCAGTGTGTGTGAAAAATTCGAAGAGCGTAAAATAAAGGTAGGTGGTAAACATTCATAGCCAACATTTTATGACATTCCTTGTAATAGTACTATCAGATGACATAGGCGTCTACTGTTACTGTTATTTGATTTTAACTACTGGAATTAATTAAATCCGTTCATCAGTATTCAAAAGTTACGTAACCGTTGATCTGTAATCTGGTTAAAATTAAATAGCGACAAAAGCTAAATAGCTTTTTATAAATTTAACAGTAGTAGTTCTAGATCCACTTATTAAATCGAGGTAATTAATATGTGGAAGAGGCCAACTTATAAAATACTTAGTTTTTGTTTCTTGTTATAATCCATAATTTAATTTTTGAATCTATTCTATCTGTGTAATAATAATTTTATAAAACGATGATAATGGATATACTATATACAGGGTTATCACGTGAAAATGTCCTCTTATGACATAACTTGGTTACTTTTCGTTGGGTACCAAAAGTATGTAAATATCCTTGTTCTATTTTTTTTCGCAAAATGCAAATTTAGAAAAAAAAAACAATTGCGCATCGCATTTACTTACTTTGTTATTTTAAATGGAACAAATTGTATACTTTAAAATAATTCGATTTTTCTATTTTTTTGATTACCAAAATACCAACTTGTGTTATCTAAAAAAGGTTTTGAGATATTTGAATTTTGGTATTAAAATATCGTTAATGATTTTGTTAAACGTCGTTGCCTTTGAAAAGAAGAATAAAATTAACAGTCCAGTTAAAAATCTAACTTGAGGTAAATTACATTCAGATTCGTTTAATGTAATCATGTAAATCAAATAAATACAATACAATCATCACATACATCTTTTAATAGTGAATTAAGATTGTTATTAAATATATAATAAGATAATATCAAAGGAAACAACTGTTTTAACAATTATTTCTTTAAACTGAATGAAATAAAACTGAACTGTTTTACGATTTTCACAAAAAAAAAATTATTTATATATTTTTTACAAAATATGTGAAAGTATGACAATTATTTCTTCTAGTTAGAATTAAGTAAGCATTGATGAACCGGCCTTTAGTCTATTATTAACTTATGCTTTAACTGTGACATATTCAGTCTAATTCCCACTTCTTTACAAAACTAAAACAAATGACATTCCTGAGGCTTGTTTCCAAACTTTATCTAAAATCTTTAAAAAACAGTTATAAATTTGCATTGTAAAAAAGTTTACATAACGTTTTATATTCGTCACATACAATGTAGCATGCATAGCGTGTTGTAACATACTTTTTGTTTACACTGTTCCGCTTCTACTTCATCATAACTGCAATATTATTCAATAAAGTGCTTTATTTGCCGCCATTTCGTTGTTGCCGCTGAACAATTTATACGGATTTTGTCAACTTGAAAAAGTAGACGTCGTATCTTAACTGGAAGTTCAACTACCTTATGTTTAATTCAAGACTAACGCCTATATTGAAGTCCCTATTCAAACGTTAATGACTGTCACACTGTCGTAATAATATTATGTCTCAATTATGTTGGTCTAGGTGCTACGTATTTTTATCGTCCCGAAGAATCTGCTGACACATAATTTTTAAAAAATTTAAAGAGAGGATTTAATTTCTTTAAATTACAACTGAAGATTTACTACCTATAGATAGGTTTGAAAAGCAGCTTTTCTTAAATATTTAGTTTATAACATTTTATACATAATATTTTAATATAATTCTCAACTTTGCTTTCGTAATATTATTAACGTAAGTATAGTACGTTTAGAAAGTATGTGGAAATAGAAAAATCTCAACAAAAAAATAGTTTTAATCATCTGCGGATGTTGCCAACTTGGTTGGCGAAACGCGCATCGAGTGTAGTATTTGGTGCTTTGGTTTTTCGTGGAAAACTAAGTCAGTGTTATCTTCACATCAAAGTTTCAAACCCATTTCAGTATTAAAAACAAGTTATTTGTATAGAACAAATTTTAACATTTTATATGAAAAACAACTTATCTTACTTGCCAACGCATAGGCCATTGAATTGCACACATTTATTAATTCGGTGAGGATACGGGAAAATAAGTCGTATGCGTATTTCTCAGTGTAACTTGTCATGTTTCTAAAACTGCTGCCAGTAATTGCGGTCTACCACGATTTTCATCAGCCTCCATACATTTTCAATGGAGTTCAGGTCAGGAGAAGTTGCTGTCCACAGAATGGTTGGGAACCTGTTCTCTTCTAATCCAGTTCTGGTATGCCTCGGGCGTTGTTCATCGGTATTAAAGACATTTTCAAACTATCGCCGCAAAATCTAATTCTTTTATGAATTTACTCCTGTGTAATATCTGGTATCTTCCTGGGTGCTTTTGTATGTATTCACACTGCATAAACGCTCTGCGAACGGTTTCGCAAGCAACATGTATTCCTAGTTGTCTAATGAATCTTTTGCTAATTTTTGGCAATTAAGACGCGGATTTCTCCATCCCAGCTGTAACAGAGAGGACGTATCCCTTTACCGTATCTTATGTGGTCTTCCAGAAATCCGCCCATACTCGATCCCAGTACCATTTCTTATATGTTTTAACACATTATACCGCCGAATTACATAATTCTGTCATCCTCACTAATTCCGGCATTTCTGGGATGCCATTTTCGTACAATTGTTGCCTTTTTGCTATCTGTACCATTGTCTTAATTGCTTTTCTGGTGCTCTAAAATTATCACAATGACAACACCAAATTAATTACTTACGTCAGGTAACTGTCAATCAAAGCTATCTATGATAACATATTTGGTTTTAAAAATCATAAGCAGAACCATACACCTCCGAAATAAAAAAGAGAAAAATTACACATACTTTCTAGACGTAATATTAGCTACCTATATTGATGATGACTAAAATCTTGGAATTTTTTTTAAAAGATCGCATGACATTAAAAGTAGCTCCTTATAAGGGATATGGCAGTTGAGTGGTTAGTTTTAAGGAACAAAAGAGTTCTCACTCTTCCGAAACAAGCTTCATCCCTTTTAGCCTCAAAATCACCCTCGGCATGGATATAGGAGATAACTTGCTTTTGTTCTAGTTCTAGTTCGTTCTAGTACTTCAAGTTTAATCATTTTGTGGAGTTGCTTTCCCCATTACTCGATTTCAATGAGTATAGGACATTATTTGTAGCAAATATCATAGGAAAAATTTTTATTTCCTATCAGTTTGCCAGTACGATTAACTTTTTTTACGTAAAAATCGACGCTGGGTGTGGTTTTGAGGGTTAAGGTGATAAAAATTGCTTCGGTGGGGTGAGAATTCATTCTCTGTTGTGCGTTAGAACCGAGACCAAATCGTGGTGACGTCACCGAGACTCACTAGCCACTAAAGTGGACTATTTGCGATAGATCGTTTGAGGCCTTTCATATTATTTTTACATTTTGTAGTTTCTTAGTTGTCAAACGCATCCAGCTGTCATATTTCTAACTAGGTGATCTTAAATTTGCCAGTATTATTATGATTGTCATGAAACGCATATTAGGCAACACCATACTATGTTCTATGCTCTTTAAACATAGTCTAAATTTATTGTTTCGTTTGTACAACATATTTTTAAGTACAGTCCATACAACTATGATCATAAATCGTATCATATTAGTCACTTTTTGCCTTTAAATCTATCAACTCTACGAGTATTATTTTAAACTTTAGAAATTTGTAAATTATTTTGACTATTCGGTTATCTTTTACATAATTTGAATATGCTGCATCAGTAACTTTCTATCTTAAATAATTATTCAATAAACGTTCTAATAAATACGTCTGTATTAGTATCCTGTTCAGGTCAAATTACCATAATTATTTTGAAAAACAATTTAACGATCGTAATTACATATCCCAAGTCATTTCCCGGCTGGACGTTTCAAAATAGATGCTGGTGGTTGTCAGATTATTTTTTTAAATTATTTTGTGATAGATGAACTTTTGAACTTTCCTTAATCATTGAATGTATCTGTCAACAATGTATTCATAAATTAATAATGCTCAAAGGAGAAAGTTCAACTCAATATTATAATATGAAATATAAAGATATAAAAAAAATTATAAGTAGTGTTGTTTGAAAAGATATGTTTCAATTGCTTTAGAATGAAAATTTGTGTGTTACTCACGTGGCACGTATCATTTTCTATGGTGTGGGAATTGAGAATTTCAACAATAGGAGCAACATAAATACAATAAACAACAATAAACACACCGTTAGCGTTTGTCTAGAATGACGATTGCACTAAGCCGGTACCTTACTTTGATTGTTTCAAACACGACTCAGTGTCATTCAAAAATAATTATTATGCTATTACACTTAACAATTATAAATAAACGAAATATTTTGCACTGATAAGACCGTTATAATCTAGTGAAAACATGTTACTACTATTTATATACATTTTAACAACCGATATTTGGAATGCATTGGAGCTAATTACAGAACTTTGATATTCATTCATTGCATACTATTTTAGGATGCCGCAATTCAATTGTTCAGTTGCATTTACACGCATTGTTTAACTGATATCCATTTATTTTCCATTTTTCACAACCGACACATATAAAACAAATATAGATATTATTAAACGTCACATAAAAATTCATCGGGTGTGTTTATTTATATATCTGTAACACACACAACCATGGAACTATATTAGAGGCAGAGAGTTGCCCTACTGTGCGGGAATGAATGACTTTCTCGCACACAATAATTATATTGAGATTGGCAGTTTGTCCGCTTTGTGATTTGGTGTTTCTAGTAGTAGTTTAGTAATCATAGCAATCTAAAAGTGTACGAGTGCGTGCGTGTAGGTCTTTGCCGCATAAAACATTCTTAGCAATGCGCCGTCGCGTCGTTCAAAATATGCTTTTATATATTGTCTACAATTATTAATTTATCCTACGTGCCCTCGCGCTTTTTTCAGGTATTAAACTCTTGTCCGATAAATTATTCAAAAAAATTGTTAAATAAATCTCTACGTCAAAAGAATTTGTTATAGCTTGTTTTTTCTTTTTGAAAAAAAATATTTCTGTCTATCCAGAAAATTTCTCACCCCTAAAAAAAAATTACATAATAGGACAGAACAGTAAGTTGTTAATATGTGAAAAGTATATATCAGAAACAGTAAGGGGCCCAACATGAAACCATGTGGAACCCCAACTTCCACAAGTTGGACAGATGAAGTTGCAAATTTGGTACGCATATATTGATATTTATGTTTGAAGGACAATTGAAGGAATAAAAGTTTTTAAAATCAGAAATTTATATATTGATTTACATATTAACTATCTATTAGATAGAGCAAAAATTTAAAATGGTGTTAATACGAATCCAGTAGTAGCTAAAAATGAGATAACAGGTATAATCATCTAGACTGTCATTTAAACTGAGGTTAGTATTTATAAATAATTTATGGCCAATTAAATGAACATTGAAGGACATTTTGTTGTCTGTTACGTCACAAAAATCACATAGCTATACATATACAAATAAAATATGTGGTAATCCACTATATATTGAGAAATACCACACGGGATGACCAACAATATATTATAACAATACCTAATAGTCTTGACAAATTCTCTTAAACAATAACTATTTAGTCACGGATTATTTCCAATAATAGTATTTTTGTTTGATAATCATCTTTCGCATTATATACTCTCGTGATGTAATCATGAATTATACAGGGTGAGTGGAGTGAGTAATTTTTCATCTGTTCCAATCTACATTGTAAAAAAATGTGCCGTTTATGTATTTGTGTAGTCTTAAATGACAAAATAGTATTGTTACAGTCGTTTTCACGGCCATGTAACTTCAACTTAAGGGAACTAATCGAACCAGTGTTTGTAAGGTTTTTTTCAAAATTTATTTCTTCCATACGGTTTGGTCAAATTACACCAAATTTGGAGGATCCGTAGTTGAAAGTGTACTAGAGGGTACATGTATATCTATTTTAATTAATTTTCACTTTATGTAGGGAAAATTTATACTGTAAATATAAGTGAAATTTGAACGTGATTAGCTCCTGAATTATGATATCAAAAATTCGAGATAAAATTCATACATGTCTTCTAGAATGACTCTTCATAATTATGCTCAGCAAGTCTCAAACCTTTATTCCGTACGGTTTGGTTAAAATGAATTTTCTAAATAAGTATCTTTGTCACTACAAATAGTGCAAGGAAGTGTTACCTCTATCGGGAATCGCACCTCAATGAAGTCGGTGAATAAAACGTCCAGTGAAGGTATAGTCAAGAGCAAAATTATTCAGCGGCGCATGTATAAAAACTTTCTAGAGAGTGACACAGCTATCCGAAGCTCTTTCCCGACTAGGCCCCTTAACATAAAGATTTACCAAGGAATAACCTCCGCGGAGCCTGGTATAAATTAATATAGGTTACCGTTAATTACAAAGGGAAGTATTACTGGTTATCTGAATTCGAAATTGCCTGGAGCAGTACTTATTGAAATGCCGTCGATAGCTTTCTTGTGAACGATTCGTTTTTTTGACGTTTTTTTCTTTTTATTAGATTAGAATAACTACTGTTCGACCGATTGTGGAAATAAATAGACCTTTCATCGAGCTTGTATTTTTTTTACTCACCCAGTTGGGGGATTTATGGTGAAATTGGTTATAAAAGGGGATAGTGAATTATCTAGTGCGATTTGTGCGATCTGTTGTGATTTCGTTTTTTTTCCTGTCCCGTAAGCAGTTATCTGGATTTTTATTTTTTTCTCATCGCGCCGAATACGTCGATCGATTATTCCTCAGGACAAGGAGGCTACTTCAGGCCGATTAATAACTTCAAGTAAGTCCCTTTTTTTCCTCTATTTTTCCTTGTATGTATAGTATTTTAGTCCCAAAATTACTCTCTAAAATTTTCTTTTGGAATGAGGGTTGCCTAAGGCCATTTACCTCATTGCAGGGCTTTTTTTTCTCTACTCCAAATATCGCCCTGGAGTGGACGTCTATGTATACGAGGTGCAGCAGCGAAGTTTTTGGAAACGACTGAAACACATTGGAACACCGCAGGAGAGGGTACACCACCCGCGAGGCGGAGAACAACAAGCCTATGTTTCCAGGTTTTTTTTTCAAATAATTAATTTATATAAGATACTCGATAAATATATCAATTTAGTTTAACGTGAACCACGCTGTAACAAACTTCTTTTGTATCCGAGTTTTTATTAATCATAGTTTTTTTTTTGTTATTTTTAGTTGTGGAAGTTTTTTTATTCCCTTTTGTCATTAAATAATCTTACGTCGATTGTTTGACATTATTATTAGATATATTAATAGTATTGGGTTATGTATCAATATGGGGTTGTTTTGTACTGTATGATTCGAATAGAGGATTGTGATAATTCCAGGTTTTTGATCAGTATATATATATATATATATATATATATATATATATATATATATATATATATATATATATATATATATATATATATATATATATATATATATATATATATATGTAACTTCGCCCTTAAAGTTACGACTCATTTTTTTTGTAGAGATTATTTAATACCATTGTGGGTTTTTTTTGTGTAATTTATATGCTAATTACACGAACAGTCTCCCCTTTTAAACCCGAAACGCATTGGATTCATTTCGTAAATTCATTATTTCATTATTTACCATTCGTATTTATTTATACGCAAAAATACGAAGATTGTTCTTGCAAATACGCATATCGAATTTTCCAGCGACTTTTTAAATATATACTTTAATTTTGGATAGATTTTATGGTAATATTTGTAAAAATACGGCGTCGCCAGGCGTGACCACGTACTTGTGCGTCGGATTTGAAAGGTCATTTTTGATATCATACGTTTGATTTTAAGCCATTATGGAAATTGTCATGTTGTACATATTTTGTAACGAAGTGATTTTATTTTATTAAGTTAAGTTAGGTGGCTAGGTTTTGAAAAATATTTTACCCATTATGGTGCTACGCTTTTAATTAATAACAGTTAAATTGTTAATTATAGATAGGTAGTATTGATATGTTTTTATGAACATTCCACATAGGCCAAGTGGCCGGCAGTAAGCGAAACGCGACGCACGCATTGTGTCCCCGGCACCCTTATGCCCGCGCTAACATGAGGGAGGCCGAGACTGAAAATAATTAAATTAGTTTCCGTCCAGCTACTCAACGAGGAACCACGCCGGCCAGCACAGTAAGTAAACTCGTGAGTATAAGGATATATTGGTATTTAAATTTCCTGCGGATGAACGGGTGACGTAGCTATAATAAACCGCGCATGACTACCGTATCTCATCCTACTTCTGCGTTTTAGCAGTGTTTAGTAGCATGAGGATTTTATCATTAAATTAGTTCCCGTCTGAGCTCCAACCGAAGCACCACGCCGACTTGGATAGTAAGTAAACTTGTGAGTATAGAGGTACATAGGTATCCAAAGGTAATTGCGATAAACGGTGACGTAGTTGCAATATTTCGCGCATGACTACCGCGCTCATCCTACTTCTGCTTTTTGGCAGAGTTTAGTAGCTTGAGGATTTTGCAGAGTATCCACGACGAGTCCGTTGCTGCCGCCCGTACCGTCCAGACGTGCCGACCCCGACTGCTCCAGAGAGGAAGCCAGCACAGGATCCGGAAGTAGGTAGCAAGGTTTGATAAAGGTTTGGTAAATAATCGGTATTACTTGGCTGGTGAGTACTTTCCGGGCTTTATTTTTTTAGAGTTAGTGAACCGCGAGCGCTAAAACGTGTCCGCCTCATATCCTTCCTTAGAAAGGGAGAGCGGCCGAAGGTTGGAATTAGAACCGCGATCCACCGCGTTACACCGCGTGTTCTCCAGGCCACCTGAGCACGTAAAAATTCTGCAGGGTGACTAGCAGATACTAGCATTTGATACCGCGTGTCCTCTAGGCCACCTGCGTCCGTTTTTTGGCAGGGTGATTTAGAGGGATTTCCGTAACCGCGTGCCTGCCAGGCCACCTGAGCACGTAAAAATTCTGCAGGGTGCTTGGAGGTATCGTCCGTAATCGCGGGTCCCCCGGGCTACCTGAGCACGTAAAAATTCTGCAGGGTAGTCTTGGAGTTTGACCATCCCGTCGTCATCATCAATTTGCCACTGTTAGGCTTGTTACTCCTTCCCCCCCCTTACCGTAACCGCAGTCAACCGCGTGCCCTCCAGGGCGCCTGAGTCCGTTTTCTTTGGCAGGGCGCCTTGGAGATACTCGTTGGCATATGATAAGACCGGAACCATCCATCAGCCAAGCGATAATAAGTAACCGCGTTAGATAGGCATAGTTTGCTTGTATTGGCGCTTGCTTCCCCTCCTGCTATCCGTCCGCCGTCTGCATATGACCGATTGATTTATCGCTGCTTACCGTTTCACCGCTTCATTCACCGGCTTACCGTATCGCACCGCTTGACCGCCCGCTTACTGCCCCGCTTGTCCGTAGTGTAGTTAAGACCGTAGTAGTATAAGACCGCTTGTAGAATAAGACCGCTTGTAGTTAAGACCGTTGTAGTATAAGTTGTAGTTACTAAGGTCTGTATAAAGTGTAAATAAGAATTAGTGTGTAGAATAAATGTACATATATTGAATGAGAGTCTGTTCCTTAACTGTAGTATGTAAGTTCCCCTTTTCCCGACCCCTGGCTTAGCCGTATCTTCACTGCAGTTGCCCGGCCTCTATCGTCCCGCCGATAGAGTAAAGTGGTGTTTCTACACTCTAAACAGAAACTGGCGCCCGAGATCTCCGTACAGTGTGCACCGCCGTAGTGTTGGGCGTCAAAGTGACACTTCTGCTCTTGCGTAGAGCAGCGAAGTACGTCACAATTTTCAATTAATTATGTTCATCTTTAAACTTCACACTTCTTTAATAAACTGTGGAAAGTACAATTCCGTTAATTGCGTATCATTATTATCCAACACTTCCTTTACCACCATTAAACGAACCACGACCCCCGCAGAACACGCTAGCCAGTGGGCCTATCTCCCCAAAAAATTTAATCTCGAGGGCTCTACAGAGAAGGCCCACTATAAAAAAAATATTTTGTTTTCAGCCACTGTACAATTTTTCCATTATATCTGGATAGAGACCATTAGAGCCCGAATGGCTGTTATAATATTTCAAGGGTAATTAATTATACTAATGGTCTTTGACGCACTGTTGGAACACCCTGTATGTGTGCTTTAATTGGTAAAAATAAGTCATTATTTTAAAAAATACTGCCTATTTTCTAATATCCTAATATACAACCCGATATTTTTCAGTTCAACTGGTCAGATTCCATCAATTTGTGTCGGTATAGAGTGTCCATCTTAAAAAACTACATTATAGAAATTACAAAATATTTAGCGATGTTTTCGGTATTATTATTTTTACATTATTGCCTAAGTCGGAAGTCTTGGGAATACCACGAGACAAAAACCAAAAATATTGAATTAAAAACAACAGCTATAATAGCGTGACGAAACCTAAATTGGTGCAAGTTTTTGTCTTTTAAACCACAGTAGTTGTGCTTCTGTAAATGCCTCGTAATTTTTTTATGCTCCACTACCTAACCGGTATCATCAAATAATAAAAATTTTGTTTAATGAAAACGTATTTCTAGTGGTGTATTCGGTTACCCCCTTACCACATTTTTTTTATTTTTGCCAAAATATTGCGCTTATTAGACGCTCTAAAAAAATTGTCAACATCCTTTCCTAAAGGAGTTATTATCAACTGTGAGAGGTTTAACGAGGGATAATAAAAATAAAACAAAGAACTAACGTATATGTCTACCGGTTCGATGGAGTAATTGGCTAGAGCGCGAGATGGCAAATATTACTAGATAACCTCTCAAACGTAGCTGTGGGTTCGATTCCCGCCACCGGCAGTGGCAATGTCAATGGGAATGATGGTGTCCGCGTTTTTTCATCAATGTAATCCTCGCCCGCGCAGCTTCGACTTTGGTTTCGGGGGTTGTCTAATTTTTGTGGTGTTTATGTTGCGAAGAATACCTCTCTAGCGATGTGATAGTTTACATTATAAATGGAAAATTTTTGGGAATCTTATTTTAAAAAAACATTTAAGAAAAAAATTCATTTTAAAAAAAGTGTTATGAAAAGAAACTTGTTTTCACATGATACAATAGAATTGCAACTTACACCTTAAAGTTAGACTCACAACGGAGGCAAATACGTGTGACCGGTGGTTCGCACGAATACGTACGTCTACGCACGATCAATCCCAACTGCCGGCTTTAGATACAACCTCGCACAGTAGCTGCAGACCGAATCAGTTGAACTATTTGTCTTATTTTTGGGAAAAGAAAAAGACGCGCTCCGCTTTTCGATGACACATGTTTTTGGAACACCCTGTATAAAAAAGAAACTGCATGAGTTACTTTATTTTCAACTTTCAGTCTCAGACACTGTCATGACTGTGTCATCGGCATATATTTCAGTAATAATCCCTTTGAATTTCATTTAAATAAGTTATCTGATATATAGGCCCCGAAACAGATCACTGCGGGGCACTTTATTGGGAATAAACCAGAATCATGTTGATTCTACTTTATTACTTTGATCGTTTATTTTGACCCTATTATTGAAATATAAAGTGAACCATTCTAAGGCCACACTTGTGAATACATATGCAGATAACCTTTCTAAGAAATCATGCTGAACACAGTCAAAAAATCAACAGCAACAGCATGGATATTTTAAAATTTTAGAAATGCTGCATAAATTGGACGATAATTTCCCATAACATTATGGTTTCCTTTCTTGAAAATATTGAAAATGATAGGACTTTTTAGCTTTAACTAAACCTCTACATATATTCAAGTATGATTGGATATTGCTGATTTTTCCCCCATAAAATAATGATTAAGAAAAAGAGGAAAACTTAATTATATCTCGTAATAGAACCAATGAAGCCGAAAATATTTATATTAAAATTAGAGAAAGCTTCGTGTATACTTTTATGGAACTGAATATTTAATATGTTGACATGTATGACAAGAATTTGTAAATATGTTTGGAATACACACTAGTATAATTTTCCATTCATTTTAAATTCTTTAGTACTCCTACTTATAGTTTTTAGGATGTCATTACATATTTTGGTTAAAATGTAGTAATACCAGTTGTTTTTCTCCATTCTGTGAATGTAACTTGCCTAATCGTAGTGAGTGACTGTGTTACTTCACAAAACTGTTTTCAACAAATCAAGGTCGAACATCCTTTGAATTGTAATAATCACATTTACAAGTGCAGGCCAAACTTATACGCTATAATGAAAAATCACTGTTACGGTGCATTTCTTGTTTTAATAACGTAGTCATAATATTTGAAATTAGTGCTAACGAGAGGCAAAATTATTCACTGCCAGAATGCGTCCTACATTACCGACTGCGTTGGTGGTTTCTTCTCATTGCTGAGATATTCTGATGCAAAAACTTTGGGAGGATGCGCGTTATTATTTCTTCTCTTAGGTAATTAGAGCTTAACAATGAGATAAAAGAATCCACTTATCTCTGTTTGTAGGAAATCATCTCAAAAAATTGTGTTATTGCAATTTCTTAACACGACTCCAATTAGAGATATTTTTCAATGTACTGGGTATCTCAAATTGGTTCCCTCATTTGTGCGCTGATTAGAGAGACTGATTGGGGTTTGCACATTTTAAGATCAATTTTTGAAAAGATTAAACAGCACAAAAATTAATTTCCATATCTTTTCGGTTTCGAGATAATAGGTCAAAATTTAATTTTTAAAATTTTTTTGGTAAATCTGATCTAATTATTTTGAAATTATTAATATACACAATGACACTAAATGATCTATATAAATGTTTTGTGTATTTGCAAACAAATGATTGGTATATTAAAATAAGTGAAATGGTATATGATGAATGATTAGCTGTAATAAGCATAAGATATAACACGCTATGATTTTTTATCAGAGATTTTTCCAACTTATCAGATTAGATTAAATTTAACATGGAGACTGCAACGAGCACAAAGAAAGGAAACACCATATCAACTAACATTTATCTATTTGTCATTAGATTCTTCCATAGATGGCTAGTGATATTTTGACTAAATAGGTAGAGCAACAGGTGTCAATAATTAGAGTGGAACCCCCGTGACGAGGAAATTACCTATACATAGGGTGTGAAAAAATGAATGAAATCCGGTTTATACAATGAAGAGATAATTATAGTTTGTATTATCCACCGTAATGTAAATGTAAAAAAATATAAGGTTAATTTAAACAAGTTATTTGGGGCTTTTTTTATTTATGTATTACAAACAACTTTTAAATCAATTAATTTTATACAGATCAAGAAAGAGAATTAGGCGATTCAAGTTTTAGTTTATTTAACTCATACCTTAGCAGATATTATCTTGATTTAGAAATATTAAAATAAAACTTTCAGCGTTTTTTTCTGGTACCTTGTTAGCAACTTCAGCATTAATTAGATTTATGTAGTACCTTATTGTAGCTAGCTTGAGAATGAAAGAACGATAGGATGAAAGATTGAAACGATGAAAGAAAAAAAACCAGATCAAAAAATCGGAAAAATGAAAGGACGAAATATCGAAAGGGCGAAAGACTGAAAGAACGAGAGACCGAAATGACGAAAAGATGAAACACCGAAATAACGTATGATTGAAAGGACGAAATTGTGGGAGGATAGGAGAATGAACGAATGAAAGATTAAAAGAATTCTTAAGATACTTTAATGTTAGTCGCAGCAGTGTAATCATTATTAACGCTTACTAACACTATAGAAATATTTATTGATCACGAAAACTTCGGTAAGAGATGTTAACAAAAAGGTAACAGATTCATAACTACTAGAACCAAAATGAACTAGAATTATGTACCTAAAGACGAAATACATTTAAATATCATATTCAGTTAAATAAATGAGATGTAAAGATCGTGAAAGTGGGCCTTAGCTTACGGTTATAATTAAGGCCCACATAGAAAAAGATAAGTTAAATAATAAGGAAACAAATATAAACATATATAAAAAATCTTGCCTGTGTTTGTTTATATTCATGTCAAAAACTGTTCGCAGTTATTTGCCATATGAAAATGGGATTTATTATAAATGATAAATTAACTCCTATATGAAAAAGTCTATCTCACAGCACATTTTTGTCACTTTGACAGCAATAAAAAAAGGTGCATCGTTTTTTATCACCGATAAAAATGCTTGTTCCTCAAAATTAGAGTACATCTAGTAGTCGCACGTCACTTTAAAGATAATTATTGTTGTTGTTCGTTCACATATTCTGTCGTTAATTTATCTTGCCAAAAAACACTCGAGCTTTTCTTTTATGGATAAATTTTTTTTTTAACTCAAAATTTTGCCAATCAGTAATTTTGCTCGAAAAATTGACATTTGACAAAATCGCTCGACCTGCGGTCTCGCGATTTTTTTATGTCAGTTTTTCTTATAAAATTACTGATTGGCAAAATTATTTCGTTACAAAGAGAAATTTTTCCGATAAAAAAAAGCTCTTGTGCTTTTACTGTTGATAAGTTTTCCAAAATGTGAAAAAATTGGGACGCCTTTATAGTATGATTTTTTATAAAATAACAACCAAATATAAAAGACAATAAAACATATTGTTTCAGTTAATTTCATTTTGTGTATATTAGTGATATTTACCGGTAGGTGTTGTTAAACTAATAAACATATTTATAAAAAAATATATTCCAGTCAAGTACGAACAATTAAATCGATCGAGGTTATAAAAATAAATTAAAAACATATGAAACATGCAAATGAGTGACGTAGCAAGTTTGGTGCGGTAGTATCACCAATTAATTGTGACGCGAAAGTTGATAATTGACATTTAAGAGCCTGGTTTACAATGTTTCTTTTAACTGTAAGTCTGTTTCACGCAGAGTAATAAAGAAAACGTTAAATGAACAGCTAAACTGTATGAAGATGACCGCCTATTATAAAAAGCTATTAAATAATAGTTTAGAATATATTTGCAAGTAAGCAAAGCTTTTAGTGACTTCATATTATCCTTCTTTGTGCATCACATTGAGTTGGAAATATTCGGTACCATATGGCTGACTTGAAGTAACCTTTCGTTTAAGCGCAGTACCAGTTGGCTAGTTGCGAGATATTCTGTAATGAAATTACTCTCATAATAGTAGGAATTCTATAAAGGAAAAGTAATATAATGCTCGCGGTTTTAAAATTATATATCACACTGTTGGCTATTTTCAATATGTCTTCTTTAGGTTTGCGACACCATATGGTAACACGATCAATGTTGACGTTAAAATGCTCTTTATACATGAGCTATTTATTATTTTTCATTGAAAATTGTACCCCGGTTTTTGTTACATTGAACGATTTATAATTTAGTTGAAGTATGCTTTAATTAAAAACCAGTCATATTTGTATAATATTTACTTTCTACTTTTTAAATGTTACTTGTCTGTTCAAACTGCAGTATATTTTTAATTTGCATAAACGTATTGTTATTTCTAATATCTTTGCTTGATCAAATATCTGTCGGCATCAATTTTAAAACGACCTAGTTTTTACAATAAAATGTAGTTACAAAGAAGTTATATAACAAGAAATGCATTATAATCATCAGGTCGAATAAAAAACGTACTGTCGTAATTGGATACCATACTAAATCAAACAAATTGATTGTTTTCTAGAATATTAGACCTTTACCAAATGTGAAGGGTCATTGCAATTTGCATGACATCAATGAACTATCGAGAAGGCCGAGCATTATGACGTCACTAAGTTATATCTTTCACCATATGGATTCTACGAATGTTCCCCTGCAAATAATTCACTCAATTCTTTCTAATAGTTCTAATTTGAATGCAACAATACTAACACAAATAAAAAAATTACAGGCCGACATCTTGCTAGAAACTACTACAGTTGATCGGTAATTTGGGTTATACTTCACCATATGCAGTGTATGTATACTGACAGCAACGTGGGTAGACCCGGTATCGCAAAATGTCTCCGACAAGTTCTCTGGACCGGCTGGCCTCGCGAAATTGTGAAATCTGACTCACTATTTATTTTATTCAATACTGTTCAGCTTAAGCGGCCGTTATCTGTAATCGCTTTCCTTTCTTATATTGTTTACCGATATCTTTGGTTTCATTATTAAGGCAAATCAACAACTTGAATTGTAAATTAATATCTATTATCCTTTCAGAGTTGTTGAGAGCTACCATTATGATGCACTTTAGGACAGGTTGATCAAGTTACATGCCTGCTTCTTTATAACATATTTATTTTTTGTTTGTTTTTTACTAGTTACCAGCACCGGCTTCCAGCAAGTGGAGCTTTTTTTTACACTGATAGCAATTAACAGGCCTCCTAATATTTACGTGAGTTCTGCAACAATGCCACGTTTTTGCAAATAAAAAGTAAGAAAAAAATATTTACTATCCATTTATTATTACCAAACATAATAATAATAATATTTCACTACAGTAATTAGGCAGCCCCGATTCCAAAGCCAATGTCGTTTAGAACCGTTCTCACCGAAATTGCCATATTCATATTGTTATTGTGTACTATCAGATTATCAAAATATAGTTATATTGATCTGGTGTCTGTTTAGGTAATCTGGCAAGTAACAGGGTTCTTAACATTTTGATTTGCTCTTTAATCCATTACATATAAAAATCTTGATTAAAAGAATTGCAGAAGGGCAGTAATTATTATTTCATTATGTACTTAAAATCGATACATATTTCGATATTTATAAGATTATTTAAACTTGTACACTACACATCCGACCACTCCAGAGGAGGTCAAGGAGATTCTAAGGAACTTGAAGCCGAGGAAAGCTCCAGGATGTGACAAGATCGGAAACATCGCCCTCAAGAAGCTACCCAGGAAAGGGGTGGCAGCCCTGGTGAACATCACCAATGGGATCTTGAGGCTCAGATACTTCCCGGACAGGTGGAAGAAGGCTGACGTCATAGTCATCCCGAAACCAGGTAAGGAACTACTCTTTCCCTCCTCTTACAGGCCCATCAGCCTACTCTCAGCTGTGAGCAAGGTAGCCGAGCGCGTCATCTTGAGAAGAATAGAAGAAGAAACCGAAGAGCTCAAAATCATCCCGGATGAACAGTTCGCGTACAGGACAGGACATAGTACGGAACTCCAAGTGCTCAGAATCACCGAAGAAGTCACCAAAGGTTTCAACCAAAGACAGGTCACGGCGGCACTACTCCTGGATGTTGCGAAGGCTTTCGACAGGGTCTGGCACGATGGTCTACTAGCTAAAATGATGAGTATGGGTTATCCCATTGCACTTGTCAAACTAGTTAGATCATATCTGCACGGGAGACAGATGCGCGTGAAGATCAGGGACTGTGTGTCCACGTATCGACCGATGGAAGCCGGAGTCCCCCAAGGCTCTGTGCTGTCCCCCCATCTGTTCGCTGTCTTCACCTCTGATCTCCCAAGGGCCGAAGGCACCGCCATGGCACTCTACGCGGACGACACGGCCATCACGGCCAGATCCTGGAGAGCGAGAACAGCCACCAGAAGACTCCAAGAGGCAGCTTCTCTTCTGGAAGAATGGTGCATCAAGTGGAAAGTCGCAGTCAACGCGGAAAAAAGCCAGACGATTCTCTTCAGGAAAGGACGCAAGGAAACCCCCACAGGACACGTTTCCATGTTCGGAGAAGACATCCAATGGCACGATTCCGTCAAGTACCTTGGCGTAATCATGGACAAAGGCCTGACATGGAGACAGAACACCGAAGCCATCGTGGTAAAGGCCAAGCGGACGAGAGCTCTCATCTACCCAATGGTAGGGAACCAGAGCAGGCTCAGTCTGAGGAACAAGGTTCTGCTAGTCAAAGCACTCATCAGACCACAGCTGACCTACGCCTCCGTAGCATGGGGATACCAAGCGAAGACCTATCTGAAGAAGATCCAAGCCGTGGAAAACGTGGCCATCAGGACAGCGGTGGGCGCACCATGGTACGTTAGAAACGCTGACATCTTCAGGGACCTGGAGTACACACCAGTCACCGAAATCATCCGGGATAGAGCGAAGAAACTGTACACCTTAGCTGAGGAGCACAGGAACCCGCTGATCAGGGAGGCCACCTCCTATGGCCCGGCCGACGCACCGAGGCACAAGAGGCCGAAGGTGCAGTTACTGGACAACGGGTAAGTATTACTAATCCTTTCCTTACAGATGGACCAAACCCACTGAAAAGACATGACACGACAAACCACCCGCCCACAAACCTTGCGGGCGCCGGTCAGTAAACCGACCAGTGCCCGTTGTCCCCCCTGGCTCCGTGAAGGACGAAAGTGCCAAGAAAGCACTTAGGCCTTCACCTCCTAGAGCTACACAGTTCATCCTCACCTTGTCCGATGATCCAGATGACAATGTGTCAATTGACACTTTGTGTACTGGCAGTCAATCCCAAGTCACAGAATATCCGCACAGTCCCTGACAGACCGATGACTACCCCCGGGGGTGACAAGCTGGCGAAGAAAGAAGACGAAGACAGAAGAGCGCCAGAAGAGGCCCTAGCCAGCAGGGTTCATCAGCCAGGACCCAGGGAGGTTGGCCGAAATCTTCGGCATCGCTCACATTTGTGAGTGGGGCCGTTCGTAAAGTAAGCTAACCCGCCCTGCACGAGGCCGGTCCAGGTCTACAGCGATGACTAGGGTAAAAAGGCAATAGTCCTGCCTGGCCCTAGCATCCGAGACCGTCATCAAGCCAAATGGATATTGGCGCGCTTGTACACTACAGATAAATAATTTGGTATTCTACTGTTAGCGTTTGAATTTATTCAAAAGGACACATGCTGTTGGTCATTCATAATCATCACTGTCGACTCAGTGTAGTGCTGCTTTCGTATATTTTCTTCTCCTGAAATAATCAATAGCATGACAATCAGTGCTGTATAATTATTTTTTATACTGCCACAGCAAAACTTAGGCCATTTTAAAATAGTTTTGAGGGCGTAAATTAGAACTTTTTTGAATACCGTGTAATAAAGAAATGTTATTGAACACTATGCAATAACATTTCTTTTTCACGTGCTTATACATAGCCTAATATAATGATGTTTTTAATGAAAAATTCGCCTTCCGGCCGTTCTGGGAAATTTCATTGATTCAAAGTATGACATTTTACTCAAAAAATTTAAGTGAGACACTGCTTTAAGAATTATTTTAATGCGTGATAATAGACTTCCTTTAGATTAAAGTGTTACTGTCAGTTCCTGAACATGCTTTGTCTGGCATCTATCAGTTGTTATCAAATGTTGCTTATGCTGTGACGTCGGAACGTTGTTGTCTCTGGTTTATGGGATCGAAAAACCTGCGGGTGGTACTGACAGGAAATAGTATTGTTGTATTCTCTTTTCTTTATCATAACAACCATACGAAATAAACTAATAACAGTGGCAGAAGAAGAAATGAAATCGTTTTAAACACATTGCTATAATGAAATAAAAGATTGTTATCGTATTTCCTATATGTTATAATAACAACGCGTCATTGTATCCTTGCATACAGAGTTATCACCTATTTGTTTTTTAATTGGAACCTATTTAATGTAAATTTAATTAAATAATTAATAGACAGATACAATCTTCATTATTATTCTCTATAGAAGGGTATTACGAAAAAATATAGAATATTCTTAAAAGTGTCTATGCCTTGTAATGAGCTTTGAATTTAAAACTATTTCGTTCTAGGCGGGAATTTTATTTTTTTATTATCTCAGTTAACAAATAAATGTAACTCAAATTTAAAGACAAGTAATTGTTAATAACCAGTCGGAAAAGTACGATTTAGTCGTGCATCATAATCTGTTTAGATATTTCGTGATATGTCGAACAGGGATTTTATTGATTATTATCAGCAGTGTCATTGTGCATATAGCTTTATTGTTAGTTATATTAATAAGAGAAGATTGAATTCCACAGGATCGTTGCTTCCTTTGTGAAAGGAAAAGTTGATTAAACGAAAGAAAAGTTGCATATATGTTGTTTAGATATTAAATGTACTGTTCATGGTTTTAAAGATATTTGAAATAAAGTAAATTTTCCGTTTTTAATTGTCCTGCTGTTATTTTAAAAGATACTGAAAATGCATGACACTTTATATAACGTTGTTTCGTAGCAGCCAACGTCAGTTTCATTTGTTTTAAATACGTATTTGGAATTTTGATTGAATGGATTGGTAGATTTAACACCTTGAGTACTGACAAAGGTTTTTAATGTTATAAACCTTCGTGGAATTTTATCTATAGAACAACTTATTTTTGTAATATTTGTTTTATTTTCAATTGCTACTATTCGATATACGGTTACTTTTTATATTAACATTATAATAAATATGCAATGAAGTGCAACAAATTTTCTTTATTTTCAAGTTGAAACATGCTTTTTGAATATGCTTCGAATATGATATACTACTAGTATGTTTCGTAGATTTCTATGTTTTGATGATTAATTTAAACTGAACAACGTGTATGGTTATCTAGAGATCATGCAAAATGAATTTTCTAAAACATAAATGTATTAACACGATTTACATAATACACAGATTGAATAAATGTTCCCGAACAACTGCTTTACGTTATGATTATGTTTTTACATTGAGTTAATTTCACTACCACTTCTGAAGCTGTCAGTTTCAACTAGCGACACTGGTTTCTTATCGCTTTGAAAAGTCATTGAATTCCTTTCCCCTTCACCGAACGAAGAAGAGCAGAAATGCATTAATATTAAATACATATATGTATTTTGTAATATAATAATTTATATATTCGTAATGAAAGTATATCTGGCCGTCAGCCTAGTACACAATTATTATTTGCTTAAGTTTGTGGCCCAGCATTAGAGTATAAGATATTTTTATTTGTATTTTTTTTGTCGATTTAATTCGCTAATGTTTCTAGTGTCTTAAAAATTTTCGTCTGTTTTGATATGTCGAAATTAACATGGGTTTCCTCCTAGTTTCTTTACATTTGTCGTCGTTTATTAACGTTAGTTATCGTTTTATATTTAAAATTAAAAAAATTGGTATAGAAATTACAAAATTTTTATTTGAAATTATATAATTAATTCTTATGAATATAGCAACAATCTGAATGTGAAAAGATAGAAGTGTTGATGCTAGCTGTGTTGTAAAAATGTCACTTGATCTCACTTCCGATGTTTTTCAAACTTGTCACTTTTAATAAAATATGTTTTTACTTTATCTCGTGAGAAAAAAACAAATTCCAGATTATGATGAAAAGGGACGTTTCGAGAACCGAAAACAGAAAATTTATCCGAATCGGCATGCTGTCAGTGTGTCCGTATGTCCGTATGTATGTATGTCTGTGTGTCTGTGTGTCGCTGGTCATCGTGCTATCAATTTCTCCAACATGTGTCAACGTAGAAATTTAAAACTTTACACATGAAGAACTCTACTGAATGTGAGTAAAATTGGTGCACTAGGAAGTGCACTTCTCAAGGGGGCCCAAAAAAATTGCGTCAAGTCAAAAATTGTTCCAAATAAAAATTGTTCAGATGAGGAAATGTACCGAGAAGAACTCTAGAACATTTCTTATCAGATTAACTGTTACTGAGATAAACGGTGTAAAATTAATTTCATTCGATTAAAAAAAAAGTCGTTTATCATATCTTTCTATTTATCCCAATTACTCTATTTATCTCGATTATCTCATGTATCTCGTTTATCTTTTTCCCTTATCTATCCTAATTGTCTTATTTATTTCGTTTATCTTGTTATCTTATTTGTCTTGTTTGTTTCATTTGTCTCATTTGTCTCATTGGTCTCATTGGTCTCATTGGTCTCATGTGCCTCATTGATCTCATTTCATTTTTCCTATTTATCTCATTGCATTTATCTCATTTGTCTTATTTGTCTTTCTTGTAGTGTTTATCTAATTTATCTTATTTATCTTAGTTACCATATTTACCTTAGTTGTGTTATATATTTAATTTATTTTGTATATTTTGTTGATTTTATTTAATTTATATATATATATATATATATATATATATATATATATATATATATATATATATATATATATATTAAATACGATTTGAAGGAAACAACTACTCAGCGGGCAAATACCCCGACCTGCATTGAATTACACCTTCAAATCATGATAGATGGAAAGCCAATATCATTTGTCAATTCCTAACCAGACATAGATCGATTTCGAACTTATTTGTTCTCTTCAGTATGCCATAGGTTATGGAACAGACAAATGATAGTGGCCAACCTGCTAGTTATATACTAACTAAGGTGAAGTGAATAGTGGTGAGAGGTATGAAACTTCTCATATGGTCTGAATGCTAGTATCCGACCGACATCCTAGATGTCTATATATATATATATATATATATATATATATATATATATATATATATATATATATATATATATATATATATATATATATATATATATATATATATATATATATATATATATAACTAGACTAGTAAACTCTAAGTCCAAGGGCTCACTACATGTTGTAGTTTTCTATGAAAAATTATGTGAAAATTTTTGAAAATATTACTTTTTAAAAACTAATATTTAAGTTAACTAGTATTTAAATCCACAATTTTAACTATGGAATGTGTAGGAACTATAAAAATATTTATTATCATAATAGAATAATTGCTATAGATGGCTAGGGTAAGTAAATTCAACAATGCTGATATTTATATTCTCCTAGAGTGCATATCTTCTTCAAAATTCATGAACTTCACTAAAATTTCCTCTAAGATTCAGTCGCAGATAACTTTTTTATGTCTCTGGCACGTAGCATAGTTACATTCTTTTATTTATAATCTTACTGTATTTGAAATGTCAAACGGTACTTTATTTCCTTATTTTTAATAACCGGTTAAATTTTCGTACATAAAAAGATGCTGGATAATTTGTTAATAGACAATAAAACAAAATAGCTTGTGGTGATTACAAAATTTATTGTGTAAAAAGAAAAGGTAACTGCGATGTGATTACATTTTTTTATCGATTACCTCGCCTTTTGAATTTGTCAAGATATTTACTTGTTCTCATCAATAAAAAAACAGTTGATAAATATCTTTTATTACTCCGAAATACTCTCTGTGTGAGGTTAATGATCCAACAAATTTAAATATGTTAGGTATTTTTTCATATTAAGCTTATGTACATATTGACGCGCACGAGCCCGTGGTACAGTCGCAGCTACAAGTAATATATGATGAGCACAATATTTAAAATACATGTTTAAGACTTAATTACAAACGTTTAGTTAATCGATATCGGTTACAGCCTGAAAAAAAGGTGTCGTTAGTGGTGTCACTTATCCTGTTTAACAACCTGTCACCTTAACATTAATTTGTTAATTTTACTGAAGACTGTAATTCTACCTGCTCGTGCAGATAAGGGTTTTATGTCCTGTTAACGATAATTTTAGGGCCTTAGCTCATGTTTACTTTCATTTTCACTCTCCAAGTCAAAGAACAAAAGCCCCGGTACGACTTTTGTTGATTCTGCCTCACCGGAGTAAATATTAACATTTTAATGGTTTATCTGTAATGCATTTTTATATCGGGGAAAAATCTACTATTTTATGGTATATAAATATAGAAATACTGTAATAGGTATTTGTGTTATAAGAATCGTACCGCCAATCATTAAAGTCATTACTCGTGAAGATTATTGGACTGAGTGGAACATGTAAAAGAGAAGAACTGAAGGATTTACACAGAAAATTTACAAGATGAAGACTAGGTTTGTCGATATATTATTATCCAGTAACAAAAATAAAAATGCACGAGAATTTTTTGTAATATCTAGGAATTTTTCGATGCGTCTTAATCGTATCAATCATTGTCGTTTTTGTCTCATATAGAAACAACAGATGTACGAAATAACCAGTTGGAATTCAGACATTTGGAAATATTAAAAATATTAACGTAGGTAGGTTAATCCCATGTGAGTAATTATTCATGATGACAGACAAACAGAAAAATTCTCATAACATTTCTTTATTGGAACCAATAAATCATTCCAAATATTATTGCTACTATTCAGAAATTTGCTAATCCGGAGAAATATACTGGCCATTTCAAAAGATCTTCCATCTCCTTGTTAGCAGATTCCAGAGCATATCTTTTAACCATCAAACGCTATGGAGCTTGGAAAAGCAATAGCAGCAGAATATACAAAATAAAAATGTGCAAATTAATAATTTTATTTTACATTACACCATCCAACAATACTTACAGTTATAGGATGGGGAGACAACAATTTAATATGAAGTTAAATTCTGTGATTAATTTGACAAAAATTTTTCCACCTAAATAATCATCAATCATCAAAGCTAGTCATGACATCACCAACAAATAAGATACACTTATTACGACACGATCACAGACATCATTAATATAGACTATAAATAAATGTGGCTCGAGTATAGAGACTTGTGGCACCCCATATAATAATTTTGCTATTAGAATTATTAAGGACACTTTTTTTCAAGAAAAAGACTTGGAAATGTCACACTAAATGGGCTACGTGTTGAATTTCCCAAGCCCTCGATGTTTTTATTGTATTTTTTAATACATTATTGAATAATTTAAATATATGAAAGAAATTTTGTTTTTAATGTTTCAACAAATTTTTATTAGAAACTTTACACGTGTTTCGGCTCTTTAAGCCTTTGTCAAGAGTACAGGGAATATTGAACAATAAAATTTGTGTTCATTGCTTATATAACCACATTTGGTACCTAGTATAAACCTATTATAAAATATGCTTTTATAAGTTGGACATTATTCTTTGGTGTTCATTCGTTAAATTTTTATTATTATTTTTTAACAACCTTACTTATTTCTAATTGTTTTAATAGATCAAGTCTCTTTCCGTTTTTTCCAAATAGAGTAATTTAACATTATTTAAATCTATAAAATGACCGTTCTCTATGCAATGTGTTGACATGGCGGTGTTATATACATTGTTTACAATAGATTTCTTGTGTTCCTCGAATCGCATTTTTATATTTCGTCCAGTTTGTCCAATGTATCGCAGTCATTACATTTTAACTCGTATACGCCTGTTTTTTGTAACTTTTCAGTTTTGTCTTTATTATTAATTAACATTTTACCTAAATTATTTTTATTTACCGGGATGTACAACAATTTCCTACAAACTCTGCAGGTAAAATGAAATATAGTGCCTTCCTTCTACCAGCTTTAATATATTTAGAATTTTTTTGTTGAGAGTCATTCTTGCGAACAATTAATTCGCTTATATTTCCATTTACCACATGCTATATATTATTTCTAGATTGAAACCAGATAAAAAAACGAATCCCATCAGTGTAATTTATTTTTTGTCAATGGTCGTCCCAAGGCCGCTCAAGGATATCTTTAGGTTCTTACCATATAATTTAGAAAGAGTTCAACAGATCTATGTACACTCAGCCAAAATAATATTATATAACGATAATTACAGTTGTTTTAATATCATTAATCAATTAAGTTACATATTATGCATGAGTGTCCAAATTAATGTGAAATTTTGAATAAGTTGAAGGTATTGCCTCATCCCAGTAAGGTCATCATATTAAATACTAATTGAATAGAATTCATAAATGCATTCATAGTAACAGGAAATTCTGAAAAATAGTTTTTTTATGTTTGTCTGTAATGAATTATTAAATAGATTGTTTCTAAATTGCTCACCAATTTGTGATTACAGTAAAACTTAAGTTTGATCATTATTCGAGGTCCCGATTGTAGTCATGTTGCCATTAATTCCTAATTGTCATTATTAATGTGGTTAATAAATAATAAAAATTTTCAAAGTGGTTCCATCCTAGTAAAAACATAATTGTTCATTTCCTCTGATTTATGAAATATATATTTTTCTAGTATAATAGTATTATTTGGCAGTATAGTAACATTAAATACTTAATTTTTTTTAAATCAAAAATATCTCGTGTTCATAAGTTATATTTCAATATATTAGATTTATTATATAATATCTGATAGTTTTTTTGGAGATTTCGGTCAGATATAACTAATTTTATTATTTATTTCTAACGTTTCTGTTTATTTCACCATCATCAGAGAAACTATTAATTATTAGGTATTTGTTTTAAATTATATATATATATATATATATATATATATATATATATATATATATATATATATATATATATATATATATATATATATATATATATATATATATATATATATATATATATATATATATATATATATATATTAGATTTATTGTAATGATAAAGAATATTATTATTATCGTGATTATTTCTTTCGGATTCACGGCACCAATTTATTATTATAATAATTATTAGAGTACTATTATTTTTATTTCCCAAAAGAAATAGAAAAAAGTAAATTTTAGTTTTATTACAACTAAAAAAAAAAAAGAAATACAAAAGTACTTACCCATATTCAAATGTCAAAAACTTGAAAAATTTAGATACGAGTCAGATGGGTTCATATTAGAATAGATTTTGAAATCTCAGTTTGAAAAATTATTTGTCAAAAAAATATACAGAATTTATGTAATATTGAAATCTACACATTAATTACGCACACATCTATATGTTGCAACTAAATCGGTTACACAACATGTATCATATTGTTTTTTAAAATTAGGATTAAAAATAGAAATATCTATGAAAAAACTCATATACCAAGTAAATTTTATATTTATAGTTTCCTAGAACTTGATCTTATTTATTTTGTAGTCATCGTAAAACGTGATCATTTTATTCTTCACACAATTTGTTTTAAAACAAACTGTGGTAATATTAATAAATAAAAAATATATTATATAAAAACAAACCTAGGAAATAACACTTCATTATAATAAGTTAGTTCTAAGGAACACAATTATGTCAATTAATTATATCTGGAATTTTGTGGGTTCATCAGAAGTAAGACTGAAAAACGTTGGCTTTCTTTTTGGAAACATTCTTAAAATTTCAAAACAAAACTCCAGAAAACCTTCCAATAAGACGTTAATTAGTATTCCGCAATCATATCATCCCTGACCATATATTATCAGTGACCGAAATTGATAGATATTTTTGAATAAATTCACTTTCTCAGATATTACTATACTAATACTATTTCATGGCGATGTTGCGATTGCCCATCACCAGCTGCTGTAGTCGAATGATGTAATAAAAGCAAGTTTTAAATGATGCGTTATTTAATTTAGAAAGCACGCTATCAATTAGGACCAGACATAAAGAATCATATTATCATGGATTTAAGATACTTGTTGCACTTGGTAGTGCGCCATATCATTACGTTCAGGCCGGTTGCTGCGTCACAGTCAAGCATACATGAAAAATTACTGCAACTTTCTAGGCAATTTTTATAACTGCGCTATCAGAATAAACATAAAAGCTTCAATACTTTAGAGAACATCAACGTCACATGTATACATTGTAAATGACAGAGGCCCTAATACAAAGCCCTGTGGGACCCTACAGTCATAATCAGTAGAATACTTTTCATTAATTCGAGATAAGCATCACTAAATCTGATGTAACTGATTATGACCAAAAGCAACCAAATGTAAATCGACTTAATACTAAAATCCTCATAATTAAAGAAATGAATAAAAGTTTACCTTGTATTTATTTCACAGACATGGCGTAAAGAAAATAATTTTTACAAGAATGTATTGTAGTATATAAATTGGTTCTCTGCACACCTTAAACAATAGCTTTCATATTGGGGTCAGTCATACTACATAAATATTAAATAATGTACCTAATTTCTTCCACTATTCGCTATTATTTATACACGTAGAACATTTGTTTGCGTATTTGAGAAATTACATCAATCTTTCGCAGTTAACTAAGGGCAAAATCGTGTACATTATTGACTTTGTGGTAGTAAAGCTTGCTTGTTAACATAAATAGAGAACTATTATGAGAAACTCATGAAATCTTCCTCTTTTAACAATGAAATATATATGTAAATATCATAAAATCGGTACAAAATCAATATTTTTCTAGTAGAAACATTCTCCATATAAAGCATGTCTTACAAATAATAGTGATACATATCATACTTAAACTATTTATGTGAGAAAAAACTAATTGCAAATGAAAGGTGACGGCGAATGGCAATCGAGTTGTGGATTCTTTATTTATTTTATTATGCTATTCCAAAAGAGATATTTACTCTTGTTAACAATATAGGTGTGACTTAAGCTTAAGGAATACAAAATCTAAATTAATAATTAATAACGATAATAATAATTGGTGACATCTAAGAATAATGATGTATAATGTACACTGTAACACTGAACATCTACATACATACAAGGACATAAATATAGCAACAATATAAAAAACGTACAACACAAAGGATAGAACATTAAAATTTGTATTATTTTTCTCACAGAATTATACCATCGATCATTTAAAAATCCGTCCTAAGTATAGAATGATTTTTTAAGTTAGAAATTGTTTCTTAAAATCTTTGAAATAATTTTCCTAAAATATACAACAATTTATAATCTAACTATATCCCTAAACATTTAACAAAAGATGGAGTATCACCATTTTTCAAAACAAAAATGCTGCATAGTTTTCTCTTCATTGATTCGTTGTCAAATAAGAATAAACTCTCGACTGTGTCTCACTTATAAATCTGATAAGATTGTCTAAAATGTTATCAGTATTGATGGTTGTTGTATCATCTGCATGATATCAATATCAGGGATACTGTCTAGGAGGTTATTTATATTAATGAGAAATAGCAGTGGACCAAGCACCGACCCCTGCGGCACGTCGTATTTGTTATATTCTGAATTTTCAACATTATGTTGAATGAATTGTTTTCTGTCTAAAGATGCGGTTGAATTAATTTAGTAGTTGTGTGATTGAGCAATAGTATTTTAGTTTCAAGGTAAGTGTGTCATGTGAATGTGAATTATAATAAACACGCCTCTGGTTGTTTATCTATTAGTTGGTAGCTACATTCAAAATAGCTGCAAATTTTATTATTAAAAATCCCCGTGGCTTGCCGAATATTTTACGATAATAACTAATAATTTTTTATGTAAAATTCCAATTCAAATCTAAGGCTGCTTACAAAATATAATAAATACATATTTTAAAAAAATATTTCAGCATGTTGTCTTTCTCAGAAACACTGTTGACTCTATGTTTATATGTGCTTAGTTTAAAAATACCTTGTATATAACGTCATGCTTTGGGCGGGCAAAAAAAATGAAAGTAAAATGCAGTTTAAATATCACTAATAAATAACAAAAAATATTCGCAGAGTTGATTTAATGAAGAAGCTGCAAATGTTAAAGGTCGTCTAATTTGCATAATACAGTAATGTTGTTTTATGTTTGAAAGTTGACATGATTATAAATATTTAGTTAAATTAATAGTTCATCAGACTTCAAGGTATTTTAGTGGTAAGTTCCAGTAAGAAAGTTTCAAATCTCCTTTACAATATTTATCTCTTTGCTAAAACTTGATATATCGTCTATGTTAACCTACATTTGGTAATACACATCATTAAATTGTTTATAAGTATCGTTAAATGGTCGCCCGGCAAAATTAATATATTTTTTAAAGATAAAGTTCAGCGTGGGGAAATTAATAATGAATTTAACAACGTAGAATTTCATTTGGGGCGAGATTTACGTAAAGTATTGGTGGATTTAGCTTATTATAAGGTATAAGACAAAGATGAGAGTTTTTTCTTAAAATTGGCAAAGCCACTAGATCAGTTTTAGTTCATACAAGAGAATCTTGCTATGAATTTGTACTTTCTTTTCCTGTGTTACTTCTGAAAGGTTAACTCGTCATGTAGGTATTTCTACTTTATGCATTTTTCTACTTCAATACATATTTTCAGTGAAAATATTAATATACCTTGTTTTCAGCCCGCTTAGCTACAGCGATCGATATTATGAATAGTTATGTGCATTACATAGAAAGCCGTTTACCTCTAAAACGGACTGGTTTGAGTCATTACGCGAAAATATATATCGAATGAATTACAATTAGAAATTCTGAAAATTAAAGTATCCATAATACATGTTAGTATCTGTCTGTTTTGGTTTAAACAGTGAGACTAATATATCTTTGGCCAAGTTAGAATACGAATAGACACATTTTTAAAAATGTCGATCAACAAAAGATAATTAAATAATATTTAATATCCCAGTAGTACTGGCGCATGCACCTCTTTATTATTAATTTTCTGTGAATAATATGTTAAACTGCATGAAATGACAACAGTTTCAGTTAAAAAAGGGGTGAAATGTTTTCTTAGCCGCCCCACAAGTAACACCGTAAAAATCCTAGAATTTTGTGTTATCTCAAATTATTAACTATGTTTTTTTTTTGAATTGGGAGGCGCCATATCCACAAAAAAACATAATAAATGATTTTACTGTCGTTAACTTACATTTGATTATGAAGTAGGTAACGAAAAATAAACTCCGTCTATTTATATTATTTTTTAACCGTTTAATATTGTAGCCCCTAAATTTGTCTTCAGAAATTCTAAAATAATATTCCACATGGGTGGGAGTGCTTTAGCTATAAAATATGTATAATTTCTTTCTATTTCTACATCCAGAAAATGCCCTTCAACAATTTCTCAAAGGTGTGTATGAGTGACTGCAAAGAAAATAAAATGTCTTATTTTGGTAAGAGGCTGTTAAACAGGATCGTTAAATATTACCTATAAAGCAAGTTGTTTAAAATAAAACCAATATAATGGGAATATATATCAACTCAACGTCTTTTTGTGGCACGCAATAATGTCTAGGTCATTTATTATCATTTTTATTGTACTTATATTATTATAGTAACAATAATAGTTCCATCAAGGGAGTTGTCTTTGTTATTCAGTAAAAAAGACAAAGCAACATGCATTGGCAAATAATAAATTAAATTCGTTGGTGTACGAACGCTTACGAACTAAACTAAAAGAAGACCGGTAATGCCTATAACAAATCAATAATTTATCAAACATTTTATCCGTTGCCTTTGTTCTATAATAATTCATCAAATAATTTGCTGGTAGAAGTAAAACTATACCGTATTCTGTATACTTACTACGAGTGGAAGGGTAGCTAAAAATATTCGGTATCACGTTCGCTGCCAAACCTGATATGGAAAATAGCACTCGATGCTAACATGATATTGTACATCATATTGTTTTATATATTGTATTGTTACTTGTAAAAAATTTAAGAAAATTTTATATTGACATGTGTAGAAGCATTTTATATGCCAGGAGCCGACAACGATACGTATGCGTGCATCTTGTTATTTCTATATAATGGGAATATGTATATCAATAGAACGTCTTTTTTTGGCAAGTAATAGTGTTTAGGTCGTTTATTATTACTTTTATTGTATGTTATATTAAATTCTATCAAGGGAGTTGTCTTTATCATACATCAAAAAAGAAAACACACATTGGTACATAATTAATTAAATTCATTGATGCACAAATACACGAATTAAAAAGGTAAAAGCCTAAAACAAATGAATAATTTACCAAGCATTTTATCCGTTGCCTTTTAATCGAGCTTTTATCGATAATTCCAATCAATTTGCCGATAAAATTAAAACACTACCTTATTCTGTATACTATTCGTGGAAAGGCAACTTTATATTACATGTAAAAATTTTAAGAAAACTGACATGATATTTACCTGCGTATAAGCATTTTGTATGCTGGAGACCGACAACGACACGTATGCGTGCGTCTGATTTAATTAATATCGCTTTGATTTTTACCATCAATGACGTATTAAAACTACCAATAGTGCGCTACCGAGAAATGTTCGGTCTTTATAGACAAAAACGCAATATGATTTTTAACAGAAAAAATGCACGAAAGTCACAAATGAGGTAACCTTGACAAGACGACTGTCTCGGCAGCGGTTTTCAGAAACGATCGCTCACTAGAATTTAATTGGAAAAAAAACAACTACATGTGATTAATAACGTATTCATCGCTTGTTTATTCGAATGTGGATAACATTTTCAAATGTCCTTGTTATGAAATGTTACGGTGTTGAGATGCCCACGTTTTATTTCTATAATTATTAGATAATTGCTTAATATGATTTATAAAGTCAATTGGTGTTTTTATGACTAGTAAAAAAATATATTACTTCTATATTTCTAATTGTAAATGCAATATGCAGACTTTTACCAATCCAATAAATTGCATTTAATTTATTTGTGTAATAACGATCAAATCATCATTATTGTCGTGTAAATGCAGTGTCGCGGCTAGACTTTCAGCAATAAATAAGGACAACCTTTCACAATATTCAATTAACAAATGTAGACCATATTGCTTATAAATTAAATAAGGCCAAAGTAGCGAAGAGGGAAATATTACAGTAAAAGTAAATTAATCGTATTATAGACCAGGAATTAGGACCATAAAATGAAAAAAAAATCTCAATTCATTTTGTAAATCTAATTAACATACGACAGTGTTCCTTTCGAGCGAGGTCTGTGGTTACCGCCATATTGCAAAAGACATCAGAATGTAACAAACGTTAAAAAGAACGATGTCAAGTGGCCCATACAAATAGAAACGTAGGGCTTACATCGATATTTAAGCCGTCGCAGTTAATGTCAGATAGTGTGTTTAGAATTTTGTAAGGTATTTTCATACTTTCGCAATGGGCGGAAGGTTGATGAATACTGGCAATATTTCATAGAAGACTGTTTAGAAGAATTTGGGAATGAATTTCCTAATATGGTTTTTGATTACAATACATTTTGATGTACGCTAGGTCGTTCTGTTAAACTGTTCCGTGATACAAGCAGTGTGGACCGAAAGGAAGATAGTGGTTAGCCAAAGAAACGCTCATCTGAATTTACTGGAAATGTAAGAGAAATCATGGAAAATGCTACCAGAACTTCTGTGCGTCTTCAGGCTCAGGTAACTGGAGCATCAGCTAGATCATGCCATACTGTTTAGAGACAGACTTGAAGCTGTCTCAACATCGCCTTACTTGTGTCCAAGAATTCTATGAATTCGACTATCCACGTAGAACGGCATTCGACTGGTGGCTTTTAAATAGTTCTAATGACTTGCTCTTTGACAAAACCTTCTTTACCGATGAAGTCTGGTTTCATCTGAGTGGTTTGTTAATTCTCAGAATATGAGAATTTGGAGTACTGAAAAACTAAAAAATTTTATGTCCAAGCCTTTGTTCATCCGCATAAAGAAGGTGCTTGATGTGCCATTACCATGTGCCAAGAATTACTGGGCCAATTTTTTACATGAACTCACTGCATCGTGAAGGAGTTGATTGAAGAAATAGGGAAGATAAGCAACCTTACGAAGCGTGTGCCTGGTCACGGCAGAGACCTTCTCACTCTCAAACCGTTCGTCGCGTGGTTCTAGAAGGAACAGAGAGACAGCTAGTGACGTCCTTCACCCGCCTGTACTGTCTCTCTGTTCCTTCCACAACAAAGATCTATGTGAAAGTGAGAAACTCTCGACCCAGACCAAGCACACTTCGATCCGTAAGATTTCGTATCTTCCTTATTTCTTCAATCAACGTTATGATATTAACCTTTAAACAACGATACGCGTCAAAAACTGAAGAGCATGGTAATATATCACAGTACACCTTTATATCCTTCCTTGCATCATCCGGATATGAAGTTTAGGAGTTTCTGTGAATTCAGTTCATGAGTTGTGGGCAGGTAAAGTATTCGCGACGTGGTTTTTGTTTTATTGTTAAATTTTAAAAATATTTTTTACTTCACTACTAAAAAGATATTTATTCACGACTATTAAATAATGTATCCATTATGTATGTGTTTCGTCAAGGATAATGCTATCCATTGTTCACTGCAGTGAATAATAATTTCATTATTAGTGAATAATACTTTTATTACTTACTGCTTCTGATATTTTTTATTAAAATTTCATCGAAAATGCCATGACATGTTAGTCAAAGCGCGGAATTTCTATTTGATTTGAAACGTCTAAGTCTGACAGTATTTTTATTGCGATATTTATCCAAAAATTTTTTTGTTTAATAATCGTAAATAAAGTATAGTATTCTACTCACATCTAATGGCTATTATTCACTAGGGTGGTTTACTTCACCCTAATTAATAATGGCTATTTTTACATGCTCGTTGAATAATATACAAGATGGGGCAATAGTGTGTCCGACGTCGATATGTCGAGTTCTATGATAGCTAGAAACTTGATTTAAAAACATAAATAAATTAGACAAAGAAGTCGATAACTGGAAATTATTTTCGAGTATACAGGGTGAGCCAAGACGATTCTACAGGGTCAACTAACATTTTTTTTAAATGGAACGCCATGTATACCAGAACAATTTTTTAAACCTCTTTGTGGCCTCCTTCCACTACTGTATTATTATCGATTCTCTCCCAACCAATTGGATGTAATGATTTTTTTTTTGTTAAAATTATGCCATCTACACGTGTATATTAAAAAAAATCACTACAGTCACAATTATCGATTAAAAAAAAAATGTGTTAGTACCAGTTATAAGACATCTGTGTGATGACATTCAGCCATTTTCACTTCCTAGAAGTATACAGGGTTGCCAAAAATGATTTTTAAATTTACAACTACTTGAACTGAATTTTTTCAAATGGAGCATCCTGTATATTTTTGGATGATGTGATGTAGAATTGAAAAACGAACAGTTTTTGTAATTACATCCCTACTCCATTTAAAAAAATTGATAAAATTCAGGTCAAATAGTTGTAAATTTAATGATCCTAATTTCAACAAAAATAACATAGCCCCACAAAAAAATTTATCTGACCTAGCAATGAGACGAGTATATCCTTATGTATTTTTGATCGCTTATTCCGAATCCGTGGTCAAAAAAAGTCGCACACCCCCCAAAAAAAATTTTAGAGCCAAAAAACACCCCCTGAATCGTTTTGTTTAATATTTTCGGGAAAAATTGAATGTATTAAGATAAAAATAAAGGTGAATTGCAGCGTTCACCCTATCGGTATGAAACGCACCCCCATAGAGAGTGAGAACCACCCTCATCTGCCATCAAACCAATTGATAACGACAATGACTGAAAAACATCTAAAAATGTTTAAGTTTCGTTAGGTTTGCAATAAACTGACGTAGAATTCACGTAATACCCCAAAACTACCCCTATATCGTTATGAAAAACAACCCTTATCTTCACTTCTCACCCCCTTCAGGGATGCGTTTTATACCCAAATGGTGTTAAGATTGGTGACAAATGACTGCTAATATCCTAGCCATAAGGATCTCTGCAAATAAGAACATCCATATAATGAAATCGTTATCAAATTTTATGTTTTTTTCCTTTCTTTTTTTCTGTAATTGAAGTTAAGGGTTGTTTTTCATAACGCTATAGGGGTAGTTTTGGGGTATTACGTGAATTCTACGTCAGTTTATTGCAAACCTAACGAAACTTAAACATTTTTAGATGTTTTTCAGTCATTGTCGTTATCAATTGGTTTGATGGCAGATGAGGGTGGTTCTCACCCTCTATGGGGGGTGCGTTTCATACCGATAGGGTGAAAGCTGCAATTTACCTTTATTTTTATCGTAATACATTCAATTTTCCCCGAAAATATTAAACAAAACGATTCAGGGGGTGTTTTTTGGCTCTAAAATGTTTTTTTGGGGGTGTACGACTCTTTTGACCCCGGATTCGGAATCAGTGATCAAAAATGCATAAGGATATACTCCTCATTGCTAGGTCAGAAATTTTTTTTTTTTTTGGGGGGCTGTGTAATCATTACATCCAAGTGATTGGAAGAAAGTCAATAATAATACAGGAGTGAAAGGAGGCCGCAAAGAGGTTCCAAAAAAATGTTTTGATACACATGGCATTTCGTTTAAAAAAATGTTACTTGACCCTGTAGAATCGTCTTAGTCCACCCTGTATATTCGAAAACAACTTCCGGTTATAGACCTTTTTGTCTGGTTTACCTATGTTTTTAAATCAAGTTTCTAGCTATCATAGAACTCGAGAGATCGAAGTCGGACGCACTATTGCCCCACCCTGCTATTCATCAAATAAAAATTGACCATGAATATCTGTTAAATAAAATATCTGGACAGTTTCAGTTTTAAATTTTTGACCTTGCCAGCAAAGTCTTTCTAGTTATGAATGTATTATTTATCAAACTAAGTACTAAAAAATTAGACAAGAAAATATTGTAGTTCCAACATAGCAGTCTTAAGAAAATACGGACCACACTTAAGATGAAACATATTTGTGGGGGTTCTTAATGTTAAATTTAAAGAGAAGTCTTGAAAACACATATTGAGAAAGTTTCATTTTTTTTTAAGTGTAATGTTATCAGTGTAAAAAACCACAAACTAGATGGAGGTCCCACAACATCATTACATCTTAAATGCTCAAGCTTACGTTCTTAAAAAATTATATAATTTCATACCAAATCAGCGGAACTTGTTTGAATTTCACATCGGCAAATGATTATTTTACTTATAAAAAAAATACAAATTTTTTCTAGTTGCAATTTCGTATCTACCTACATTATTAAATGTATTGAAATTCATTGAATAGATTAATGATACTCCTGGACTGCAAATTGGTATTACTTTGAGCCAGTTATTACTAGAGTAATATAATTATACCATAAATTAATTTAATGCAAAAAAATGCTTTACCGTTAAAAGATATGTACATTTAAAATAGGTTTCGCTATATATGCGCAAAAAAGGTGTTTAAATTTTGAAAAGATGTAATTCTTGAATTATAATTTGGATAATGTGCTGTTGTTTTACATTCCTGGACAGTAAATCGCCAAAATTGCAGATATTGTGCAACATAAAATCCACACTGGGTACAAGAAAAACCACCCCACAGCAAAAATTTGAGGATACAGTTATGGGTCTTTTATTCTAAAAAAATAAAAAATTTAGCAGATCAAAATTATCCAGTTCTTGGTACTTGTTTTATCCTCAACGAATTACCGGATACTTTTGAGAATGCACTACCACATTATACCTTAATGAAATAAATCGTTGGATTGGCAGGCGAGGACTTATTGAATGATCAGCAAGGTTTCCAAACCTTACACTATTAGATTTTATTTTTGTTGGGAGCTCAAAAGTTGTACTTGCGTAAACAGATGAACTAAAGCAACGGATCAACACGAGATACGATCAGTTATAACATTTATGATGTGGAATGTAAAAGAGGATTCATGCCAAGGTGTAAATGGACATCAGTCTGAGCACTTAATATGATGGAGGTCCTTTGAGCTACTGATATGAAGTTTCCTTTTTATTATTGATTGATTTAAAAACTGGATGAGGGCATCAAGCAAAATGTGATGACGGCATTTAAAAATTAAAAATTGACGTTTCCAGGTTTCCTTCCGATACTTATACGACAATTAATTTATTCCATATTCTTATTACTAGTTATTACTAGAACCCGCATCTCAGGTAGTCATTCCAGTTACGGACTTGCATACAATTCTCGTAAAACTAATAATATAATGTAGAACCCTGGTTGGCATTCACAGCAGCTCAATGAGCTGACACCCCGCCAGGTTAAATAAAGACATTTTTATTTATTTATTTTATTTAAAATAAGAATAAATATTGTGAAAAACAGTAGGTTTGAGGGTGTGTTTCTCATTTCAGACTGAGTGATAAGTGTATCTCTCTGGTGGCCAGTGCTACTACCCATCAGACATCATTGATGTCTTAGTGACTGATAATGACCTGCAAAGCAGGTACCAAAAGCTGTGACCCTGGTGGGCTAAACAATATACTGCTAAGACTTACAGGAAACAACTACTCAGCGGACAAATGCCCCGACCTGCATTGCACTAAACCTGCAAGTTTTGACTAAGACATCACTGATGTCTGATGGGTAGCAGAACTGACCACCAGAAGGATACACTTATCACTCACTATGGTTTGCTATTATTATTTGTCTTTTCAATTACTTATGGCATACTGACGAGAACATAACAAGTTCTAAACTGATCTATGTCTAGTGAGGAACTGACAAATGATTTTAGCTACCAAACAAGACTTGCAGGTTTAATTCAATGGAGGTCGGGGCCTTTGTCGGCTGAGTAGTTGTTTCCTGTAAGTCTTATTCAGTATATAGTTTAGCGCACCAGGGTTAGAGATCACAGCTCTTGGTTCCTGCTTTGCAGGTCGTTATCAGTCACTATGACATCAATGATGTCTGACGGGTATCAGCACTGACCACCAGAGGGATACACTTACTATATCTGGCTTGTTCAGTCTACTTTAGGCTAGCCTGGTTTGCTATTATTATTTGTCTTTTCCATTACTTATGGCATACTGACGAGAACATAACAAGTTCGAAACCGGTCTATGTCTAGTGAGGAACTGACAAATGATTTTAGCTACCAAACAAGACTTGCAGGTTTAATTCAATGGAGGTCGGGGCTTTTGTCGGCTGAGTAGTTGTTTCCTGTAAGTCTTATTCAGTATATAGTTTAGCGCACCAGGGTTAGAGATCACAGCTCTTGGTTCCTGCTTTGCAGGTCGTTATCAGTCACTATGACATCAATGATGTCTGACGGGTATCAGCACTGACCACCAGAGGGATACACTTACTATATCTGGCTTGTTCAGTCTACTTTAGGCTAGCCTGGTTTGCTATTATTATTTGTCTTTTCCATTACTTATGGCATACTGACGAGAACATAACAAGTTCGAAACCGGTCTATGTCTAGTGAGGAACTGACAAATGATTTTAGCTACCAAACAAGACTTGCAGGTTTAATTCAATGCAGGTCGGGGCTTTTGTCCGCTGAGTAGTTGTTTCCTGTAAGTCTTATTCAGTATATAGTTTAGCGCACCAGGGTTAGAGATCACAGCTCTTGGTTCCTGCTTTGCAGGTCGTTATCAGTCACTATGACATCAATGATGTCTGACGGGTATCAGCACTGACCACCAGAGGGATACAGTTACTATATCTGGCTTGTTCAGTCTGCTTTAGGCTAGCCTGGTTTGCTATTATTATTTGTCTTTTCCATTACTTATGGCATACTGATGAGAACATAACAAGTTCGAAACCGGTCTATGTCTAGTGAGGAACTGACAAATGATTTTTAGCTACCAAACAAGACTTGCAGGTTTAATTCAATGCAAGTCGGGGCTTTTGTCCGCTGAGTAGTTGATTCTTGTAAGTCTTATTCAGTTTTTCATTTATTTCTTCCGGTATCAACCCTTCACGAGTAATAAGGACTTCTTGGTTTTGTCAGTTTATACTTAACATACTTAATATCTACTCGATCTTTTAAAGAATTCTGTTTAAAACTTTTTTGTTTTTGTCGAAAGGGACTGAGACTTTTGCACAGGATTGTGTGTTCAGTGAAATACTTATTGCGCCCGTTATTTTGAATACTACAAAATCGTCGATTGTAATATATCATTTATCATATCTTTATATGTGTATGTCAGCGCATTGCCCTGGATCACCCCTTGGTGTTTACATTACATACTATTTACTCGCAGACCTTAGACCACTATATATTTTTCTAGTGGCAAGTTTGTACTTATATTGTATCCAAATAAGAAACATATTTGTTTGATTTAAACGTAATTTATTTTATAAGAAAATAGTTTTACGGGCGCAGATGGCAAAAAAGACAACAGATGCAAAATACATTTAATGAGATGCAGAAACGGGAAATGATTACATATTAATAAATTACTCAGCAGTATAATTTTTTCTTTCAGTTTTACTAGTAGTTGATGAACGTATAAATGTATTTAATGTTATTTTTATGCCCCATATACTGCAACACGCAGGAACCATATGGGAAACAGTTAAGGTATGAATACACTTGTAAATTATCTGTATTCAATACGGAAATCTCTACAAAGCACATACCGTGTATATCAACGTTCGACCAATATTGAAAGTTCAAAAATATTGAAATTATCCATTAGATGCAGACTTGTATAAAAAAATATTATAATCTGCACCAACAGTGATGAGGTCATTAGTTAGAAATCACAGTTTTATTTGATCAGAATTGAATGGCCCAGAATTCACTTTACCTCTTTATTGGAAAGGATGACTTCTTACATCACAACGTATTTATAGAATATGCAGTAAATTTAAGCTCTTTTAAATCCAAGATATTTCAAGTTAAATGTGATCTCAGGTGACTACCAATAAACCGTTGTTTTGTCCGCTTAACAAGGTAAGATCACCATACCTACATTAAATGTTAAATTTATAACATAACATTCCATAAAAAAATATTGCCCGGTTATGTTAATTGAGTACCACAGATTTAATTTCTTAGCTGTTTATTGGCAACCTTCACATTTATTTAATAAGATAATATCTTTGATATATAAGTAAACATCACAATAAGGTTAAAATATATCATTATTTTGACATAATCTCTTTTAAATCCTTAAATATTGATAATCAGTTTAATTAAATCAGTCAGGAGCGAAAGCAATATATTTGTGCAGTGAAAAAAATTATTAATAAAATAAATACAGTTAGAGTACCTACAAAATTATGCCAATTATTACTTTAGGTCATTCTTTTGACTAAAGCTAAGAACATAATACAAGATAGAAATGGCAGGGAAATGAGCCCAGTTCTTCGAAATCATCCAAAGACCAAAATTACCATATATAGTATACGAAAATCTATGCCAAGACTGTAGCAAGTCATATATAGGACAGGCAAATAGAAGGATGAGTGTAGAAAAAGGGGATCATATAAATGCAATACAAAACGACGAGAAAATTTTATCCCTAGCACAGCAAGTGAAAAAGGCAGTACACAAACCACACTAAAGTAGCCAATATTGAACATCACAAGTCAAGAATCACCAGAGAAAAATAAAAAATAGAAAAAAATACCACAACCGCTTACTTCACGCCAGCTTTGTCAGGCAGATACATCACTGAGCACACGCGACTGATATTGCTTGTATGATTGCTCTGGACAATTGACAACATATCTGAATTTTAGGTTGTATCTGAGGTGCAACTCTTTTACAGATTCTTGCATGACAAAACGACTTTCTAGGAAAATATAAAAATTGCAAATGAATAGAACTTTCTAAGGCCTTCATTATAGCTCTTAATTTAATTGTTTTAATTTTTTACACATCTACCAATCAAAATGTAAAATCTAACCAAATTCATCGCTTTATAAAAAACCGTCAACTGAAATATGCACACACCAAATAAACTTTTAAAACTAAAGTAACAAAAGAAAATACTTCTTATAAGATAATGAGGCACAGCCTGTGGCAATGCGGCTCCTACATCTACTTACTGTCTAACAGGTGAGTGACAGATGGTGTTTTTTAAGTTTTAGGGAAATACTTAACAGAAACGTGGTACTCGGAAGTAAACACGGTTTTGTTAAATACCCATTATAGATAAATATTTAAAATTGGGATGTTTATATAGTGGTGGTCGACAAATAAAAAGTCCACTTTTATATACATATAATGTTGATACTTTCAGAATTATATAGCGCATAATATTCTATTATCCAATTTATTTGTGTTAGATTACACAGACTTATGTAATATGTATTTTTGTATTTATCTAATCTCATTTCTTTATTTGGCGAGGAAATTCTTTACGTTACAGCTATTACCCGATCGATAAACTTTCACGAAAATTTACACTGTGATAGATTTAAATTTTGTAAAAAAATCGTCTGAATATACCAGGTAGTACGAAAAGTACTACCAACTTTTTTATTTTAAACGGTACCCCTGTATATTTCTCATATTCCGATAGGAGAATTCATTGCGAATTCAGATATGTCATATTTGCTATACTTAACTTATGTAATAACTAAAATATTGCTAATCGACCTGCAGTATAATAGACTAGTCTGTAATTTTAATATCAGTAGTGATATTAAAATATCAGTATTGCTATGACTAACTCATTGCAGATTTGTTTCTAAAATAAATTATTCTGACATTGACACTTAAAATCAAAATAATTGTTTATAAAAATGGTGTTAAATAAATTTGTTAAGAAGGATATGCATAATGTTTATTGGAATTTCGACATAAAGAAAAAACTTTCAATCATATATTATTTTTGGACTTATATTGCGATGTCAACTTGTTCCGGAAAAAAACTACATTTAGGGCGATCAAGAGTAACATCTCCAAAAACGTATTTTTATAAATTTAACCATTGCTTCACTTTGAGTGTTATTTAAGATTATATACTAACTTCCAGGCCTATCAGAGTTAAACTCAATTCTACAAGGTATTCTACGTTGATTCAAATTTTCCTTTACTAAATTTTTTCAAATGGAACACCCTGTATATTTTTATTTAAAATGTTTCATCAATTGCTTACATGTTGACACCTTTCAGAATATTTTTTGAACAAACATGAATACTCTAAAAACCGTTGAAAGAAATTAGTCACAATGAGGTATCAGCATGTAAGTAATTGATTGCTCAAACATTTTACATAAAAATATACAGGGTACTTCATTTGTAAAAATTGAGTCATGACAGTTCAAAAATGTAAAAATTTGAATCAACGAATCAACGTGGAGAACACCCTATAAAATTGGATTCAACTCTGAGAGGCCTGGTCTTGTTCTTGACTAGCACTCAAAGCGAAACGATGGTCAAATTTATGAAAATACTCTTTTCGCAGAAGTTACTCTTGATCGCTGTAAATGCAGTTTTTTTCGGAAAAAGGTGAATAACATTGCAACATCACAGTGTAAGTGCAAAAAGAATATATGACTGGATAGAGAATTAAGAGTATTACATTTCAAACAGTTAAAAAGATATTGACCGTCTGCACCCTATTGACTCAACCTGTATATGTATGTAGTAAAAAGAAAATGGAATTACATGTAAGAATGTGATTCATGTACACATTTCTGTCTGGTAATTTACGACTAACTGGAAGGCGTCTGTGATACCGTAAGTAAATCATAAACAATAATTTTGTATTTTGTTAATACGTTGAGAAGTAGCGGCACTAACGGAACGCAGTTCACTTACTGTGTTGTAGTAAATTATATCTTAAAATTTAGAATGTCTTTTCTGAAAGAAACAAGCAATATCTCCGGGGCGCTTCAAAAACCCTAGTAACATTAATAGGGACAATTCCTCATATTATAATACGACAGAATGCCCATATAGCTAAGTGGCTTTCTTAAGTATCTTGTTTAACAATTGGAATAAAACATTTCATACATTTTGTAGGTACGTATCGAAGTATCATTTATATGTGTCAATTAGTTAATCAGATGTTATTATTCATACATGACGTTTCAATTTATCAAATGAGAAAATGCAATTCCCTAACACTTTTCTTTGTTATTTTACTGAAGTAATAAGATGGTATACATGAAATTGATAAAGAGTACATTATTTGTGGAGTGTGGACACAAAATTGAAAATATTTGATTATTATGCATTATAAATTAAACTTGAATACGTTGACGTATATGGTATTAATTTCATTTTTTTTGTCATTTTTGTGTTATAACTTTACTTTTTTGCAGACTATGGAGCTATCGAAAAATTTTATCAAGAAAAATTGTTCACAATGAAAAGTTATGCCCTTTTGCTAAATTAAAAAACCGCTGCCAAGTATTTGGGGATCATAACTTCCTCACCGTAGTAAAACTCGACGTGTGGTAATATAAATATAAATATAGTAAAAGTAATTTTTCAAAAAAGTCACATTGGTGGAATGTCACTAAATATTTTTTTTTTGAAAAAGTAATTTTTGACGTTTCAAAAAAAGTCACATTGGTGGAATGTCACTAATATTTTTTTTGACATATCAAATTGACATTTCAAAAAAGTCACATTTTTTGACGTTTCAAAAAAAACTCACATTTTTTGACGTTTCAAAAAAACTCGATGTTTGGTGGAGTTTGTAATAAAAGTAATTTTTGACGTTTCAAAAAAGTCACATTGGTGGAATATCACTAATATTTTTTTTTAGCCATAACAAATTGACGTTTCAAAAGTCACATTTTTTGACGTTTCAAAAAAAACTCGATGGTGGAGTTTGTAATAAAAGTAATTTTTGACGTTTCAAACAAGTCACATTGGTGGAATGTCACTAATATTTTTTTTGACATATCAAATTGACGTTTCAAAAAAAGTCACATTTTTTGACGTTTCAGAAAAACTCGATGTGTAGTGGAGTTTGTAATAAAAAGTAATTTTTTGACGTTTCAAAAAAAGTCACATTGGTGGAATGTCACTAATATTTTTTTTTTGAAAAAAGTAAGTTTTGACGTTTCAAAAAAGTCACATTGGTAGAATGTCACTAATATATTTTTCTGACATTTCAAATTGCCGTTTCGAAAAATTCACATTGGTGGAATGTCAGTACTATTTTAAAATTAGAAATATCAGAAAAAAAATTACACATTTCAAATTGACGGTTCAAAAATGTTACTAATATTTTTTTTGACATTTCAAATTTTAAGAACTCAATCTCTTCCTTGACCTCTAGAATGTGTGTACAAAAATTGAAAGCTTTATCTCAAAAACTGTAGCTGTTATAGCGAACCACACAGACAGACGGACAGTCACACAGACAGAAAAATTTTTTGTCTGAAATTTTGTGTATCGTCATAATTCGTCGAGATTCGTCCAGAAATGCAATAAAAATTTTCAAAAATTTTTTCACGAATACATACCTTCCTCACAGGGGTGAGGAAGTAAAAAGTTACATTGGTAATAAAAAATGATGAAAAAATCCATTTGACCTTCCTGAAATTTCGTACGCAGAATAAGTTTTCATCGTGAATAACATCTCCGAAGAAAAAAAAATATCATCAACGACTTTATCTTTCAATTTGTTTTGATTTCTTACAAAAAAAGGCATTTTAACAGAAAATATTTTGATTTTTGAGTTTCGCCAGTATACAATTCACAAATTAAGTCCAGATATATCCAAAGTGAAGTTTAGGTTAACCAGGAGCAGATACAAGAAAATTGTGTTGATACCAAAAAATGTTTGGTCCCTTTTTCATTATTGTTAACAATATGTATAAAATACAATAATATTTAAAATGTTTTTCTTATAATGTTTTCGTCACAGAAGTTATCCCCTGAAAATCGGAGATTATATATTAGGTATCAAGAGAGACTTGTTTATAAAATTATCCATTCAAATGCCTACAGTCTGAAATGTAATTTATATACACTATTTTAGTTTCGACTCCATTCAACTTTCAATTGTTTTGTACATATCAATACATAAATTCCACTATGGTGAAATCTCACTATGTCTCTTAGTATCACCCGATATTACATGTTGTATTTCCCGTGACAAGTATAATTAAGAAATATATTAAGAAACAAATCAAATAAATGTAGTTACTGCTTCAACTTTCTAAGTACCGATTACAATTACGTTTTAAGAGTATCCGACTCGACACAATTTCATACTACGATATTCCCCATTCGGGGCTATTTGGAGACACTGTCAATAAGCCTAGTATTTAAAATAAATATAGTTTAAAAAAACTAAAAAACACGCTTTTAAAGCACATCAAACTAAAAAGTGAAAAATAATTATTAATATAAACTGAAAACAATAATGTGTAATATTATTGTGAAAAAAAGCGTGGGTTGCTCGATATACGAAAAATATGGCACAAAGCGCCCCACGCTTTTTTCACAATAATACTAGTATTTTTCGTTCATTATTGTTTTCAATTTATATTAATAATTATTTTTCACTTTTTTAGTTTGATGTGCTTTAAAAGCGTGTTTTTTAGTTTTTTTTAAACTATATTTATTTTTCACTTTTTTAGTTTGATGTGCTATGAAAGCGTGTTTTGTAGTTTTTTTTAAACTATATTTATATTGCTCATTGATGCTGATATTATAACATATTACGATCCAACAGATATTTTTGAAAAAAAAATATTTTTTTATTTCAGCCATGGGATTTGAACTCACGCCCGAGGAGTCCGTCGTTTCGCGTCGACTAAGACTTGCCCTCTCGGCCAACGACCGAACTGAGAATCACGGAATATACTTACAATATTAAGCCTCTTGCTCTCACGCAGAGGATACGTGAGGAAAGGACTGGCGATCCTGATCAGGATAATGATATAAACTTATCAAATTATTGTATTGTTACCGGTTCTTCATAAGTGTACAAAGTTTCAATTAAATCTGTCCATTTAAAGTGGGTCAAAATCGAGTCCAAAGATTCGGTTACAAACAAACAAACAAGCAAGCAAACATATGTACAGGTGAAGCTAATAAAAGCGTGTTAATAATAAATAAATATAGTTTAAAAAAACTAAAAAACACGCTTTTAAAGCACATCAAACTAAAAAGTGAAAAATAAATATTAATATAAACTGAAAACAATAATGAACGAAAAATACTAGTATTATTGTGAAAAAAGCGTGGGTTGCTCGATATACGAAAAATATGGCACAAAGCGCCCCACGCTTTTTTCACAATAATACTAGTATTTTTCGTTCATTATTGTTTTCAGTTTATATTAATAATTATTTTTCACTTTTTAGTTTGATGTGCTTTAAAAGCGTGTTTTTTTAGTTTTTTTAAACTATATTTATTTTTCACTTTTTAGTTTGATGTGCTATGAAAGCGTGTTTTGTAGTTTTTTTAAACTATATTTATATTGCTTATTGATGCTGATATTATAACATATTACGATCCAACAGATATTTCTGAAAAAAAAAATTTTTTTTTTATTTCAGCCATGGGATTTGAACTCACGCCCGAGGAGTCCGTCGTTTCGCGTCGACTAAGACTTGCCCGCTCGGCCAACGACCGAACTGAGAATCACGGAATATACTTACAATATTAAGCCTCTTGCTCTCATGCAGAGGATACGTGAGGAAAGGACTGGCGATCCTGATCAGGATAATGATATAAACTTATCAAATTATTGTATTGTTACCGGTTCTTCGTAAGTGTACAAAGTTTCAATTAAATCTGTCCGTTTAAAGTGGGTCAAAATCGAGTCCAAAGAGTCGGTTACAAACAAACAAACAAACAAACAAGCAAACATACAGGTGAAGCTAATAAAAGCGTGTTAAAAAAGACTACAGTCAGCCAGAAATTGTGGAAAAAATATAATGGAATTGCAGGAAACAGAAACTGTTTGGCCATAATTATCCTCAAATTTGAAGTGTAATTAAGTCATTCAACATTATGTTTAGAAGTGGAAAGACCAAATATACTTTAATATAAGTTTTTGTCAAAATGAAAGTAACTCAATCAAAATTAATCCCATTTATTATAACAATAGTGCATAAAATTAACATTGGTTTCAAACCAGATGTTTTGTTGCTTATTCTGTATTGTTTGATATTGCGTAATTTTTATTTAAAACTCACTTATAAGTTCGGTGCAACATTAACATTAAAAAAAATATATAATTTAACTAATAAAAACCTCGTATTTGACGGCTTTTAACCTTTTTTTATTTTGCATTTATGTACATTTTTTATAGCCAAAACCGGTAAACGGTATCGCGATAATTGCCAGGAGTTTTTTGTTGTATATGTATTTATATAAAGTGACAAAATTCGACTATAGTGAAAGGAAAAGTTGACCTTCTGTTACACCCAACTCCTTAAGGACTGTTATTCTAGATTGTAACATAAGAAAAGTAACAAAATTATTGAATCAAGTAATGTCGTTGGCTCTGGCTGCAAACGGGTTTTCAAAAATTACACTTTTTCTATTTATTTTTCGATGACTAACAAAATTAAATATATTTTATTCTAAAAAAATAAAAAAATTACAGTTATTCCTGATTGTAAACATCAGAATTTATTGTGAAATAGATTAAATTGTCAAAATATACAATTGTTTTTTTCAGAGAAGAAAAGATTAAAAATATCTTAATATCTCTTCAATTCGTCATAAAAATTGTCTACTCCATTAACTTATAAGTTGTTTTATTACCTACATATTTTTTTAAAATATAATTATCAATTTTGAGGCTCATTTTTAATTTACAAATAATTATTAACATATGTGGGAGAAGATGAATAGTGTAATCATGATATTATTTATTTTTGTGAGTAATTATTAATCGGTTCTTCGTAAACATGAGTTTCGACCTCAGAACTATGTTTGGTATCATATCATATATATGCAGAAGTCAGTAAAACACATCGGAAAGAGCAAAATAACAACGGAATGTTTCTGGAAATATTTTTGTTAACGTTTGTTTTTTTCGATCTGATTCGTCTCCAATTCTTATGTTGACCATATAAAATGACATTTCATCGTACTGTTACTATAATAAACGCTTAATTTCTTTATATGCCGCCGATTATGTTGGGTTTTGAAGATTCTTAGAGCACAAATAATAATACAAGATAGATTTGTTGGGGTTCAAAATAATACAATGAAGGTTTAGTGCCATATTCCCCAAAAAGAAACAATTATGCAGTTACGGACACGTGTTTCGGAGTTATTGCCCCTCATCAGCGTAGCGTAACTGAGGAATTGGATCTACGATGGGATAGATCAGGAACAAGAACTAAAATAAGGCTGGAAACTACAGTACACAGTACTCAATTAGTGTCTTCATGTTCCCATGTGCCACATTTGGGGCCTCGATGAGCACAGTCAACACACAGAGCTCTATGTGTACTGCCATTTCCACCTGGCACATACAAATACAACAAGATAGATTTATTGGGGTTCAAAATAAAACAAAGAAGGTTTAGTGCCATATTCCCCAAAAAGAAACAATTATGCAGCTACGGACACGTGTTTCGGAGTTATTGTCCCTCATCAGCGTAGCGTAGCTAAGGAATTGGATCTACGATGGCACTAAACCTTCTTCGTTTTATTTTGAACCCCAATAAATCTATCTTGTTTTATTTGTATGTGCTAGGTGGAAATGAGCAGTACACATAGAGCTCTGTGTGTTGACTGTGCTCATCGAGGCCCCAAATGTGACACATGGGAACATGAAGACACTACTTGAGTACTGTGTACTGTACATTCCAGCCGTATTTTAGTTCTTGTGCCTGATCTATCCCATCGTAGATCCAATTCCTTAGCTACGCTACGCTGATGAGGGGCAATAACTCCGAAACACGTGTCCGTAGCTGCATAATTGTTTCTTTTTGGGGAATATGGCACAAATAATAATTTTGAGTGACTGGATGTACCCACCGATTTACTGGAGCAGACCTAATTTTCTTAATATTATTAAAGATAATTTATGTTTTAAATATAAAATATCGCAGTATAAAAAAAGAAATCCCAATTTTTATTTGCTGTATTTAATTGAGTATTCTCAAAGCTTTATGGAATACATAGAAACTACATAGTTTTCCAAACAAATTTGGAATCACCAAAAAGTATATTAAAATCGAATAGCCCCAGTCACGGGCTAACACTAGTTACAAGAGCGGATAAACTACCATCCGTATTATTAAATTCTTCGGTGGCAAATAATTTTATTTTTTTAAGTTTGTGTGTAAAATTGATAATATATTAAAATTGTGTTGTAGATATTACGTAGATTTTGAAAAAATCAAAAATTATAATTTTCTCGAAAAAAATTTTTTTTTAAATTTATTCTAGTACATCTTTAGATAAAAAATTGTTATATTGTTTGGATACTTCTTATAGAAGTTGAGATATAAATTCTGAAAATCATAAATCGACTACCCAGTATATAGACCCAAGGTTGATATTATTAATCAAGTTGCTTTGAAGTAATAAAGTATTATTTTTCTTATGTGGAAGGTCCCTTTATTTTTAAATTTATTGTTTATTGGAATATGACTTAAAATGTTATTAAATTTAGATCTGTGCACTGTCAGTTAATAACGTATCAAATTATGCCCGAATATAACAAGAAAAATAATAATTCGTGTTTCACTTAGTTTTATGCCAAATTATATAATCGACATAATAAATATAAGAAACAAGTATTTTATTTTATTATATAGCGTAAAATTATATATAGTCACCATTCTAAAAATAACTACTGACCGACTGTTCTCTTATTAACCATAGCCAGGGGAATTAACACTTTACCATTTCGTCCAGTACGGTGTGTTTGCAACACTTGACGCAATCACTTTCTCTGCAGCGGGGGCGACAGTTCCTGCAGCCGACATATGGTTCGAAATATGTAACAATTACCGCCCTAGATGTCATCGATTGTTCTAAATTTTCACCACGTCATACTATATGCAAAATAAATCGTATCATGTTCTTTATTTACGATTATTTAACGTCTCACTTTCAGGAATGATTCGCTAATTTGTTTTTGTGCTTTTTGAACATATGTTGTTAGTTAGTTCTGTGTAGGCTGAAGAGAGACTAAATTATTGTGTAAAAGTAATCAGCATATGTTTTAAATATAAATAAATATATTTTTTGCCTCTGTATTTTTTTAAATCAGACATTTAACTTTGCATTAAAAAGAACAAGCAGGTGTGTGAAGTAAGCCAGTCGGTCTTCCCATATATAATAATAATTGGTATGGAATTATGGTTGGATTAATGTGCACTCGTCCATCCCTAGAGACAACGATGCGAAGAAGTCTCTGAATAAACGCAGCTAGCAGACAGAAGCATCCTATGACATCTGGATGCCGGAGACACCTATACATACCTCATATCTCAAGTAAAGGATTCTCTGCACGAGACGTAGAATCGCCTTCTCCGAAAGATTTGGTATTCTGAACTTTCGAAGAAGAACTAGTTGTCTGCTTGCGGTTCCGGTTCACCTCTACTCCTTGGAGTAGTAAAGTGGACGGCAAATGAGCTGCTCCAGTTAGATAGCGATGATGAATAAAAACAGGAGCATTCAACCTATATCATTTGTTCCTCATGTTTAACTCCCACAACGGGGGTGTCGAGGACTCTTAAATCTGGAGTATATGCATGGCAGAGTCGAGGGCTTAGTAGTACTGAGTATGGCATGTAACTCAGAAGCTCAGACACACTCTTACAGTTAGCAAAATATCATGAAACTGTAGCAGTGGGCACAGGATTGTTCAAGGCAACAAAGAAAGCAGCAGATGAGCTTGGTGTCGTATTCTACACCAAACGAGGAGGCCGGCGAGATGCTGACGTTGAACCAGTTACTAAGCTTTCGCTGAATAGTCTGAAAGTTCGAATAAAATCTGCGTAACAGGAAAACTTGTTTCGGCAGCACGTCGATGAACGCCAGCATGGTGTCTTCTACAAAAACATAGAAACACTGGGTTCATCGAGTAGGCTGCATTCGTCTTTCTAAGGTCATCTGCGGAGAAAATCATCACCTTGAATGAAGACCTATTAACACGATCTCCAGGACGAGCTTCAAGTGCTATACCCAACTTTCTTAAGTTGATACACTGATAAGAAAAAGATGATTTAAATTTTTGTTATCATCTTTATTTATTTTTTCACGTTGCTTGTTCCGCCAAATATTGTGATTATTGTCTCGATAAGTTACAAATTCAGGAGTTTAGAAACTCAGGATGAGTATGTGATAGTTTACGTTCAAAAAGTAGTTTATAAATCGCGAGTAGTGAAAATATCACATTTTAATGTAATATCTAAATTATTTTAAACGCTACTTCACTTTCAGATTTATCTAATTTTGAACCTAGACTAAACATCAATTCAAAGATCAATTCAAGACCCTTCCATTGTATTTAGATTTAGGTATTTCATAGATTTATTTTAATATCCAAATCAGCTCGTAATAATAAATACGACAGTTAAATAAATAATTATAGGTAAAATAAGTTTATCATTACCTAATTTATAGGTATCTTTATTACAATCTATATTGTATCATTATCAGGAAAATGAGTAATACGCCCGTTTTATTGAATTTGTTGGTTGTGAAATAAATACAAAAGCAGTGATCGGTGACCATAATACAATGCTCTATAGAATGGCGGAATTAAAATAATTAGTGTATATTATTAATATTATTCTTAACCTTTGTTAATACACGGGGTATTTTAAATATTTATGAGGTTTCGCTATTTGAAGGTTCTTTTACCCACATACATATTTTTAATTGCCAACAAGTTTAGGTAGCTTTATATAATGTTTTGATTGTATTTTTCTGTTCACCAACATGAAGCTGAAGGATATACCTTATAGAGGGTGAGGCAATAGTGCGTCCGACTTCGATATGTCGAGTTCTATTATAGCTAGAAACTTGACTAGACAAAAAAGTTTATAACCGGAAATTATTTTCGATTATACAGGTTGAGCCAAGACGAATCTACAGGGTCAACTAACATACTTTTAAATTGAATGCCATGTATATCAGAACATTCTTTGAAATCTCTTTGTGGCCTCCTTCTACTTCCTGTATTATTATTGACTCTTTCCCAACCACTTGGATGTAATGATTTTTTTTGTTGAAATAATGCCTTTTACACGTGTATATTAAAAAAATCACTACAGTCACAATTATCGATTTTAAGAAAAAATATGTTAGTACCAGTTATGAGACATCTGTATGACGACACTCAGCCATTTTCACTTTCTAAAAGCATACAGGATGGCCAAAAATAATTTTTAAATTTACAACTATTTGAACTGAATTTTTTAAATTTTTTGCAAATGGAACATCCTGTATATTTTTGGACTATGTGATGTAGAATTGAAAACGAAAATTTGTTGTACGTTCATGCCTATAGCTGTTTGTAACCATTTTCGATTTATTGAACAATAACTGCAAAATTCAGCAATAAAAATTAAAAATATGTTTTTTTTGAAATTCAAGAGATGTTATAAAAAGTGCTCCACATGTTGTCCATTTTGATTGACACACATTTCTATGCGTATTTGGAATGAGGTTTCTACTGTTCATAAAATTGTCGAAATATTACTTCTAAAAGCATGGTAACCTTTCCTTCAAATTTTGGATTGTTGTTGGTGTGATGCTTTTATGGGCATCATGTAATACGTTTATTATAATACCTTCTCTTGAATTATTTGAAAAAAACCCTCATTTTTTATTTTCATTGCTGAATTTTGCAGTTATTGTTCAATAAATTGAAAATGGTCACAAATAGCCATAGAAATGTACGTAAAAAATATTCGTTTTTCAAAACTACATCACATTGTCCAAAAATATACAGGGCGTTCTATTTGAAAAAACTCATTTCAAAAAGTTGTAAATTTAAAAAATCCTCTTTGGTCACCCTGTATATTTTTTAGGAAGTGAAAATGGCTGTGTGCTCATACAGTTATCGCGTAACTGGTACTAATATATTTTTCTTAAAATTGATAGTTGTGATTGTAGTGATATTTTTAATATACACGTGTAAATGGTGTAATTTCAACAAAAAAAAAAACATTACATCCAAGTGGTTGGGAGAAAGTCAATAAGAATCCAGGAGCGAAAGGAGGCCAAAAAGAGGTTAAAAAAAATGTTCTGATATACATCGCATTCCATTTTAAAAAAATGTTAGTTGACCCTGTAGAATCGTCTTGGCTCAATCTGCATATTCGAAAACAATTTAGGTTTTGTCTAGTTTTCTTATGTTTTTAAATCAAGTTTCTAGCTATCATAGAACTCGAGATATCGAAGTCGGACGCATTATTGCCCCACCCTGTATAAACGAAATATAACAGTATTTCAGAATTAAGATATAAAATTATAAATTATTTATATCTTAGCATTTAAACGAAGGTAAAAATATATAATAAGTTGTTGCTGTACATTTACAATGATTTTCGAAATTTGTAATATAAAATGAAAATCGCCGTGATCAAATACTGTATTCTGGTCTAGTTAATGTTATGTGTACAAGAAATAACATTCAAGTAATCTGAAAATGGTGAGAATTGATTACCTGAGAATTATTTGTAAGAGAATTAGAAGATGGGTGATAAAATTGAGAGACGAATACGTTTGAATCACGACATAGATTTAAATAAAAATATGCTCTTTAATATGAGAATTAGGCTTGGCTAACCGCAAGGTATATGATGTAATTGGTATGTTGGTGTCATATAAGTTATTTTACTGTTTAGACACATATTATACATATTATTATATTTGTTAAAAAAAAGTAAACATTATTTTCACCAAATGACTTAACTGAGTTATTCTAATTTGTGAATTGTTTAGAAAGTTGCTATAAACAGCCTAAGCTAATCACAAATGAGTATAACTGAGTTAATTCAATTATAGTTGTGAAAAGAATTCACTTATAATGTATGTTAAATTTGGAAGCTTATAAACTATTTAATTATTAGTTCCAGCGACATAAATTTAATTTAATGAAAATAAATTTAATTTAATGATTTTATATTTGTGTTTGTATTTATATTAGTCCCTATTAAATACCTGTTTCTTTTTTGAAAAGCATACACATGTTTTTATATTTCTTCCGATAATAAAATTTGTCACAAAATAACTAAAAACAGGATGTCCCAAGAGTGCGTCAAAGTCCAATATGGGTCTTATCAGAAGACTTGGTAATGGTAATGGTAATGGTGGGGGAGGCTGACGCCTGGCAAGTAGGCCACAGACGGGCCCTTTTTACCAACCCCCAGCTGTCCCCTCAGCCATGTGCTTCTCTTGCTCCCTCATCGAATCTTTCCGACCTTCTGATGAAGGTCAGGATGTCACTCATTGCGAGGGAGCTCATCTCCTCCCTTAGAAGCGCCTCAGAACCGAAGATACTGTGTCTCAGGCGCCCAAACGCTTCACATTGTCCCAGGAAGTGGTAAGATGTCTCTTCATCACTCCTGCATCTTGGACATGTAGGGTCTTCCTCAATACCTATCAATGATAGATGCCTCTTAAGTCTGCAGTGGCCTGTCAGAACACCGATTAAGAGATTCAGAGTTTTACGACTCCGTCCCAGCAACCAGGCCGATCTCGATTTGTTCGGCCCCGTCACAAAATCTCAGAAGTCTTTGAAAATTATTTATTTATTGAAATGGTATAGCGTCAAAAGACGCACACTTAGACAATTCTTGAAACATACACGGAGTATCTTCGAGGTCTTTTTTTTAATGAAACAACCTACATATTTTTGCACTTTAGAATTCAGCGTAAATTTACCTTCCCAATGTCCTCTAGATTTATATTTATATCAAAAACATGGCTAGTAGATCAATTAGAAAAAGTATAATAATTTTTCAATGAAAAAGTAAAAATCTCTGGAAATATCAATTTTAGGTATAAGACATTAGTCCTAAAATTGTAGAGAATTAACGTGTCAAATCAAAAATGCAATAATATACAGGGTGTTCTGTTTAAAAAAATTGAGAAAATGCACTTAGAAATGCTTTTAATTAGCGCTAGTGTAAACAACACCTTGTATAATATTAATTAATATTTGGTGATTCTGTCGTTGAAGTACATCCATTGTCTACATAACTGCAAAACAAATGTCCTTAATTAATGTAAATACACACACAGCGAATTAATTTGTTAAACTTTGTTCAGACCAAAATTGTTATATTTTTTCGAATAACTGGGCAACACCACATCAAAATTCAAAAATGTGCAGGTCGTTGAAATGGTAATTTTACGCTGAATTCAAAAATGCAAAAATATGTATGGTGTTCAATTAAAAAAAAATGACCTCGAAGAAGTGTAGCCAGTCTACAGTAGTATATTTGAAAATGTTTTTATAATGTGCATTTTGACACTATGCCACTTCCATAAAAAATTAGTTTCCAAAGTCTTCTAATAAGACGTTAGTCAAAGTTGCAATTATTTCTGTAATTTTTACAAATTATGTTTTTTAAGTAGGTAGTAATCACGGGTTTATTTTGATTTGAATAATATTTTATATCATAAAGAATTACAGATGTACATTTTGTATCTTATTTTTATTAATGGTACTGTCGGTCTTTCTCTTTCAACAACCGCTAATTTGAGAACAACTCTGGCTGCGTCGCCATTGATTGTTGATAAAAGCAATTTAAAATTTTTAATGGCACTTTTACCGTTTTATGGAATCATCATATTTGTTATAAAGTTAATTCAGGTGCTTGATATATTTTTATTTATTTAATATCTTGGTAGAACCAACTGTACTGAACAACGGTCAACTTGAACAGACAATTTTAAAATTAATTGACTATTTAACCAGTTATTAATTAAAACAATAATAATAGTCATAATTTTTACTGGCCACCTCCATGAATCGTTGAGGTTTACCGAATTTATCTTTGACAGTTTTTTTTAAAAAAAAAAGTTTTGAAATCATTAATGTAGCGTTCAAAAAATGTCGGTCCACAATACTAATATAAATAAACCAGTAAACCCACAACGTTAGAAGACGTTTATAATGTCCAAACGCATTTGAAAAATGTGTCTTTTTTTACGTACAAAAAATTTTAAAATGTCGCGGTTTTACACATTTCAGATTACGAAATTATAAACATTAACTATTAGTATACGTGAAACGAGTATGTCAGATATTTTAAAATGTATTACTAATATACGTAACTTCAAAGCCTTTTATAATATGTTCGACCTCAATGGACTATTCAGTTGATATGGAAGTTTCATGAACGTTTAAAAGAACAGTTTTAAATAACGTTAATTTAACGTTGTCAAAAGGACTGCCAAAATTTTCGTGAAAAATTCATATATTTTTAACGTTACGATAGACCGTTATTTGTCCAACAATAAATAAACGGATGATTTTCTAATAATACTCAAATAAATCAATAAATTAAAAAACAAGGAAAAGCTTATTTTTTGGTCACAAATATATGTATTTTTTCAAAAATATCACAAATATATATACAGTGTGGAACACCCAAATGGAATAAATTCAGTATTTCAATTATTGTGCATGTTTGTAAAAAATCCCGAGACACGTCGATTTTAGATTCGAAAATATCCTGCAACGTAAAAATTTCATCCATAACTTTAACCCCCTTCTAGTGGCAGTTGCAACCCCTACATTTTTAAATAGGAAGTAGGGGCATGTGATACCTCATTTGAAAGGTCTCTTCATTCTTTTTCAAAAATGCTATGGTTTTAATATTTATTGCAAAAATTAACAACAAAAAAAAATGAATTCATCTGCTTGACGAAATTCGCTACAACAAACTAAAAAAAAAACTTAATTTCAACGTAGGAGAAAATTAGTTCCTTGAATGTCTTGGCAGCATCCTAATCTTAAATAAAAATGTCTTCTAACGTTTTCCAACATCTGAAGCGTGATCGACCTTACCGCAACCGTCATTTTTCTTCTCAAGTCAGCTATATAGCTTGGCTTAGTTTTGTATACCATACTTTTTACATATCTACATAGAAAGTAATCTAAGTGTGTAAGATGAGGAGAACGTGCATGCCATTTTAGCGATCCTCGCTTCCCTATCCACCGATTTGGAAATGTTACGTCGAGATATTACCGGACAATGATTCGGTAATGTGGTAGTACTCCATCCTTCTGGAACCATATCACATTGGCTGGAACTTGTGGGTTTGCTTGAGCACGATATAAGTTTATCAAAGTTGGTACGACATTATTTTGGAGCCGAGCTAAATAATTATCTCCATTCAAATTGCCATCAATAAAAAAGGGACCAATGACATGGTCTCCAATTACCTTCGCCCAAACATGAACCTTTTCAGGATTTTGCGTATGTAATTCTCTCATCCAGTGAGGATTTTCATTAGTCCAGTAGCGACAGTTTTGACGATTAACATGGCCATAAAGAGTAAAAAGTAAACTCATCAGGAAACAAAACATTTTCTAGTTGGATAACATTAGTATCTAACCTTTGCATCATTTGTTCAGAAAAATACGTTCTTCTATCAAAATCGTCTTCACTAAGCTCCTGAGTTGGGGTAGGTTTATAGGAATGCATTTTATTTTGTTTTAATAGGCGAATAATCGAGGGAATGGGAAACATTCAATGCTGAAGCTGCTTGTCGACTTGAACTATGTGGGTTTTCTTCAAACTCAAGCAGTATATCTAATTTGGTATCGTTACTCATTGCATTGGAAGTTTTTTCTTGTCTGCCGTACATGTCCATTTTCGTGAAACTGCTTTTCAATTTTGCTAATTGTACCTTGGGATATAGGCGGCAAATCAGGAAATTTTTCTTGAAATAAGCGAGCAACTTTGGCCTATAATTAAATTCTATCTCCGTAACCAACCATCTGTATAATTGTTATTTTATGCATTTCAGTTAAATAAACCATGTTTAGGAACTGCTGTTAGCAAAACTCAAACAATACTCAAAACACTGACAACTATTTACTGCTGTCAATCAAATAGCAAGTAACTACGGCATTTTCAATAAAACTGGCAATGCCAACTATGAAGAATTTTGATAAGTTTCTCTGTCTTCTTTTTAGCTGACAATGTTGAAAAAGAACACAAACTGTTTTTGCTAGCCTGCAAGAACAAAACGCTGTAAGTTTTATATTTTTCGTTTGTTTTAGCGAATTTCGTCAAGCAGACCGTTAATATTTGCAATAAATATTAAAACCATAGCATATTTGAATAGATAATAAAAATACCTTTCAAATGAGGTATCACAAACCCCTACTTCCCATTTAAAAATTTAGGGGTTGCAACTGCCACTCGAAGGGAGTTAAATTTAGGAATGAAATATTTATGTTGCAGGATGTCATTTTGAAATCCAAAATCGACGTGTCTCGCAATTTTTTTATAAATGTGTACAGTAATTGAGATACTGAATTTATTCCATTTGGCTGTGCCATACTGTATATTTTTACGATGCTCGTATTTTCAAATTTTCACATAATCAGAAACATAATAAATTATTTTCTATTAAAACATTTTTGTCTAACTTCTTGCTGTTGTGATGATTAATTGTTTTGCATAAGGAATAAAGCAAATTATTTTTTTAATTTTTCCTCTTGTAATAAATTGTGTTTATTGATAATTTGTGTTTTTTTTATTAAATTTTTTGTTTACCTGTATGTACATTTTCTTTGCAATATTACTCACGTAATAACCTATATCCACAAACGTCACTAGGCATTTCTCATAAAAACAAGTAATACAAGTTTAAATAAACATGTTTAATTTTCTTTCCCAACAATAATTAAATAAACACTTAAGGACTTAAAAGAGTATTATAGTGACGCTCTTGGGAAGAAATCCGTTAAAGTACCAACTCAACTCTTCTATATTTGAACCTACAGTTTAACTGTTTAGTAGTCGCTATTTCAGTCTTCAATTATACATCCAGTTTTTTTAGCAAACTATACTAGTACTTCTTGTTTTTAATTTTTTATAATAATATCGAGCGAGTTTATGTGCAATAAAAATTAAATTTAATGTGTGAATTTAAAAATTAAGTCATGCGCCATTAAAAGGTGACATCATCGGTGGTCACTTGCTAAATTATCCGCCGTTAAATGTTAGGGTGAATAAACATGTTTAAAAAATGAAAGTCTTTGCTAATTTGTGGTCAGGATGGTGTTATTTCACTCGACGAAAGTGCCAAGAGTCATAAAAATATTTTAAAACGTGTATTACAAGTTTTATTAACAATTACTGTGTACATGCGCTTGACATTTGAGGTAAATAATATTTGGTAATTCTAAATTGTAACAAAAAGCTTAAAAGTGCAAAAGTTAAGATTCATATGCATTAAAGTAATATGGTGGTAAATAGGGGTCACATTGACATTAATACAGTAATCTTGTCAATTTTATGTATCAAAATATTGTTGTCAACTTTATATCATATTAAAAGATTTTTTATGTATTGAAAACATAATTATGTGCCAACTTAAAAGTTCGTGTACGTAAGTTTTAGTGATATTGTATATAATTATTTATTTGTGGCATTTTCTGATGCCATATTGAGCCACTGTTCTACAAATTATTCAGAAAAATGGTTAGGTGAATCTCTGCGTCAAAGGGATAAGTCAATTGGGTTCTTTTTGAAAAAATGTTTTTGTCTATCCAAAATGTCAACTTCGATTTCCTCAAAATATTTTGCGTTGAATAATTTAATTTTCAGGTTACAATTTTTTATGTGTGAAACATTTTTTGGACAGGTAGAAACATTTTTTCAAAAAAATCAACCTCTGACTAACCCGTTTGAGGCAGAGGTTTATTTGATATATTTTCTGACTAACATTGAAAGAAAGTGAGATTAATTTTTCTTATTTTGTAATAGCCTTAAGTAAATCCTTGTTTGAAAATATATAGAAAATATGGTATTCATCCCTTATTCTGCAGTTTGAATTTCTTAGATTAAAGTCTTAATGGATTTCCTCATTAGATTTAATTGTCAAATATAGACGCATGAGACAATTAAAATAAACACTGTTAATAGTTAAAAATGTAATAATGAGATACGAATGTAATAAATATACTCATTGTTTTAAATTGAATCATAATTTTTCAATATCTTAAATTAATAGTTGTACTAATTGCAGAATTCTTTAAAAACTGTGGTAAAAAAAATGTTTCTATTACTTTTAAATTATATTAAAATTATTTCATGTAGAGAATGTATTTCAATAGAAGTAATTTGAATTATTTGTTAAAAATTTTAATTTGCGAAAAACTACACCCCTTCAATATATATATATTCATTTTTATTATATCGTGATAACTTATTCTATACCCTTGTATTTATTTGCCAATCCCCCCTCATTATAAAAGTTGCTCGTCTAACCGTTAGTTGAAATCTCCAAAACCAGTCGTACGAATTAGGCAATATCTTAAAATATACGTTAGTAAACATATGACAAGTGGCAGGAAATCGGGTTGAAGGATTCAAGGATTACTTTGCTCTTACTGAAATGTCAAATGCCACTTAATACCCCCGAAATTTGCTGGGGCCGACACTTTAATCCGGGCAGTGTTTTGTTGTTAACACAGAAATCTCTTAATTTAGGTCGCCAGATTTCTCCTCTTAGCAATTGTTATATTCAAGTTCCAAGTAACAGTGAGTATTTAAAAATGAATGTCAGTTTATTTCTTCAGTTTTCTTCAAGGAAACACAAAATCACTTCACGAGGAATTAGAAGCACTTAAGTCTGTTTTCCATTTCACAAATGTTTAGTCAAAGCACTATCACTTTAGTTAGTTAGTCCATGACATGGGGCGGTTTAAGAGCAAAATTCGTCAAGATCGGGTAGTTTTGGTGGATGGATATGTTAGTATTTGGTTTTTGAAAAACTTACCAGTCGCCATGGCTGTTTTTGCCAGGGCTAATGTGGCCCTATCACTCCACTGTTAATGTTAGGGCACTGCTACTCACTTTAAAGTCTTAAGATAGACTGACTAGCTTAAGAGCATCGGCGTCTTGGCTTCTCTGCGGCCATGAGAAGTTGCTTTTGATTGGCTATCGCGCGTATGTGAGAATTCACCGGAGTCAGTCACTTTAGAATAGAACGCGAGAGCCGAGTATTTCTGCAACTCGCTTCAAATTCTCTTGTTATGGTCAGCGAGCTTAACACATGGACCATGACTTCAGTATCTAAGTTAAAGTGAATTATGAATGGTATCCTGAAATAAATTAGCACGTAACAAGATAAATCAATATAGGATATTACTTATGTCTTTGGATATTCAGTGTTGCAGCCAATAGATATCAATGCAGGGTCAAGCGCAGAACCCTAGAAAATTGTAGATGTTTCGCGAAAGATCTGGTTCGCGAACGTAATTTTTTTTTCACGTGCAATTGTTTTTGTTTTCTGAATTTTAATTAAAAAGTGATGGTTAATTATAATGCTTATTTAACTGTAATTATAAATAATGGCATTTTACACATACGTAGCCTATAAGTTGTAGAAATGATGCAATGGTATTATAGTTATGGCAATGGAGGAGAGAATTTTCTCGAAACATTTTATTGATTGTGTTTTTCCCAAATAGCAGTTCAGCAAATCACATGTTTATATACAAACTGTAAGTAAATATACACTTTTTAATTAGTACGGAAACCTTGAGAAATTTAGAAAGATTTGATTACGAAATTTGATAATTACTCATAGCCTGCTGATGTAAAAATGTATGCACATATGCAGGTACTTGCTTTTTATAAGTTTGTATTTTAAGTAAATATTGATGTGTGAAATATTTTTGAAAGTTCACCACTAATTATTTATTCTAATCAAGTATTTTACGAAATTTAAAGCAAATGTTGCATTGTTGGAGAATATATAAATATTTAATCTATTTTGCGCTTTATTTAAATACCATTAAGCATGGTAGTTTATAAAATTTTAAACATTTTTGCATTTCATTCTATGAGAAAACTAATAACGTCATCCAAAAGTCGAAATCAAGATTTTAACATGTCTGATATCGATCCCAGAGAAGTGTTTCTCGGAATTTTGAGTGTTACTATGATTCGTTAATAATTTTTGACCACAATTGATCTTGGGAACGGCTAATGCAATTTAAAAAAAAACATATTTTTAGTATACCACGGTATCATTTCAACTTATACAGGGGTCTCACCAGGAACTGCGTCGATCGATATAGGGAAAAGTACGTACCAGAAAATTTTGAAAATTTAGGGAATTACTAATGGCAGTGTGGTCAAGTCAACTAATATAATTACAAGCATCTGGCGCTTCCGGAAGTCGATACCAACTTGAGTCAAAAACATGCCCAAAACTCAGCCGTTTCAGAGATATGACATTTTAAAAAAATTTTGACAGGTGTAATGGTTTACAATAACCTTTATAACTTTCTTAGGGTAAAAGACAGTCATTTGTTTTTTGGCATGCAGAAAGACTACTACGCTACGCTCTACAGTTTAAAGAAATTCAATAATAGTATACCAAGTGTTTCATTTTTGACGTTACATTTTGTAAACTTCAAACCGCGAAAACTTGCGTAAGTCAAATGGAACACCTGTATTTTTTTAACATCAAGTTATGTATAATTAAATACCTTTTTTTCTGATATGTAGATGTTTAATTTACAACTTTTTGAAATATTTGCGATTTTCTTAGAAATTCAAAAATTTTTAGTAAAAATTTTATGAAATTAGCCATGATTAGAAACAATCAGTAATGTCAGTCATTCTCTTATGTCAAAAAATGCCACCGCATTTAAATTACACCCTCGAGGACTTTTTGATTTATTATTTATGGAGAATGTGATAAAATAATATCAAGAACTTCGCTTCGAAATTCCCCGATATTTCAAAATGAAAGAGAAAATCCAAAATTTGTATCGATTCCATTCGATCTTCGATTCACCCGTGGTATTGGTAAGATTTTTAAAGATGTCAGCATGACAGTGGTTCATTCATGGGGAAACAAACTACAACAACCTTTAGGCAATCCAAAAGACAAAATTGAAACAAAGGAAAAGTCGGGGATTTGCGAATTTAGCCGTAAGGACTGTAATCAAAAATATGTTGGACAGACTAGACGATTAATTCAAACTAGATTCAAAGATCATATGGCCCATCTCAAATATGGTAGAACAGAATAGATAAGTCTAATGTAGCCCAACATGCGTTTGAGAACAACCATAAAATAGATTATTAGCAATTTAAGATTAATTAGGAATGTAACAAATACTAGATAGCTGGATGCATTTGAAAGCTTGGAAATCATAAAGTGTAAAAATAGTATGAATAGTAACAGAGGGCCTATCCCAAATAGCCCGCTTTATTGGTTAGTAACAGTTCGGTGATCCGTGACAATAGTTTAGGTATAAATAGGGTAGGTTATTAGCATAAGTTTAGTTTTAATCATCTCCAGATGATGCCAACTTGGTTGGCGAAACGCGCGGCGAGTGCAGTATATAGTGTTTTGGTGTTTCGTGGAAAACTACGTCTCAAAGGTTCCAACCCACTCCAGGAAAAAGTATATTAAGATATCGGTTTGAAATTTTTATCTCTTACAGACAAAAGGTTGAAAATAATCCTAGCAAATTTAAAAGTTTTATTTAGGAAAGCAAGCGAATAACGATTTTTTATTTTCAACAGTAAAAGCACAAGAGCTTTTTTTTACCGGATAAATTTCTCTTTTCGAGCAAAATTACTGATTGGCAAAATTTTGAGTTAAAAAGAAATTTATCCATAAAAGAAAAGCTCGAGTGTTTTTTTAGCAAGATAAATTAACGACAGAATATGTGAACGAACAACAACAATAATAATTTTCGCAAAACGACTCATATTGTACAGTATAGTTTCAACAATACTTAAAAATTATAGCTGACAGGACAGATTTTAAAGTGACGTGCGACTACTAGATGTACTCTGATTTTGAGGAACAAGCATTTTTATCGGTGATAAAAAACGATGCACCTTTTTTATCGCTGTCAAAGTGACAAAAATGTGCTGTCAGATAGACTTTTTCATATAGGAGTTAATTTATCAGTTAAAAAACCATTATACGTAATGTCAAAATTTAAATGGATATTTTAAAACTACTACTACTAAAAACATGTTGTATTGGACCTCCATTCTTAGTGTAAGTTGAAATTGTAAAATAGACTATGATTAAATTTAAGGACACTTCAGGCCACACTTCTTATATACGACTCGGCAGGTCTTTCAGGTTAGCAAACAGTTGTAATGCATTCCATACTGAATAGTCCAATGGATTACAATCAGCAGAATTCGGTGGCCACTGATTTGCTTCAATAAAAGATGGCGTGCTTTCTGCTAACAAATGTTGAATCCTGAATCCTAAAAAAAAACAATCATTGTTCGGGTCCAATCGGCGGTGCATATCAGGTATTAGATCCTCCCCCAAATGGTGGACGTAGTTATATGCATTGGTTTTTATCAGCTACGGATTAGTAAAAATAGGGACTTTTGTCATTCCAGGATATTATACAGGATACCATGAGCTTTTTAGAAAACTTGGACTTATGGTATAGACCTTCAGGTTGAATAAACTTTGTTATTTTGCCTATTTTGAGGGACGTGGAGCGTAAAATCTTGAAAACTAAATATCGTAGATCTGCAACTGCAAACTTCTTTTAATAGCACAAGTCTCGTAATGAATAACTTATTTTTGCATTTAGTGATATTAGCGGGGTTTGCAACCGTTTGTAGTATTTAATGCCTAACCGTTTTTGAAAAATTTGTACATACCTGTGGCTGATTTTTAATGTTTGCTATTTTACGTTGGGATAAATGAGTTTTCGGTTGATTTTCTTGTGACAAAGACAGTTCATGTATCATTTCTGAATTTTCTTTATTTGTAAAAGTAAAAGGCCCTCCACTCCCTCTGAAAATCGATCCAGTTTCTATCTGGCACCTAATAGCACGATTTATGCTAGACCGTGGCCATGTCTTCCTGGAAATTCTTCCGCAATTCTTTTGCCACGGCAATGTTTTTCTTGATTATGAGTTTCAATGATTTCTTATTTAGACTTATTACAAAAATCTTGAGATAATATTACAACTAACTCATAAAGTAGGCTATTACTTCGTTTTAAGGTGCATATAAAATTATCAACTTAGGGCCAGTTTTTCTATCTCCCATTAAGTTTATGTGGCGTATAAATTCCATGGATACAACTATTGATACCATCGTATTCGAGGAAGATATCTACCAAATTAATTTAATAGGAGAGAATTTTGTTATTTCACTGTTGATAGGCATACAACTACGAAATTTGCTAGGAATACCTTTCAACATTTTGTATGCAATAGATGAAAATTTCAAATCGATATATCAATGTACTACGAAGTTTGGAGCTTTAAAAAAGGATTCGTCTTTTAACAGCCACCCAGTATAATGTCAAGTATTAAAAGAATAAATCAAGAATACCCACATTAGGAACTGGTCGAAAGGGCCTTAAGGAGCCTGTTAAATTGGTTTAGTGCAAATTTATTGACAGTTAATATTAATAAAACTAAAATTCTACCTTTCACTTCCTATGGAAAATACCTACCTGAATTCAGCAGTATATCAATTGATAATCTTGTTATTTCTTTTACTGGGTCAATCAAATATCTTGACATTGTTATCGATACAGACCTAAGATGAGACGTACAAGTAAACAATGTTAAAACAAAAATTCGTGGCCTAATGTTTAAATTTTACCAATGTCGACAAATTCTTCCATTGTATCAGCTCAAAATATTATATTACCCTTCACAGAAGCCATTTTACAATATGATATCATTGGATGGGGAAGAGTAAGAAAGACGTATTTGGAACCTCTTGAAATAATTCAAATGAAAATTTTAAAAATTATTTATTTCAAACCCTTTAGATACCCCACAGAACAACTGTTTTCAGAATTGAATATATTAAATTTAAGGCAGCTATTCTCTAAAACGGTTTTATTATTTTTGTTTAAAAATAAACAATATATAAGTGAGATTAGTTATGAGCGTAACACTAGAAATAAAGAAGCTCTCCACTTAGTCTTATCTAGGGCATATAAAAGTATTGGCCAACGATGTTTTGTCTATATTGGACCGAAACTTTTTAATATTTTACCAAACTTTCTGAAAAGCATAAAAACAGTGCAACTTTTTAAAAAGAAGTTAAAAACATGGATTACTTCAAACGATAGAAATTTATTGCATAATATTATTGACCTTCCATTGAATTAATATTTTAAATTATTTATGTTTTTCCCTTTAACTATTTAGTATGTTGCTGAGATAAAGAAATGGCAATTTATTTATTTATTCAAATCGATTAATTTTATTTTGTTTTATTTTATTTAATTTTTCTACTATTCAATTGTTCTTTTTTTTATGTTGTCTTGAATCACTTAAAATTTAAATGATTTTCTGAATTTTTTTCTGTATTTTTTGCATTTACTTGAGTGAAATATATCCATAGACAGGCTTTGAATAAGCCTAAATGAATTTCCTATATTTATTTGCGAAATCCAGATTGTCAATTTGAATTTTGTACTTAATATTTATAATTAAAATTTTTGTACCCATTTGTATTTATCTATCTATTTTTTGTAAATAAATATTATTATTATTATTATTACATATTTTACATTTTTATTTTTTACATTATCAGTGCAACCCACAGGTAATTTTTTATTTTTGTTGAAAACATTTCGTAATGAAGGTCCTTTAATCATTAGTGCTTTTTTTAATTTCCTGTCGTTACATGGGGCAGACAATTACATTATAATGGAAATTTTTCTACTATATAGGTGTAATAACAATTGTTAAACCAAGAGATCACCTTGTGTGGTTTCATCATAAGCAAGGTAACTAGCCGTATGAAATTATTTACAGTTATTAATCAAAGAGGGTTGCGTTACACTGTTGTCACGAGTGAAGAAATCTATTGTTCCGAAAATTGTTCGTTTAAGATTCTTAATTAATTATTTCCCTTATTAGGTATTGTCGATAATGAGGAAGGCAATTTGAAAATAAATAAAAAGTCTGTGAAATTATTTGTCCTAAACTTTTCCTCAATATTTCAGTTTATATGCCAACATTTGTTAAATTTGATTTAATCATTGGTAACTTTTTTTATATCAGGATGAAACAGGGTGACTCCATTTTCGAAACTCAACTTTTCTCTTATGGGCTTAGATATTGGATTTTTTTCATAATCAGTTCTATCATACTCTTCGTTATACTTCGGCTTATTGTGATATGTCACTTTAATAAGTTTAACCTTGAGTTTAATCTGAAAATCGGACAGATCCTCTTTTTTCAATTTTATTAATTATCTAGAGAATATAGTTACGTAATATCTGATGACATGCTTGAAATCTATGATCGTAATATAATCCCCTATACATTTTGAAAAGATTGTGTGAAATAAGGGAGTTATTGCATATTTTATAACATTGAATTTTTCGGGAATATCGGAAACCAAATGATATTTGAATCTGTTGTCCCAACTGAATAAGCAGACACAGGTTTTCATTGGAAAGGGCTCTGTATGCTACTGACGCATTTATGTTAGGTTTATTTGTACAACCCTTAAATTAAAAAAAAATAAAAATACAAGTAGAAAAGTGAAATAAAAGCACGTCTGAAAATAAAAAAAATATTTTAATAAAAAAAAGTAAATAAATAAAATAGACTGTTTATTATAAGAGAGCCACTTGAAAATAGGTGACAGGTAATAGGTTTTTTGTAAGTGGGTTCTTGTGGACTCTTCATTGCGGTCATCAGAGGCCTATTTTGGCTCACTCCGAATTATATTTCACCCAATAAGTTCAGTCTCTTAATAAAACTGATAACTTTATTGGCTAAGAGTGTGTCCAGATCCTCTGGCAATAGCTGCCTTTTACCAAATATTGAGAATCGGATCTTCTCTACAGCGGGACAGGTGCATGAGACGTGGTCTGCCTTCTCATCAACCTCTTGTAAGCGGCATTCGGCGCCGAGTTTATGAAGATGACAGTTTAGTTAGCAGTGCCCAGTTAGGATTGTCACGTTTAGCCTGTTTTCTAAAAGTTTCTTAGCTCATGATTTCAAAGGGTATTTTATAAATGCTTTCGAATGAACTAATCCTGATAACTCTTGACAATATTGGAGAGTTTCCTTTCAGCCCAGATTGAGATAGCCATCTTAGCAGTACCTGAAGATAAGCCAAGTATCAGTTTTGGTCCGATGATTCGTGATCCCGCTCCTCTTCTGGCCAATGTGTCGGCTATTCCTCAAATACTTCAAAATAATTCGTATATTGTGCACATTATGTTATGTTAAACTTATAGTTTTATATTTTTTTAAGAAAATTCGTTTGTCATCCTTATTTATTTTATTTGTGGTCCTTATTGTTGTTGCTATTTCCACTTATTTTAAGTTTAAATAAATATTTAATTTAATTTGCAACGTCTACTTAGTACTGTAAGGCAATAAAGAACTCCATTTTGCCTTCAAATATTACCTAAATAAGTTTCATCTAGCACTAAAAATAACAAAGTTACAGACGACTGAAGCTGCTGAACTTTTTTATATTTTTGTTATAACTCGGGAAGTAGGCCATGGATTTCAAATTTTCTTTCTCAGAATGTAGCCCTCAAAAATTGCAATATTTCTTACAAAAACAATTTTGGTTTGTGACGCATATTAGACGAGTTATTTTGAAGTTGTCCTCTTTATAATATGCAGTCTGTATACGCATATTCAGTCAAAACGAAAATTAATATGTAGGTCGTATAAACTAAGAGACCATCAGATAATAAATTGCAAGTAACTGTTAAAGAGTGAAATGAAGAAAAACTATTCTTAGCACAATTTATCCGAGATGCAGGTGTGCTAGTGATTTTCGTAGTTCGGATATGTGTCTGTATTAGACTTTAAAAATTATTTTTGTTGCAGTTTTTTTGAAATTAACAGTATTAATAATTAATGTCTAATGTATGTGGTATTTGTGTTTACGTTATGTTATTGTTTCTTTATTTTCCCCAAACCTACTAGAAACCATTTTTATTAAATACGAAAATGCAATATTTAGTAATATCACCAATAAAAATCGGAATCTTGAGTGTACTTTAAACGAGACAGGACGTCACGTTCTTGTTAAAGTTTAATATGTAGATAATGTCTGTAAAGAATTACAAGCTTCTGGTTTCACCAAAAAGGCACCTCTGCTCAACGGACTTCTGTAAGCGTAAAAAATATGTAAAGGTTTAAATCAACGCCGAACTAAAGAAAACAAAATTAATAACGTTTGCAAGTATGCAGGTGTGGAAGGAATAACTATATAACAAGACAAATATCTGTAATAAAGTTCCTACGAATACATTTCATACGCTTCAAGCAAATCAGAAAATTAAAGTGGTATACAAAAATTTTAAACGACTGAATACGGTTTGACTTTTATGTTCATATTATAAAGTCAGAATTTACAAGTATCTAGAGCTGAACATATTGCGAATTTTTGTAAAAAAAATGTAAGAAATAAATAATATATTGTATAGTAACAGATCTACAGCACGTAAGCCTATTAGCCCATAATGTGATTTGCAATATCCTGTTTTCTTTACAAAACAAATATCAAATGGTGTAGTTATATAAAATAAAAGTGAAGTTTCTCCATCTCCATCATGTCTGACAAACAGAATAAGCCTTCACCTTCATTTTATGGAGATGGTTCTTTAGACCAGTGTTCAATTGTTCTATCTGGCCTACTATCCGTCTCATTGATCTCCAGTACCCTTTGGTGTCATTTGAAGATCCATTTATATAGAGTCTTGAATATCAGATTAAACTGTGGTATGGCCCAGTTAATTTTTTTTTGAATCAAACAAACATTTTTAAATTCCCTTTACACAAACAAAAATTTAGTTGCGTATATACAAAGAAATTTTTGTTGCTCCAAATATATTTTTTTTAAGTGTGTTGGCACATCGAAAAAAAACATGAAAATTTGAACTTCCACATAGTCCTTCAAAGAGTGTAGAGTTACCTCTAGATATCTCACTCTATAATGCATATTTCACTGTTGAAGGTCGTCTATTTTTCACACTTTTTTTAGTAAATAGAATTATAATTTTGGCTGGGATTGGGAGAGATCCTACGTGAAAACTTGGATTACATTAAGAGCCTTTAGCATAAGTCCTGAAACAGTAATGGCAAATCATCTACATATGATTGTGAATAGACAAAGCAATCTGCTTTGATAAGATCTGTACAAAGAGAAGATTTGTGTGGTGTCCAGGACATACTGGGGTTCCATGGAACGAGTAGACATGAACTGATTATATTTGGAACCTAGAAACCCTGTTTTGGGTATCACACGAAGGCAGGATACTACAAAGTTGGGCTTATGAGACAATAAAGGTCCACTGGAGATTAAGTAACAACTGCAGGCAAGCTTGGGTCTTTGTAACAGGGTCGAGCACATTATGGTCAGCCTGGTTACTCGGTTGGGGGTCAAAAAACTCTGATTCATGTAATCGGAGCAAACTTAGAAGATACCTGTCACTTATAGGTATTGTTAAAGATCCTAGAAGTCTAGAATGCGCAGAGAACGAAGAAACGTTATATCATTTCATAGCGCAATGTGAGGCGTTTGGGTAACTGAGGCACTTTTGAGAGAGGCGGTGGGCTTCCTTTCATGGAATCGTTATCCCCGACCAGAAGGTCAAGGAGGTTTAAAGAGAGAGCAAGTGAAGTAAGTTGTTGAAGGGACCAGGTATTGTCATCGAGCGTGATGCTGGTTAATATTTTTAAATCGACGAGTACGTGTAATATTATCGGTGCGGCGGCGTCCAGAAATAACGAGTAGTCCTAACGACACAGGATAACAGTTTCTAACATAAACTGTAAATCACTCTTGACTTATTCTATTAATTTATGATAATTGACAATGAAAATGATAAACGATAATCTCATTTTAAATTGCATGCGTCATTAGTAGGTCAAATTACAGATATCTCTGATGGCTATATTATTTTATTAATACCAAAAGTAACTTTTGAAAAAGGCACCAAATAAAAATACTAACTACGTATTTTACACTAATGAAATAAATGCAGATATCAGATTTGCTTGTAACTTGACACCAAGAGCGCTTTACAGGTTTGTGTTGAAAACAAGGTGGAAAATTCCACCTTAAATACGTTTTACATTTTTTACACTTATATCGAAACGAAACGAAACTTAAGAGATGGTAAATGTAGTTGAAGAAACAAAAAAAATACAGGGTGTCGCAACCAGAAGTCGGCACCCTGAATAACTTTGGAGATAAAAAATTTTTGAAAAATTGGTGAAACACGTCGACCTTGTTTCCACGGGGGACATATTTTAATGGAATATTTGTATACCTATCATCATCCCTCTACCCTACACGGCCACCCCCTCAAAAAATTCAAATGACAAAAGGGGTCGAGTGATACATCTTTTGAAAGGTCTCAATTCTCTACATAACTGTATTTTTTAAACTTTTATCGATTCGTTCCTGAGAAATAATTGTTTCATTATTTTAGGTTCGGGAAATAATAATAAAAGAAGCAGTTTAAATTATCGTATGTATTGTTTAAAATGACTTCTATGCAGTAGTATAATATATCTTGAAATTCTGTACGAACATTTCTGAACACATCTCGAGTCAATAAACGGCATTCTCGAACAATTCACAGGACCTCTTCTTCCAATCCATCGCTCAGGAAACCGATTATCCAAAAATTGACAGACTGCTATAGCAAAATGTGGGGGCGCCCATCCTGTTGAAAAAACAGTTCGCCCTCTAAAAGATTGCCGTCTTCGAGAATTTTGGTAATCATTGGGTCGATGTAATTTTCTAGATCGAGGTATCTTTCGCCATTTAAATTGTCAGGAATAGAAAACGGTCCCTAAGATGCCAGCCCAAAAATTTAACTTCTGAGGCCTTTGGGCATGAGTTTCTATGAACAAATGTGGATTGGTTTCACTCCAGTACCTACAATTGTGCCTGTTTACCTCCCCATTTAACTGAAATGTCAATTCATCAGAAAAACACGTATTGTACAGTAGATTGACATTACCGTTTAATTGTTCACTAAAAATCTCACAGAATTCAAGCCGACGATCGGGATCATCTTCGTTTAATTCGTGTACCAATTTAAATTTATATGGATGAAATTTGTAAGCCTTTACAATTCGATGAACATTGCTTCGTGATACACCGGAAGCCTCAGCTACTTTCCTGATCGATTGAGTATTATCCATCTGCAAATGACCCAGAACTGCCACTTCGAAAGCTTCATTCCTAATCGGTCGCTGAGGTTCTTGCTTTTTGTTTGCTACAGAACCTATTTCCATAAATTTTGTTAAAATTTTGTTAAAATGCGTATGGTTATTATTTCGAATTGCAGATATCATTTAATTAAAATATTGAAAATATATTGATTGTATCATATTTTTTCCCCACTTTTTATAACATGACGAGCCACCACTGATAATAATACTTGTTAATAAGACATAAAAAACCGCGACGTTTTATTAGTAAGGACAAGTTATGTAATCTATGTAAATATAAGAACGATTGCATTTTAAAAATCCCTGGTATTGCAACGCCTAGCATCATCATCCCAATACACACAACCTAATTTTAAATACTTTTAATATAAAATTATTGCGTAAGCAAATTATTTCTGCAAGTTTTTTTCTAAAATCAGTAGTTGTTGGTTTTTTAAAGAGAACTAAAAATCAGTTTACTGTTTTGTATGGGTTTTTTTTCTCTAGCTGTATTGTAAAATTTACTACAGTTTTATTAATATCTGCCCATTAGTTGTCGAGATATAATGGCAGAAAATGTTATTGCAAAGTTATGCAACTTTTACAAAGAATCTACAGATTTATTATATATTCTGGGTAATTTATTTTATTCTAATTATTTTTGCAAATGTTTTTACAAGCAATTAATATTAATTATTCATGAGTTTTCGCTTACCGTCGGTTAATAATCAGTAGCGGGTCGACGTGTAAGAAGTTGGTCCTCGTGTTTTGTCAGAATTGACAACAAGCAGATGTGTACAGGGTGAATTCTTGAGAATTGACCCCCCCTCACAGGTATTTTTTGAAACAAATTTCGAGACAAGTATATGTTGTATTTTTTCTATTTATTTTTAAATAATGTTTTCTTCTCCTTGCCCTGAATAATGTGATGTATGCGTAAGGAAGGGTCACACACATGCAGATGAAGATGATAAGATACAAAATACAATTAGCGCCAATATTTTAGACAGAAGACAGTAAATTCTTCTTTCAAATGACATTATTTTTATAATTTTTTTTTGAAAGATTTTTTTTATGAAGTTAATGAAAAAAATTCTTTACACAAACTAATTTAAAATAACTAGACTAGAAATCTTTTTATCATAGCCTCGGGTTCGTATCTCGCTACTGATACTGGCAATGGGGGGTGGGGGTGATTCTAATTTCTGTGGTGTGTATCACAACCTGGTATATTACAATCAGTTTTATTTTGACTATTTATCTAGTCGCTACATATATACATTAGATAATTTCCGACCTCAGCAATATACATTGTGCAACTTAAATACGTTAAAATATTTCATGATGGTATTCATTCCTTAGCCAATTTTAAGAAAAAAAGGTCGTGCAAATGGGTGCTGAATAATTCTTCATTTTGGAGGCACGGTGTGAGGTGTTGATATTTCGAAAGAAAGATAAATTTTTTCTCATATTGCCATTATCAGTTTTCATCGTCTTGATTACATATTTGTTTTGCCTAGTTTGAAATGTCATAGTTCTGCACGTGTAAACATTTTCTACAGGGTGTTACTACTTTTTTTATCAAATTTATGGTATTGATTACCCATATCTCCGCTACTCATTAATTGTAGAGTGTGATACAATCACATCTTAAGGCATCCTTAATAATGACAATATAAGAAACATGTTTGGAACTTTTTGGTAGTTATCATCAAAAGAGTTCATCGTATTTATAACTATATATAGTTATTATGTGGCTACCAGTTTTCTTAAGTAAATGTAGTTTATTGTACAACATTGTTTGCATGGTAATGAAATTAAACTTTTCGTAAATGAGTAAGAAATATAAAATTATAATCATGGAAAGTTTTGTGAAAAACCCGATTATATTATATATGTATGTACATGTTTGAGGTGTTCGCAAATTTTTTTCTCGATCCATACCTACAATCAGTATATACATAAAAAAATTAACAAAATTTGACTAAAATTGTGATCTTCTTACTTAAAAAATAAAGATAACAAGGCAAGTTCTTACTTCAAACCACAAAAAAGTGTATTCTAAATTACAAAACAAATATAAAATTAACAGTACCAACGGTGTAACAACTTTAATATGCATTTTACAAAAAATAAGCAACCGTCGCATTTTTTTGGGCACTACGTAATTCAGATTCAAAACAATTTTATCACCAATTAAACAGAACAATGTATATAGCCCTCGCCGGACACCCGGTCCGTTACCGACTTAGCATCCCCACGTATGGTAGCGACGGGATGATTGTTAGGTCGAGCACACCGGTGCAGCTCTGGGTTTAAAACTAAAATATTAGTAACAAATACAACACCTAAAAATCATTTTAAATTGTATAACACCGAAAACGAGATGCAAAAGCATGCACAGTTGGTATAAAAACTTTAAAACAATGTAAAAAGAACATGTAAAATTCTATAAATAAGCAACACGTGCGCTACAAAAATTCGGAACGATAGACGGCAAATTGTGAAAAATGCAAAATTTTCTGTACCCAGTATTATTCCGTCCGGGCGGCGCGTCCCGACCTAATTTGTTGAGAACCAGAGCTTAGAGAGCATTTAAAATATGCGTAAATAGAACAATCATATTACACAACTTTTCTTTTGTTTATTCGCATTTAATACTCTTATGCATAACACGTGTATTCTCATAAAAAAACAATAATCATATTTAGATATTTCCATATGAAATAACAAATTTACTATTATTATTAATAGTGCCTTCAATACGACTAATTTACGAGCCATGAAATCATTTATGCCTATTTCTTGTTACATGTATAGGAATATTATATGATAATTAGTCATTGTCAATGTTATAATTTAATAATTAGGCGTGAAAATACTAAATGAGGATTGTTCTACTTTAAGCGACACGTTTAAACGCTTAAACTATTTTATTTTTATTTAAAACAAAAGGTAGTAAACTTCTTGGTGGGTGGTAAAATCTATTTAAATTATTATAAACCTAAATTCGGATTCCGTATTTATTTAACTATTATACGTATTTCTAGACAAATACACATCTTAATTGGGGTTAATGTTCTGTCCCTAGTTAATCATTTGTTTAAAGACGCTGTGTTCGCATCTCAAAAGTGTAATTTTTAGTAGTTTTTGCATTTCAAATGGAAAAGAAGGAATGAAAGTGTATCTGAACAATAATTTACCTTACTCTTTATTGTTAATTTTATATGCACTAGTATTACCAAAAACATAGCTGAAAATCAATTCCATAACTTTTCTATTCTTGATAAAATATATGCTTACTAAAGTTACGAACGATGAACACCGTTTAACACGTTAGTCGCGGTGGTTGATAGCAGCGATCCATGTGGGGATTATTGTAAGCCCAGTAAAGGCAATTTTGTTGAAGATTAAAATGTGCTTCCTTACTCATGAACAAGTAATTTTCCATATTGTGATCAATACGAAGGTTAATGAAATTTTGACGATTTTCTATTAATATTGTCTTATCAACACAAAACACATGGTGTTCTATTAACTCATTCGATGTTGCTAACTCAAAATTTCCAAAGCCAACTCTTTCATTTAAGAAACTATCATAGTCAATTGGATTTCTTCTTATCGAAAAAGGAGATAACTACATTTTGCGTCACCCTGTACAATCAAGACAGTGATCAACTCGGAGATTTTAAGGTTTAAATTAATTTTACAGATAACGTTTACATTATAAGTTTGATATAAGTTTCTATTAAACCATAGGTCAAATTCCCTATAAAATAAACTTTTGTTAAAGCCGATTAATTATGCAAATGTTGTACTTATTAATGTTAATAACCATTTATATGTCTAAGATGAAGTTGCATTCGTCTTTATTTAATTTCAAACATAACTATGTACATATTATATACCTTGACATTATTACCAATAATAAACAGAAATTAAAATTGTTCGGTGAAATTTTGCATTCACGTACATCATAATATTGTTATATAATTGACTGTTATATAAATGACTGTTGTATAAATGATAATACAATACTAAGCCCCAAGAAAGAAAAAGAAAAATACTGTTCCATATATATACGTATATCTATATAAATTTATTGCATATCTTTTACATTAACAACTTGTATAATCAGTGGCGGAATAAAAAAAATTTATGGCCCACCCTGGTGCCCACCTGCCAGTAAATAGACATACAGTTTTGCCTCCCATAGGCTAGGAAAGTTTTTTACGCCCCTTATAGCTGAAGGAAGGGAGGGATCCAACTATTTTTGTTTGATTTCCAGGCCTAACTTGACCCAACTATAAAAAAATGCAAAGCGGCAGGTCGTCCAGCGTAAATATTTAATTCATATTCATTATCACATATGCTTATTGACCCAACAGAAACACATGTGGCCCACCTTTAAATTTGAGCTAGTTCCGCCATTGTGTATAATATTCTATATTTTTAAATATTATTCGCATGCTTTTTGCTAGGCCAGTAGCAGAACCATCTGATTAAGATGTTAACAATAATAGTATACATAAAATTCGTCTTGACTTTTTGTGTTAGATTTTTCACGTAAGGATAGTAATATTGTTTTACAGTATTCATGTATATACTTACTTTAAGTGCTTACATATTTTAAAAAGGCAAACATAAACCAATCTTAACGAGATATACAGGGTGTCTTACGTTAAATCAGCAATTTAGTTATTTAATTTTATATGCATAATTAATACTGCATAAAAACTATACTAGAAAAATTCTTATAACAATTAATTTTCTTTAACATGATTATTGCTTGTTTTAAGTGATTATATAATTTGGATGTCAGAAATTCAGACCATGGTTTTAGCTAAAGCTAGAGAGCAATTATTATTGCATAATAAAATTGACACGTCTTTTAATACATGTTTTACATCTTTCTTTTTTTTGCACAACATACAAAAAATACATTTATGTACAATAATTGAAAATAACTATAACCAAAAATTTTGATTCCATTGTACCGGGGAACTTGCATTCACTCCACAGTAAACTGTACGGCCTCGTCTCTCTTTATCTAACACACCTCGATGACTTGAAAGACGGTTAAGAAAACATTTTTTTTTTTTAATAATATGAATGAATTCTATCAAGTTTGCAAGAGATCTATCAGATAGATATAGATACAAATGCATTCCCACCAGTTTTATATATATTACCTACCTACTCAATTTTCTTACATATTTTCTGCAGAAAACATAGATTTTGGAGTCGAACATTAGATCATTTACACAACTAATAAATTTAGTGACCTAAGCATGTTGCTTTGAGGAACTCTGTTTTTACATTTAAATTTAACATTCCTAGTTCATATCAACAGTTCTTGGAATATTGTAATTAAATGGTAAAGACTAGATTGGTTTTTTGATATCGTCCGGTTCTCGGTTTATTTTCATTGCTGATATAATTCTAGAAGTATATTGCACTTGAATTAAACAGCGTTCTCAAAAATGAATTGTTAATTAATACATTAAGAGGTTTAATAAATATGTTAATATGAACTGTTTCTTCGTGTACTTTAGAAATGACAATAATGAACTGGAATTTGTTCGTATATACGCACATTTTTTACTGATTATGGTTTATAGAATCACCTCTTATAGGTATGTTGTATTGTTCAGTTATTCTATGTATGTTAATTTCATAAATTCTTGTCAGTATGACCTTCTCTCGTATTACCAAGGATCCTAAATTTATTGACAATCTAAATTGAATGTTACAAAAGTTACTTACTTGTTAATTGAGATATGTACAGGTGGTAGGATGAAGAAGATTCACTATAAATATCGAGGACAAATGCAGTATTGTCATACCGTTTCTAACTTCTGTTTCTAACATGAGAATCGCCGTAAGTACGCATATTATTTCATAATAGCAATTATTACTTATTGTTGTTTCATGTTAGTAATTAACCAATATTGCAATTATAAATAATTTTGTTATATACGTGTTTAGATATTTTTTTCTGTTGCAAATATTATAAGCAAAAGGATTGTGTATGGTAACAAATGGGCGTGGTGTGCTAAATATAATAAAATTGCTTTTTTAAAAAAATGTGCATTCATCAGAGTTAAATTCAAAATTAGTGATTTTGGGGTCAATTCTGTACATGTAAATTACTGTGTAGCAAGTAGTTCAGATCAAGGTCAGTTGTTTTTTTTGGTAATTTTTATGCAATTGTTGTCATTTTATCATATTTTCTTCTGTTATTTGCAAGTTAGTTCATAGTTAAAGAATTTGCTACTACGTAAGTGGTTGGGATAAGTTACTTCAAATCCATTGTAGTTGCAGAAAGGGGGTTTATCACTATATCTAATACTTTTTGTAGTAGAACTTCGTAGAGATAACATTTGCAGGCGATTCTGCGGGAATTTAGTGACGACTGAAATAGAAACTGATTTATCTATTTACGTACAGGGTGATCGCGTAAAAATATCCATTTTGAAAAAAAACTTGGTTATTTTTGAAGTTAGGAAAAACATGCAGACCTTCATTAACTGACTTTTTTCGCAGAATCCAAATTTTGAATAAAACGAAACAATTGCGCCTCACGTTTAGGAAATATGATGTCATATTTTGTTTTTTAAAATAGAACATCCTATATATTTTAAACTAATTAGATTTTTCTGATTTCGAAAATGTCAACCTGTGTTATATTATCCAAAAGAGTCTTGAGATATCTGGATTTTGGTATTAAAGATTTTGTTAAACGTAGTTGCCTTTAAAGAAGAAGAAGAATTAACCATGACAGATGTTGATTTTTGAGAAACAGTACTTTGACAAGTAAACTACATCTTTATTTTAGAAATGCAGCTGCTTTGTTTTCAAAGACAACTACGTTTAACCAAATCATTATAACGATATTTTAATACCAAAAACCAAATATCTAAAAAAGAAATTTAGATTAAATGACACATGTTGGCATTTTTCAAAAATGAAAAAAAATCTGGTTATTTCAAAATATACAGGGTGTTCTAAAAACAAAGTGGGATGTCATATTTCTTAAACGCGATGTGCAGTTGGTTTTTTGATTAAGAATTTGGATTCCGCGAAAAAGCTAATTAGTAAAAGTATTTACACATTATTGACTACTTCATAAATAACCATGTTAATTCAAATTAAGACATTTTTGCGTGATGGCCATGTACATATTTTATTTATAAAGTACAAAATTTATATATGTCATACCCGCGGTAATATTCTGTAAAAATGTCACAAAACAAATATATTTTAAGTTTTATTTTCGAAGTGGTATGTTTGTATCGATTTCGTGAGAAAATATATTTTAACTTTACTCAAACAAGAATAATAATACACGTAATAAGCCGCATATGGCGTGTAGAGATTTCCAGTATCACCGTCAGGCGCTGGAATCGCTCATGTTTTTACTTTCCGCATGTTCGATATATGGGATTAGGGCCTACATTCACCGATATAACGCGGTGTTATGAATGCTATATTACCACCATAAGCACCGGTATGGGGACCAAACACCAGTGCTGCCTTACGTCCCCGAAGATATTGATTCCGTTGTCGAGAACGAGAGAAATGTCGCATTTATGGGAAATACTCGTTCCCGACTCCCAGGCTAATCCAAGCCGATAAGTATATTCTTCCAAACCAAGGATCACCTTGGTTTGAAGGAATATGCTTATGATGTTTTTCTCGGCAGGGGCTGAAAATTTGATGACATACAGCAGTATGTCATCAAATTTTCAGTGTCTCCCGAAAAAAAACATCACCTTGAAGGAGGAGGAAAAGCGTATCAAATATCACGATCTCCAAGTGCCCCACGCTACTCGGTCGAGATGGTTGTCTTAATAATCGGTGTACTCGGAAGGAAAAGCCTACGCCCACGGAATTGTAGACCATAACGGCCTGCCAAAAATTAACCGAATGAATGGCAGGCCAAATGCAGAACGCGCTCATTCTGGGTTCTCTTACTTTGTTTAAGGCACATGATTCTGGGATCTACAGGCACTAATTTTCTAAACAATATTATGCAATAAAAGCCACCGTTGTTGCCGAGATACGAGATGCTAAATTTCAATACTTTTAAAAAAGCCAATAACGTAAAAAATATTGATATATTTCAGTGCAAATTTCCCAGCATTGTAGAAGAATACATTTTTTTCAAAAGTAAGCTATTGTTTTGATTAAGCCATAGGTGTACTTCCAGAATAGGAATCTTAAATTTAAAAACACCATGTTACGACACTGCATAACTGAGGACTTTCAATAATTTTTATAGTCCACGTGCAAAATTTCAAAATCATTTTTAAAAGTATAGTTCGCTTAAATTATTTACGTCATTACGTGATAGGCGACCCTATGTGCGGAATGCACTTAAATTTAAATAAGAATTTAAAATAAGAAAAACTAAGGTCTTCATGAAATCAACAAAACAACTGACTAATTAGATACATTGACCATACCAGTACTAAAAAAGTGCAAGTTTTTGAGAAGACGGCGATTCCTACAAAAAACAGCACTGTAGCATTTCAGTTTCGTATTTTTCCAGTTATTCAGTTGTTAAAAATGGTATAGTGTTTCCAAAGTCAGTTGAAACACTATAAAAACGCCGACAAAGGATTTTATCCATTAAATGAGTAAATCCCTTTGTCGGGCGTTTAAATTCCTTTGTCGGTGTTTTTATAGCGTTTCAACTGACTTCGGATATACTGTATCCTCAAATTTCTTTGGAAAGACGAATCGAAATATCTTTACCAGCTTTCAAGTCATTGGATTATTTTTAATTATCGAAATTTGACACTCTGTACCTTGGGAACGGTGGTCTTTAAGACATAATTATTATTCTTGATGAGATTACAATAAATTTTCTTAAGTTTAGTTTCTTTTCTAATCGCAGTTCTTTGGAACATTAGTATTAATCTGAAATTTTAATATTTTGTTGAATTAAGATTTAATTTACTATATATTAATATGAAAGACTAACAGTAATAGTTTATATTAAGCAATGGCTTTCTGTTGTTGTTAAACTTTGTATGTCAGTGTTCATTTTAGTGGTAAAAATTCACTAGATTTATATGCCTTGTTGTTGTGTTGTATATATTAAATAATACTGGCCCCAGATTAGAACCATGTGGAACAAAATAAGACTCATATCCAGCAACCTATTGCTATTTCTGCAACTTATGATTCAAATAATTGTGTATTAGTTTTTTTGTTCGATAATCACATAAAATGCAATTATAGGATAACAAAATATACCTATCCAGTCAGAACACAGTCTAGTTAAATCAAGAGTAACAGTTTTTCCATTAACAATATCTTTAGAGATATCATAAGTGGTAGAAAATAAATATATGATCGGTAAAAGACGAAATATTATGTGTAGTTAAGTGATCTCGTATTTGTATACGTATTATCATCTGAACAGTGGTGGCTAGTGAAATTTATGTTGCCATATATTCGGATTTTTTGATGAATTTTGAAATCTATCGATATATTTTCCACCTTGTTCTAAAAAAAAAAAATGTTTTGCAAGTAAGCTCGCAAATTGTCTAAAAAATAACTTGCTGTGGCACACAATTTTTTTCAACTTTTATTCCCAAAATTCACGCAATTCTTTCCCTGCAAAACGTCTTCATTTAATTTTAGTAGTTATGATTTAAAGTATCTCATGGGTCCCATGCTTCAATACTAAGATATGACAACTTAAATTTCATCAGTCGCCAATGCATCTAAATCACAGTTGAACTTTATAGAATTTAAATCATATATATTTTTTGGCATTAAAGAAAACAATTATATAATACCTATATCTATTATTTTAATATCTGTAGCCAAAATAAATACCAAAACCAAAAATATTTAAAATTTTTGTTATAATAATAGATATGGTGTAGCAATAGTATGTTTTAAAATATTTATTAGATCATGTACATTTTTAACTAATAGTATTTAACTATCTGTCGCTCTTATATAATAATTAATATATTCTTTTGTTCCAGATTTTTGCATTTGCTCTCTTTGCTGCGGCATCTGCTGCTACCCTTTCTCCTAACGAGCCTATTCCAATTGTCAGTCAAGAGCAAGAAGTTAACTTCGATGGCTCATATAAATTCGCATATAAAACTGGAAACGGTATCGACGCCGAAGAACAAGGCTTACTCAAAAACGCTGGTAGCCCAGATGCTGAAGTACAAGAAGTAAGTGGATCCTTTTCTTACACTGCTCCTGATGGTACTCCAATTCAACTCACTTACATTGCAAACGAAGAGGGATTTCAACCCCAAGGGGCTCATCTCCCAGTAGCCCCTGTTGATGACAATACTCCTCCACCAATTCCTGCTGCCATTCAACGTTCTTTGGAATACAATGCGGCCCATCCTGAACAGGAAGATACAACCAAACTGTAATATTATTATGTATTATTTATGCTATGTACAAAATTTTTTTATACAAGGAAAATAAAAAAAATATATAAAAGTGAGTAAAATAAGTCAAGTAGCTATTTGATATTTTTGACATGGATGGTTTATGTATTATTACTCAAAGACGTCGGGAAAAACCATACTATCACTGTGGTAATATTATGTTGTGTAACATATACAGGGTATTCGGCTTTATCTTGCCAACATATTATTTTGCGAGGTACAACATCAGTTAAATTAGAGAAAACTTGCGCGATATTCTTGATATTTTTCTTCTTAAGAGCTTGAAGTCAACAGGACTTAATTATCTGATTTGGGTTTTTCAGATATCTGGAAAAGTTGAAAAATTCGTATTTGGTTTTTCTCCCATATGTTGCATACTTGACATCCAATTACGTAAAAACATTATTATAGCAACTTTTTTCCAAATTTGGTACACACCTTCTAGAGGTCAAGGAAGAAATTGAGTTCATTGATGAGCAAAATCGGTCCCAATGTCTAAAAAACGTCAAAATGTGACTTTTTTGAAACGTCAAAACATGTGACTTTTTGAAATGTCAAAGTGACTTTTTTGAAACGTCAAAATGTAACTTTTTTGAAACGTCAAAAAATGTGACATTCTTGAAACGTCAAAAATTACTTTTATTATAAACTCCACCACATGTCTTGTTTTACTACGGTGAGGAAGTTCTGATCCCCAAGTAATTGGCAGTGGTTTTTTCTCTTATGGTAGTCATATTGAATTTTCGTATCAGAAAATAAATTTTTTTCTGATTACAATGATATAACATAATGCTATATTAATATTTCATTTAATCCCCGAATCATTTTAATAAGCAACATATGGGAGTGAAACAAAATACGACTTTTTCAGTTCGATTTCCAGATATCTGAAAAACCAAGTCAAATAGTTTTGTTCTAGTTTTATCATTGTTTTTCAAAAAATTTTGTTGTTTGAGGTATTCTTTAAAAAACTAGTCCTTTTTTTAAACATGATATTAATAAATTAGAACTTTTTTATTCTGTTTGTTGTATAACAGAATTTTTTTTTATACAGTTGCCACATGAGTATCACACCACTGTTTACATTAGGAACATTTATTTAAAATAAACGGTACCTAAATTATATGAAATTACAGCCTATTGTTAAAAAAATATATTTGTTTTTTTTTCAATTTGTAATTTTTTTCAGGTTTATTTTATCAATTAATTTTTGGTTAATTCAAGCAAGTTTCGATAAGTAAATCGAGATAATTGTATACGTTAAGTATATGTTTATGTTCTCAATTTGAGATCGGTTTGTAAGAAAAAGGTTTGTCCCATCACTCGCAGGTGAACCTTAACGTACCAATTATGAAATAATTAACATATCAATAAATTATTAGAAAAGCGAAATTATTGTTACTTCAGCATTTTTCAGCCAAATGGGACATCGACTTCTTTTTATGTTAGACGTTGGTTGAATTGTTCGTATACTTCTGCACACCTTATATATTATACAGAGTGTCATAATAACACAGCGTAAAATACAATTCTATGAACATAAATATATAAAATATTATACAAGAATGAGTCATAATAACCGATTCTTGCATATAAGATAAATTGCAGTTGATAAAACTTTGTCTCAAATATTTACCAATGAACTTTGTTAATGGATTTTAAATTTAATAAATATATGCTTGTACATGAGCAAAAAAATCCTTATAGTGACAATCGCACCCACTCAAATTGTAATAGATATACGTCAGTCAAATATAATCTGCAAAACAAATTAGATATACCTCAAGGTTGCATTTACCATACGACTATTACTGTAAAATAAAGAAAACGTTTGGATAAGTTCGTAGATTCTCATTTCTGCGTCATCCTTTGCGTGTTTTCAGTTTTGAGTATCAATAACCGTTTTGGCTTTTTGTTCAGATAAATATGTGTTCAATAAAATGTTGTATAGCGATGTATGCATCTACATAAATAACTTGTTTCAGAATTAACTGGACAAACTTAAAATCTGGATTCAGGACTTCAAAATAAGACAAAAGTTTCCTATGGAGTTATATCCGGAAACGCTTCGTTAAAGAGATACGCGCCTTTAAAAATGGAGGCTAAATTAGGTTTTTAATATTTTTCTCAAATTTCGAAAAGATTAATAAAACGAATTTCGGTAGAGATTTTTTTACTAATAGGAATGCTTCTAAAGGATGTTTTTTCAATTATCCCTTATTGATAAAATAGGTGAAATCAGCAACCCCATTTTATTTTTTTATTCATACTCTTTAATGGACCCGAATTTTATCATATAAAAGTGTACCTCGAAAATAGAAACTTAGAAACTTTATTGTCTGTTTTATTCTTTTCATAGAACTGACAGTTTTTGAATAAAAAATTGAAGTATCTTGATCCACACAGTTATTTGGGAAATTGCATTTTTTCATAAAATGAAAAATGCGTAGCAGGCTGCCGTCAAATAACTTTTATTCGTTCTAGGCTCAAGTTAAGCATCATTTTTTTAGTCTACTAGACATTTTTCCTTTTATTAAATAATGTAGTTTCCCAAATAACCCTGTAGATCGAGAATATTTTAATTTTTTATTCTAAAGCTATCAGTTCTATGAAAAAAATAAGAGACAAAAGAGTTTCTAAATGAATCAAGTTTTTCGGGGTACACTTTTATATGATAACATTCGGGTCCATTAAAATGTTTGAATGAAAAAAATAAAATATGGGTTGCTGATTTAACCCATTTTATTGGTAAGGGATGACTGAAAACAAATCTTAATTTTTTTCCAAATTTGAGAAAAAAAATTAAAAACCTAATCTTAGCCTCAATCTTTGGAGGAGCGTAACTCTTTAACGAAGCATTTCCGGACTAACTACCATAGGAAACTTTTTTCTTATTTTGAGATTTTAAGTTTGTCCAGCTAATCCTGAAACATCCTGTGTAGTAAAATTAGTTATCTCGCGTGCCCTGTATATTATATATTGTATAACTGAATTACAACTTACAGATTTCCACTACCTTCTGGCTCCATTATCATATTTATTGAAATATTATACAGTAACACGACAAGTTATTAATAACATGACGCTGATAAATACACCAAATTTACATGCATATATGTGGTTAAGAGAAAGAAGATTGGATGATAATAATTTTAATTGTTTGTAAAGGTCAGACCAGCTTTTCCTTCGGCATCTATCACTAAAATTAACGTGTTTGAAATAATCTAGATAACTGATGACTTAAAAAATATACACAATTTCATTGCTTCAGGCTATAGATCAGAATAAATAATGTGTTACGCAAGTTAACAATGATATACTTTCCAATTTCTTACTCTAATTTATGATCTTGAATTTTGTGAACGTTTTTTATACATATATGTGATCATATAACGAGAGGTTTTGAAATATTTTCGACCTAGTCGTCTTCGTATTATGTCCTATATGTTCCTATATTATGTGACGTCACAACTAATAGAGTCCATTTCAAAGTCACACAGTATATTCTATTATTTGAAAAAATAAACTCTTAATACAGACTTTCTTTAAAATAAGAGCGTGGAAATAAAAAAAAATTATTTGTTAAAAATTTCCTCAAAATCTAAATTTTCGAAATATTATCAATAATATTTATGTTCACTACTCAGTGTCAATACTTTTAAATGTTGTTTTGTTTTAAATTTTATTAATTTTTCATTTAATCACTTTCCAGTGCAAATGAAGAAGCCTTGAGATCACGTAACTCCATTCTGCTATTAAATATAAATAAACTATTATTATATTTAATTCATTATTAAAACTATTATGTTCAAGTATATTTAAGCCGATGTCGTAGTTTTTTGCGCACCTAGATAAACATTATTTTGTGATAAACATTCGCAAATATTTACCTAAACAATTTAAAAATAAACAGCATGTAACTATTTTAAGAAGATTTTTTTAATAGAAAAATATACAATACCTAATTTCACAGTATTATAATCACGGTAAATATTATCACTTCTCAATGACAGACAGTTCACGCTATGTTTAAAAAATAATATAAAATAAAAAAAGTGGATGTGCAAAAAGCGTTAAAATGCACAATTATTTTTCTGCACCGCCTGAAATGCATGAAATATTGATTTTGTCTAGATGAATCACATCAATTTAATATAAACTATCACTTTGGGTAACAGTTCAATATCAAGTAGTAATGAAAATAGAACCAAGTCTGTATATTCGGGGATATGTGTAAGTGTGTCTAGTTGACATATTTTCCCCCTTATTTTTTCGAAAAAAATACTCAAACGTGTCAAGTTTTGGGTAAAAATAAACATTTTAAGTGTTCAGGCATATTTGAAAAATATATGACGTTACCGACAAATTTTAATAGTAAGCCTAATCTACAGGGTGAGCAAGCTTAAAGGAAACTTAAAGAATCGATAGAATGTTATTTTGTTTAAACAAAATATTAAGTTCGGAAATATCTGCTTTATTTAACTATAATTTAGTCTATTAACTGGGCAAACAAAGAATTGCATCATCAAAAAGTAAAATATTATTGACGAACATAATATTATTGTTGGAAATAATTTGGATTTGTGCACAGAATTCCAAAGGTCTATCAAAGATCATTATCAGTTCACAGACTAGTTTGACTTAATAAGAGTGCATTTTCTTCTCTATTTTGAAAAATTTGTCAAGAATTTGACAGTTATGTTTTAGTTTTGTAAAACAAAAATATTTGATAAACACACTAAATTCAATGAACTGATGAAGAAAAAAAATAGATAATGGTAAGTAATTTGAGTGGCCATTAAATGCCTGAATAACTCTTGAAAATAGTGCCGCCATGTTGGCAATTATTTTAAAGGAAACATAAGTCGTATTTTTCATTTTTTGCTGTTGGTATGGAAATTGATGAATTGAGACCTTGCAAACTCAAACAAAAGAAGATGGCAATAACAAGAAATAGGAATTTTAATAAAACATTACAGGAAGTCATAATAAACATAATAAAGTTGATTTTAATTATAAAATTGCTCAAAATAAGAAGGTTTTTGCTTATTTATAATAATATTAATTTGATTTACAGTTTAGGTCTATTAGTTATTATTTATAGAAGTAAACAAATAAAATAACGATACATGTTTTTAATTAATAAAATACTTCTTTGCTCTTCCTTACAATAAATGCTGCTATAAATCAAAAAGTTAATGGAAAATTATTTTTATAAATGCATGCATGCATGCCTCACTGCGAATTACTACACTAAATCTCGAAGAATGTCATAAAATAAATACACATTTTATTCGAGCAGGTTTCAGCATTGAAGAAAGGTTATGTAGGTGTCCAGGCTCAGTTTAGATGGCAAACATATTAACTCAAAGTTGACAAAGTGAGTACAGATGAACAGACTACCGTAAATAATGACAAATTAAAATCCATAGATCCTCATGGAGCATTATCACTATTCTATATACAATGCCATATATACTATTCTACATAAATTATCATAATTTCAGTTATAGAATGTGACATATCAGAATAGTATGTGAAAAAAGGGAAAAAGGGTTTGAGTGTAAAATAATAAAAAAATTACCTTAAGAAAATTTAAAAAAGTTTACCTTGTCAGGTAGAGATGGGAAGTATACATAAGGATCTATGTGTTGATTTATCATTAAGCAAAAAGAGAACTGACCAATTGGACACGAAAACTCGAATAGACTAGTGCATGCTGTACTTTCCACTTTTAGTTTAGTTGTTCCTGATATACTTCATTCCATATCCCACTCCTAAAGCTACGATATGCTGATGAGGAACAGTGATTCTGAAATACTTCTGACCATAGCTGCGCCGTGTTTCTTTTTTTATGTGAATTGAATTCCGTGAATTTTATCTTATTTTGCAATGTAAAAGTTACCTTACAACACTGAATAAAATTAGTAGAGTTGAATACATATATAAAAAAAATAAATATTACAAAAAGAAGGCATTCATATTATAATAGAGGGAGATAAATAATAGAAATAATAATACATCATATTTAGTTCATTGTTGGCGGGCATCTCGATAACGTTAGCTTATTGGTAAAAGTATAAAACATAATGCTGTGTTATAAAGGTAGATATAAGCCGAAATTTCGTATACATGGCATGCAGAAAACAAGTATATTCAAATACAGGAAGTAGGAATAGCCGAGTCATAAATTTAGTTGCTTGTTGATGTCGAAGGGGAATTGAACTGCGCCAACGTAACAAAGACGCCTTGGATTATTTATCTGTTTTTCCTTTATCATACAAGCCACTTAAATTTATAGCTTAGCTTACCTGTTTCATATATCTTGTATCCATACAAGAGCGATTCTAGCACCTGACGTCATGTTATTTCGGAAACCAAGATATTATAGACGCCATCTTGGCAGGACACAGCTGATCTCTCGGTAGTCAGCTTAAGCCCGGCTGTTCTTAAAAGACGAACGACAGCCTTGTGCTACTTTGTTGTAGATACATTGCGGAGGTTTATCGACGTGCGACCAGAACAGATTTCCCTATCCAGTTGCTCTACTTATGACTTTCAGGCGGTTTGGCTGAAGCTCAGGACTGACTTTGTAACAGCACCTCATATGCCTTCTCGCTCACAGTCAAATACGAAACCGAGTCAAATGGGCTTCTTTCTGCTGGCTTGAACACTTCTGCAGTTTCATAATATTTTTTTTACTAACCTCAGAAGTTGATTTTAGCTCCTAAGATACGCGCCAAAATCAGTACCTACAACTCTACCATACGTACACTTCAGGCTGAAGAACTCTTAGCCTCCCTTCCACCAACAGTTGACATGGCTTCTTTAAATATGCGTAATATCTTATCAGTATTTCTGTTTAATTGGCGCAGCTCATGTAAGGACTGTCCATTTAACTACACCAAAGAAGTATAAAAGAACCGGACCAGCAAGTGTATTATTACTAATCACCTTGTTTAACTCCGAAAATTCAGACGATCAAATTTTTCCGAGTAGGTATCTGTACTTGTACCGGATTAAATATCGTGGTTGTTAGTGTGAGCTCGAAGTCCCGCATCCAGGTCGCTCGACAAAGTTGATAGATGTATTTGGAGGCATGAACTTTAACTGTTCTCGAAAGTGAGGATCATACTGGTCTGCCAACTTTCAGCTAAGTGGTTGGCAGGTCAAATTCACAAGGGGGCATTTTAGGTTCTCTATGGCTACTTACGGTTTCGAATTGTACAATCCCTAATGCTGCTGGATCTGGGGAGAAGTTTTAGGTAATTTGCCGACGCAACAGTCTGACATTGTGTTATTCTAAACAAATTTATATAAAATATTTATTTGTTGATAATGTAATAAAAAAAGAAGTGAAATGTAGTCGTGATTCTAAAAAGCAATTAAATATTGAATAATGTGGAAATATAATAACCACAAAAGTTTTGGTAATTATTATTTTGTGTCATACATAAGTGTAACATATATTTTTTTTGAACAACTACTTTTCCGGCTATTTGTCAAACGCTGAATATTGGATTATAAAAAAGATAATATGTACATTATGTTCAGTAAGACACTAATTTAATAATGCTATTTATAATTATAACTATTCTGTTTAGTAAAGCCAAGAATGAATAGTACAAAAGTACTCACCAATGCAACAATCAGTTCAAAACGTGTTTCTGCATATTTGCGTCGTCAGTGTGACTTCTTCAAAGCTTCGAAAGTAACTGGCAATCTTAGTATTCCTAATGTAATAAATATCAATGGTTTCCAGGCAGTGGTGGATTTACGTATAGGCCTGTAAGGCCGAGGTCTAGGGACGCCAAACTTAAATGGGCGCCACTGAGTGCACAAATGTAAAAAAAATGAATTAATAAATACGAGAAAGTTTGATTTTTCTAAAAAAACAATTATCGCTCATTAATAATAGTAGAGTACCGCTGCTTAGATTTAAATTTATTTTCTCTAGATCAATAACAATGATTGTAAGTTTTTAAACTTTTTTTAAGTTAACTACGATGTAGAAAGAAAAATAAGAAGGAATGGAAATGCTTATAGAAAATTTAACCAAATTTGAAAGTACCAAAGCACGAAACGTTTGAATTCATTTCAAATTTTGAAAAAAAAATAAAATAAAAATAATTTTATTTCATCAATACGACAAAACTTGATAAAAATTATAACAAGTAACAATAAGAGATGAAAAGTAAAGTTATTCAAGATAGAATGAAAAGAAAAGAAAAACACTTCGCCTACAGCAACTGTTCAAAGTGTTCCCCATTCACTAATTGACAATAACCAAGCCTATCCACAAAGCCTCTTGTCGAATTTACCAGAATATGTTGGGGTATTTGCATTAGTTAATCACGAATTCCTTGTCTTAAATCTGCCAAATTGTTGGGTCTATTTTGATAAACTTTATTTTTTACGTACCCCCAGAGAAAAAATCTAGAGGGGATAGATCCGGGGGAACGCGCAGGCCATTCAATAGCATCTCTTCTTCCAATCTAGTGGTCAGGAAAGGTAACCTTTAAATATTTTAAGACTATTATTGCATAATGAGAGAGGGGGCTATCCTGTTGAAACCAAACGTTCTCTGAAACCTCTTCTTCCTCGTTTCTCAAAGCAGGAATAACATCGTTCCACAGCAGCTCTAAATACTTTAAACCGTTTAATGTTCCGTCGATAAAAAAAGGACCAATAATGCTTCCCCTAAAAATTCCTGCACACACATTTATTTTTTGAGGATGCTGGGTGTGAGCTTCTTGAATCCAGTGAGGATTCTTCCTAGACCAAATGTGACAGTTATGGCGATTAACTGTTCCGTTAAGACAATGTTGCATCGTCAGAAAAGAAAATATTTTGCGTAAAATTATCATCACGATTACAAATTTGAGACATTTCTTCGCAAAACTCAAGCCTTCTGTCATAATCGTCTTCAGAGAGCTCCTGCACCAAATGAGCTTGGTAGGGAAATAATTTTTGTTTTTCAAAATCATACCTACACTGCGACGACTTAAATTTTCATTTAATGCTAGCTAGATGTTTGTGGATTTTCTTCGAGCCTTAACAGAATATTTAACGTACTGTCATCATTGGTTGCCGATTTTGGTGGTCAAGTTCTAGGAGCATTTTTAACTGAACCAATATTGTAAATTTTTTTAACACTTTGTTCACTGCAGATTGGGTCAACGGAATTCGATTTGGATATCTCTGGTTAAATAAATTACACACCTCTGGCTGTGTTCTTCTACGGTCTCCAAAGCCGATCATCATTAATATTTCAGTTCTTTGTCGTTGCGAAAGTTACACCATTTTACACTTGCCACCAATACCCGGAAAAAATACTGAAAGAATGAACATCAATGAATGATACTTGTCGTTGTTTTTATCATAAACATAAAAACTGTGAATTCTGACAAAAACGACGAAGATAAGTATTAATAATAAAAAAAAGGTTTTATGCATTATTGGTTGTCCGGAAAAACTTGTGATACACCTGATTACAGTTTCATTATTCAATTTGCTTATTGTGGGCTTCAGTTCGAACATTAATTTAACTTTATTTAATTTTGGTAGAGCATTTTATCGCAAAGCTATAAATTAAAGAATCAAAATGATGTTTAATTTTTTTCTCAAAATTTTTCTTATGCAATCTATACAAAATTTTACATGGCTGAGAAGAGAATAAAAAACTACACCAGAAAGTGGGAAAAAAATATAGGTCGCCATTTAAAAAAATATTCGATGACATCATATCTCAAAAATAAATTAGAGGGCATCCAAATATGCGCAAAAATAAAAATCGCTAAACCCTTTCAAGCATTTTTTCAAGAAACTTCTACAGGCAGATTCATAGCGATTATTCCATACTTTTGCCCAACCCTGTATTTCCGCTTCTTTCATTATTTGATTAGAACTTTTTCCATTTTGTTATAATATTATAGTACTAGTCGGAAACATCAAAATGTTTGTTTTTTGCAGATTTAGACTTAATTGGATAAACAACCAAAGACTAGCTTTTCCATTTGATCATTCTAGCTTCTAGCTCAGTAATAAAGGCAGGGAATAGAGTGAACTGCTCTGTATGTATTAGCATGTAGTATTACATTTCTAGAAGAAAATATCGTGCGAGCATTTAAGACACCCATTTGCAATAAACAAGTCCTTTTCAATATCTCTTTCTCACTCATTAATATTCAATAAGTAATCGGTGCATATATTTATTTAGAGAAAATATATAGGATACTTAAAGTGTAATTTCGCTAGTAGAACATATATTATTATACAATATAATAATATATAATTTACATGTCAATATTCAACAGCAAGACACCTTCCGTACTATAAAAAATGTAAATCGCCTTAGAGATCGGTGGATAAAACACGATTTAACATTCTGTACTGAGTGGTCGGTCATTCCAATCGATACTGATGTTTATAGTATATATTTCTAATTTTGATATAAAAAAATACCTTCATACTTAAAAAAAATGGAATAGCCTCTTGTTTTTTTTTCCGTAATAAATTTAGTTATTCCGTGACGTCTCGACTAATTTTTATGAATTTACCATGCTCTACTTTTAAGAAATCAAGGTGGGCGGGCTAAGGTGCTTTTCATGCACATACAAACAGTCAGCGATAGCGCTTTGGTTAAATATGTGCTTTATTAAGAAAATTTGCCTCAAAAACTAAATAATAAAAATTTCTAACTATCTGTAACTAAATAAAACAAATATTAAAAACAATTTCTAATTAAAATTGTTTTAAATCATTTGAATTTTTTCAAAAACCAATGGGATCAAAATTTTAAATTCTGTTTAAATGTACACAAAACAAGAATAAGTTTTTTCTACACTATCTACAGGTTCAAAATCCTCATTAAAAAAATTGTATCTATAGAACATCATTAATGCTTGTGTTATAATCATATTTTTTCTAAGATGGCGGCTAAAACCACTTAATTTAATCATGTGACCAATTTGTTTCTGCATGCAAAATTTCTTTTACAATTTCACACACAAGGTCGATGGCCATAGGGAGGATATTGTTTACACATTGGTAACACAAAATCCTAGGATTTTCTGGGAGTTACTTCAGTGACTTGAGAGGGGGTCTAAAGAATATTTTTAACACGCTTTTATTAGCTTCACTTGTATGTTTGTTTGTTTGTTTGTTTGTTTGTTTGTAACCGACACTTTGGACTCGATTTTGACCCACTTTAAACGGACAGATTTAATTGAAACTTTGTACACTTACGAAGAACGGGTAACAATACAATAATTTGATAAGTTTATATCATTATCCTGATCAGGATCGCCAGTCCTTTCCTCACGTATCCTCTGCGTGAGAGCAAGAGGCTTAATATTGTAAGTATATTCCGTGATTCTCAGTTCGGTCGTTGGCCGAGCGGGCAAGTCTTAGTCGACGCGACACGACGGACTCCTCGGGCGTGAGTTCAAATCCCATGGCTGAAATAAGAAAATATATTTTTTTTTCAGAAATATCTGTTGGATCGTAATACGTTATAATATCAGCATCAATAAGCAATATAAATATAGTTTAAAAAAACTACAAAACACGCTTTCATAGCACATCAAACTAAAAAGTGAAAAATAAATATAGTTTAAAAAAACTAAAAAAACACGCTTTTAAAGCACATCAAACTAAAAAGTGAAAAATAATTATTAATATAAACTGAAAACAATAATGAACGAAAAATACTAGTATTATTGTGGAAAAAGCGTGGGGCACTTTGTGCCATATTTTTCGTATATCGAGCAACCCACGCTTTTTTCACAATAATACTAGTATTTTTCGTTCATTATTGTTTTTAGTTTATATTAATAATTATTTTTCACTTTTTAGTTTGACGTGCTTTAAAAGCGTGTTTTTTAGTTTTTTTAAACTATATTTATTTTATAACATGATCTAGACATTGATTGCAATATCACCAGTATTTTTGATCTCATTTGTGACCTTCATTTTATAAATCTGTGGTATATATATTTTTTCTCCTTAACTGCAACAATTCTCTTGGTCAGTTTTGGTTCTACAGTGCGAGCATTGGCTGTAGAACGCTCCAAATCATCTGCAAAAATCACGACAACCCCGATGTTCCCAATAATGCTTAGTTTGTGGTGCCAGCAAGAGGATCGTTCGCGCAGTATGATGTATTACAACCACGCATGATACAATTTTACAAATTTTACAATATCATTTCGCGACTATGTTTGTCTATCAGTCACTTGGTCTGCCTCGGTTTTACGAAGATATTTTAACACAATTTCTCATCTTGGGGAACCTTGAACAAAATAACCGTTATCACAACTATGTATGTATATCGGTTGGTGTGTCTGTCGGTCTATCTTTCTACGACCAAGCGTCCAAAATATTTAAGCTTTCGTGTCTGGGCTTCAGATAATAAAGAGTCGAACAGTGTCGAATTTGGTTGAAATAGAAAATGACAGTTTATACGTGCAGTTTCAGCATCTCTTCAAGTATCTATATCCAAAATTGCGTGGCTTTAGAAGAAATGGAAGAGAGAAAAACTGTTCAACATAAAATGTGCAATAATATCGTTGAATTTGTAACTGGTAATGCTGCAAATGGAAAAAGATTTAGTTTTAATCAGAGTTCAGCAGGCCCGGTCGCTGTGAAATTGATTTAAATGTGCTCAAAATTGTATGAAACAAACGCATGTCGTAGGTGATTAACTCTGTATTAATTATAAAGCCTGCAAGGCTGTACTTAAGTACTTTTTGAATATGAAAATCGATCCACGCGTTACTGGCTTAACTGTTTATATCCTATAATTATTCATTATGGCTAGATAAGTATAAAGTTAAGATAAAAATCAAACAACAAATAAGCATTTTAATAAATTGTTAAGTATTTCCTGTAATAATATTTAATACGTTTTATGAAATAAGTTAACCGTATACTATAATTAGATTTTATGATGCAAAAGAGCTTGACAGAATAAAAAATTTAAACAAAGTGATGTCACGATGTAGCATCATTCCTGTTATTGACAAAGGACCAATCAATTAGTTTATTTGTTTTGCAATCACAGAATCAGCAAATAATACAAATACGAATTGCAATAAGAGAAACACAGGCTTGTAACAACGTTAATTAAGTTAATTCATTATAGAAAATAATATACACAAACAGAAATTAACTAATACCAGAAACAATAAACTGTTAAAATTTATAACAATGTATGTAAAACTTACCCTCTTAACTAGCTTGATGAACTAGCATGCTTATCACAAACTGGAGAAGATGTGTAGCCATTTTGCAGCATCAGATATGTTTCTATGGTTGTCTTCATTAGTGATGTTCGCTTTGGTGAAAATATATTCTTATATTTTGAAAACGACCGTTCGACATCTATTGATGTAATACACGCATACGTAAAATAGTCTTTGAAATCACTTAACGGATCTGGGGCTGCACTATCACATATTTGTCTTAATTTGGTAAAACCGGTGTCTTTATTTAACACACTTGCGAACTTTTCTTTAACGCGCTCATTTGTTTCGTCACCTATAGCGTGTAGCAGTGGATTTACTTCGTTCACTATTTCCAGTGCCTCCGCTAACGACAACGCACTGTTTTCTAATTTTTTTATGCTTTCATGTAATGGTTTATAGTTCTTCGCAATATTTTTTAAAGCTGTTTCAACGGAAATATCTTCGAATTTTGTCTGGCTTTCCTTAATAGCTGCAGCCTCATCTGGATTGAATTGTAGTATTACAGCTTTTATTTGCTGGAAATATTCAGCATAATAAAAAGCTGCCTGCAACCAGCTTCCCCAACGTGTAAGAATAGGCTGTGGTGGTTCAGGAATACCGGGACACTTGCTATGAAATGCACGGAGACATTTAGGAGATTTAAGAAACACTTTTTTGTACTTGCTATTAATGCATCCAACTCTGGAAAACCTTTTCAAATAGTTTCTGCCACAAGATGTAAAGCATGCACTTTACACGTAACATGTATAAACGTACAACCTTGTTTTTTGGAAAGAACGGCCTACCAAACGCATTGTCACGGCGCCATCAGTCACAAACATCAACACTTGACTTTTTGACAGTTCAAATTTTTCTAACGTCTTCAGCACCACCCTAGTAATTCTTTCGCTAGTACACTGACTTAGTCTTTTGCTAGCTAGTAACAGTGGAACTGTCGGTTTAAGAGGGTCCAGTACTCGTACTATAACATTTAAAATAGATTTTTTTTTACAATCTGTTGTCTCATCAACAGATAACCACAGCCGGGTATTTTTTAATTCACATTTCATCTTATTTGCCATGTCTACGTGTACAGTTGGTAGATAGTTACATAACGTTGTGCGACTTGGTAACTTCACCTAGGCATTGTATTTATTCCAGAACTCTCGAAATGGTTGTTTATCGAGTATGTGCAGCGGAACATCACAGGCAATCAGCATTAATAGTAAATCAAACATAAACTGTGTTGTCGAAGGCACGCAATTTTTTTTATTTTTATGGTGTAGACTATTTACGTGAAGTCCACAATCACGCTTATCCCAGCACATCAAATCTTTCTCGCACACTTTACAAATTCTTTTAGCACCATCATAGAATAAACCCGGGAATTTATTCACTTTGTCAGCAAATGGCCGTTTTCTACCCCTGTGTACGTCTGCCATGCTTTATTATTAAATTAATATCAACAATACAGTACAACAAATAAAATAAAAGCACAAATACGATATGCAATACACCCAAGTGACTTAACGTGTACACAACTCGAAAGCTAATAATAGACTGGACTGGAGAAGGAGTTTCGCGGTCAAGGTGAATGCCGGCGACAGTAAGTACATCTGTACTCTACGACCATGATACACAGAAACGATTTGCAGCTTTATTTATTAGTAAGTACTTTGATAAGAAACATTTAAGTTTATACATACACAGAGTGTGTGTGACATTTTATCCCGTTTAAAAAAAATTGCAAGTTGGTTTTAAAAAGTGCAAGTACAATTTGCGCAAAGAAGTAATATACAGCTTTGCATACAAATACATTATTTTTACTTTATTTGAGGAACAAATATCTGAACAGATTGAGTTAGTTTCTACAGCTTGTGAAAATTTTTTTAATAGATTCTGAAGGTTTCCTAAATAAACTTATGCGTCTAAACTTCTTCACGTGTAAAAAAATTTTTACAAAAAATTGTGCTCTTGACGCAATGTTTCTAGTTTTTAAGGAGAACATGTTTTTAGTTTTTCACAATTTCTAAATGTGAAATATTTTATATAAATTTTTGAAAATTTCAACAAATATAACTAATATTATTTTTTTCTAACGTTTCAGTTTATTACATCATCAGAGAAATTATTAATTATTAGGTGTTTATTTTAAATTTTATTACATGTTTGGTGTTATTTGATTGCCTGACAAATAATGTCAGATCTGGGGAATTTTTCCCAATGAAAATACCTAGGCGGGCTTTAAAAAAATTCCAAGATTTCCCTAGATTGGTATAAAGAGAAAAATACCTAGAACTGTCCACAAATTTTAAAAGATCCGCTAAATTCTCTATTTCCCTATTTGAACAACACACCTAAATCTAGGAGAAAATTCATTAGATCTGGTGTACAGTTGATTTCAATAAAAACTGGTACACTTTCTTTTAGCAATGTAAATCATTCGTTCTTCTTACAAATGTCACTTTGACGTTAATCAGTGGCGTCATTATTAAAAATGGTTCGACATCTAACAGATATTCAAAAATTTCGAATTGTTTCTAAAATTGAAGATGGTTGGTCCATAAGAAGACTTGCTGCTCACTACAATGTGAGTAAAACCACGATAATGAGTGTTAAAAAACAATGGGAAACCAACCAAACGGTATCCCGTAAAGTTGGTTCCGGTAGGCCCAGAAAGAGCAATAATCATGAAGATGAAAATCTTATAAATTACCTAATAGAAAACCCTTTTCAGACTGCAGTAAATGCAATTTCAGAGACAAATTTCCCTGATTCGGTATCTACTGCTTGCAGAAGAATAAAACTACAAAGCGACTTGAAGAGTTGTTCAGCGGCTAAAAAATACAAACTTTCAGAAGAAAAGAAGCAGGGTAGGATTATTTTTGCACTCAACTATATAATCAATGATGAAAACTTCTGGGGACAAGTTGTCTTTTCTGACGAAAAGGTTTTTAAATCCTGTAACGATGAACATGTTCGCGTATATAGGCCTCCTTCCACTAGATACGATGAAAAATATACTTTCGATCCACAAATATCAGGAAGGTTTTCAGTCAATGTCTGGGCTTGGATGAGCCTAAATGGGTTAGGTGTGTGTTGGAACAGTGGTGGTCATCTCAATTCCATTAAATATGTATATTGAAATATTAGACAATATTATGTTGCCATCAGTAATAGAGGTGTTTCCGGAAAATAATTTTATTTTCCAACAAGACAACTGCTCCATACATACGGCCCATCGTGTCAGGCAATGGTTTCTTAATAAAAACATAGAGTTGTTACCGTGATAATTGAAGACGCTTGGGAGAACTTGTCGCAAGAAGTTGACCTTGCAAGAAATCTGATTTCGTCCATGCCTGCAAGACTTCAGGCAGTTTAGACGCTAATGGAGTAATGACAAAATATTAGTTAATTATATATTACGTAATTGAAGTGCATTTTATTTTATTTTTTTATTGTATTTTTATGTTCAGTTTGCATTGTTTGCATTTTTTTTAATCTCAAGTGGTATTTTTGTGTTCTTATTTTAAAAATAGAATTATCATTATTCAGTTAGTATTTTAATTACAACCATTAGTAGAATTATTCGTAACAAATATTATTTTTTTTAAACAATAATATGGCAGGCTTGAAAATGTTTTGAAAAAGTTATTTTCTAATTATTTTCTAAAATTCCATTTGAATAAAATAAAAAAGAAAGGTTTAATAAGTTTAAGAACACAAACAAAACCGATCTCCTCCAAAAAACCCAGGTTCGGGGTAAATCACCTCTTCTTCACCCCCTCCCGACATGCCTGGCCAACCCTATTTACAGACATATGCACACAACTAAACTATTAAGATTTTCGATTACAAGAGTTGTACTAGTTTTTTTTTTAAATCAAATGTACCTGGTTCCACAAGTGAAGTAAGGATAACGTATTTTTATGCAACCGCGTAACACAAATTTGCAAAGAATGAAATTTAAATGACTTCTAAGTTTGTACAAAAAATTCAAATACTACATAAGATATTTACTCCAAAAATATATTATTTGTTTGCATAAATTGTTCCTGCCGTTTTCTTAAAACGAATTTGGAGTGTAATTTTTTACCATTGGGATAAAATGTCACAAAATTTTTCTCTATGCAACATCATCTTATTTTAGATTAAAATTGTTGAACCTACCCTGTACCAAAAGTTCACCTTGCATTTTTCCTAACTTTTTTACCGTAATGAATTTCTGGTAAATAAATACTACTCTTTTGAAAGAAAGCTGAATATATTTTTCGGAGTTATTAACTTCCCCAAGATCAGAATATATAAGTACGCGAAGTAGATGTTACCTTGATTGTATAGGATGTGTAATTTGGAGACTACAATAGGCATACATTTTTAACACTGCTTCTTAATTATAAATTTGTCAAAGTTAATATTTTAACCTATGTGTTAATTGCTTTACCATTGTATTTTGTGCTACTTGTTTGTAAATAAATCTTTTAAACCTGTTCACGGTTTAGTTAGCACCCAATGAGACTCTACCTACTAACTAGTAAAATAATGTAGAATCTACACAAGATCCTCAGGGTGTTGCTAAGTTTACTTATCCTATTTATTTATAGATTATATTTAAAAAAAATAGTGTTTTATATAATAAGTAGCTAAAATGTTTTTTTTACAAGTGAGGAGTTTATAGTACGAGCCGAGGGCGAGTGCTATAAACCACACGAGTAAAAAAACATATTTTAGTCTCAAGTTATATACAAAATTTTTTGTATCGCCAATCGAAATTGGAAAATTGACAAAGTTACCTTGTCGTAATGACTAAATTCTGTTGCATTTGACACATTCTACTTTACAATAATTATTATTTGGAACAAAATGAGTGATATTGAGGAAGATTTTATTCCTGATACTCGTCCGGAAATCAGGGAGCAAGCAATTGCTGTAACTTTAGATTTATTACTAGCGTAATCTAGAAAATTGTACGAAAAAGAATATGATTTATTTATGTGAGTAACATTACCTGAGTATGTTCTTTTGACTTATCTGCCTGAAAAAGCAAAAACTTTAAAATGTTCAAGTCTCTGGTCCAAGTTTTCGATGCTTAAATCAGTTTTGAATGTAAAGAATAATGTAGATGTATCCAATTATCAAAAAATAAAACCTTTTTTTGAAAAGAATCCACTGGGTATAGAGCTAAGAAATCTAAAGTTCTTGAGAGAGCAGATGTCGAAAGTTTTTTACTAGAAGCAGTAGATGAAAAGTTTTTAATGTTGAAAGTTGTATTAATAATGGGCTTGGCTGGCGCTTGTCGTCGAAGGAACTCTACAATATGACCATTGATGACATTGTGAGAAAATACTGGATGCCAGTTGTTAAAGTACCTGATTCAAAGACCCACATGGAAAGGACTTTTACGGTAATTGGCGGGACAGTTAATGGAATAAATCCATTAAATATTTATGATAAATATGCAGCTATTCGTCTTACTCATGTGAATCACAAAGGGGTTTTTCTTCAATATTGAGGAGAAAAATGTACGGTCCAACGAGTTGGTATTAACATATTTTCAAAAATACCAAGTATTATAGCTAAATACCTTAACTTATCTAATCCTGAACAATATACGGGTCACAGCTTTAGGAGATCTTCGGTATCACTATTAGCTGGTTCTGGAGCTGATATTCTTACCTTAAAACGTCATGGGGGATGGAAATCTTCAACAGTTGCTGAGGGATATATAGAAGATAGCATCCAGAACAAAAAGGAAATTTCAAAACAGATATTTTCAAACAATACTATAAAAATGACTATGTCCGCCGATGTAGTCATTGGTGAAAATTAGACCACCCACCATATTAATACAAATGAATCAAATATTTTTCGCATATCTGAACCTATAATTCCAAGAATAAATATAAATAATGTTAGTAACAGTAATATATATAATACAGTATATACATTTTCATTAAATTATGAATAAAATTGTTCATGAAATTTATTAATAATTAATAAATGTCTGATGTATGAACTTTAATTTGTTGTCTGTTGACTATTAAGTTTTATTTCACACTGTGAAATGATATAGTTTTATTTATCACTTTTTTCTTTATTTTTCACTTGTCAATAATGACATTGTTTTGATTCATTGAAACTGTCCAATAAATGTCATTTTAGGATATGGCGTTACAAAAAAATATTCTCTCTTCACAAAATATTCACAAAAGAGTTTCGCTGTATAAGGTTTTTTAAATACAATTTGCTTCTCAACTATAATGCATGAATTACTGGTAATGGCTAATGAATGATATATTCTGTATGATTTGATTTCCATTGAAATTGAGTTATTAAAACTTTGCAGATTTTTTTCCTCAAGGTTAATACGCCAGCTCGTCAAGAAGACTGGAATAGTGTATTATATTCAAATATTATTACACCTCTATAGTATTCATATCAGGAGTATTTTTAGATATTGTTCATAAGGATTCACATAGTAAACAGTAAACACGGTAATAAATTGAAAATTAGTCATTTAAAACCAATTCTCATGTTTTGTATTTTAAATATACGCATTTTTTTTACGACACACGAATAATAATCTATTGTCAATAAACTATTATAATAGAATAAAAAGTAGGGCACATTTCATTTAACAATAAGATTAAGTCGAGGAATTCTAACATGACCTTGCTTTTTTCTTAAAAACTAATGCTTTTAAAAAATTTAAAACAAATTTCCATTGCTTGTAATACCCTCAAGAATAAGGTACACCAGCCATTAATATGTACCATAGTTTCAAAGACCCTGCGTTGCGACGGCCAACGGTTTATATGGAGCTATATGTCCTACCGCCCACTCGCCGCGGCTGCCAGTGAGTCGCGACGGCCAACGAGAATACGAGCAGTGCACACGCGACCAGGTGGCCGCGCGACCAGTGGTTTGTACAGAATGTAATGGGTGGCCGCGCACTTGCAATCGACTACACAGCGGCCAGTACAGTACAATCCATACAGAAACATTGTCACATGTTAAAACTTATTAGTTCAAATGTAGCGTGCGTTTATCCTTTCTTCATTACTGTACACACTTGCTGGCCGCTCTAGGCTGGTCGAGTTCTCAGTCGTGTATATTCTGGCCACGATGGTCATGGCCGTCGCGATCTGGCCGCTAGTGCGTAGGCACCCTTATAGTCACACAACTCAGTTTTTATTATCACTTTCGGTCACAGAAACGGTTGGTACTCTATTCCTCTAATGCGTCGAGACTTATGTCAATCCTATATGTACTTCTTGTTATGCATTTTTTTATTCGAAATATAAAGGTGTTTTCCTCCGTTCTTTTATCGAACATTCATTTTCTGTTCTTTAGTGAATTATGGGATATAAGTGACCGATTTTCTGTAATGTGTCTGGCAAATTTTTACCGGTGAATCAACACATTTGATGTCCTAACAAAGGATGTTTTAATTTTTTTAACTTTTCCGGTGATACATTCACATCCGTTGGCTCACTTCTTGTCCATCTTCAGCTAATACTCAAAACCACAGAAAATATAGGATTCTTTAACGTTGGTTTTACTAGAAAAATGGAACAAACTAACATGAATAATTTTTAATGAAACAAAATTGAAGTGGATTTATTTTGAAAATCATGAAATCTGCGGATTTTTTTTTAATAATAAATGGAACAACTTCTAAACACTATAATTTTAGTAATGTTGTTTTTTTTTTCAAGAATTTTGCGTTGATTAAAAAATAACATTTTTTATATCACAACTTATAGATCAATAATTATAAAATTCATTTTTTGTTTAAAACCGCAAACGACCTTGCATTATGTATTTATGCTTCTTTACCAATAAAATATTGTGCAAAGTTTTTCTGTCGGTTTAATATGGACATTTTTTTGCATAATGGTAAATAAATATTTTCGTAGCATTGAACACACTACTTAATGCAACCGAATACCTTGAAGAACTATTGTTCTAATAAAGAAGCAAATATAATTTTTTTTTTGCAATGAGTTGAGCAAATATAAGAAGTTCCAAAACGTGTATTATTGAAATGCGTGTATATAAATATAGAGAGTGGGTAACCAAATACTGTCAACAAATTGTATAATTTGTAAAATTGCAAGATATTAATGGATTTATCTATATTAATTATTTCGTAAACAGACAATCAATCTTAATAAATATTCAAATTGTTGACAGTGAGAGAGATGAAGTAAATTTTTCTTCAACTGTGTCTATTATTTTCAAAATTTCCATTCTGATACGTTCTTTTAAAGCTTTGAAATTGTTTGACCCATTGAAGTAAAATTTACCCTATAAATATTTTCATAAGAAATAATCCAGAGATGTGAAGTCTGGAGACCGAGATGGTCATTCAATTGTTCCACTTCAACCTATTCACCGATCTCGAAAAACTTCATCTAAGTAATGACGAACCACAACTGCAAAATGAGTTGGTGTCCCATTTTGTTGCACGGTAAGTCCTTTCCAGCATGAGGTGGACCTCGTTATTTGGAAATGAGTGAGTTAAAGTTAGCAGTAGATACTCTTGTAGAAATTGTAAATGCCGAGGTTCTATTATGGAGTCCTCAAATAAGTATGGTCCTATAATTCAATTATTGATAATTTTGGCCCAAACATTGACGTTTGGTGGGTACTAGGTGTGATACTCTTGCATCCAATGGGGATTTTCAGTTGCCCAAGGTCGACATGCCTGACGATTAACATGACCGCTCTAGTGAAATGTAACCTTGTCTGAAAGAATTATTCGAAGATGCACTATTGTCATCACAGTTAGGGTAGTGCTAATAATAATAGTAATAACTGATATTAATACTAGCAGCTCAAACGTAAGGTTAAACATAGGTCACTGCTGGCAACTCCTTGGAATCCTTGGCATTGGTATAAAAACAGCTATACTTACAAGTGTTTATGCACCTTAGATCTTTCCACAGGGGACAAATTTTCCATTCGTAGCACCAAAGATTAAGGATTTTGTGTAAGCATTTCACTAAGCGTACCAAGTCACATACACTAAAATTCAACAATAATCACTTTACATTAATCAAATATCAGATACAAGGTAAATCAGCACACTCGAGCTTAAGTCCTGACGACTTATCCTGACTCTTTATTCAAGCAATCTTGCTTATTTTCTCGGCATTTTTCTACGCCCCTTGGGTATAAAGGTTTTAAACTATCGAGCTATAGACAACCTATTATTTAATTGTGCAAGTTAGAAATTGCCTAACTAACAGGGTCATAAATAAACTTAAATTCTCATTAATGCCAAATATCAAAAAGTGGACCGTTATACTCTAACATAACCTGTCTGATTTTTTTTCAATTTTACTAATTGTGGAAGTACCAATTAGTTCTCGATTTGGATACTTGTTATTAAACATAGCACAATACTTTTTGCTGGATTTTCGCCTCATCTCCACAGCCAATCGTAATATGAATTTCAATTTTCTCCGTTTCTATTAAGCACATTTTGATATTTATTTCAAAAACTGTTCATGTAGACATGACAAAACAATAAATGTGACAATTACCTCAAAATTCGATACCTAGTTGTCGTTGTGATACTAAATCATAGTTAACCTGTAAAGAACATTTAAGTTATCTTTATGGTATTTTTACAATTTCTTTAAAATAAATATCAAAATATGGTTAGCAAAAACTAAAAAACAGATATTGTTATAGTCAGAGCCGGATTTCACCATCTTCACTTTTATTTTAATAAGGAATTTTATATTTTATCATGTTTAATTTTTTTCAGCCAGTCTGTAAATTTGATATAATTAGAGAATTAAAAGACCTTTCGGAAGAGGTATCACACGATCCAGGTTGTTATAAAAAGAAACAGCGATGACGTCACAATTTTGACACAGATAACATCATAAATTCGATTTTTATGTCAAATACAAATCGACCTGTTTTGAGCATTGGTCTCCAAAAAGAGTCCGTTTGTGAAATAATTAATTTATTCTATACTTATACAAATTAATTAATTAATAGTAACAGAATCAAAAAACGTACTTTAAACCATATGAGTATGTAAATTCGTAGGTACGTATTTCAAAAACAATTTCACAAATAATTTATGTCATCCTTGTTTTGTCAATAAAAAAAACCGCTGTCAATTATTTGAGGATCAGAACTTCCTCACCGTAGTAAAACTCGACGTGTAGTGGAGTTTATAATAAAAGTAATTTTTGACGTTTAAAAAAAGTCATATTTTTTGACGTTTCAAAAGTCATATTTTTTGACGTTTCAAAAAAGTCATATTTTGACGATTCAAAAAACTCGATGTGTGGTGGACTTTGTAATAAAAGTAATTTTTGTCGTTTCAAAAAAGTCACATTGGTGGAATGTCACTAATATTTTAAAATTTGAAATGTCAAAAAAATTTTGACATTTCAAATTGACGTTTCAAAAATGTCACTAATATTTTTTTTGACATTGCAAATTTTAAGAACCGATTTTGCTCATCTACGAACTCAATCTCTTCCTTGACCTCTAGAATGTGTGTACCAAATTTGAAAGCTTTATCTCAAAAACTGTAGCTCTGCTATCGCGAACCACACAGATACACAGACAGAAAATTTTTGTTATCTGAAATTTTGTGTATCGTCATAATTCATCGAGATTCATAAAGAAATGCAATAAAAATTTTCAAACATTTTTTTCACGAATACATATCAAACTCAGTTTGAGGGGTGAGGAAGTAATTAAGATGTTATTGTTATAAACTTGGTACGTAATAACAAATGTAATATACTAAGTTCCCACCTCGCCTACTAGGTTATTATCTGATTTTTGTAATAATGTTAGCCGGACATTTTTTCCAATGATAATTTTTCGTTATTTAAATTTTACGTCAATTTACGCAAGTATATGACATATTATGTCGGTAGATATTTTTTCTTTTTTACTTACATTTTCTGCCAATAAACAAACAATAACCTCTTAAATTCCTTAGCGTTTGAAAAGAATAATGTAGCATGCAGAATACAATATAAAAATACCACCTAGAATCATGGTTTGATAATTTCCTGGAAAACAGTACATAATATTCTGTATAATTTTCCGAAAGATTATTTTTTAAGTTAATTTGAGCATTGCAAATGGTTATAATTCTTTAAAATGTGTCTTTACCTGTGTACCCATCCTGTATAATTTTTATATTGCTGAACTAGCAAAAGTAAATATTGCCTGTGAGTAATAGTTATTACTCTTAAGGAAATGGCTAAGAACCGTACGAAGAAAAGATTCTATTAATTATTTAATGCCTTTATAATATTTCTCTAACCTTCACATATTCCTTTATTTACCCAATACAAAGATTATAAATGTGTAATCAAAAAATGTCCTTAAGGAGAAGAAAAAAGTTATTTGTTTTGTACTCATCGCTATTGTAATGATATTAATTATGAAATATTTTTTCTTTGAAGGATTGTGAAATCGGTAAACACTTATTCAATTCTATTATTAAATAAGATTTACGATGTTTGCACATGATGGTATAAATAACCTGCCTATTTAGGTAAAAGCAAGATTTCAAAGAAAAAATTTATTTTTTTTCGTATTAATTATAAGGTCTATGAGTACATCACGTAAAAACCAGGGGCTGACCCACGATACCGTGCTGTCATACACATATAAAGATATGATAATTGATATATTACCTTTTTAATTGGCGATTTTATAGTATCCAAAATAAAAGAAGTAATAAAAATTTCACTGAACACACACTAGTAATTTCTAGAGTTTCAAAAAATTAGCAACATCTGTTGTAGATGTTCAGGAGTTAACTTTTGCCATCTAATGACCAAAATACATACAAACATTATAAATTCTTTAAACGATCGAATAGACGTTAAATATGTGAAGTATAAACTGACAAAATCACGATTCATCGGACCAGAACCAATACTTGGCATATCTTCAAGTACGGCCAAGATGACTATCTCAACCTGGGCTGAAAGACAAACTCTCCCGTATTGGCAAGAGTTACCAGGATTAGTTCATTCGAAGGCGTTCATAAAATACCCTTTGAAATCGAGAGCTAAGAAACTTTTAGAGTTAAACAGGATAAACCTGAAAATCTAACAGGCCTATATACCGGGCACTGCCGACTAAACTATCATCTGCATAAACTCGGCCTAGCGAAAAACGCCGAGTGCCGTCTATGCCTGGAGGATGATGAGAAGGCAGACCACATCTTATGCACCTGTCCCGCTGTGGAGAGGATCCGATTCTCAATATTTGGCAAAGGGCAACTGCTGCCAGTGGATCTGGACACATTCTCACCCAATAAAGTTATCAGTTTCGTTAAGAGACTGAACTTATTGGGTGAAATATAATTAGGCGTGAGCCACAATAGGCCTGCTGATGGCCGCAGTGGAGGGTCTACTGAGACCCACTCACAACAAACCTAACCTAACCTAAACTGACAAAATCAAAAAGTCCTTATAGATCGTAAAGGATGTAGATATCGAGAAAATAAATGGAAAATACTCCCTTGAGCCACGTGTCGACTTTAGCAGCCACTATCCTATGCATAGTGTCAGTGATGTCTTTGGATGAAAAACAAGAAAATTTCAAAAATATTCTTTAAAAAATTGAATAAATTTTTAATGACGCTTTAATTGTTAGTTACGCCTTTGCTGTAAAGAGATTTGATTATTGTTTTGTTAAGTGCTACTCAGCGGCATGTTTTTTAGGAGCACTGCAGATGCATTCATATAGGAAGCTGCGTCAGTTACATAGAGTAGCACATGTACTTTACTGGTCTCCAAGTTGGCGTTCCATATTTTTTGTTAGAAGAAAAAAGTAATAATCACAATTTTGAAGGCTGTATAGCGAAATCGAGCGTCACAGTAATAAGTATATTGTGCTTCTACAAAAACATCTATTTTTCACCATGTTGTGTATTGGAGCATGTCTCATGTACACAGAATTGAGGCTTGGAATAATATGACGGATGGATAATATTTCCAAGCCACGGATGAATAAGCTTCATTTTATGTATAAAAACAATAATATTTTGGGCTAACTTCCCAAATATGTTACGTATTTTTATATGTATAAAAACATTTATCAATTACAAAGTTGTGATTCCTGTCAAAATTAATTCAGTAACAACATACTTAGCATGCATTTATATTTACGAATCTGTCATGTTTGTCTGTAATAATAGAGATCTCCTCGCGAACTGTGATAGGCAACATAGCCACAACACCAGAAACAAGTCTGACCTAATTAGTGATCAAATGAATTTACTTACCTACAAAAAAATGTGAAAATATTCTATAACAAAAATTTATAATAAAATACCCATCTCAATTAGAAATAAACCAGTAAGAAAACTTAAAAAGAAACTCTGTACGGTATCTTAATAAAGAAGGCCTACTACGACATTGAGGAATTTTATAATGACCCTAATTTCTTCACCATTTAAGGGGCCTAGTCGGGAAAAAGCTTCGGATAGTTGTGTCACTCTCTAGAAAGTTTTTATACATGCGCCGCTGAATAATTTTGCTCTTGACTATACCTTAACTGGACGTTTTATTCACCGACTTCATTGAGGTGCGATTCCCGATAGAGGTAACACTTCCTTGCTCCATTTGTAGTGACAAAGATACTTATTTAGAAAATTCTTTTTAACCAAATAGTACGGAATAAAAGTTTGAAACTTGCTGAGCATAATTATGAAGATTCATTCTAGACGACATGTATGAATTTTACCTCGAATTTTACCGATTGATATCATAATTCAGGAGCTAATCACGTCCAAATTTCACTTATATTTACAGTATAAATTTTCCCTACATAAAGTGAAAATTAATTAAAATAGATATACCATGTATTTTATTCTTTGTAACTGTTGACATGTTCTACACCTTATTGGTATATTTTTTAAGAACTAATAAAGATTATCTATCTATCCATCTATTTATTGTAATAGTGTGCAAGACAAAATTGATATCTTTAATTTTACTAAAACAGATTTAAAAAATCTGCTTACTACAGAATGAGTCTTATACTTTTATAATTTAATTTTCTTCACAGATCATAGGTTTATCTTATAAACTATTCCATGCTTTTAGAACTTCTGTCAGTTATGTATAGTGTATTTTTGTGATTGTAATTATATACCTAATCAATGTGTTAATATTTGATTATTGTAGTTTTCCATCTAGTAATTGGCTTCGGCTGTTGGGTGGTGTACGTAAATAAATAATAAATAAATAAATAAATAAATAAATAAATAAAGAAGTAAATAAATCAATACGATACGATATGTACATAAACATAAACACCAAAGAAATGTTCGAATTCAAAGTCGAAGCCTCATGGGTGAGGGTCACACTTATGGAAAACACGAACACCCAACCGTTTCCACTGACATCGCCAGTGCCGGTGGCGTGTTTCGAACCCACAGGACGATACACACTTCATCTAGTCACACTTGCCATCGCATTATCTAGCCAACTACTCCACCGAGCCGATGAGGACCTGGAATATACTATTTACTCGCTTATTTTATTAATTATTTAACGCAGACGTGTTTCCGCTACTATGGACTATCACTGACGCCAGGAGAGCAATTTGTGAGCTTTCGTTTTTTAAAAATGTTTAGTAAATTAACAAGTGATATAAAGAATCAATTTTTCACCACTCAATTATTGACACATACGGCAATCAGTAGTCGCTTTCTGTCGAGCGGTGCTTGTCCGACATTTTGCATATGCGTACTTTGGTCGTTTGACATTAAAAGTTTATTTTATTTAAAAAAGGAATTAGTTAATATACAAATATTAATGATTCGTAACTTGAGCATACTCGCCTCAAGCACAATTCATTTGCAGCCGTTTTTGCTGCCTTAAACAGTCTTATTTTTATTCTTGAGATTACTAAGAGCCGAGTCATGTCAACTTTGCCTTGAGATACAGAAGGTGATCGATTAGTTTAAATATAGAAATCAAATCAGCATCCTTAGTGTCTTAAGATAAGACTAAGTTAAGATTAATTGAATGCATGAATTGGCCCCAACTGCAGGAAGAAAATCAGAGCAAGTGATTCTACGCTTAACATTACTCTGTCATAAATACATTTCAGACTCCAGAGTTCTCGGTTTCGATAGTGACATGGAAATATTTCACGTTTAAGTGTATATATTTATAACGTCGCATGTCGAACTAATTAATTTAAGTGTATCAATTTATTAGAGCTCACCTTGTATAAATAAAACTCCAAAAATGCTACTGTATAATTTTCCAATATATTCTATTAAAATATCTATTTCAAATTGTATATCCAGTCTATTACATAAATCATTTAAACTGGCTCGCTCTTTGTCGGATTTAGACTAACTTTCTAAATTATTCATAAATCACTTATATTTTTTAATAGATTTAATATTGGGAAAACAGACCTAAAGATCGTATATGCGAAGCTTACGAGTTAACTAAATTAATGACCTTATAAAATATGTTTTAGTGTGACTAGAAAGCTACATTTTTTCTGAATGCCTCATGTGATAGACTATAAAATATGATGAAGAAAACTATTATATATCTGTAGATACAGATTTGAAATTACAAGAAATCGTGTCAGTATTAATTATGGCTTCATATTAATTTCCATCAATGTATGCATAACTTGATTGTTTAGTGATATCTGCGTTTTATTTTGTTTCTAAACGAGTATTCGTACGTTGTTTTGACAAAATCACACTTGTCATCTTCAGGTGCCTTCTGTGTAATCTAATAGACTGAGAAGGACTGTATCGAGTGTTATCGTAGCTTTTTTTCAAGTAAATTGAGTGAGTACATATTCTACTTCTATCACCGCGCTGATTGGATATTATTCATTTTAACATTGATAAGTTTCTTTTGGAATTATCTTGTTCATGAGATTAGCCAATGAGCGACGAATCTCGCTTCTGTTTGTGGACTCATGATGAACGTAGAAGGGATCGATGTCGACGCGCGACATGGAGAAAAGTCCGATAATCAGTTCCGTGTGGAACAGAAGACAACACTTACCCGAGGGGTTATTTTGTAGGGTGCAATAGCATATGGAAGCAGGTGTTCTTATGCCTTCTTAGAAATAAACAATAATGCACAAGACTACAGTCATAGTCATGGAAATGATTGCTTTACCATATTATCAGAGGACGACGCTATACGAGTGGCATAAACAGGAGATTTCTACAAAGATGCTGATGTAAATGTTCCTCGATGGCCCTCAGGATCACCTGACCTTTAGCCATTCGAATATGTATAGGACATGATAGACCGACGGCTAGATCGATTACCACCAATGAATTTTTATGCTTACGACAAGAGGTTGAGATACGCAATACTTCAAAAGATATCCGCCACCTAATTCTCCTTATGGTATTGGAGAGTGTGTATTATGTTTGGCAAAAACCATTAAAATATGTTACCAATTACTAGTTGTTGTTGTATGTATTTTCTGTCAGATATAAGAGATGTAATTAAGTCATTGCGATTTACTGAACGTATCTACAGTATCTTTAATATAGGATAATGACACTAACAATGGTAGGTTCTCTTAGAAAACTATCGCTACATGAAAAACCATAATTATTGTTACTACCTATTACTTTTTTTGTTATATTATTCTTATAATTATTTATTTGTTTACTATATGGATAAACTGACAATTAAATACAAGAAAGATAAACAATGAAATTATATAGTTGCCTAAAGTAATGTTATTAAATTCAGTTATTAATTAACTAATAACACATATGTCAGTGTTTATTAGATATATAGAGCTTTCAGTAATGATTGTAAACCACGTGATCAATTGGTACCTTTTTTAACTTGTGATTTCGTGTCTTTTATATTATGGCAGTACCCAATGAGGATTTTTTCACATATATCTGTGTCTAAAGTTTTCAACCATCTGACGGGACGACTCGACGAGGCTAATTGATCACGTGGTGTACGATCATTTATAAAGACCCGTTATTTGTACATGTGTTATAAGGATATATAATGCAGTGTGATTAATTGCTGTAGCATATTTTTGATCTGAAATCAAATGAAGTTGACATTATTAATTGGGATGCTGGTTTCTATGTTTTGAGGTGCAGATTCTTTGCGTAAATGGCATAATAGCAATCTCGTCGCAGAAAAGTTTTTGTAATATTGTGTTAATAGGTATTTTTGTAATATTGTTTGTAATATCATTAAATAAAAAAAAAGTTGAGAAAACTTACCAAATTATTTTAAATCGATGAATAGTATAGCTCATATACTCCTATATGAGCAAACATATAATAAAGCAAAAACATTGCATATTAAGGATTGAAAAAAAATCATTGGATAAAACCTCAGATTAATAACAGCCCCACAAAAAAAAAAATTCTGACGTAGCAACGGGACGAGTATATCCATATGTATTTTTGATCGCTGATTCCGAATCCGGGGTCAAAAAAGTCGTACACCCCAAAAAAAATTTTAGAGCCAAAAAAACACTCCCTCAATAGGGATATGAGATAACGCTCTGAAAATGATGTTATCATTTTAATCAATCGTTTTGTTTAATATTTTCAGGAAAATTTTAATGTATTACGATAAAAATAAAGGTAAATTATAGCGTTCACCCTATCGGTATGAAACGCACCCTCATAGAGGATGAGAACCACCCTCATCTGCCACCAAACCTATTGATAACGACAATGACTGAAAAACATTTAAAAATGTTTAAGTTTCGTTAGGTTTGCAATAAACTGACGTAGAATTCACGTAATACCCCTAAACTACCCCTATAGCGTTATGAAAAACAACCCTTAACTTCACATGATAACAGACTACTGTTGGTCTCTGAAAAGAGACACGAAAGAACAATACAAACGACAGTCAGTAAGAAGATCGTTTGAAAATAAAGTTAAAAGATACCATAAAAAAATATTAAAAAAAAGAATTAAAAGCTACTAACGTAAGAGTACTTCTCACCCCTTCAGGGATGCGTTTTATACCCAAATGGTGTTAAGATTGGTGACAAATGACTGCTAATATCCTAGCCATAAGGATCTCTGCAAATAAGAACATCCATATAATGAAATCGTTATCAAATTTGATGTTTTTTCCTTTATTTTTTTCTGTAATTGAAGTTAAGGGTTGTTTTTCATAACGCTATAGGGGTAGTTTTGGGGTATTACGTGAATTCTACGTTAGTTTATTGCAAACCTAACGAAACTTAAACATTTTTAGATGTTTTTCAGTCATTGTCGTTATCAATTGGTTTGATGGCAGATGAGGGTGATTCTCACCCTCTATGGGGGTGCGTTTCATACCGATAGGGTAACCGCTGCAATTCACCTTTATTTTTATCGTAATGCATTCAATTTTTCCTGAAAATATTAAACAAAACGATTCAGGGGTGTTTTTTGGTTGTAAAATTTTTTTTTGGGAGTGTACGACTTTTTTTGACCCTGGATTCGGAATCAGCGATCAAAAATACATAAGGATATACTCGTCTCATTGCTAGGTCAGAATTTTTTTTTTGTGGGGCTGTGTAATATAAAGATAAGTAACACCCATAAGAGATACGCTGATTATTATGACCGATACATAAACAACAATTTGCATGCTTATATCAACGTATCCAAAACAAACCAGGGACGGCTCCAGGCTTCAACGTTTATTTTAATGCTTTTGCATAACTTAAAACTTAATAGGAATACAAAATTTGTTTGCTTGAGTAATGTATTTTTTAATGCTGTTTTGCTGTTGTTATTTTAATCTATGTTGTTTTTAAGTGATAAGTGATAAGTGATAAACTTTAGTTTTGTGTTATTGGGTACTGATTAATAAACGATTTTTAGTTACAAAGATTTATTTAGTGAATATTTATTGAGAAACAATGAATAATAAATGTGTAGTGTGCGGCCAAAGAGAAAAACAACGGGGTTGTTTATTTTTTTTACAGGTAAGTAAACAAAACAGATTAGGGTCGGAATAATGCGTGAATGCGACAGTGTGAAAGCTCAAAAATGACTAAAATTAACGTTAGCTTTACAAAAAATAGAAAACAACATTTGAATCCATTTGACCAGTAAAAAATCCTCATTTTATTAAAAAAGATACTTATACAAAATATTTATTTTAACTTGGGGATGAGGTATGGACATCCGTTTAATATCCGATATTCGATCAGTGAAGTTAAGCAGCACTGATCGAGTCCGGCAATTGGATGGATGAACGATAGCTCGTCTAACAGTCGGTAGGCTGTCAACAGACAATCCCGGGAAGGCCGCTAGCCTGATGCAGGCGGAGAGGCGAGCCCGGGTGGAGGGTCGAAGAGACCTACCCAGGAGGTTTGCCACTCTGCTAGCGGTGCAGGCGGGCAGGCCCAGGCGGTGGGTTAGTTGACAGTCGAGGACCGTGGTTCGGAGTTCACGCTAAACTGTAGGTCCCTAGGTAAAAAGGGCCCATTGTGGCCTACTTGCCTAGTAAAATAAGTAGCTACTACAACAACAACTACTATTTTAACTTGAATGAAAAGTTCATTCTTAAGGTAGCTCACAAACTGTAGATGTTTTAAAGTCTGTTGATATTTTTTTAATTCAATTTTAAATATTAAAATTTAAATATTAAATTAATCTTTAAATGTTTAAATAAAAGTTAGCTGATATGTTTACGTAAAAAAATCTAAAAATTGCTACTTTAGAACAAAAGTATTTGTAATTTTTTTTAAATATGGAATTTATTTAAAATTGTTTTGGTAATGCATTATTATGCTGTGTAATGTAACTAATATTTATATCGAAAAAAGACGGTGTCACATTACCTTGATTTTTACAAGGTATTATTTTAAGTGCGCAAGTCATTTACGATTATTATATACCAGATATTATCCGACATGTCATCATAATTACGATGATTTTAATTATTTATAATCATACTATATGAATTTATAATAAACTTCATGTGTATGTTCAGTAGACTGTTTTTTTTAACGTAGAATGAACGTACAAGCTGCGATTGATGAGAGAATTTTAATTAAGATGTTTTATATGTATTGGGTATATTATGATGATGCATGCAAATTGTTATTCATTCGTAATTCATAAACTGAGGGGAATAAAATGAGGGTTTCCATGTGTCAAACTTTAATAGATACAAGGAGTATTTTTATACAGAAAAATTATGTTTATAATAAATTAGTCCGTTATCTTAAAACGGAGAAAATGAGAAAGAAAAAATAAAACAAACCCAAAAATTAAGAAAAAGAAGGAAATTGTGTTTTTTCTTCTTTTTTAAAATTATTTTCGCGAAAATGTTCCTGCATATCTGTGAACTGTGGTGAAAACAACGTTTGCTCATTGATGATCTAGCATTACCTGGAACATAAGACAAAATCGTTCTGTACATAGCTTACGTACAGATTTTTTTTTAATTTGAAAAATACGGTTTTACGTTCTTAAGAAAAAAATTAACTCACAACCCATGGAAGAGATTTATTAATTAAAAATATAATTGAATATAATTTTCACTCACTTTATCTGTGAATATGTCCAGTTCTTTTGGAAACACTCTGCTAAATGATTTGTTTTTACGTGATTTGAGTATTTTTCTCGAAATATACAGTTTCAAAAGTGCTATCTAGTAAACAAATTACAATTTGCAGATGATAAAAAGTAATCTACTACGATTAAAAATAAAAGTAAAAAATACTGGAATCATATTAGGTATTTTTTTATGAAAAGAAAAGTTTTTTAGAATTATTTCAAAAGGTCAAATCCAAAATTTGGTTAAAAACGATAAAAATCCATAAAAAATCCAAAATGCATTTTCTACCTGACATTTTCCTTTTTCTTACACTTATCCACACAAGGAAATAAGTATACTATCGGACTCCTCATGGCTAATGACTCGACTATGGCGCTTGAGATGCGTGCGTGAGTGCGTGCGTGCGTGCGTGCGTGCGTGCGTGCGTGCGTGCGTGCGTGTGTGTGTGTATGTGTGTATCCACGATAACTCAAAAAAATACTAACGGGAGACTTTCCAAATTTGGCAGTTAAGATTGTCAACAAAATTTTAGGTGACACATTAAATTTGGTGAATGTGGTACCACCAGAGGAGACATAATGAATGAAAAAAGAAAAAAGGTACAATTTCGGGAAAATAAATAAAAAAATTTTATTGCATTTCTGGACGAATCTCGACGAATTATAATGAAAAAACATAACTTGATGAAAAAAAATCTGTCCGCAGTCTATAGTATCGCGATAGCAGCCACAGTTTTTGAGATAAAGCTTTCAAATTTGGTACACTTGTTCTAAAGGTGACAATGAAAAATTCGATGATGAGCAAAATTGGCCAGCTGAAAAGGGGTTCACGGGACCCAAACTTTTTTGTATTTCACTTTATAAAAAAAATATATTCTTGATGAAAGATTATAAATCATGTCTACTATATCAAGTGAATAAAATATATTTTTCAAGTACTTAAATAGAGCATGTAAACTGAAATATTTTACACATTTGGCCTCATGAAATGGGGTTAGGATAAATTTAACAGTTTGATGTTTGACAGGTCTAATGTCAATGACAATAACAACAAATTATTAAAATATATGACATGAATTATTATTGAAAGTATCGAATAACGCTGATAATTAATTATTTAAAAATTTTAATGAAACATTTCAAGGTACGCTATTAAAATTTAATTGAGGTAAGTGAATAATTAAAAAGAATGATTCTTTTAGATCAGGATGATATATACTGGTATAAAAAAGTTATGTGCTGGCCACATCAGATATTTTCTTCTTGCAGTGATTTTTAATACCGATAAATCTACCATTTTCAGTTGAAAACAAAATGTTGTGGGCAGACCTATTATTACAACAATTGTAAAACAAAGAGCCTCATTGGAGGCCACTCAACTAGGCAACTATTTCCTCACTACTCTCGCATTATGATTAGAGAGAATTAGACAGAACATACACTTCCAGCACGATGGCACCTCTACATACTAGGAGGGTAGTGAGAAATTGGGTGAATAGTAGGATGAAATAGTCCACTAATAGAGTAGCCTCAGCAGTCTCCGGACCTTATACCACTGGACGTTATTCATGGGATAGGTACTGTCGAAATGTGTATTAAATTTAAATCTCAGACCAGAGAGGAGCTGGAGGGAGAAATACAATCAGCTTGCCAACAAATACGCTGCAACAACTCTACAAAGTGAATAACAGACCAAGAACCAAAAAATACATCCTTTTTAGAGTGGTCTAATGGGGAGGGCCAGAATTTAATAGTATGGCAATCATTGTTTACCAATAACTTTGCTTGTCATTTTGTATTAAATATCAGTTTTCACTTTTCAATAATTATGTCAAATAATGCTAATGAATTTTCATAATCTATTCACTTCATTCACTTTTTTTACCATCGATAAAATGTAACATATTTATAATATAGAACTTTTGAAGCTGTATATTTCAAAGAAAAAAATAACAGTTCTTGTAAAAGTAAGTCCTATTAAAAACGGCGAATTTTTTTTTTAATTATGCATTCACTATCGGTCGTCTTTTATAAACCACTCAATGATAGTTGACTGACTTAAGTTAAAGCGTTATGGAGATTTTTAATTTATGCCAAAAATTGTACCCGCAATACTGTAACTGCAATAAAACAGTCTACTCTCAACTAGGAATGATTTAACAGTGTTTTTATTTTATTTACGGATTCATTCTCCAGCTCTATATTAAAACTTGTCTAACTTCTACCATATGCCATATTTGTAAGGACGGGAAAATTTAAATTCACATTTCAGCGATAAAGCAATAACCATTTTACATACCACCCACGCGCATATTCAAATTGACAAATAAAAGACACTTGAATTTGCATGGATATTTATTCATCGTATTTTATATGTTTGCTGCAATTTAAAACCGCTGTACAGGATTACTTTTACAGAATTATTTCAGTATATTCGTGTTACCATACCCATAATAATGTTTGCAAAGTGACAGATCTAAGTATTTTAAGCAAAGAAAGTTCCCAGATAATAAAATGAAAATATAATTTATATTATAAGCTTTTCTGTCGTTGACTTGTAGTTTTATTCCAAATATCTGCATCAGTTACTTATCAATTTATTTATATCCTTATATAGGTTATCTCAATTTAAACGGCAGAGTAAAATAATTCAAAAAGTAATTATTATACGAAAAAATTTTCAGACGAAAGCTTTTAGATTTCCAGGGGAAAACAAGATGGCGGTCAGTTTATTCGTAGGTAATAATTTTAAGGTTATTTCAAGGTCAACTTTGCTTTTTAAATACAAAGAAGTTTATGTAAAAAGTTGAACGTATAGCCTTAAATAGTATTTGAGATATTTTCAAAATAAAAATTTATTAGTATATCTCTACGTGTGCGTGCATCCATTTATGTGTGTAGATGTGGCCGAACTCAGGATCACGAACAGTGAAGTGGTAGAGCCGTGGCTCCGTGATTTAATTAAAAATTAATAAAGAAACAAAAATATACCTGGACATCTAAAAGAAGCAAAAAACCAAAAATCAAAATTCCAAAAAATACACAAAAATCATGGGGCCGCCCCTCCCCCTGAGTTCCCATCCGTGGTCCTGTATTTGGCTGTAAGGGGCAGCAACCACATACACACCACATACAGGCATTCACACATACATACAGATATACGTTTAAACTTTTAATCTCACAAATCATCAGAAATTCTTTATTTTTAAATATTACAACAAATTGGACGGTTCATTGAACTCCGGAAGAAAAAATACACCTTTACATTCAAAAAACAAAACTGGTTTTAAAATCAACATGAAATCGTTACTTCCACAAAAATCTTATTTCTCCAATCAAAATCTTAGAGATTGATTCTGTCTGAAAATTTTTTCATATAACGCCTACTTTCCGAGATATTCGATTAAGCCTTTTAAAATGAGCCTTCCTGAATATGGTATACTAACGTTTTTCAACATATGCTGAAAAATGTTGGTATTAATTAATTAATTTCAATAACTTTCTTTTTACATACAACCTAAAAAAAGTTTCTAAAAATTGCTACAAAAACCATATTATAATATGTTAGAATGTAATACACTAATATAATGCTTTATTCTTTGTCGGTATTTTCCATCGAATATCAAGAACTATTGAATTCCACACGACGAAAACGTCGTATTTTATAACTGAATAACATTAACGTTAAAAGAGCGTACTCATATGATAAATATATTCACTTTCGGTATCCCCAGTTAAAAATAATTCTCACATTTATAATAACAAATTTAATTTTACAAATTTAATTCATGTTCATCTATACAAAGTCGGGTTTACCTATTCGGTACTGATGACTAAAGTTAGCGAATTTGCCATTCAACACAGTAGCACACACCTGATGGTGACTCGAGCAAGTCAAGGTATGATACTCTCGACCAGCGTTGCCAACCATACAATAATATAAAATAATTTCCATGTCTGAAGTCCAACGTCTAACACCTCAAATTTCCAGAATTTTGTTATGTTGGCATTTGACCTAACGCACATCTACTATAAGGACTTTTCGAGTGCAATAGAGTTAAATGCTGCATTATAAAATAACTTATTTTCTATTGGTGGAAAATAATTTGGTTCTGAATCTGACTAATCAGACTTTAAAAACTATCAACTATCAACCGGTTACTCCTACCACTCCTATCAGATATTTTACATGAAATCTGCGGTGAGGACGTTTGACATTTATTGTTTATATGTCTTATGACAGTTTTGACTTTAACATCCCCAAGAATGATATAAGAATTGAGAAATTTCAGACATTTCTGAAAATTAATAAAATGTTAAAAATTACTGAATCAAAAACATGCCCTGACATATATTGTATAGGTTAAATAATACCTGTATTTTGATTTTCATTGATGGGAATTGATTAAATTAAGATTTTATATTGTTATTTTACTATATTTTATTACTCACAAAATTTGCAAGGAGTATCGTCTTTTTAGGGCGGTTGGTACACAATAATTTCGAATGCCCAGGTTGGCAACACTGCTCTCGACTGGTTCGCGATAGCCACTACTTAAGTGACGAAAATTATGAAAATGACCACCAGCAGTATGCGAATATAACATCTCTGAAAGTAGAACGTTTATTTTCAAATTTCAGTTTGGTATTCACAACTAAATGAAGGCGTCGAAATGAGACTACTATAGAAGCTATATTAATGATACAGAACCATTGTTTTGGACGAAATAAAAGGTAAGTGTAGTTAATTATTTCTAACCCCCCTCTACATACTTTACATCATCAAGGTAACAACACTGGAATTAATCCCATTGCACCAACTCTACTGATAACGGCACTGATGATGCATTGATGTAAAATTGTTGACGTTCTCTAACAAGAGTCTACAGTATTCACTGTATTTCACTGGGAAATAAATCTCTGCGTCAAAGTTTAGGAAATGAAAAGTCAGAGAAATATAAATATAAAAGCTAATTAAAAAGTACAATGGAGTATTTTTATTGATCTAAGATGAAAATGGAACTGCTTATATTTTAAAAACATATATTTTTTTAGTATTTTTTGTACAGTAAAAAATATATTACATAGCACTATAAAATAGTTATTCCAATTGAAAGTTAAAATTTTTCATAATTACGTCACTGATCGCAAACTAGGGAATACACCAAAAATTTAAGTCCTACTGACTCGGTGGTAGAAGGTAATAAAAAACAAACAAAACATGAGGTTACGATCTAATGTCTTTTCTTAGCTAAAACTGGAATCAATATTAATGAAAAAACCATATGAAATATACTAAAAATAACTATATTTGGTGCTCTATTTGAATTTGCGCTTAGTAATGTCATGAATTTTTTTTCTGTTTAAATTAAAAGAAAAATAAAGACAAGACTCTTATTTTTATCTATAGTTTTCGATTTTCAAATAAAAAAAAAAGAGGAAATACCTCATTGTCGATGTATTGAGAACCGGCTAGTCCTATCGAATACATGGCTCTGAGAAACTCACTCTCTTAGGATGTCTATGAACTATCGAGGCTAGGGGAATACCAGGCTGGCAGTTTTAGATATATCCAAGGATATTATCGAGTTTGTCAAGGTTTTTAAAACAAGTTAGCATCCTACGCGGTAATATTTTTCTCTCAGTGTCTAAAAATAAATTAGCTGACAAAAAACCAACAGGAAATTATTTCAATTGGCCATTAAGCACTTTACTCTTCATTAGTATCTTCAACAGTACAATGTTCAAAAAAAGTTCAGGTTTTTTATGAATTTTAATAATACCAGCTAATATGCCAGATGAATTTTTACTTGTGATTTCGCCATGTACAATACACGGTCGCTGATATTTATGGAAACGGTCGATTATCTCCTCAAGTAAGATAGCTATCGAAAAATGATAAGATACAGAAGTTTTAGGGTTTTTCAAAATCGATTACAATAAAGAAAAATTAAGTATACAGGATCAGTCAAAAAGTCATGACGGAACAAATTGTTCTTTCTTTAATGATCCTCCTGTATATTATCCATATTCCAATTCTTCTCGAAATTCTAAACAAAATTCATTCCAGCACATAATGTACCTAAACTTAACCGTTTTTGAGATATCAAATTTTGAAAGTAACTTTTTGCTACTCTCATATTTATTACAGAATACGGGCCCCAAATTATAGATATTTATTTTGAAATTAACACAAGGTGGAGGGTATAAATATGGTTTAATGTTATTATTAGTTTTTTACAGAAAATAAAAATGCATAATAGTTCAGGGTTGATAAAAATGCATGAAACGAAAAAATGTATTTTTTAATGAATGTCCTGGATATATTAAATTTTAAAAATACGATAGTTATGCCAGAAAAAAAAAGAGAGGAAACAAGTTTTAATAAACAACAAATATTTTCTTTGGAATTCTATTTTATAAGGTGCTCAAAGTGTTCACCATATACCTCCTGAGAGTAATAAATTCGCTGAACAAAATTTTGTAGTGAATGTTGGGAGGAATAGAGGAAATTTCCTGCCTTATCCTTTCTTGCAACTCTTCGATATTTTGGGGCCTATTTTTGTAGACTACATTTTTTTATGTGATCCCGCAGAAAAAAGTCAAGCGGGGTCATATCGAGAGACCTAGTTGGCCATTGAATTGCCCCCTGCGTCCAATCCATTTATCAGGAAATGTTTCATCTACATATGCCCGTACCATACGTTCAAAATGTGGAGGAGCCCCATCTTGTTGAAACCATGTTTGTTCTGCCGCTAAATTGGGATTGTTGTTGTTCGGGAATAATCGTCTAAGCTCTGGAATAATATGCTCTTACAAAAAAAATAAATGTCATTCAGAGGTCAACTTTCCGTTCATAAAATAGGGTCCTATGACGTGTCCACCAAACATTTACTTTCTGTGGTCGTTGGATGTGAATTTCCTCCATCTAATGTGGATTTTGGTCTGACCAATACCTACAGTTGTGTCGGTTTGAGTTCCTTTTAAACAAAATGTAGATTCATCAGAAAACAATATGTGGGTGACAAAGTTGACATTTCCGTTTAATTTATCCATAATAACTTCGCAGAACTCGATTCTACGATCATAATCGTCTTCACTCAATTCTTGTAACAAATGAATTTAATATGGATGGAATTTTTCCAGTTTGCAAATTTTTTGAATGGAATATCGACTCATGTTATGATTTAAAGCCCTCTGTTGTGTCGAATTTATTGGAATTGCCACCACATCTAACATGACAGGCAAAGAAATTTCTTCATTTGTAACGCTTACTGTTCTTCCACTTTTTCGTCAATCTGTAACACCTCCAGTTTCATGAAAATGCTGCAATGTTTTTGAAATGATTAATTTAGAAATACGTTTCCGATCGGAATACAATTCATGAAAAGTATCCACTACTTCGTAATAACTTCGCCTTGTATTACCATATCCTATGATTATTAAAACTTCAATACGCTCGGTTTCACTTAAACGTGCCATTTTTGCGCCAAAATTATTCACACTAAATGTATTTTTGACATGTGATAATCACTGTTAGACAAAAGTCTAAAGACTAAAAACTTAATGGACTAAAATATTTTTGTATAATTTATAAGAAAATAATAATCAAAGTTCGATATCTCGAAAACGGTTAAGTTTAGGTACATGACGTGTTATAATGAATTTTGTTTAGAATTTCGAGAAGAATTGAAATATGGAATAATATATAGGGTGTTCTATTAAAGAAAAAGCAACTTTATTTCGTCATGACGTTTTGACTGATCCTGTATACTTAATTTTTCTTTATTGTAATGGATTTTAAAAAACCCTAAATCTTTTGTATCTTATCAGTTTTCGATATCTATCTTACTTTAGGAGGTATCGACCGTCTCCATACATATCAGCGACCCTGTATATATACGAGTGACATTCTTAGGCGATTCACCTACTCAACAATTTTACATAAAACAAACTGATACATCTCGCTAACAAACTAATAATTCGTTACAGAAGATATTCATATCAATTTAATGGTCAACGATAAAAAAATCATGATAAATCCTACGGATGCTCTCTATTCCTCACGTAATTAGGTCTCTTACATTATAGCAAGGCTGTTAAAAGTTAAGCTAATCAAAATTAAACATTTGTCAAAGAGGCAGTTTCTGATTGGATAACAGATGTAACAGCGCTATTATAATAACTTAAGAGGATACATCATAGACTCGAATTAAACATACTACAGAACAAATACGTAAGCCGTTGCTATTTTCGATGTAGAATCTTTTTTTTTTTCTAAAAAATTCTTTGACTGAAGAATGTAAAAAACTCCTTTTCTAATTTATTGGTTTCAACGTTTATTGTCTAACTTTGTCTCGTCCACACAATGTATATTTTCAAATATTTAAGTCGATATTTCACCGGAAATTGCCATTTCCTTTAGAGATGTCAACGACAGATAAACGACAAATACTATAAAGTCATAATATTTTGATGATGTAGATTGTTATGTGATTGGTTTCACTAAACAAATGCACACAAAAGAATATTTACCTTTAATTTGTTCCCATCATGGCATAATAAATGGAAATTTTAAAAAATCGGTCGATAAAAGTACATCGATATTCTGTAAATGTCTTGCTCAATGAGTTTTTAAAATCTTTCTACTAATGGTAAACAGTTAAATTAATCATAATATTTTAAATTGATTGATGAGAGAAGATGACTAACTCATTAATTTTCATTGTTACTCTGCTTAAGGCCAAATTAGAATAATACTGTTTACATAATACTTCAGCATGGCTGTACTAAATAGTTTTAAATTAATCATAATATACTAATTTTGCATAATTTACATAACTGGAGGATCACGTTTTGTTGAAACAGTCTCTGCATTCTTTATTTATTTAATCCAATTTAAACAAAAATTAACTTTTTTTACTTTCTTATACCTAATATAAGGAGTACTTACAGTAATAGTGATTTTTTTCGATCTCGAGATTTTGATTGATATATACGTTTTAAACCCTCCTGAATCCATTTTGACTATTTTCCGAATGATGTCTATCGGTGCGTGTGTATGGATGCTGTATATCCGCGATATCTTCAATTTAACTGTAACGTTTCATGCTCAGGAATTACGAAAATATAATTTGCAACCTATAATTAAATACTGTTTTATGAGCACCACTGATTCACTTTGCATTATTTTTTATCAACCATTTTAGCAAAGAAGTCCACAGTCAAGGCACCCATTTCTATATGCAAAACTGCAGCTACTAGAAGAAGTTCAGACGTCTGCTAATAGAGGGATATATGATTTTCTCTTGCATGTTACTGATTTAATTCGGCTCTGGGCTGACATGCACTTCTTTACATCCATCACCAAGGTGGGCTAATATTATCTTGGTATCCGTCCTAGGGCCAACATAGGTTTGCCTTGATCTTGCAAGATGTTATTGAAAATAGAGATGGGAGGGTGCAACAATCTACTGATTCTAATCATTTAATTCTGTCAGATTAACGTTCCGGTCAAACTGATTCGATAAATTTTTCTGTTTTAGTAGGGTGCGGTCCAGTGCAAGCAATCTGATATAAAGGGACTTCTGAGTCCCTGCGGCAGATTGGTAGATTTACAACTCACAATAACTAGTGAGAGATCCATGTTTGAGCCAAAGAGCACCAAATTATTACAGAAATCTGCAAATTATAGTTTAATATGTTGGTCATCGGTAAAATCTGCGATTGTGGAATAGTAGGATCCGTTTATATTAGTGATGGGCATAATCGGATCATTTCAATAATCGGAAAATCAGTATCCGAATATTTCAGTAAATGGATGGTAACTCAAAAAATGTTTCAAGGGCGATATGAGAATGCCACGCAATCGTCTACCACTCACGTGTGGGCGGTGGGGTCTCGATTCTTTAGGATTTTGAAGATTTACTTCAGTCACTAAAATGATTCGTTCAAATCGAACCAGACGTTCCTGAATGACACATCTCTAACTGAGAATACTGTGCAAACTTGTCTATCGCTGGCAGATTTTTCCGTTTGGCAGATTAGTTTAGGCAGAGACAACCACGAGACATTCAAGTACTTGTATTGTTTCTATTCGGAATATTGCACTGGTTTACTGTTTGGGAAGGTGAAAATAGATGGCGTGCGCGATGATAAACCGTGATTTAAAAAAGCGCGCGATGCGTTTTGTTGGCTGTTATATTTTCAATTACATTTTAATGAAGAAGTAAAACAAAACAGGTAAAATAAATCGTTTATTGATAGAAAATCAATAAAATAACAAGCTACAACGGATACAATAATTATGAAGATATTTTAAGTAATCTAAACCACAGAAAAATAAATGGCCAAACAAAAAGTTAAACATTTTACAATTAAATAATAACGATTATAATACTTTCTTGAGCAACAAGTACCTATGTAATACAAAACCTATATGGCAAGTACAAAAAATATATAATAAGCCTGCCAATAAGGAAAAAAAATGTACATTTGCTTCCCAACATCCCAGATATATGTGTCAACATCGATTAATGCTACACATTATTTATACAATGTGGTCTGCAATTTAACAATACTTTTAACAAATATAATAGTAATAATATTTAATTGCTTAGGTAAAGTTTACATTAACAAAACATATTATAAACACCGATAAGTTTTTACAAGTAAATATACATATCCCACACAAGAACGAAGAAGTACTTGTTGGTAGGTACATAAATTATACACCTAATTAATAATTATTGGGTAAATATAAACTTATTAGGTAAGTGCATATGTACATATTACAATTTCAAGCAACATCAACACTTGAAATTAATAAAGAAACATTAATAATAGCGTTAAAGTTATCACGCCATAAGAAGCTAATAAAATAAAACATATTTATTTATTTTATAGTTTGCAAACTGTTTCTGACTGCTGCTGGAACAAATCTCATATCAACACTATCGATGCTGGAATGTCGTCAGCTTATGTTTAGATTTTTTTGCATCCTCATGATTCTGGATGTTTTCTTGGTTTTTTCTTTTACACCACCAAAGAATTCCAATTTTCCACACAGCTTGCACGATCTCCCTGGTTACAATTTCATAATGGTCAGAACAGGAATACCATGAGAAGTTCACAGTGTCAAAGATGAATTCAGTGACTAATAACAGAAATCTTGTGTTTATGGCAAAAGGTTGGACCTAACAAAAAGGAAACAATTTCATTTAAATATCTTTAAAACATAAACTTACTTTTAGTCATTGACTGGAAAATAATGCATTTTTTCCACCTGGTCTACATTGAATCCACAAATAAGAATGTTTTTGTAGCATGGTTATAATAAAATTATATACTACACTAACACTAATAAAAAGTTCAAATAAAATAGTATTTAAAAATCACAGTAATTTACATTTCGTAATCCAATATAAAATAAAAAACGACACACACTACACAATATCAGCATCAAAACAAACAATATGGTGACTGGATCCAACATCAACGATGACGTTTCCTGTGCTGCCAGCGGCATCTACGAAAATCTTCCCAAACTGCAACAAAGATAGATTCATTGAGAAACTCCTGTACACCAAGGATAGAGGTATGTCAGTAATTATACCTAAAACCGAACACATTTTTATATGTACTTGAATGTCTCGTGGTGGTTGTCTCTGATATCAGTAGACTTTGTCTATCAATACACCATTTCAGAATTAGCCATCACTCAATCAGCCAAGAGATAGAAACTTGCTTCTGATGACTTTATTCAGCATTGAACCGAAATTTATAGTAAAATTTTTGGTGCAAGAAAGAACCTACTGAATTTCTTTCGAAAATACCATTATTATTACTACTAATTTTTTTCTATTCGTATTTTAACAAAATTATTATTATAAAAGTATTAAATGTTATAATTAATTATACCTGTTTATTTAACATTGTTCACAAAACACTTCATGCAATGCAAGTGCATCTACGCCCATCTAGTAACATTGTGTTGATAATTTCTCAATTAGAATAATCATCAAAATAAACAAAGGCGAGAGACCATGAGAGAAGCTGAAACAATTCACGTGTGACTATTTCGATACGCATCTGTGATCGAACTTAATAGTATCTTACACTAGCAGTACCGTCAGCAGCTCGGTATATAAGATGCGCCGGTATCGGGTGGATATAAAACTGCTTCTGTAGGACAACTGGGTGTCCCTATAGTCTTTGGGCGGGTGTAAAATACTCACTTGTTGAAAAGTCAAAATAATAAGATTTTTTTTAAATTTTTCAGTTATTTTAATGCAAAATATCTGATGTGGCCATAGCATACTTTTTTTACATCAGTATATATCATCTTGATCTAAAAAAATCATTCTATTTAATTCTTCACTTACCTCAATTACATTTTAATAGCGTATCTTGAAATGTTTCATTAAAATTTTTAACTAACTAATTATCAGCATCATTCGATGCTATCAATAATAATTCATGTCATATATTTTAATAATTTCTTCTTATTGATATTGACATTTTTGTAACTAAATTAGACATTTTAAATGTCAAACTGTTAAATTTATCCTAACCCCATTTTAGGAGGTCAAATGTGTACAAAATTTCAGTTTACATCAGCCTTTTTAAGTACTTGGAAACTTGGTTGCTATCGCGATACTACACAAATGCGGACAAATTGTTTCCATAAAGTTATGTATTTTCATTATAATTCGTCGAGATTCGTCCAGAAATACAATAAAAATATTTTATTTTTTTTCACGAAATTGTACCTTTCTTCTTCTTTCATTCATTATGACTCTTTTGGTGGTACACTTGATTTAAAAAAAAACTGGTACAACTCTTGTAATCGAAAATCTTAATAGCTTAGTTGTGTGCAAATGTCTGTAAATAGGGCTGGCCAGGCATGTCGAGAGGGGGGTGGAGAAGAGGTGATTTACCCCGGACCTGGGTTCTTTGGAGGAGATCGGTTTTCTTTGTGTTTTTAAACTTATTAAACCTTTCTCTTTTATTTTATTCAAATGGAATTTTAAAAAATAATTAGAAAATAACATTTTCAAAACATTTTCAAGCCTGCCATATTATTGTTTAAAAAAATAATATTTGTTACGGATAATTCTACTAATGGTTGTAATTAAAATACTAACTGAATAATGATAATTCTATTTTTAAAATAAGAACACAAAAATACCACTTGAGATTAAAAAAAAAAACAATGCAAACTGAACATAAAAATACAATAAAAAAATAAAATAAATGAACTTCAATTACTTAATACAGAATTAACTAATATTTTGTCATTGCTCCATTAGCGTCTAAAACTGCCTGAAGTCTTGCAGGCATGGACAAAATCAGATTTCTTGCAAGGTCAACTTCTTGCGACAAGTTCTCCCAAGCGTTTTCAATTATCCCTTCCAATTCTTGGACATTATTTGGATTGTTATTTAATTTTCTTATATGTTTCACCATTAGTCCCCATACATTTTCAATTGGATTTAAATCCAGACTTTTAGATGGCCACGGTAACAACTCTATGTTTTTATTAAGAAACCATTGCCTGACACGATGGGCCGTATGTATGGAGCAGTTGTTTTGTTGGAAAATAAAACTATTTTCCGGAAACACCTCTATTACTGACGGCAACATAATATTGTCTAATATTTCAATACATTTAATGGAATTGAGATGACCACCACTGTTCCAACACACACCTAACCCATTTAGGCTCATCCAAGCCCAGACATTGACTGAAAACCTTCCTGATATTTGTAGATCGAAAGTATATTTTTCATCGTATTTAGTGGAAGGAGGGTTATATACGCGAACATGTCCATCGTTACAGGATTTAAAACCTTTTCGTCAGAAAAGACAACTTGTCTCCAGAAGTTTTCATCATTGATTATATAGTTGAGTACAAAAATAATCCTACCCTGCTTCTTTTCTTCTGAAAGTTTGTATTTTTTAGCCGCTGAACAATTCTTCAAGTCGCTTTGCAGTTTTATTCTTCTGCAAGCAGTAGATACCGAAGCAGGGAAATTTGTCTCTGAAATTGCATTTACTGCAGTCTGAAAAGGGTTTTATTAGGTAATTTATAAGATTTTCATCTTATTGATTATTGTTCTTTCTGGGCCTACCGGAACAACTTTACGGGATACCATTTAGTTGGTTTCCCATTGTTTTTTAACACTCATTATCGTGGTTTTACTCACATTGTATTTAGCAGCAAGTCTTCTTATGGACCAACCATCTTCAATTTTAGAAGCAATTCGAAATTTTTGAATATCTGTTAGATGTCGAACCATTTTTAATAATGACACCACTGATTAACGTCAAAGTGACATTTGTAAGATTATTAATATCAATCAAAGAACGAATGATTTATATAGCTAAAAGAAAGTGTACCAGTTTTTTTTAAATCAAGTGTACCACTTTCACCAAATTTAATGTCTCAAAATGTTGTTGAAAATCTTAATTGCCAAATTTGGAAATTCTCCCATTAGTATTTTTTGAGTTATCGCGGATACACACATCCACACATAAATCCACACAGACGCACATCCACATACACACACAAACATCGACACACACGCAACGACAGACATCATTCGGAAAATAGTCAGAATGGATTCAGGGGAGTTCAAAATGTATATATCAATCAAAATCTCGAGGTCCAAAAAAAAGAATTACGATTACTATACTTCCTTATATTAGATATAAGAAAATAAAAACCGCTGCCAATTACTTGAGGATCAGAACTTCCTCACCGTAGTAAAACTCGACGTGTAATGGAGTTTATAATAAAAGTAATTTTTGACCTTTCAAAAAGACACATTTTTTGACGTTTCAAAAAAGTCACATTGGTGGAATGTCACTAATATTTTTTTTAGATATTGGGACCGATTTTTGTTTACCAGCGAACTCAATTTCTTTCTTGGCCTCTAGAATGTGTGTACAGAAAATTTTTTTCTGTCAGAAATTTTGTGCATCGTCATAATTCGTCGAGATTCGTCCAGAAATGCAATAAAAAAAATTTTCACGAATACGTAACTTCCTCTCTTGAGGGGGGAGGAAGTATAAGAGTTTTCTTATTTTGGAGATTGTCTGTTGTGAAACATATTTCTCTTGCTTTTCTAATACGAAAATCTGACAATCCTGTTTTAAATGACGACCCGTCAATCAAGCAACCTGTACTTGAGTGCCAAGTGCTTTCTTCAGTTTTCCTTTAGTTTTACCATATAATCCCCATATAGATTAGGTTAGGTTTTTGTGAGCGGGTCCTTGTGGGCCGTCACCGCAGCTATCTGTACGCCCATTGTGGTTTACTACTGAATTTATTTCACCCAATAAGTTCAGTCTCTTAATGAAACGAATAACTTTCTTTTGTGAGAGTGTGTCCAGATCTTATGGCAGCAATTGCCTTTTGCCAGATATTGAGAATCGGATCCTCTCCATAGCGGGACAGGTGCACAAGACGTGTCCTGCCTTCTCATCATCCTCCAGAAATTGGCGGCAAACGGCGCTTTCCGCCAGGACGAGGTTATGCAGATGATAATTTTGTCGGCAGTGCCCAGTATATAGGGCTTTCGGGCTTACCCTATTTAACTCCAAAAATTTCTTAGTTCTTGACTTTAGAAGTTATTTAATAAACGCCTTTGAATGAATTAATCCTGGTAACTCTTGCCCATACTGGAGAGGCAGGATTTACCATAAATTCGATGACATGTTCATAAGAATAGTATAGCTTTGTGGATTAGCTTTTCCAGATGGGAGTTCCAAGTGATTTACTTACAGTGATTTCTAGATATTTCACCTTCTCCGCAAAATTATTGTTTCACCCATCAAGGAAGGCTAAGTCCTCCATTTCTGAGTAAATGGTAATCTCCATATAATGCTCTGAATTTAATAGACGTTTTAAGTAGGTAACATATAGGCACACGTTTGGTTTCCTCAGTTCCAAGGAGCATTTGTCACCGTTGGGGATCATAGACGTCATCTCAAATAAGACCAAAAGAACATAGAACTAAAGTATTCAAAATTTGATAGAAAACTTGTAGAATGTTTTCAGTGCTTAAGAATTTAGGTTTTTATGACATTAAACTATAGTATTTGCCAAATAAATATCTGCAATTTGCAACGTCCGAGAACAAGTCATTTTTGCTCCTTATATTTTAAATTCAGACGTCATGCGTCATTTAGACACCATGATACGTTAAAAGTAATCCTACAATTTTATGTACGACCGTTTATACTAAAACATACTTTTAGAACATCACCACTTGCATACGCTTTTTATTACCCAATAAAAAAGAGCATTAGCAAAGTATTTTAGAAATGTTGTGCGGTTAATCGTTAACCGTGTTGCTTGAATCTCTGTAATAAGCATAATAATGATAGTCTGCAGCCTTGCCATATCCCAAGGTCGTGCATAGACGACGAAATTGCTAATAGCTCACCACCATTAAAACTATAGCCGGGATTCCACTACTGGGTGACCAACAAAAAGGTATAAAAGCAAAGTATGAGATGTTGAAAATTATATGGTTTCTTTTAAAATGACTTAGCTAATAGACATGACAAATGTGAACACTATGTTTGTCTGTTGATCTTAAACTAGTTATGCAGGTGCTGTAGTTGTTTTATTTTAATGTTCAATAAAATATTTGATATATAGTGTAATGTAACTACTCGACGATTCAGTTAACGGTGCAGAGAAAGAAAAGAAATATCGCCGGTTTAGGACAGAGACGAACAAACCGCTTTACATTGAAATAGCAAGGGTAAAGCCCTAACTAAGTATGATATATCTAATAATAT